>CM053026.1:400639513-401239513 GCA_028564925.1 Lithobates sylvaticus
TTTTCATGTTTTTTTTTTAAAATTTTGCTTTTCATAAAAGCTTTAAACCCGTTGAATTGCAAAAAAATTTAAAAAAAAAATTTTTTTCGGATTTTTTTTTTAATTTCATTTTCTGATTTATAAAGAATACCCTGATTTTTTTAAAAAATTTCAAAAAAAAATTTTTTCTGTTTTTTTTTCCCCAAAAACTTTTTTGCGTTTTCATAATAATTTTAAATTTTTTATTTTTTCAAAACATTCCAAAAAAAAAATTTTCATGTTTTTTTCTTAATGAAAATTTTTTTTTTAAAAAAACCTTTTGCGTGTTTTTTTTAAAAAAATTGCAAAAAAAATTTAATTTTTCGTGTTTTTTTTCCCTGATTTTTTTTTCAAAAAATTTATTTTGCGTGTTTTATTTAAAAATTGCAAAAAAAAATTTTGCATTTTTTTTCCCAAAAGACCTTTTTAAATTCCCTTTTTGTGTTTTTCAATTGAAAAACTTCAAAAAAATTTAAATTTTTCGTGTTTTTTTTAAAAACATTTTGCCAAAATTTAATTTTGAAAGTGTTTTTTTAAAAAAAAATTCCTTTTTTTAAATTTATGTTTTTTTCCCCAAAAATTTTTTTTCAAAAAATTTTAAAATTTTTCGTGTTTTTATATTGGCTTCAAAAAAATTTATTTTCTTTTTTTTTTTTTTAAACATTTTTGGGCAAAAAATTTTTTTGCCGTGTTTTTTTTTAAAAAAATTTTAAAAAAAAAAAATTTTGCGTGTATTTTTTTAAACTTTTTTTTTTTAAAATTTTAAATTTTTTTTTCCCGATTTTGGCTTTTAAAAAATTTAATTTTGCGTTTTTTTTTAAAAAGCAAAATTTTTTTTTATTTTTTCCCTTTGCATTTTTGGTTTTCAAGCAAAAAATTGCAAAAAAAAAAATTTTGATTTTTTTTTTAAATTTTTTTTCTTTTTAAAAATTTATTTTTTCCCTTAATCTGATTTTAAAACATTTAAAAAAATTTAAATTTTTTTTTCCCCTGTTTTCCTTTCATCGCTTTTTTATACTGTCCTGTTTTGATTTGGGAAAAAATTTCAAAAAAATTTAATTTTGCAGTGTTTTTTTCCCCAAAAGCATTTTCTGCGTTTTTTATAAAAGCTTCCTTTCTGTCCCTGTATTCTTAAAATTTGGAAAAAATTTCAAAAAAATTTAATTTTGCAGTGTTTTTTTTTTCCCCAAAGCTTTTCTGCGTTTTTCATAAACGCTTTCATACTGCCGTTATTTGATTTTGGAAAAAATTGCAAAAAATTTTTTTTTTTTTCAGTGTTTTTTTCCCCCAAAAGCATTTTTTGGTTTTTATAAAGCTTTCCCTACGTCCGTGTATTCTATATTGGGAAAAATTGCAAAAATTTTTTTTTTTTTTCAGGTTTTTTTTTTCCCCAAAAGCATTTTTTCGTTTTCTAATACCTAGCCTTTTCCCCGTATTGGAAGGAAAAAATTAAAAATTTTTTTCATGTTTTTTTTTCCTGCTTTTCCGGGGTTTTTTTAAAAGCTTTATCTGTTGAAAATTGGAAAAAAATTAAAAAAAATTTTTGGTTTTTTTTTTTCCAAAGATTTTCTGTTTTTTATAAACGCTTTCCCTACGTTTTGTATTTAAATTGGGAAAAAATTAAAATTTTTTTTTTTTCAGTGTTTTTTTTTTTTTCCCCTACTTTTTTGGTTTTATAAACCTTTCAATTTTTTTTTGATTTCATTTCAAAAATTTTTTTTTCAGGTTTTTTTTCCCCTGTATTTTTATTTTAAAACTTCCAAAATTTTTATTTGATATTCTTCAAACATTTTTTTTTTCATGTTTTTTTTCCCTGATTTTTTGGAACATCACTTAAAATTCGTGTTTTTTAAAATTTTCATTCAAAAAAATTTTTTTTGCGTGTTTTTTTTTCCCCCCCTTTAATTTTTTTCCTTTTTTGCTTTTTTTTCCTGATTTGTTTTAAAAACATTTTTAAAAAAAATTTTTGGTTTCTGTTTTTTTTGTATTCTGATATTGGAAAAACATTGCAAGAAAAATTTAATTTTGCAGTGTTTTTCTTCCCAATAGCATTCTCTGCGTATTCATAAACGCTTTACATACTGTCCGTGTATTCTGATATTGGAAAAACATTGCAAAAAAATTAATTTTGCAGTGTTTTTTTTCCCCCATAGCATTTTCTGCGTTTTCATAAACGCTTTACATACTGTCCGTGTATTCTGATATTGGAAAAAAACATTGCAAAAAAATTTTAATTTTGCAGTGTTTTTTTTTCCCTAATAGCATTTTCTGCTTTTTCATAAACGCTTTACATACTGTCCGTGAATTCTGATATTGGAAAAACATTGCAAAAAAATTTAAATTTTGCAGTGTTTTTTTTTCCCCAATAGCATTTTCTGCGTTTTCATAAACGCTTTACATACTGTCCGTGTATTCTGATATTGGATAAACATTGCAAAAAAAATTAATTTTGCAGTGTTTTTTTTCCCCAATAGCATTTTCTGCGTTTTCATAAACGCTTTACATACTGTCCGTGTATTCTGATATTGGAAAAACATTGCAAAAAAATTAATTTTGCAGTGTTTTTTTTCCCCAATAGCATTTTCTGCGTTTTCATAAACGCTTTACATACTGTCCGTGTATTCTGATATTGGAAAAACATTGCAAAAAAAATTTAATTTTGCTGTTTTTTTTTCCCCAATAGCATTTTCTGCGTATTCATAAACGCTTTCCATACTGTCCGTGTATTCTGATATTGGAAAAAACATTGCAAAAAAATTTAATTTTGCAGTGGTTTTTTTCCCCAATAGCATTTTCTGCGTTTTCATAAACGCTTTACATACTGTCCGTGTATTCTGATATTGGAAAAACATTGCAAAAAAATTTAATTTTGCAGTGTTTTTTTTCCCCAATAGCATTTTCTGCGTTTTCATAAACGCTTTCCATACTGTCCGTGTATTCTGATATTGGAAAAAACATTGCAAAAAAAATTTATTATTTTGCAGTGTTTTTTTTCCCCAATAGCATTTTCTGCGTTTTCATAAACGCTTTACATACTGTCCGTGTATTCTGATATTGGAAAAACATTGCAAAAAAAATTTAATTTTGCAGTGTTTTTTTTTCCCCAATAGCATTTTCTGCGTTTTCATAAACGCTTTACATACTGTCCGTGTATTCTGATATTGGAAAAAAATTGCAAAAAAATTTAATTTTGCAGTGTTTTTTTTCCCCAATAGCATTTTCTGCGTTTTCATAAACGCTTTAATACTGTCCATGTATTCTGATATTGGAAAACATTGCAAAAAAAAAATTAATTTTGCAGTGTTTTTTTTTCCCCAATAGCATTTTCTGCGTTTTCATAAACGCTTTACATACTGTCCGTGTATTCTGATATTGGGAAAACATTGCAAAAAAATTTAATTTTGCAGTGTTTTTTTTTCCCCAATAGCATTTTTCTGCGTTTTCATAAAACGCTTTACATACTGTCCGTGTATTCTGATATTGGAAAAACATTGCAAAAAAATTTAATTTTGCAGTGTTTTTTTTCCCCAATAGCTTTTTCTGCGTTTTCATAAACGCTTTACATACTGTCCGTGTATTCTGATATTGGAAAAACATTGAAAAAAAATTTAATTTTGCTGTGTTTTTTTTCCCCAATAGCATTTTCTGCGTTTTCATAAACGCTTTACATACTGTCCGTGTATTCTGATATTGGAAAAACATTGCAAAAAAATTTAAATTTTGCAGTGTTTTTTTCCCCAATAGCATTTTCTGCGTTTTTCATAAACGCTTTACATACTGTCCGTGTATTCTGATATTGGAAAAACATTGCAAAAAATTTAATTTTGCAGTGTTTTTTTTCCCCAATAGCATTTTCTGCGTTTTCATAAACGCTTTTCATACTGTCCGTGTATTCTGATATTGGAAAAACATTGCAAAAAAAATTTAATTTTGCAGTGTTTTTTTTCCCCAATAGCATTTTCTGCGTTTTCATAAACGCTTTACAATACTGTCCGTGTATTCTGATATTGGAAAAACATTGCAAAAAAATTTAATTTTGCAGTGTTTTTTTTCTTCCCAATAGCATTTTCTGCGTTTTCATAAACGCTTTACATACTGTCCGTGTATTCTGATATTGGAAAAACATTGCAAAAAAATTTAATTTTGCAGTGTTTTTTTTCCCCAATAGCATTTTCTGCGTTTTCATAAACGCTTTACATACTGTCCGTGTATTCTGATATTGGAAAAACATTGCAAAAAAATTTAATTTGCAGTGTTTTTTTTCCCCAATAGCATTTCTGCGTTTTCATAAACGCTTTACATACTGTCCGTGTATTCTGATATTGGAAAAAACATTGCAAAAAATTAATTTTGCAGTGTTTTTTTTCCCCAATAGCATTTTCTGCGTTTTCATAAACGCTTTACATACTGTCCGTGTATTCTGATATTGGAAAAACATTGCAAAAAATTTAATTTTGCAGTGTTTTTTTCCCCAATAGCATTTTTTGCGTTTTCATAAACGCTTTACATACTGTCCGTGTATTCTGATATTGGAAAAACATTGCAAAAAAAATTTAATTTTGCAGTGTTTTTTTTCCCCAATAGCATTTTCTGCGTTTTCATAAACGCTTTACATACTGTCCGTGTATTCTGATATTGGAAAAACATTGCAAAAAAAAATTTAATTTTGCAGTGTTTTTTTTCCCCAATAGCATTTTTCTGCGTTTTCATAAACGCTTTACATACTGTCGTGTATTCTGATATTGGAAAAAACATTGCAAAAAATTTTAATTTTGCAGTGTTTTTTTTCCCCAATAGCATTTTCTGCGTTTTCATAAACGCTTTTCAATACTGTCCGTGTATTCTGATATTGGAAAAAACATTGCAAAAAAATTTAATTTTGCAGTTTTTTTTTCCCCAATAGCATTTTCTGCGTTTTCATAAAACGCTTTACATACTGTCCGTGTATTCTGATATTGGAAAAACATTGCAAAAAAAAATTTAATTTTGCAGTGTTTTTTTTCCCCAATAGCATTTTCTGCGTTTTCATAAACGCTTTACATACTGTCCGTGTATTCTGATATTGGAAAAACATTGCAAAAAAATTTAATTTTGCAGTGTTTTTTTTTCCCCAATAGCATTTTCTGCGTTTTCTGCATTTTCATAAACGCTTTACAATACTGTCCGTGTATTCTGATATTGGAAAAACATTGCAAAAAAATTTAATTTTGCAGTGTTTTTTTTCCCCAATAGCATTTTCTGCGTTTTCATAAACGCTTTACATACTGTCGTGTATTCTGATATTGGAAAAACATTGCAAAAAAATTTAATTTTGCAGTGTTTTTTTTCCCAATAGCATTTTCTGCGTTTTCATAAACGCTTTACATACTGTCCGTGTATTCTGATATTGGAAAAAACATTGCAAAAAATTTAATTTTTGCAGTGTTTTTTTTTTCCCCATAGCATTTTCTGCGTTTTCATAAACGCTTTACATACTGTCCGTGTATTCTGATATTGGAAAAACATTGCAAAAAAATTTAATTTTGCAGTGTTTTTTTTCCCCAATAGCATTTTCTGCGTTTTCATAAACGCTTTACATACTGTCCGTGTATTCTGATATTGGAAAAACATTGCAAAAAAATTTAATTTTGCAGTGTTTTTTTTCCCCAATAGCATTTTCTGTGTTTTCATAAACGCTTTACATACTGTCCGTGTATTCTGATATTGGAAAAACATTGCAAAAAAAAATTAATTTTGCAGTGTTTTTTTTCCCCAATAGCATTTTCTGCGTTTTCATAAACGCTTTACATACTGTCCGTGTATTCTGATATTGGAAAAACATTGCAAAAAAATTAATTTTGCAGTGTTTTTTTTCCCCAATAGCATTTTCTGCGTTTTCATAAACGCTTTACATACTGTCCGTGTATTCTGATATTGGAAAAACATTGCAAAAAAATTTAATTTTGCAGTGTTTTTTTTTCCCCAATAGCATTTTCTGCGTTTTCATAAACGCTTTACATACTGTCCGTGTATTCTGATATTGAAAAACATTGCAAAAAAATTTAATTTTGCAGTGTTTTTTTTCCCCAATAGCATTTTCTGCGTTTTCATAAACGCTTTACATACTGTCCGTGTATTCTGATATTGGAAAAACATTGCAAAAAAATTTAATTTGCAGTGTTTTTTTTCCCCAATAGCATTTTCTGCGTATTCATAAACGCTTTACATACTGTCCGTGTATTCTGATATTGGAAAAACATTGCAAAAAAATTTAATTTTGCAGTGTTTTTTTTCCCCAATAGCATTTTCTGCGTTTTCATAAACGCTTTACATACTGTCCGTGTATTCTGATATTGGAAAAACATTGCAAAAAAAATTTAATTTTGCAGTGTTTTTTTTCCCCAATAGCATTTTCTGCGTTTTCATAAACGCTTTACATACTGTCCGTGTATTCTGATATTGGAAAAACATTGCAAAAAAAATAATTTTGCTGTGTTTTTTTTCCCCAATAGCATTTTCTGCGTATTCATAAACGCTTTACATACTGTCCGTGTATTCTGATATTGGAAAAAACATTGCAAAAAAATTTAATTTTGCAGTGTTTTTTTTCCCCAATAGCATTTTCTGCGTTTTCATAAACGCTTTACATACTGTCCGTGTATTCTGATATTGGAAAAACATTGCAAAAAAATTTAATTTTGCAGTGTTTTTTTTCCCCAATAGCATTTTCTGCGTTTTCATAAACGCTTTACATACTGTCCGTGTATTCTGATATTGGAAAAACATTGCAAAAAAATTTAATTTTGCAGTGTTTTTTTTTTCCCAATAGCATTTTCTGCGTTTTCATAAACGCTTTACATACTGTCCGTGTATTCTGATATTGGAAAAACATTGCAAAAAAATTTAATTTTGCAGTGTTTTTTTTCCCCAATAGCATTTTCTGCGTATTCATAAACGCTTTACATACTGTCCGTGTATTCTGATATTGGAAAAACATTGCAAAAAAATTTAATTTTGCAGTGTTTTTTTTCCCCAATAGCATTTTCTGCGTTTTCATAAACGCTTTTCAATACTGTCCGTGTATTCTGATATTGGAAAAACATTGCAAAAAAATTTAATTTTGCAGTGTTTTTTTTCCCCAATAGCATTTTCTGCGTTTTCATAAACGCTTTACATACTGTCCATGTATTCTGATATTGGAAAAACATTGCAAAAAAATTTAATTTTGCAGTGTTTTTTTTCCCCAATAGCATTTTCTGCGTATTCATAAACGCTTTACATACTGTCCGTGTATTCTGATATTGGAAAAACATTGCAAAAAAATTTAATTTTGCAGTGTTTTTTTTTCCCCAATAGCATTTTCTGCGTTTTCATAAACGCTTTACATACTGTCCGTGTATTCTAATATTGGAAAAACATTGCAAAAAAATTTAATTTTGCAGTGTTTTTTTTCCCCAATAGCATTTTCTGCGTTTTCATAAACGCTTTACATACTGTCCATGTATTCTGATATTGGAAAAACATTGCAAAAAAATTTAATTTTGCTGTGTTTTTTTTCCCCAATAGCATTTTCTGCGTATTCATAAACGCTTTCCATACTGTCCGTGTATTCTGATATTGAAAAAACATTGCAAAAAAATTTAATTTTGCAGTGTTTTTTTTCCCCAATAGCATTTTCTGCGTTTTCATAAACGCTTTACATACTGTCCGTGTATTCTGATATTGGAAAAACATTGCAAAAAAAATTTAATTTTGCAGTGTTTTTTTTCCCCAATAGCATTTTCTGCGTTTTCATAAACGCTTTACATACTGTCCGTGTATTCTGATATTGGAAAAACATTGCAAAAAAATTTAATTTTGCTGTGTTTTTTTTCCCCAATAGCATTTTCTGCGTATTCATAAACGCTTTACATACTGTCCGTGTATTCTGATATTGGAAAAACATTGCAAAAAAAATTTAATTTTGCAGTGTTTTTTTTCCCCAATAGCATTTTCTGCGTTTTCATACATACACGCTGTAGACACTATCCGTGTATTCTGATATTGGAAAAACATTGCAAAAAAATTTAATTTTGCAGTGTTTTTTTTCTTCCCCATAGCATTTTCTGCGTTTTCATAAACGCTTTACATACTGTCCGTGTATTCTGATATTGGAAAAACATTGCAAAAAAAATTAATTTTGCAGTGTTTTTTTTCCCCAATAGCATTTTCTGCATTTTCATAAACGCTTTACATACTGTCCGTGTATTCTGATATTGGAAAAAAACATTGCAAAAAAAATTTAATTTTGCAGTGTTTTTTTTCCCCAATAGCATTTTCTGCGTTTTCATAAACGCTTTACATACTGTCCGTGTATTCTGATATTGGAAAAACATTGCAAAAAAATTTAATTTTGCAGTGTTTTTTTCCCCAATAGCATTTTCTGCGTTTTCATACATACACGCTTTAGACACTATCCGTGTATTCTGATATTGGAAAAACATTGCAAAAAAATTTAATTTTGCAGTGTTTTTTTTTTCCCCAATAGCATTTTCTGCGTTTTCATAAACGCTTTACATACTGTCCATGTATTCTGATATTGGAAAAACATTGCAAAAAAAATTAATTTTGCAGTGTTTTTTTTCCCCAATAGCATTTTCTGTGTTTTCATAAACGCTTTACATACTGTCCGTGTATTCTGATATTGGAAAAACATTGCAAAAAAATTTAATTTTGCTGTGTTTTTTTTCCCCAATAGCATTTTCTGCGTATTCATAAACGCTTTCCATACTGTCCGTGTATTCTGATATTGAAAAAACATTGCAAAAAAAATTAATTTTGCAGTGTTTTTTCTTCCCCAATAGCATTTTCTGCGTTTTCATAAACGCTTTACATACTGTCCGTGTATTCTGATATTGGAAAAACATTGCAAAAAAAATTAATTTTGCAGTGTTTTTTTTCCCCAATAGCATTTTCTGCGTTTTCATAAACGCTTTACATACTGTCCGTGTATTCTGATATTGGAAAAACATTGCAAAAAAATTTAATTTTGCAGTGTTTTTTTTTCCCCAATAGCATTTTCTGCATTTTCATAAACGCTTTACATACTGTCCGTGTATTCTGATATTGGAAAAACATTGCAAAAAAAATTTAATTTTGCAGTGTTTTTTCTTCCCCAATAGCATTTTCTGCGTTTTCATAAACGCTTTACATACTGTCCGTGTATTCTGATATTGTAAAAACATTGCAAAAAAATTTAATTTTGCATTGTTTTTTTTTTCCCCAATAGCATTTTCTGCGTTTTCATAAACGCTTTACAATACTGTCCGTGTATTCTGATATTGGAAAAACATTGCAAAAAAAATTTAATTTTGCAGTGTTTTTTTTCCCCAATAGCATTTTCTGCGTTTTCATAAACGCTTTACATACTGTCCATGTATTCTGATATTGGAAAAACATTGCAAAAAAATTTAATTTTGCAGTGTTTTTTTTCCCCAATAGCATTTTCTGCGTTTTCATAAACGCTTTACATACTGTCCGTGTATTCTGATATTGGAAAAACATTGCAAAAAAATTTAATTTTGCAGTGTTTTTTTTTCCCCAATAGCATTTTCTGCGTTTTCATAAACGCTTTTCAATACTGTCCGTGTATGCTGATATTGGAAAAACATTGCAAAAAAATTTAATTTTGCAGTGTTTTTTTTCCCCAATAGCATTTTCTGCGTTTTCATAAACGCTTTACATACTGTCCATGTATTCTGATATTGGAAAAACATTGCAAAAAAATTTAATTTTGCAGTGTTTTTTTTTCCCCAATAGCATTTTCTGCGTATTCATAAACGCTTTACATACTGTCCGTGTATTCTGGTATTGGAAAAACATTGCAAAAAAATTTAATTTTGCAGTGTTTTTTTTCCCCAATAGCATTTTCTGCGTTTTCATAAACGCTTTACATACTGTCCGTGTATTCTGATATTGGAAAAACATTGCAAAAAAATTTAATTTTGCAGTGTTTTTTTTCCCCAATAGCATTTTCTGCGTTTTCATAAACGCTTTACATACTGTCCATGTATTCTGATATTGGAAAAACATTGCAAAAAAATTTAATTTTGCTGTGTTTTTTTTCCCCAATAGCATTTTCTGCGTATTCATAAACGCTTTCCATACTGTCCGTGTATTCTGATATTGAAAAAACATTGCAAAAAAATTTAATTTTGCAGTGTTTTTTTTCCCTAATAGCATTTTCTGCGTTTTCATAAACGCTTTACATACTGTCCGTGTATTCTGATATTGGAAAAACATTGCAAAAAAAATTTAATTTTGCAGTGTTTTTTCTTCCCCAATAGCATTTTCTGCGTTTTCATAAACACTTTACATACTGTCCGTGTATTCTGATATTGGAAAAACATTGCAAAAAAAATAATTTTGCTGTGTTTTTTTTCCCCAATAGCATTTTCTGCGTATTCATAAACGCTTTACATACTGTCCGTGTATTCTGATATTGGAAAAACATTGCAAAAAAATTTAATTTTGCAGTGTTTTTTTTCCCCAATAGCATTTTCTGCGTTTTCATACATACACGCTGTAGACACTATCCGTGTATTCTGATATTGGAAAAACATTGCAAAAAATTTTAATTTTGCAGTGGTTTTTTTTTTCCCCAATAGCATTTTCTGGGTTTTCATAAACGCTTTACATACTGTCCGTGTATTCTGATATTGGAAAAAACATTGCAAAAAAAATAAATTTTGCAGTGTTTTTTTTTCCCCAATAGCATTTTCTGCATTTTCATAAACGCTTTACATACTGTCCGTGTATGCTGATATTGGAAAAAAATTGCAAAAAAAATTAATTTTGCAGTGTTTTTTTTCCCCAATAGCATTTTCTGCGTTTTCATAAACGCTTTACATACTGTCCGTGTATTCTGATATTGGAAAAACATTGCAAAAAAAATTAATTTTGCAGTGTTTTTTTTCCCCAATAGCATTTTCTGCGTTTTCATAAACGCTTTACATACTGTCCGTGTATTCTGATATTGGAAAAACATTGCAAAAAAAATTTAATTTTGCAGTGTTTTTTTTCCCCAATAGCATTTTCTGCGTTTTCATAAACGCTTTACAATACTGTCCGTGTATTCTGATATTGGAAAAACATTGCAAAAAATTTTAATTTTGCAGTGTTTTTTTTCCCCAATAGCATTTTCTGCATTTTCATAAACGCTTTACATACTGTCCGTGTATTCTGATATTGAAAAAACATTGCAAAAAAATTTAATTTTGCAGTGTTTTTTTTCCCCAATAGCATTTTCTGTGTTTTCATAAACGCTTTACATACTGTCCGTGTATTCTGATATTGGAAAAACATTGCAAAAAAATTTAATTTTGCAGTGTTTTTTTTCCCCAATAGCATTTTCTGCGTTTTCATAAACGCTTTACATACTGTCCATGTATTCTGATATTGGAAAAACATTGCAAAATTTTTTTTATTTTGCTGTGTTTTTTTTTCCCCAATAGCATTTTCTGCGTTTTCATAAACGCTTTAATACTGTCCATGTATTCTGATATTGGAAAAACATTGCAAAAAAATAAAATTTTGCTGTTTTTTTCCCCAATAGCATTTTCTGCGTATTCATAAACGCTTTCCATACTGTCCGTGTATTCTGATATTGGAAAAACATTGCAAAAAATTTTTTTGCAGTGTTTTTTTTTCCCCAATAGCATTTTCTGCGTTTTCATAAACGCTTTTCAATACTGTCCGTGTATTCTGATATTGGAAAAACATTGCAAAAAAAATTAATTTTGCAGTGTTTTTTTTCCCCAATAGCATTTTCTGCGTTTTCATAAACGCTTTACATACTGTCCATGTATTCTGATATTGGAAAAACATTGCAAAAAAATTTAATTTTGCAGTGTTTTTTTTCCCCAATAGCATTTTCTGCGTTTTCATAAACGCTGTACACACTGTCCGTGTATTCTGATATTGCAAAAACATTGCAAAAAAATTTAATTTTGCAGTGTTTTTTTTTCCCCAATAGCATTTTCTGCGTTTTCATAAACGCTTTACATACTGTCCATGTATTCTGATATTGGAAAAACATTGCAAAAAAATTTAATTTTGCAGTGTTTTTTTTCCCCAATAGCATTTTCTGCGTTTTCATACATACACGCTGTAGACACTATCCGTGTATTCTGATATTGCAAAAACATTGCAAAAAAATTTAATTTTGCAGTGTTTTTTTTCCCCAATAGCATTTTCTGCGTTTTCATAAACGCTTTACATACTGTCCATGTATTCTGATATTGGAAAAACATTGCAAAAAAAAATTTAATTTTGCAGTGTTTTTTTTCCCCAATAGCATTTTCTGTGTTTTCATAAACGCTTTACATACTGTCCGTGTATTCTGATATTGGAAAAAACATTGCAAAAAAATTTAATTTTGCTGTGTTTTTTTTCCCCAATAGCATTTTCTGCGTATTCATAAACGCTTTCCATACTGTCCGTGTATTCTGATATTGAAAAAACATTGCAAAAAAAATTATTTTGCGATGTTTTTTCTTCCCCAATAGCATTTTCTGCGTTTTCATAAACGCTTTCCATACTGTCCGTGTATTCTGATATTGGAAAAACATTGCAAAAAATTTTTTTGCAGTGTTTTTTTTTCCCCAATAGCATTTTCTGCGTTTTCATAAACGCTTTACAATACTGTCCGTGTATTCTGATATTGGAAAAACATTGCAAAAAAAATTAATTTTGCAGTGTTTTTTTTTCCCCAATAGCATTTTCTGCGTTTTCATAAACGCTTTACATACTGTCCATGTATTCTGATATTGGAAAAACATTGCAAAAAAATTTAATTTTGCAGTGTTTTTTTTTCCCCAATAGCATTTTCTGCGTTTTCATACATACACGCTGTAGACACTATCCGTGTATTCTGATATTGCAAAAACATTGCAAAAAATTTTAATTTTGCAGTGGTTTTTTTCTTCCCAATAGCATTTTCTGGGTTTTCATAAACGCTTTACATACTGTCCGTGTATTCTGATATTGGAAAAACATTGCAAAAAAAATTAAATTTTGCTGTGTTTTTTTTCCCCAATAGCATTTTCTGCGTTTTCATAAACGCTTTACATACTGTCCATGTATTCTGATATTGGAAAAACATTGCAAAAAAATTTAATTTTGCAGTGTTTTTTTTTTCCCCCAATAGCATTTTCTGCGTTTTCATACATACACGCTGTAGACACTATCCGTGTATTCTGATATTGCAAAAACATTGCAAAAAAAATTAATTTTGCAGTGTTTTTTTTCCCCAATAGCATTTTCTGCGTTTTCATAAACGCTTTACATACTGTCCGTGTATTCTGATATTGGAAAAACATTGCAAAAAAATTTAATTTTGCAGTGTTTTTTTTCCCCAATAGCATTTTCTGCATTTTCATAAACGCTTTACATACTGTCCGTGTATTCTGATATTGGAAAAACATTGCAAAAAAATTTAATTTTGCAGTGTTTTTTTTCCCCAATAGCATTTTCTGCGTTTTCATAAACGCTTTACATACTGTCCATGTATTCTGATATTGGAAAAACATTGCAAAAAAATTTAATTTTGCTGTGTTTTTTTTCCCCAATAGCATTTTCTGCGTATTCATAAACGCTTTACATACTGTCCGTGTATTCTGATATTGAAAAAACATTGCAAAAAAATTTAATTTTGCAGTGTTTTTTCTTCCCCAATAGCATTTTCTGCGTTTTCATAAACACTTTACATACTGTCTGTGTATTCTGATATTGGAAAAACATTGCAAAAAAAATAATTTTGCTGTGTTTTTTTTCCCCAATAGCATTTTCTGCGTATTCATAAACGCTTTACATACTGTCCGTGTATTCTGATATTGGAAAAACATTGCAAAAAAATTAAATTTTGCTGTTTTTTTTCCCCAATAGCATTTTCTGCGTTTTCATACATACACGCTGTAGACACTATCCGTGTATTCTGATATTGGAAAAACATTGCAAAAAATTTTAATTTTGCAGTGGTTTTTTTCTTCCCAATAGCATTTTCTGGGTTTTCATAAACGCTTTACATACTGTCCGTGTATTCTGATATTGGAAAAACATTGCAAAAAAATTTAATTTTGCTGTTTTTTTTTCCCCAATAGCATTTTCTGCATTTTCATAAACGCTTTCCATACTGTCCGTGTATTCTGATATTGAAAAAACATTGCAAAAAAAATTAATTTTGCAGTGTTTTTTTTTCCCCAATAGCATTTTCTGCGTTTTCATAAACGCTTTACATACTGTCCGTGTATTCTGATATTGGAAAAACATTGCAAAAAAAAAATTAATTTTGCAGTGTTTTTTCTTCCCCAATAGCATTTTCTGCGTTTTCATAAACGCTTTACATACTGTCCGTGTATTCTGATATTGGAAAAACATTGCAAAAAAATTTAATTTTGCAGTGTTTTTTTTCCCCAATAGCATTTTCTGCATTTTCATAAACGCTTTACATACTGTCCATGTATTCTGATATTGGAAAAACATTGCAAAAAAATTTAATTTTGCAGTGTTTTTTTCCCCAATAGCATTTTCTGCGTTTTCATACATACACGCTGTAGACACTATCCGTGTATTCTGATATTGCAAAAACATTGCAAAAAAATTTAATTTTGCAGTGTTTTTTTTTCCCCAATAGCATTTTCTGCGTTTTCATAAACGCTTTACATACTGTCCATGTATTCTGATATTGGAAAAACATTGCAAAAAAAATTAATTTTGCAGTGTTTTTTTTTCCCCAATAGCATTTTCTGTGTTTTCATAAACGCTTTACATACTGTCCGTGTATTCTGATATTGGAAAAACATTGCAAAAAAATTTAATTTTGCTGTGTTTTTTTTCCCCAATAGCATTTTCTGCGTATTCATAAACGCTTTCCATACTGTCCGTGTATTCTGATATTGAAAAAAACATTGCAAAAAAAATTTTTGCGATGTTTTTTCTTCCCCAATAGCATTTTCTGCGTTTTCATAAACGCTTCACATACTGTCCGTGTATTCTGATATTGGAAAAAACATTGCAAAAAAATTTTTTTGCAGTGTTTTTTTTTCCCCAATAGCATTTTCTGCGTTTTCATAAACGCTTTTCAATACTGTCCGTGTATTCTGATATTGGAAAAAAACATTGCAAAAAAAAAGGAAAATTTATTATCAATACTTACCGTAATTTTCCTTTCCTGATGGACTCCATGGCAGCCTACGTGTGGGTTAACCCCGCCTCCTCTCCAATGCTATAGGACCCCATTCCCATAAATGAACACTCACCATTCCATACTGTGTTCCGTAACTAGCCTACTCTTATGACTCATGGGTGGGAACTCCGTCTGCCATGGAGTCCATCAGGAAAGGAAAATTACGGTAAGTATTGATAATAAATTTTCCTTTTTCCTGACAGACTCCATGGCAGCCTACGTGTGGGAAATAACTAGCCGGCCACACGGGTGGGTATGCTTTAAACAGAAAATATTTTAATTCAATCTATCAGCCGATAGAATTTTCAAACCAAAGTTTACAGAGGATAAAGAAGCAGGTTCAATGCAATAATGCGACATGAAGGTATTAATAGAGGCCCAAGAAGCTGCTTTGCAGATGGTATCAGGAGCCACGTGCCGGGCTGCTGCCCATGAAGTAGCCATTCCTCTAGTCGAATGTGCCGTCACCGCCTCAGGAGGAGCCAAGCCCTTAGCCCTATAAGCCTGCTGAATGGTTCTTACGATCCAAGATGCCAGAGTCCTGGTTGAAGCTTTATTCCCCTTGTTGCTGCCTGAGTGCAGTACAAAGAGATGATCCGAGCGCCTAAAAGCGGAAGTAATGCGAAGGTATTCTCTCAGAGCTTCCCCGACGTCCAAAGGATGAATATCATCGGAATCTGGTGATCTGAAGGTAGGTAGAACGATCTCTTGGTTCTGATGGAACACCGAAGTTACCTTAGGATTGGATCCCAACATAGGAATAAGGACCACTCGGTCCGGAAAGAAAGTCAAGAAGGGTTCTTCGAAGCCCAGAGACCCAATTTCCGACACCCTCTTGGCCGAAGTGACTGCCACCAGGAAAGCAACTTTTTCGGAAAAGTCCTTAATGGAAAGCGGGGATGGCCCCGTCGTACTCAGGCCAGAAATGGAGTCAAGGACAAGGGGAAGATCCCATTTGGGGAATCTGGACTTCCTCTGAGGCTTGAGTCTTGAGGCCCCTCGAAAGAATTGACGGACTAATGGATGGACTGCCCAGGAGGTACCAGAGAAGGCTGATAAGGCTGAAACTTGCACCCTGAGCGAGCCTATAGACAAGGGAAGATCAAGGCCAGTTTGTAAGAACCCGAGGATGTCCTGGACCCTTGGATGTTCAAAAGATCTATCTGTAGATGAGCAAAAGTTTACGAATTTGGACCAAATTCTGCCATAAACCTTGTTTGTACTTGGTCTCCTGGAGCTTAATAAGGTAGAGATTACACCAGAAGCACATCCGATGGACTCTAGCCTCTTCCTCTCAAGAACCAGACCATCAGTTTCAGTACTGCCGGACATGGGTGTAGTACCGCCCCTTGAGAAAGAAGGTCCGGCCTGAGAGGGAGAGATATCGGCTTCCGTACACTTAGCTGGACTAGTAGAGGGAACCAAGGCCTGTTGGGCCAGTACGGAGCTATCATCACTACCTCCACTGCTTCTGACTGGAGCCTTTGAAGGAACCTGAGAATTAGTGGAAGAGGAGGGAAGGCATAGGCCCTCTCGAATCTCCATTGGTCTGTCAATGCATCCGTCCCCAAAGCCTGGCTGCAGCGATTCCGTGTGTAAAACTTCTCCATTTTGAAGTTGCAGGGGGAGGCAAAAAGGTCTACTTCGGGATTGACCCCCAGCGATCTGATCCATTCGAAGGACTGAATGTGGAGGGACCACTCGTTGTTGTCCAACTGGGTGCGTGATAAAAAGTCTGCTTGCGTGTTCTGAACCCCCGGGAGAAAAACTGCAGAAATATTCTCCAGGTTCCTCTGTGCCCATGATAGAATGGGTTCCACTTCCTGGAGAAGAGTAGAACTCCTGGTGCCCCCTTGTCTCTTCACGTAGGAGACAGCTGTGGTGTTGTCCATTCGCAACAACACCGACTTCCCCTTCAATACCTGGGAGAAATGCTGGAGAGCGCACCAGGCTGCTCGGAGCTCCAGAATATTTGATCCTGGAACAGGAAGACTTGTGTCCCACTTGCCTTGCGCAAGGTCCGACCCACACAGGGCCCCCCAGCCGGTCCCGCTGGCATCGGTCGTGACCGTTACCCAAGAGATGGGAGCTATCGAGTGACACTTCAGGAGATTCCTGTGTTGGAGCCACCAGAAGAGGCTGTTCCTCATCGTTGATGTTATCCGTATTTCTTGTCTTTTGCTTCCCGACTTCCATTGTCTCAGGAACCCTGACTGGAACGGGCGTAGTCTCCACAAGGCCCACTTGACCATAGGCGTCGTAGAGACCATTGTCCCTACGATCTTGAGACACTGTGAGGCCTTCAGGTACCGCGTATGAAGGGCTTGAGATACCCTTTCCCGTATGATCGGGATCTTTTCCACTGGTAGCGAGATTGTACTTTGCAAAGTGTCGAATTGAGCACCCAAGTAAATTAGCCGCTGTGTTGGCACTAGCTGGCTTTTTTCCATGTTTAGAAGCCACCCGAAGCTGGTCAATGTGGACATTACCTGCTCGCGATGAGCCAACAGCTGCTCTTTGTCTTGTGACAGGACCAGAAGGTCGTCCAGATAATGGTATAGCCTTATTCCTTTCAGCCTGATCAGGGCCACCACTGCCAGGAGCACTTTTGAAAAGACCCGAGGGGAGGTCGTCAACCCGAAGGGGAGGCAGATAAACTGTAGATGGTCTTGATCGACATGGAATCTTAGGAACCTTTGGCAGCCTTCCTCTATCGGGACGTGAAAGTAAGCGTCCTTTAAGTCGATCGAGACCATCCAATCCCCTGGTTGGATGGCTCGTTGTATCGTTAGTAGGGTTTCCATTTTGAATTTTCCGTATTCTATAAACTGATTTAAGTATGTTAAATCTATCACCGGGCGCCACGATCCGCTTTTCTTCTGTACCAAGAAGAGGGGGGAGTACACTCCTTGAAACCGTTCTTCTTCTGGCACTCGTACCACTGCGCCCTGAGCTTTTAACAGCTCTACGTATGACAGTAGGACCTGTCTCTGTTCTTCCGAACGAGGAAGCAGGGTGGACATGAACCTGGGAGGAGGAACTTTGGAGAAGGTCCATTTGTGACCCGACGAGATCGTCTTGATGACCCAGTAATCCGAGATCGAGGCCACCCAGACGTGCCGGAAAAGGGATAGACGGGCCCCCACCCGACCCGCCTGGGCGGGCGCAATCTCAGAAAGACTTGGGTGGCTCGCGTCCACCAGACGACTGGCTCTTGACGGGCTTCCGAAAGGAACTCTGTCCTCTACTCCAATTCCTCCTGAAGTCTCTTCCAGGCTTGTAGGAGCGTGCATCCCTCGAGCGTTCCGGACTGCGCCTTTTAAACTGAGTCTTCTTCCGCCCGAGCAGTCTTCTGTCCTGGGGAAGGAAGCCCGACTTACCGCCTGTCGCACGCGTTATGGCATCATCCAGCTTGTTACCGAATAAAGTGGACCCCTCAAAAGGGATCTTACACCATGCTTGCTTAGACACGGGATCGGCGAGCCAGGGCCGTAGCCACAAAGCACGCTTAGCCGTGACCGAGGACAGCATAATGCGTGCTAGCAGACGAATCAGGTCAATGGACGCCTCCCCCAGGAACACCGCTGCAAGCTTTAGTTCCGCTGCCGCTGAACTCCTGGCCAACTCGACTGACACGCCATTCAGGAAGGAGTCCACATTTTCAGTCCAAGCCTCCATGGCCTTGGACATAGCTGCTAAGGCTAAGGCTGGTTTACAGGCCATCCCAGCAAGACCATAGATCCTTTTGAGGTCCTGATCGATCTTTCTTTCTAGGCCATCTTTAAAGGACACTGAGTCCTCCATCGGAAGAGTGACATGCTTGGCCAAACGCATCAAGGCTGCGTCCACGAGCGGTGCGTTCTCCAGGTGCTTCACCTCTTCTACCTTAAAAGGATATAGCCGGGAAGTTTTGTTGGTCATGGAGGACTTCCTATCCACCTTGCTCCACTCTTCTTCTATAATGTCTTTCAATTCAGTGAGCAAAGGGAAGTTTGGCCGTTCCTTACCCAGCTGCTTGAAGAACTTCTTCTGCTTAGCTGGGGGGGTGGATGCTTCTTCCCACTTGAGGGCCTCCTTAATTGCTCTAATTAGTGGTGAGACCATGGCGAAGTCAAAACCCCCGATCTCCTCATCGCCTGGGAATTCCTCTCCAGAGGACTCACCAGAGGCCTCGTAGGGCTGAGATGTGCCCGGATCATCCCGGGGTTCGTCGGACTGGGGACCAGTCGCAGCCGTAGATTGACTCAATGTGCGAGGGACCACCATGTCCTTGAGCGACTGCTGCACGACACGCTTTACCAGGGACTCCATGCGCTGGTTTTCTGTGTCTTTTTCCCCAACCGCCTTAGAAAAGCATCTGTCACACAGTGATTTGCCTTCCGGGACTCTAGTCTTGCATCCCCAGCATGCTCTGCGATCAGAGCGATCATCATGGCGGTGGGAGCGGTGTCTGGAGGAGGAATGTGAGCTTCTCCTTTGATGATGAGACCCATGCGGAGAGTCCCGCCTGGATCTAGACGACTGTTTTTGTTGTGGCCTGGCAAGGTCCCGATCCTGCGAATCCGACCTGGAAGGGCTAAGCAGAAAAAACACACAAGGGGAGGGAAACATAGGCATCAGAATGCGCATAAGAATGCAAATGTAATTCCACCCCTCCCTTACCAGCACATACCTAGTGCGTAAGGGCTGGCCACTTAAAGGCGGTGATTTGTCCATAATTCCTGGACGAAGCGTCAAAAAGGAAAACACAGCAGTCTGCAAGATAGGATTGTGACCTGAGCAATTTTTAGACAGAAAAAATGCATGCCCTCAAAAAAAAATCTCATGCCTTTTCTTTTTCTCTTTTTTTTTTATTTTTTTTTTTTTTTTTAAACCGAAAAAAGTTTTTTTTTTTTTTTTTTTTTTTTTTTTAATTATATACACCCATATCAACACACCAAAAAATAAATAAACATTCTCACCCCCTTTTTTTTTTTTTTTTTTTTTTTCAATAACATCTTCAGTAAAACAACAGACGGGCATACACCTTTAAAGTATAAAACATAGCACTGACCTGTCAATCCTCTAAGGTTGAGCGCTGGGGAATAGGCTTGCTGCTTCCTCTCACTGGAAACCCCCCAGTGATTCAGCAGCAGTAGCCTGGGTTTTAAATTCCCCGCCTCGTGACGTCACCGCCCCTCCACCTCGCACATGCGCCGTGGATGATGGTCGTACTGCGCAAGCGCGGCCGCCAGACCGCGCATGCGCGAACCAAGCCTCGATTCCACCAGAGGCTGGCGCGCATGCGCAAACCAACGCGACGGCCAAACCAGGAACAGCACGGCGGGCTGGAACGCAGAAGCGCTCCAGCCGCCATACAGGGGGGATACACTAGACGCCAGGGAAAATCTATATATAACACAGAAAAACACATATGGCTGCCATGGAGACAAAATAAAGGGACCTTGCCAGCCGCTGATGAACCGATCACGTCCGCCATCCGTCTGAAACATACGATGGGCATACAGAGGCAGTCCACCTGTCCTGGGGAAACTTCCAGCCTCAAAAAGCTACTCGCCCGCCCATGGCTGAGCACAGAGCTTGCACCGCGTTGGTATGCCAGCAGAAATCCGAGATCCGACCGGACGCGAACCAAACGTGAAGGTCCATAGGAGGAGGACAAAAAAGGAACACAGTATGGAATGGTGAGTGTTCATTTATGGGAATGGGGTCCTATAGCATTGGAGAGGAGGCGGGGTTAACCCACACGTAGGCTGCCATGGAGTCTGTCAGGAAAATTAATTTTGCAGTGTTTTTTTTTCCCCAATAGCATTTTCTGCGTTTTCATAAATGCTTTACATACTGTCCATGTATTCTGATATTGGAAAAACATTGCAAAAAAATTTAATTTTGCAGTGTTTTTTTTCCCCAATAGCAGTTTCTGCGTTCTCATACATACACGCTGTAGACACTATCCGTGTATTCTGATATTGCAAAAACATTGCAAAAAAATTTAATTTTGCAGTGTTTTTTTTTCCCCAATAGCATTTTTCTGCGTTTTCATAAACGCTTTACATACTGTCCATGTATTCTGATATTGGAAAAACATTGCAAAAAAATTTAATTTTGCAGTGTTTTTTTTTCCCCAATAGCATTTTCTGCGTTTTCATACATACACGCTGTAGACACTATCCGTGTATTCTGATATTGCAAAAACATTGCAAAAAAATTTAATTTTGCAGTGTTTTTTTTTCCCCAATAGCATTTTCTGCGTTTTCATAAACGCTTTACATACTGTCCATGTATTCTGATATTGGAAAAACATTGCAAAAAAATTTAATTTTGCAGTGTTTTTTTTCCCCAATAGCATTTTCTGTGTTTTCATAAACGCTTTACATACTGTCCATGTATTCTGATATTGGAAAAACATTGCAAAAAAAATTAATTTTGCTGTGTTTTTTTTCCCCAATAGCATTTTCTGCGTATTCATAAACGCTTTACATACTGTCCGTGTATTCTGATATTGGAAAAACATTGCAAAAAAAATTAATTTTGCAGTGTTTTTTTTCCCCAATAGCATTTTCTGCGTTTTCATACATACACGCTGTAGACACTATCCGTGTATTCTGATATTGCAAAAACATTGCAAAAATTTTTAATTTTGCAGTGGTTTTTTTCTTCCCAATAGCATTTTCTGCGTTTTCATAAACGCTTTACATACTGTCCATGTATTCTGATATTGGAAAAACATTGCAAAAAAATTAAATTTTGCAGAGTTTTTTTTCTTCCCAATAGCATTTTCTGCGTTTTCATAAACGCTTTACATACTGTCCGTGTATTCTGGTGACATGGACATTCGTTGTACTGTTCATTTAAGCACAAGAGACTCCATTTTGTTCTCACTGTTGAAATGTGTTCAGTAACCTTCACCTAACACACAGACACATCTCCTCTAGAAACTCTCTACTCCCCCCCTCCCCTATCCATGTTTTACTTTTGCAATTGTTCTATTCGCTAGCTTTTAATAATATATTTCTATTTGTTTAGCTTTTAATAACGTATTTCTATTTGTTAGTTTTTAATAACATCTCACACCACCCCTTTCTTATCTGTGTATAAAATAACATGTAATAATAAATTTCGTCAGAACGGACATTTTAAACACAGTGATTGATTCCTGTGAATCTGTTCCTGCAGCTGCAGTATTAACTTTTATTTTAGAGTCCCAATCAGAAATTAGTCATAACAGTTTTGGCGAGTCAGATATCAGGAGTTTGGCAGAGTTTCCAGAAGGAACCGCGATTCGATCGGGATCATCGGGAACGCAGACCTCTAAATGCCGGCTAGGTAAGCTGTCCTTAAGCTAGCTATATTTCTGCCTTTCCTATGTATTCTATCTGTCGGTTCTCAAGGAAACCAGACCACTCTCGGACCTTTCTGGTTGGGTAACGTGTGTGTGTGTGAATGTGTTTGTGTCCCCCTTCACGGGTTGGACTGTGTGTGGATAGGGAGAATCCTCTGCAGTTCCCTGCGTTGACTCCTTGTGGGCGACCTGGGTCAGAGGCGCATGGTAGGGTCAGATAAAACTCACGGAGAAGAGAAGAGACGAGGAGGGTCTCTTAATGAGTGTTTTGTCTATTGTCATAAACCCCTTCTATCCACGTAGATAAGTGGAGACTATCCTTGTAAATCTGCAGATTTGCTGTACTATTTGTTTTAGAGGCAAGAGGGTATAGGCACTAGTAGAGAAGACTGGCCAGTCATTATGGGCATTAAAATAAGTAAGGGAATGAAGGGTAAGAGGCCTTCAGATAATGCCCAGCGCAAGATGAGCGCTAGAGAATATATGAACCGAAGGTACGGTTCCGCCTATACTGAGCCCCTAGATAAATGGGTAGAATGGACAAAGGGAACAGCTAAACCTTTAAAATCTGAAGGGACTTTTGATTTACAAGTATGGCAAACTTTTCTGCACGATTATGGCCCACTACTGTGCAGTGAAGGAACGTGGAGAATAGCTTGCACATGGGAGACAGAAGCTAAAGTAGCAAATCAAACTGGCTTGACGGAGATGTTTAATAAAAGTACTGCCCAAATTTACTACGTTTGGCCAGAAGACTCTGTAGAAGAGGACCCCCCACCTTATGTGGCTGCCAGTTTGGCTTTAAGGGGTCCAAGCACAAAAGCAAAAGAATTAGATTACATGGAACACACAAAAGATGAGCTGGGCAATATAGTAGAGAGCAGAGGTTTAACAGCCCCGTATCAACCTACAAAGAGGGATTTGTCTCATATCCTAGAAACGGATGATTGGCATAAATCAAAAGGCACATATGCAAAACTAGATCTCTCTGAACTTAAGGCTTTGGCCAGAGAAAGAGAGATAGATTCTGAACTTCCAGGGCAAACCATAATTTCCAAATTGTGGCAGCAAGATGAAGAGAGAAGGAAGGGAGAAACTGCCCCTTCTGCCCCGGTCACAGAGCAATCTGCTTCAGTTTATCCTGTCAGAACCCAATTAGTTTTTGAAGGTAATGCTGTTGACAGTAAGTCTCAAATTAAATGGCATGTACCTTTCAGTCCCCAAGATATGAGAGCCATATTAGAGGGATTGGGAGACCCTAGAAAGAATCCAATTGGGTTTGCAAACAAACTTAGTGCTGCACAGGAAGCATATGTGGCTTCTGCTACTGACATTCATCAGCTTCTTATTAAAGCAGTGGGAAGCAACATGTCTGGCTATATACTTAAAGAATGTGGTGTAGACATCAAAACTCTAGGTAAGATGGTTAGTGGACGGGAGGTTTGTGGGAAATTGAAAGAAAATTTGCCCCAAATATATGGACAAACCAGACATGCTGAATTTATGAATGCTAAGCAAGGGAAAGAGGAAGCAGCAGGGGCTTATTGGAGGCGGTTAAGCGATATGGCTGAGGAAGCAGGCATTAATATAGAGGAAGAGAAGGTGGGAGAAACTGCCATCCATCTACGCAACTGGTGAAACAAAGGTTTCTTGATGGTTTAATACCCCAGTTGAAAGAGAAGTTGTTCACAGCAAGGCCTGAGGCAGGCAATATGTCTATTCGAGACGTCCTGCCTATCCTGTTATCCATAGAAAACAGGATTAACCAAAAAGACAGCAAACCCAAGGTTATGTACATGGGGAAGCAGAGAGGAAGAGGAAGAGGAAGAGGAAGAGGCAAAGGCAATTTCAGAAATCATGGCGATCGGGGACCAATCATATGCTACAATTGTGATGGGGAAGGACACATAGCTAAATTCTGCCATCTTCCTGACCGTAGACTAGAAAAGAGCTTAGAAGCACCTCATGCTGATCCCAGTACAAAAGCAGTGGATCAGGCATAGGAAAATGGCATACCAGTATCAATCATGTTAAATAGAGGAGACAATGGTCCCGAGACCAGAGTAAAAGTATTTTTACAAGAACTCCCCTATCCTGGAGGAGAAACAGAATTAACCTGTTTAATAGATACTGGTGCAAGCCGAAGTGTTTTTAATATAGAGGACTTACCTCCAGGATTATTATCTACAAATGTTATCTCTGGTGTTGGCCTAACCGGGACCTCTACTGATTTGGTCGAGTCCAAGCCACTTAAACTCAGGCTAGGACAGCAAACAGAAATTGTCACTAAAGTGTTAGTTTCAGACACAGTTCCTACCAATCTTCTGGGAGCTGACATTTTGAACCAAATTTTAGCAAACATAGACTACACTCCTACAGGAGTCCAAGTGGTCAGTAGTCTGTCAGGAGAAGTTTTAAATTCTGCCTGTGGAGTATTTTTAATCCAAGACTCCACTCCGCCATTTCCACCAGAATTGAAAGTGATTCCCACTGAATTATGGGCCACCAGCAAATATGATGTAGGTCTGCTGGATTGCACCCCAGTCATGATAAAAATAAAACCAGGATCCCATCTCCCACAGATTAAACAGTACCCACTGAGTATTGCTCAGACTGAGGGGATAAAGGAGCAAATCACTCAACTGAAAGCAGCACGGGTTGTTGTACCAATTAAGTCCCAAGTCAACACACCCCTGTTCCCAATTGCAAAGAAGCCAAACAAGAAGGGTGGGCAGGTGACATACCGCATGGTGCATGATTTGAGAGCCATTAACAATATAATTGAGGCAGATACCCCGATCGTGCCCAACCCCCACACTTTACTAAGTGGAATACCTGCCTCCAGCACCTACTTTACAGTGATTGATCTTGCAAATGCTTTCTTTTCGTTGCCCCTGCACCCAGATTGCTGGCACCTTTTTTCATTTACCCATGATGCCCAAAAGTTAGCATGGACAAGATTGCCCCAAGGCTGTGTGAGTAGCCCCTCTGAATTTAATACTGCGTTAAAGCAAGTATTGGACCAATGGTCCCCCTCACACCCAAACACAGTTTTGCTTCAGTACATAGACGATTTGCTTATTTGTTCTGATACAAGGGACATTTGTAGCAAAGAAACAGTAAGCCTTCTCATGTTTCTCTATAACAGTAACAACAAAGTTAGCAAAGATAAGCTACAATACTGCCAAGAGAAAGTGATCTTCCTGGGTCACTGCATTTCACATGGAATCCGTCACCTAACCCCAGATCGAGTTAAAACTCTACAAAAATTTGAAAAGCCAAGAAATGTACGGCAACTACGTGCCTTCCTGGGGTTAGTGGGATATTGTAGGGACTGGATTCCGAATGCATCAGAACTTTTGGCTCCTCTATATGAGGCTACCACTAGAAATCCTTTCAACCTCACATGGGAAAATGAATTGCAGATGAAGGAGCTTATTAAAATTTTGTCTGAAGCTCCCGCCATTGGACTTCCTGACTATACTAAAACTTTCTCATTGTTCTGTCATGAAGTCAATGGATTTGCTGCAGGTGTACTCACCCAGCTACATGGAGACAAACAGAGGCCTGTGATGTATGTATCGGCCTCATTAGACCCCGTCATCAAAGGCTCCCCCAGTTGTATGTGAGCCATAGCAGCCTGCATTTTGCTGCTAGACAAAGTAACTGAGCTTGTACTAGATTCTGCTCTGATCCTGTATGTACCACATGCAGTACAGGAAATCATGAATCAAGTAAATACCAGACATGTGTCTGCCAGTAGATTTGACAAGTACCAGTCTGCTCTTTTTGCTCCATCGAATTTAACAATCAAACGATGTGTTACTTTAAATCCGGCAACTCTTCTTCCTATAATTGATGAGGAAGATGCAACAAATGGTACTTATGTAGAACCCGAGAGTTTCTCTCATGATTGTATGGCTCTGATGGAGGTAGAAAGGGCCTCTGTCACACCAGCAAAAGATGAGCCTTTATCAGATTGTGACACACACTTATTTGTAGATGGTTCCAGATTTTACACTGATGATGGTCAGCCACACACAGGGTTTGCTGTAACCACTACAGACACCATTTTACATCAGGAAGCATTGATACCCCAGATGTCAGCACAGGAAGCGGAGTTGTGTGCTGTAGTCAAAGCATGTCATCTCCTAGAGAATCAAAGGGGAAACATTTACACTGACAGCAGATATGCATTTGGAATAGCTCACGATTTTGGGCCTATCTGGAAAGCACGGAATTTTCTGACTAGTGCAGGGAAGCCAGTGAGACATGCAAAACTCATAGAGCGGCTATTTGAGGCCTTTCAGAAACCAGCAGAAGTTGCCATCTTGAAGGTAAAAGGGCATGCAAGGGGAAATGACATGACAGCCAGAGGAAATGCTTTGGCGGACCAAGCAGCAAAGGGTGCTGCCCTTATGGCATTTGGAGTCACACCCACTGTAGGGGTCGCCCAGGTAGCGGGGTCAGATTCCCCTCATCAAGAGCAGTGGGATGTAAAAACTCTAATTCAGTTGCAGAACCAGGCCCCTGATGAAGAGAAGGATAAGTGGATAAAATGTAATGCTACCCAAAATCAGCAGGGCCTGTGGAGCGCTGACAACAGGTGGTGTCTACCCAGGAGTTTGTACCCAGTTTTAGCACAACTGGCACATGGCGTCAGTCATCTTGCTAAGGGCGCGATGGTGGCACTTACTGACTGCTATTGGATAGCACCTGGATTTAGTGCATTTGCAGCCAGGTTTTGTGCTTCATGTCTCACTTGTGCTCTGCACAATGCAGGAAGGCC
The DNA here is from genome assembly GCA_028564925.1 of Lithobates sylvaticus. Lineage (NCBI taxonomy): Eukaryota > Metazoa > Chordata > Amphibia > Anura > Ranidae > Lithobates > Lithobates sylvaticus. The sequence continues at coordinate 400,666,865 of CM053026.1, forward strand.
TGTCCATGTTCCCCAAAGGCATTCTCCTAAGCCAGATTTCCCTTTCCAAAGAATTCAAATAGACTACATTCAGATGCCCAGAATAGGCACCTATGAGTTCGCTTTAGTTTGCATTGACATGTTTTCGAGCTGGCCTGAATGCTGGCCAGTAGCCAAAGCAAATACAAAAACAACAGCAAAGAAAATTTTGAATGAAATAGTTTGTAGATATGGAGTTCCTGAAGCTATTGAGAGTGACAGAGGAACCCATTTTACTGGGGAAGTAATGAAAGAGGTAATGGAAGCCCTTCACATACAGCAGGCTTTCCATACACCTTATCATCCACAAAGTAGTGGTAAAGTTGAGAGACTTAATGGAATTTTGAAAAACAGATGTGCAAAAATTAAAGCAGATACGGGAAAAGGATGGGTGGAAGCTTTGCCATTAGCCCTATATTCTGTACGAACTACCCCTAAGCAACCACATGGGCTGTCCCCCTATGAGATTTTATTTGGAGGGCCACCCAAAACAGGGCTATATTTTCCCCAACAGTTGCAGGCTTCTCACTCTAGTCTGTTAGAATATGTTCAGATTTTGCAAATAACATTGAATAAAATACATGAAGGTGTTTATAAATCTATCCCCGACCCAGATTCTGTTTCAGGTATTCACAGAATCCAGCCAGGTGACTGGGTAGTGGTCAAGCGACACGTCAGAAAGCCACTAGAACCAAAATTTGACGGACCACATTTGGTGCTTTTGACGACCAGTTCCGCTGTCAAGTTGGAAGGAAAGCCCACCTGGATTCACGCCAGTCACTGCAAGAAAATCCTGAAGTGATGATATCCTTTGAAAAAATTATGATAATGTTTCTTTTCTTTTTGTTGTTTGTGAGAACTGAGACATGGGAAAATAACCCTTTCATCCAAATGTTAAAATTGTATGCAACAATACCCATGATAGCAGTGCCTCTCAAATTCACTGATCTAAACAGGACCAGAATAAATGGCTCATACATGGTCTCCACAGCTAATGAGCACAGATCAGTGACTTTGATGGTTTCAAAACAGATAGGCACTCCACAGATTTGTTTAAACATTACATGCCCATTTAAAACTAAATGTACACGGTTGGGCAATTCAGATTGCACCGGAGCAAAAATTACAGTTTATGGAGGAAACTATGGTCAATATTATCATATCCCAGATCCAGAACTAAATAGAACCCTTTATAGTACAAATTGCTCACAGTTCCCAATATGTCAAAATATCGGTTACCTGGGGTTCCAGGTTATTGCTTCCAGTTATTTAGAAGCAGGCATACCATCCATACGTAGAGGGTTATATTATATATGTGGAAATAAAGCTTACGCCTGGCTTCCTGCTAATGTTACAGGTACATGTTATATTGGGAAGTTAGCACCTGCTTTGGCTGTTCGCAAAGATACAGTGCGTCCAGATCAAAGTCCAGAATACCCTTTAGTGTTCAAAAGAGAGCTGTTCACTGAAGGTGACATGGCATGGTCATGGTTCCCTTCCTGGACAGGATGGGGAATTGAAGCAATGAAAAGAATAAATAATTACACTAGAATTGTAGATGAAATTATTAACCTTACAACCACTGATATAGGTTTATTAAGTGAAGAAATGGCTCAGATTAAAAAAGTAGTATTAGAGCACAGATTAACTCTAAATTATCTCACTGCAGCTCAAGGTGGGATGTGTAAGTTGTTTCGCACTGACTGTTGTATATACATTTCTGATAATGAGGACATTATTAAAGGGCATCTTGCTAAGATAAGAGAACTACAGAATAAGGCCAGAGATATTGCTAAAGATGGATGGAACCCCTTTAAGGGTTTAGGAGGTGTTGGTGATTTTTTATATAGCATAGCAACATGGTTACAGAAACTAGGCGCTTACATTGTGATGTTCCTATTCCTCATATTTGTCATTTACTTCCTCATCAGGCTGTGCCTCTGTGTGACTACCCGCTGTATCAACAAATTGTCCACCAGCCCTGATGAACCCGTTGTTATGAGAAAGCTAGGAGAGAACTGAACAGGACGCCGCCTCTCTGCGCCAATGTAACAGGAGTTACCAGCAATCGGCTGAATGTAACGCGGAGAATAATGGTGTCAAATAAACAAAAGGGAGGAAATGACATGGACATTCGTTGTACTGTTCATTTAAGCACAAGAGACTCCATTTTGTTCTCACTGTTGAAATGTGTTCAGTAACCTTCACCTAACACACAGACACATCTCCTCTAGAAACTCTCTACTCCCCCCCCCTCCCCTATCCATGTTTTACTTTTGCAATTGTTCTATTCGCTAGCTTTTAATAATATATTTCTATTTGTTTAGCTTTTAATAACGTATTTCTATTTGTTAGTTTTTAATAACATCTCACACCACCCCTTTCTTATCTGTGTATAAAATAACATGTAATAATAAATTTCGTCAGAACGGACATTTTAAACACAGTGATTGATTCCTGTGAATCTGTTCCTGCAGCTGCAGTATTAACTTTTATTTTAGAGTCCCAATCAGAAATTAGTCATAACACTGGTATTGGAAAAACATTGCAAAACAAATTATTTTGCAATGTTTTTTCTTCCCCAATAGCATTTTCTGCGTTTTCATAAACGCTTTACATACTGTCCGTGTATTCTGATATTGGAAAAACATTGCAAAAAAATTTAATTTTGCAGTGTTTTTTTTCCCCAATAGCATTTTCTGCGTTTTCATAAACGCTTTACATACTCTCCGTGTATTCTGATATTGGAAAAACATTGCAAAAAAAAATAATTTTGCAGTGTTTTTTTTCCCCAATAGCATTTTCTGCGTTTTCATAAACGCTTTACATACTGTCCGTGTATTCTGATATTGGAAAAACATTGCAAAAATTTTTTTATTTTGCGTTTTTTTTTTCTTCCCAATAGCATTTTCTGCGTTTTCATAAACGCTTTAATACTGTCCATGTATTCTGATATTGGAAAAACATTGCAAAAAAATTTAATTTTGCTGTGTTTTTTTCCCCAATAGCATTTTCTGCGTTTTCATAAACGCTTTACATACTGTCTGTGTATTCTGATATTGGAAAAAAATTGCAAAAAAATTTAATTTTGCAGTGTTTTTTTTATTCAATAGCATTTTCTGCGTTTTCATAAACGCTTTACATACTGTCCGTGTATTCTGTTATTGGAAAAACATTGCAAAAAAATTAAATTTTGCAGTGTTTTTTTTTCCCCAATAGCATTTTCTGCGTTTTCATACATACACGCTGTAGACACTATCCGTGTATTCTGATATTGGAAAAACATTGCAAAATTTTTTTTATTTTGCGTTTTTTTTTTCTTCCCAATAGCATTTTCTGCGTTTTCATAAACGCTTTAATACTGTCCATGTATTCTGATATTGGAAAAACATTGCAAAAAAATTTAATTTTGCAGTGTTTTTTTTTCCCCAATAGCATTTTCTGCGTTTTCATACATACACGCTGTAGACACTATCCGTGTATTCTGATATTGGAAAAACATTGCAAAATTTTTTTTATTTTGCGTTTTTTTTTTCTTCCCAATAGCATTTTCTGCGTTTTCATAAACGCTTTCCATACTGTCCGTGTATTCTGATATTGGAAAAACATTGCAAAAAAATTTAATTTTGCAGTGTTTTTTTTCTTCCCAATAGCATTTTCTGCGTTTTCATAAACGCTTTACATACTGTCCGTGTATTCTGATATTGGAAAAACAGTGCAAAAAAATTTAATTTTGCAGTGTTTTTTTTTCCCCAATAGCATTTTCTGCGTTTTCATAAACGCTTTACATACTGTCCGTGTATTCTAATATTGGAAAAACATTGCAAATAAATTTAATTTTGCAGTGTTTTTTTCTTCCCAATAGCATTTTCTGCGTTTTCATAAACGCTTTACATACTGTCCGTGTATTCTGATATTGGAAAAACATTGCAAAAATTTTTTATTTTGCAGTTTTTTTTTCCCCAATAGCATTTTCTGCGTTTTCATACATACACGCTGTAGACACTATCCGTGTATTCTGATATTGGAAAAACATTGCAAAAAAATTTAATTTTGCAGTGTTTTTTTCCCCAATAGCATTTTCTGCGTTTTCATAAACGCTTTCCATACTGTCCGTGTATTCTGATATTGGAAAAACATTGCAAAAAAATTTAATTTTGCAGTGTTTTTTTCCCCCAATAGCAACTGTCCGTGTATTCTGATATTGGAAAAACATTGCAAATTTTTTTTTATTTTGCGTTTTTTTTTTTTCTTCCCAATAGCATTTTCTGCGTTTTCATAAACACTTTACATACTGTCCGTGTATTCTGATATTGGAAAAACAGTGCAAAAAAATTTAATTTTGCAGTGTTTTTTTTTCCCCAATAGCATTTTCTGCGTTTTCATAAACGCGTTACATACTGTCCGTGTATTCTAATATTGGAAAAACATTGCAAATAAATTTAATTTTGCAGTGTTTTTTTCTTCCCAATAGCATTTTCTGCGTTTTCATAAACGCTTTACATACTGTCCGTGTATTCTGATATTGGAAAAACATTGCAAAAAAAATTTTTTTATTTTGCGATGTTCTTTTTCTTCCCAATAGCATTTTCTGCGTTTTCATAAACGCTTTACATACTGTCCGTGTATTCTGATATTGAAAAAACATTGCAAAAAAATAAAATTTTGCGGTGTTTTTCCCCAATAGCATTTTCTGCGTTTTCATAAACGCTTTACATACTGTCCGTGTATTCTGATATTGGAAAAACATTGCAAAAAAATTTAATTTTGCAGTGGTTTTTTTTTACCCAATAGCATTTTCTGCGTTTTCATACATACACGCTGTAGACACTATCCGTGTATTCTGATATTGAAAAACATTGCAAAAAAAATTGAATTTTGCAGTGTTTTTTTTCTTCCCAATAGCATTTTCTGCGTTTTCATAAACGCTTTACATACTGTCCGTGTATTCTGATATTGGAAAAACATTGCAAAAAAAATTAATTTTGCAGTGTTTTTTTTTCCCCAATAGCATTTTCTGCGTTTTCATAAACGCGTTACATACTGTCCGTGTATTCTAATATTGGAAAAACATTGCAAATAAATTTAATTTTGCAGTGTTTTTTTCTTCCCAATAGCATTTTCTGCGTTTTCATAAACGCTTTACATACTGTCCGTGTATTCTGATATTGAAAAAACATTGCAAAAATTTTTTTATTTTGCGATGTTCTTTTTCTTCCCAATAGCATTTTCTGCGTTTTCATAAACGCTTTACATACTGTCCGTGTATTCTGATATTGAAAAAACATTGCAAAAAAATAAAATTTTGCGGTGTTTTTCCCCAATAGCATTTTCTGCGTTTTCATAAACGCTTTACATACTGTCCGTGTATTCTGATATTGGAAAAACATTGCAAAAAAATTTAATTTTGCAGTGGTTTTTTTTTACCCAATAGCATTTTCTGCGTTTTCATACATACACGCTGTAGACACTATCCGTGTATTCTGATATTGCAAAAACATTGCAAAAAAAATTTAATTTTGCAGTGTTTTTTTTCTTCCCAATAGCATTTTCTGCGTTTTCATAAACGCTTTACATACTGTCCGTGTATTCTGATATTGGAAAAACATTGCAAAAAAAATTAATTTTTCCCCAATAGCATTTTCTGCGTTTTCATAAACGCTTTACATACTCTCCGTGTATTCTGATATTGGAAAAACATTGCAAAAAATAATAATTTTGCAGTGTTTTTTTTCCCCAATAGCATTTTCTGCGTTTTCATAAACGCTTTACATACTGTCCGTGTATTCTGATATTGGAAAAACATTGCAAAAATTTTTTTATTTTGCAGTTTTTTTTTTTTTCTTCCCAATAGCATTTTCTGCGTTTTCATAAACGCTTTAATACTGTCCATGTATTCTGATATTGGAAAAACATTGCAAAAAAATTTAATTTTGCTGTGTTTTTTTCCCCAATAGCATTTTCTGCGTTTTCATAAACGCTTTACATACTGTCCGTGTATTCTGATATTGGAAAAAAATTGCAAAAAAATTTAATTTTGCAGTGTTTTTTTTATTCAATAGCATTTTCTGCGTTTTCATAAACGCTTTACATACTGTCCGTGTATTCTGTTATTGGAAAAACATTGCAAAAAAAATTAATTTTGCAGTGTTTTTTTTCCCCAATAGCATTTTCTGCGTTTTCATACATACACGCTGTAGACACTATCCGTGTATTCTGATATTGGAAAAACATTGCAAAATTTTTTTTATTTTGCGTTTTTTTTTTCTTCCCAATAGCATTTTCTGCGTTTTCATAAACGCTTTAATACTGTCCATGTATTCTGATATTGGAAAAACATTGCAAAAAAATTTAATTTTGCAGTGTTTTTTTTTCCCCAATAGCATTTTCTGCGTTTTCATACATACACGCTGTAGACACTATCCGTGTATTCTGATATTGGAAAAACATTGCAAAATTTTTTTTATTTTGCGTTTTTTTTTTCTTCCCAATAGCATTTTCTGCGTTTTCATAAACGCTTTCCATACTGTCCGTGTATTCTGATATTGGAAAAACATTGCAAAAAAATTTAATTTTGCAGTGTTTTTTTTCTTCCCAATAGCATTTTCTGCGTTTTCATAAACGCTTTACATACTGTCCGTGTATTCTGATATTGGAAAAACAGTGCAAAAAAATTTAATTTTGCAGTGTTTTTTTTTCCCCAATAGCATTTTCTGCGTTTTCATAAACGCTTTACATACTGTCCGTGTATTCTAATATTGGAAAAACATTGCAAATAAATTTAATTTTGCAGTGTTTTTTTCTTCCCAATAGCATTTTCTGCGTTTTCATAAACGCTTTACAAACTGTCCGTGTATTCTGATATTGGAAAAACATTGCAAAAATTTTTTATTTTGCAGTTTTTTTTTTCCCCAATAGCATTTTCTGCGTTTTCATACATACACGCTGTAGACACTATCCGTGTATTCTGATATTGGAAAAACATTGCAAAAAAAAATTTAATTTTGCAGTGTTTTTTTCCCCAATAGCATTTTCTGCGTTTTCATAAACGCTTTCCATACTGTCCGTGTATTCTGATATTGGAAAAACATTGCAAAAAAATTTAATTTTGCAGTGTTTTTTTCCCCCAATAGCAACTGTCCGTGTATTCTGATATTGGAAAAACATTGCAAATTTTTTTTTATTTTGCGTTTTCATTTTTTTTTTTTTCTTCCCAATAGCATTTTCTGCGTTTTCATAAACGCTTTACATACTGTCCGTGTATTCTGATATTGGAAAAACAGTGCAAAAAAATTTAATTTTGCAGTGTTTTTTTTTCCCCAATAGCATTTTCTGCGTTTTCATAAACGCGTTACATACTGTCCGTGTATTCTAATATTGGAAAAACATTGCAAATAAATTTAATTTTGCAGTGTTTTTTTCTTCCCAATAGCATTTTCTGCGTTTTCATAAACGCTTTACATACTGTCCGTGTATTCTGATATTGGAAAAACATTGCAAAAATTTTTTTATTTTGCGATGTTCTTTTTCTTCCCAATAGCATTTTCTGTGTTTTCATAAACGCTTTACATACTGTCCGTGTATTCTGATATTGGAAAAACATTGCAAAAAAATTTAATTTTGCAGTGGTTTTTTTTTACCCAATAGCATTTTCTGCGTTTTCATACATACACGCTGTAGACACTATCCGTGTATTCTGATATTGCAAAAACATTGCAAAAAAAATTGAAATTTGCAGTGTTTTTTTTCTTCCCAATAGCATTTTCTGCGTTTTCATAAACGCTTTACATACTGTCCGTGTATTCTGATATTGGAAAAACATTGCAAAAAAAATTAATTTTGCAGTGTTTTTTTTTACCCAAAAGCATTTTCTGCGTTTTCATAAACGCGTTACATACTGTCCGTGTATTCTAATATTGGAAAAACATTGCAAATAAATTTAATTTTGCAGTGTTTTTTTCTTCCCAATAGCATTTTCTGCGTTTTCATAAACGCTTTACATACTGTCCGTGTATTCTGATATTGGAAAAACATTGCAAAAATTTTTTTATTTTGCGATGTTCTTTTTCTTCCCAATAGCATTTTCTGCGTTTTCATAAACGCTTTACATACTGTCCGTGTATTCTGATATTGAAAAAACATTGCAAAAAAATAAAATTTTGCGGTGTTTTTCCCCAATAGCATTTTCTGCGTTTTCATAAACGCTTTACATACTGTCCGTGTATTCTGATATTGGAAAAACATTGCAAAAAAATTTAATTTTGCAGTGGTTTTTTTTTACCCAATAGCATTTTCTGCGTTTTCATACATACACGCTGTAGACACTATCCGTGTATTCTGATATTGCAAAAACATTGCAAAAAAATTGAATTTTGCAGTGTTTTTTTTCTTCCCAATAGCATTTTCTGCGTTTTCATAAACGCTTTACATACTGTCCGTGTATTCTGATATTGGAAAAACATTGCAAAAAAAATTAATTTTGCAGTGTTTTTTTTTCCCTAATAGCATTTTCTGCATTTTCATAAACGCTTTACATACTGTCCGTGTATTCTGATATTGGAAAAACATTGCAAAAAAATTTAATTTTGCAGTGTTTTTTCTTCCCCAATAGCATTTTCTGCGTTTTCATAAACGCTTTCCATACTGTCCGTGTATTCTGATATTGGAAAAACATTGCAAAAAAATTTAATTTTGCAGTAATTTTTTTTTTTTCTTCCCAATAGCATTTTCTGCGTTTTCATAAACGCTTTACATACTGTCCGTGTATTCTGATATTGGAAAAACAGTGCAAAAAAATTTAATTTTGCAGTGTTTTTTTTTCCCCAATAGCATTTTCTGCGTTTTCATAAACGCTTTACATACTGTCCGTGTATTCTAATATTGGAAAAACATTGCAAATAAATTTAATTTTGCAGTGTTTTTTTTCTTCCCAATAGCATTTTCTGCGTTTTCATAAACGCTTTACATACTGTCCGTGTATTCTGATATTGGAAAAACATTGCAAAAATTTTTTATTTTGCAGTTTTTTTTCCCCAATAGCATTTTCTGCGTTTTCATAAACGCTTTACATACTGTCCGTGTATTCTGATATTGGAAAAACATTGCACAAATTTTTTATTTTGCAGTGTTTTTTTTTCCCCAATAGCATTTTCTGCGTTTTCATAAACGCTTTACATACTGTCCGTGTATTCTGATATTGGAAAAACATTGCAAAAAAATTTTTTATTTTGCGATGTTCTTTTTCTTCCCAATAGCATTTTCTGCGTTTTCATAAACGCTTTACATACTGTCCGTGTATTCTGATATTGAAAAAACATTGCAAAAAAATAAAATTTTGCGGTGTTTTTCCCCAATAGCATTTTCTGCATTTTCATAAACGCTTTACATACTGTCCGTGTATTCTGATATTGGAAAAACATTGCAAAAAAATTAAATTTTGCAGAGTTTTTTTTCTTCCCAATAGCATTTTCTGCGTTTTCATAAACGCTTTACATACTGTCCGTGTATTCTGATATTGGAAAAACATTGCAAAAAAATTTTTTATTTTGCGATGTTCTTTTTCTTCCCAATAGCATTTTCTGCGTTTTCATAAACGCTTTACATACTGTCCGTGTATTCTGATATTGAAAAAACATTGCAAAAAAATAAAATTTTGCGGTGTTTTTCCCCAATAGCATTTTCTGCATTTTCATAAACGCTTTACATACTGTCCGTGTATTCTGATATTGGAAAAAACATTGCAAAAAAATTTAATTTTGCAGTGTTTTATTTTCCCCACTAGCATTTTCTGCGTTTTCATAAACGCTTTACATACTGTCCGTGTATTCTGATATTGGAAAAACATTGCAAAAAAATTTAATTTTGCAGTGTTTTTTTTCCCCCAATAGCATTTTCTGCGTTTTCATAAACGCTTTACATACTGTCCGTGTATTCTGATATTGGAAAAACATTGCAAATTTTTTTTTATTTTGCAGTGTTTTTTTTTCCCCAATAGCATTTTCTGCGTTTTCATAAATGCTTTTCATACTGTCCTTGTATTCTGATATTGGAAAAACATTGCAAACATTTTTTTATTTTGCAGTGTTTTTTTTTCCCCAATAGCATTTTCTGCGTTTTCATACATACACGCTGTAGACACTATCCGTGTATTCTGATATTGGAAAAACATTGCAAAAAAAATTAATTTTGCAGTGTTTTTTCTTCCCCAATAGCATTTTCTGCGTTTTCATAAACGCTTTACATACTGTCCGTGTATTCTGATATTGGAAAAACATTGCAAAAAAATTTAATTTTGCAGTGTTTTTTTTCCCCAATAGCATTTTCTGCGTTTTCATAAACGCTTTTCAATACTGTCCGTGTATTCTGATATTGGAAAAACATTGCAAAAAAATTTAATTTTTTGCAGTGTTTTTTTTTTTCCCCAATAGCATTTTCTGCGTTTTCATAAACGCTTTACATACTGTCCATGTATTCTGATATTGGAAAAACATTGCAAAAAAATTAAATTTTGCAGTGTTTTTTTTTTCCCCAATAGCATTTTCTGCGTTTTCATAAACGCTTTACATACTGTCCGTGTATTCTGATATTGGAAAAACATTGAAAAAAAATTAAATTTTAAGGTGTTTTTTTTCCCCAATAGCATTTTCTGCGTTTTCATAAACGCTTTACATACTGTCCGTGTATTCTGATATTGGAAAAACATTGCAAAAAAAATTAATTTTGCAGTGTTTTTTCTTCCCCAATAGCATTTTCTGCGTTTTCATAAACGCTTTACATACTGTCCGTGTATTCTGATATTGGAAAAACATTGCAAAAAAAATTAATTTTGCAGTGTTTTTTTTCCCCAATAGCATTTTCTGCGTTTTCATAAACGCTTTACATACTGTCCGTGTATTCTGATATTGGAAAAACATTGAAAAAAAATAAAATTTTAAGGTGTTTTTTTTTCCCCAATAGCATTTTCTGCGTTTTCATAAACGCTTTACATACTGTCCGTGTATTCTGATATTGGAAAAACATTGCAAAAAAATTTAATTTTGCAGTGTTTTTTTTTCCCCAATAGCATTTTCTGCGTTTTCATAAACGCTTTACATACTGTCCATGTATTCTGATATTGGAAAAACATTGCAAAAAAATTTAATTTTGCTGTGTTTTTTTTCCCCCAATAGCATTTTCTGCGTTTTCATAAACGCTTTACATATTGTCCGTGTATTCTAATATTGGAAAAACATTGCAAATTTTTTTTATTTTGCAGTGTTTTTTTTCCCCAATAGCATTTTCTGCGTTTTCATAAATGCTTTCCATACTGTCCGTGTATTCTGATATTGGAAAAACATTGCAAACATTTTTTTATTTTGCAGTGTTTTTTTTCCCCAATAGCATTTTCTGCGTTTTCATACATACACGCTGTAGACACTATCCGTGTATTCTGATATTGGAAAAACATTGCAAAAATTTTTTATTTTGCAGTGTTTTTTCTTCCCCAATAGCATTTTCTGCGTTTTCATAAACGCTTTAAATACTGTCCGTGTATTCTGATATTGGAAAAACATTGCAAAAAAATTTAATTTTGGACGAAGTTTTGAAGACCTCAAATTTACAACTGGAATCTCTGTCCAGTCGCTTGGCCGCATCATACCTGAGACCTGCCGAGCCATCATAACAAGCATGCAAGACGAATACTTAAAGGTAATGACCCAGTGCTTTAAGTTTTCTATCTCAAACACTGTACAGCTTGCTTTGCTAAACTTAGAATTTATTAACTATATACATATAAATAAACTGAAACTAGTTCATAACATGTCAAACTGACAAAGATAACATATTTACAACAAAATGTATGTGATTCACAAAGATGTGTACTGATAATCATGTCCCCAGTTGCTTGGTGGTCGATCCTGCTGTGTGTATGGTATGTGCCACTGATGCATTTGTTGATGTAGTTGTGATGATTGGGTGTGTGTGGGTCTGTGCTCAGCTAAGTGGGTATTTGTGGTCAGCTCCCCCCTTAACCCTTTATTAAGAAGCTGAATAAGTAATGGTTCCAGTAATTGTTTTTGGTCTTCTGACATCCTGCGCATTTTCTTGGCAGGATGCTAGGTCTTAAAACTGTGTCCTTTTTTGTTATGAGGGGTGACACTTTACTGAGTAGTAGCTGAAAAGACTCATTAGGCATCCTCAGATAGTTAATCATCGGGATTGTTTTCCTTCAGCTCTTGAACCAATCTCATATGAGAGAAGTCATCACGGTTCTTCAGCCACTCTTTACTCCATAACCTTCGCCTTTTACTTCTGGGCTCCTCTGTTTGTTGTATAGCCATCACTCCAAGCATTACTATGGCAATGCTCCTCTAATCCACATCCATATTGAAGGTTGTGCAGTAGATCTCTACTACGCACAGGGTTCGTTATGACAAACGTACGTTGAGGGTTGTGCAGTAGATCTCTACTACGCACAGGGTTCGTTATGTAGATCTCTACTACGCACAATGACAAACGTACGTTGATCCTCTGGGCGAATACGTGAAACACAGGAGGCCACAGAGCAGAGGTCAAACACACTTTTTTGAATACTTCCTTTTTCTATGCTTAAACCGCACGAAAAAATGATACATTGATGTTCATAAACGATTTATTGTTCGAAAATCGTTACTTAACTGATGGCGTGATCGTTTGCTCACACGAACGTATGTTCGTTTTTAGAAAGCGCACTCGGACGATTTTTCGACTAGTGTATGGCCAGCATTAGGCTCGATTCACATCTATGCATTTTGCTTTTGAGCGTTTTTGCAGTGATTTTGCCGCTATTTTGCGTTTTGTTTTGTTTTTTGTCATTTTTTTTTTACACTGTGGTTGCTTAGCAACCAGCTATATACAGTGTAAAAAAATAAAAAAATAAATAAAAAAATATCCCTCAGCAGATTGGCCATCATTTGTCCACAATGAATGGCAAGTTGTCACATACAAAAAAAAAAAAAAAAAAAAAAAAATCGCACAAAATATCCGCCGATATTCCACGAGTCAGCCTACCATATGATTGTCTCTTAGGAAGAGTGTCTTATACTCTTTGTCCCAATCTCCCCCGGTTACTAATAGCAGTTCGATCTGCTCTTGGATCGCTTCTTTGATCCATTTCTTATGGTATTTTTGATTGTATTGATTTTTTTTTTTGTTACTATTGTTTCTTGTATTTTTTCCTTGATATGCACAGTTCTTCTACAAGCAACATAGCATCTTCTGTTTCCTTCATTCCCCCGCAAGATGTCCGCCGGCAGCTGGGAACTTGCTTTTTGGTCACAGTGAGTACACTTTTGTCAGCTTTCCATATTTTCTACACAATTGTACAATGACGATTTTTTGCCTATCCATTAACGCTCATGGGTTGAATCACCCGACCAAACGATTCTCCCTCTGGAAGGAAGCCTATAAACGTAAGGCAGACATTTTATGTGTACAGGAAACGCACTTTCAACTTGATAATACTCCACCATGTTCACATAAGGACTATCCTCATATCTACTTAGCATGTAATCCTCATAAGAAAACTGGAGGAGTCCTTTTAGCCCTTAGGAATTCGCTCTCCTTTCAACACAGGGACTCGTTTCTTGATGCTGCTGGCAGGTTTATCATTGTCTCAGGTGACATCAATTCACAACCCTTCACTTTGGTTACTCTATACGCTCCAAATACCCATCAAATCCGTTTTTTCAATAAAGTCCTTCGTAAGCTCAAGTCCATGCAATATGGCAAAGTTCTGATTTGCGGAGACTTTAACGTTACCTCAGATCCACAAATGGATACATCTTCAGCTAAACTCAACAAGACACCGGCACTACAGGACATTCTTCATAAAGAGGAACTGTTCGATGCATGGAGATGTCTCCATGCTGGTGAAAAGGACTTTACCTTTTTCTCTAAGGCCGCGTACACACGAAGGGACAATCCCGCGGGATTATCCTCTGGACTCCCCACCCCAAAGCACCTTGTCCCCATGTTGATGAGGACAAGGGCCTCTTCCCGACAACCCTGGCCGTTGGTTGTCGGGGTCTCCCGGGTGGGCTTATCGGAATCTGAGAGCCCCCTTTTATAAGGGGGCACTCAGATCCCGGCCCCCCACCCTATGTGAATGAGTATGGGGTACGATGTACCCCTACCCATTCACCTAAGGTGTAAAATGTAAAGTAAAAAAACACCCACACTTTTGAAAAAATAGTTTATTGCACTGCTCCGGGGGTCTTCTTCCGTCTTGGGGGTCTTCTCGCCGGACTCCCCCGCCATTTACCAAGCTCTTTTACCGAGCGGGGAAGTCCGGCTACCTTCTTCGTCGTCGCCGCCGTCGTCTGGGGGGTCTCGATCCGCCTTCGGGGATCTTCAGGGGTCTTCCGGGGGTCTCTTCTGTTCTTGCGGCGGTCGTCGTCTTCCGCGCCGCCGGCGCCTTCTTCTTCTTCTTCTTCTTCTTGTCCTTCTTCTTGTTCTTCTTCCGATGTTGACCCGATGCTCTCTCTGCCCGGAATGCCAGAGCCGCGCTGCGCTGGGACTTATATAGGGACATGGGGACAGGGTCACATGCTCATGTCACATGGTGACCCCGCCCCCTTGTGATGTCACAGTCCCAGCATCCATATAAGTCCCAGCGCAGCGCGCCTCTGCCATTCCGGGCAGAGACAGCGACGGGTCAACATCGGAACAAGAAGAAGGACAAGAAGAAGAAGAAGGCGCCGGCGCAGAAGACGACGACCGCCGCAAGAACAGAAGAGACCCCCGGAAGACCCCCGAAGGCGGATCGAGACCCCCAGACGACGGCGACGACGACGAAGAAGGTAGCCGGACTTCTCCGCTCGTGAAAGAGCTAGGTAAAAGAGCAGAAGAGAGCGGAGGAGTCCGGCGAGAAGACCCAAGATGGAAGAAGACCCCCGGAGCAGTGCAATAAACTATTTTTTCAAAAGTGTGTGTGTTTTTGTACTTTACATTTTACACCTTAGGTGAATGGGTAGGGGTACATCGTACCCCATACTCATTCACATAGGGTGGGGGGCCGGGATCTAGGGGCCCCCTTGTTAAAGGGGGCTCCCAGATTCCGATAAGCCCCCGCCCGCAGACCCCGACAACCAACGGCCAGGGTTGTCGGGAAGAGGCCCTTGTCCTCATCAACATGGGGACAAGGTGCTTTGGGGTGGGGGGGCCGCATGGCCCCCCTTTCCCCAGGCCACCCCCATGTTGAGGGCACGCGGCCTGGTACGGCTCAGGAGGGGGGGGGCGCTCGTTCGTCCCCACCCCTTTCCTGGCCTGCCAGGCTGCGTGCTCGGATAAGGGTCTGACATGAAGTTGGGGGGGACCCCCACGCCGTTTTTCTACCATACACGACATTACGTGGTCTGACCACGCTGCAATCTCTCTAACTATTATGGAAAAGGGTGCCTCCTCTTCACCTCCCATCTGGCGTTGCAACACTAGACTGATACAGGAACCTTCTTCCGGTAAACTATTGGCACAACACCCCGCAAATTTTTTCTTAGATAATTATGGCTCAGTTTCTGATCCACATATCTTGTGTAACTCTCACAAGGCTTACATGAGGGGTATTCTCATACAAATGGGTGCTAGGGTTAAACAGCAACGATCTCAGCAGCTTAAAACTGTCCTCAATGATATTAGAGATCTTGAAACAAAGAATAAGCAATCACCTACTTTACTCGTATCATAAAAATTATCTTCCCTCAGAGAGAGACTTAGGGAAATCTTATCTCAACAATATGACAGACATATCAGGCGCCTGAAATTGAATTTCTATCATAATGCTAACAAGGCAGGCAAATTCCTAGCTAATAGATTGAAAGCGGTACGCACTAAAACAAGAATAGCACACCTTAGACATCCCACCTTGAACCACAAAATAATACATCCTCAGGCAATAGCTGACCAATTCGCCGAATACTATGGTTCACTTTATAATTTGCATAATGATCCTGATACGACTCAACCTACTAGGGAGAATATACATGATTTCTTACAACACGTTCATTTACCTTCTCTCTCTACACTACAGTTGGAATCTCTCAACGCTCCCTTTACCACTCAGGAAGAGAAAACCATTGTTTCACTTCCTAATGGTAAATCCCCTGGCCCTGACGGTTTCTCTAATGAATACCTTAAAGCGTTTAAACATATTATATCACCTCATCTAACACATTCTTTCAACAAAGCTGCTGAGACTACCAGTATGCCTCCAGATATGCTGAAGGCCTACATAATCACCTTGCCTAAGCCTGGTAAGGACCCTGACACACCGGCTAATTTCAGGCCAATATCACTTCTAAACTCTGATACCAAGGTGTATGCCAAATTGTTGGCCATTCGTTTATCGCACATTCTTCCTTCATTGGTAAAAAACGATCAGATGGGATTTGTGAAGGGGAGACAAACTTCTGATGCAACTAGAAGAATTGTTAATATACTGTATCATGCTAAATTGCACCGAACTCCTTCTCTGCTGTTATCTATTGACGCAGAGAAGGCGTTTAATAGAGTCCATTGGACATATATGAGGATGGCGCTTGTAAAGTTTGGATTTCAGGGTCGTATACTTCAAGCTATTTTGGCATTGTATTCTTGCCCCACAGCCCAGGTATATTCGACAAATACTTTGTCATCACCCTTCAATATCAGGAATGGAACTAGGCAGTGTTGCCCCCTGTCTCCTTCCATTTTTAACCTCATGATGGAACCTCTTGCAGAAACCATAAGAACACATCCTTTAATCTCAGGCTTCCAGTTTGGTAACACTAAACACACCATTAACCTTTTCGCTGATGATGTTATCTTACTATTGACTAATCCACAGCTTTCCCTGTCTCATGCTTACGACATCCTCCAAGCTTTCGGCAGAATTTCATA
Organism: Lithobates sylvaticus; assembly: GCA_028564925.1. Lineage (NCBI taxonomy): Eukaryota > Metazoa > Chordata > Amphibia > Anura > Ranidae > Lithobates > Lithobates sylvaticus. Next base: position 400,683,776 of record CM053026.1, read on the forward strand.
TTATAAGGTAAACTTTTCTAAATCCTTGATCCTTGCTCTCAAAATTTCACCCAAGCTTAAACTTGCTCTCCAATCGCGATTTCCCTATACGTGGAGTACTGAGGGTATACCATATTTGGGAATTATCTTAAAAGCAAAAATTTCCGAGCTCGCTAAATCTAATTTGAACCCACTTATTACCAAACTGGAAGTCCAACTTAAAGATTTCTCCATGAAAGAAGTTTCTTGGTTTGGTAGAATTGCAGCATATAAAATGTTGATCTTACCTCAAATACTGTATATGTTTCGTTCTCTTCCGATTCATATTCCTCAACACTTTCTTAATAAACTAGCTACTATGTGCTGGAAGTACGTATGGAATGGTAAAAAAAGCTAGATGCTCCAGAAACAATCTTACTTCACATAAAAGATTCGGCGGTGCAGGTTTCCCTGACATACATGACTACTACTGGGCAGTTAGATTGGACCAAATCAAACATTGGTTTCAGACCGACGACCCACCAATTTGGGTGGATGTCGAAAATGTGTTAGCACCTATGACCAATGTTCATACTCTTTTACTGACTGATGGTTGGTCTGACTGGAACTTACATAACCTATCCCCCACGATACAAATATCGTTGAAGGCGTGGCGACACATCCTACCTGCTACTCAGGATAACATCACAGACTTGCCCTACGATATACCACTTTCTGTCCTTGAGATGAAAATCCCATCATTATCGGTCGCTGACCTCATCACTAAAGGGATTAAACATGTGTCGGACTTCTATGATGGCACCCAACTTAAATCTGCAGCACAATTATCTTTGCAGTATAATCTAACTGCTGACATGTCACTTCGTATTCTCCAGATAGTAGGGTTTCTTGAGACCCGACCCCCCCCCCCCCCCCCCTACACTTACCATTCCATATAGACTTTGGCAGTTTTACTCCCCAGGTAAAAAAGATTTGAAAGGTATTTCTTATTTTTACAATCTTCTACGAGATAAATTGACATTTATCAAGATATCTGCTATGCTCAAATGGGAAACAGAACTCGGTTCTGATTTTTCGGAAGGCCAGTGGCGTCACGCCTTCTCTGAAATTCATTCTGCATCCCATTGCGCTAAACATTGGGAACTAACCATTAAACTATCCAATAGATGGCACTATACTCCTTGTCGCTTAGCGACTTTCTTCCCGGGCTCCTCACCGAACTGTTGGAGGGAATGCGGCCAGTTAGGTAACCTATTGCATATGCTTTGGCACTGCCTTACGATCAAAAGCTTATGGAATGGTGTTTTCCAACTTATGTCTTCCATCACGGGTATACTCACCGCCCCAGATCCTGCCTTAGGAATTCTTCACTTAAATATTGATAAATTTCCTAAAACATTTAGACCGGTTATATCCCATATCTTGCTTGAAACTAGGTTATTGATCCTATGTAATTGGAAGTCCACTAAGAAAAAGGCTGACCGCAGGTCAGCCTGTGTTTGTAGGAGGAGTCAGGCTGCATAAAGCCTGCCCTCCTTCGCCTCCTCCCCTCATGGTCGGAGGCTCTCGTGTCGGCGTCATTTGCGGGGCGACGCTGACGTCACTTCCGGGTCTCGGATCATGCGAGGAGGACGCTCGCGGCTTCGCTTTTCCGGCTTATGGCAGCATTTCTCCACGAGGCCGCCCGCTTCTCCCGCCGCCCGCTTCTCCCAGTGACTGAGCCGCTTCTCCTGCCCGCCCTCTTCTTCCTGGGACCCGCCGGAAGAGGGGGGGTTGCGGCCGCCTGAAGCTGCTTGGGCTACACGAGGTCTCCTAGTGTTACGCCGGGGGAGAGGGGGGGTTGCGGCTGCCTGTCGGCCCCTCTGTCCCCTTTACTCTACCGCCGCCGTATTTGCGGAGGAGACGCTTCTCCCTCCCGCCCGCTTCTCCTGGGTTCGGGGGCGGGGGAGGAGCATGGCCGCATGTCAGCTCCGCTGTCTCCACGTGGGAGACGCTTCCTCCTCCCGCCCGTTTCTCCCTGGGTTCCGGGGGGGGGGTGCATGGCCGCCTAGCGGCTCCTCTATCTCCACGTGGGAGACGCTTCTCCCTGGGTTCCGGGAGGAGGGGGAGCATGGCCGCCAGCTGTCTCCACTTGGGAGCCGCCTCTCCCACCCGCGCCGGTGTTCCCCTGGGAGATGGGGGGGGGTGAGTCAGCCTGACAGGTCTTCTGTTCTTCGAGGGGGCCGCCTGCATTTCTGCTGGGGGGGATTCGGCCACCCGATGACTCGACTCCTCTAGCCATACAGTTGGTCTCCAGGGGGGGCCAACCGTCTGCCCCTCCCGGTGTTGCGTGCAGGGGGGGAATTCAGTCGCCCGCCAGCTCCTCCCCGGTCACAGGTCTGGGCACCCGCTTCTCCTGCCCTGTCACCACATGTCGCCTGTCATCTCAGTTTGGGGGGGTTCTTAGGGGGCTGCAGGGTTGTAGTTCTCAGGTAAGTTTGGGCATTTACGTTTCTCAGGCGTGTTACGTTTCTCATGCAATTTTATGTTTTTCATGCGATCCATGTGTTGTTGTGTTTCCCGTGCAAATTTGGTCATGCGCTTGGGTCCTTGCGATTTACGTTCTCTTGCGATTTACATTTCTCAGGTAAGTTTTGGGTCATTTATGGTTCTCATGCGATTTTACGTTTCTCATGCCTTTTCACGTTTCTCATGCGATTTAACATTTCTCAGGTAAGCTTTGGGTCATTTATGTTTCTCAGGCGATTTTACATTTCTCATGCGATTTTACATTTCTCAGGTAAATTTTGGGTCATTTACGTTTCTCATGCGATTTTACGTTTCTCATGCGATTTTACATTTCTCAAGTAAGCTTTGGGTCATTTATATATATATAGAAAAAGAGGGGCACATGGGACTTTAAATGAAGCATGTCAATTGAAAAAGAATATATAAATGATAAACATATGCGAGTAGGTAAATTGGTTAGGTTTAATTTACAGTCAGAGACCCCAAAGGGTGGTCCATAGTTTTGAAGCATGCAGTGGTGTAAATGCATGTATCATCAAGGTAAGAACATATATTATAATCATAATCATCAAAGAGTATGCATGCAAACAAATCAATGGACATACATAGATGCAGTTCATAAAAGAAATGCATGAATTAAAAATTGCCAATCAGAGTAACGAAATCGCATGAAGGGAGTACAAAACTCAATAGAACAAAGTTAGTAGTATTGTTTCATAAACTATAAAGGATCAACACATGCGAGTAGGTAAACTGATTTGGATTTAATTTGAAGTCAATGACCCCAAAGGGTGGTCCATGGTTTTGAAGCATGCAGTGGTGTAAATGCATGTATAATCGAAGTAAGAGCAATATTGTGAATCATAATTATCGGAAAATCTGCATGCAGACAAATCAATGGACATACATAGATGCAATTCATAATAGAGATGCATAAATTAAAATTAAAAATTGCCACTCAGAGTGACAAAATCGCATAAGGGGAGTCCAAAACTCAATAGAACAAAGTTAATAGTATTTGGCAAAATGACCTAGCTAAAGTGACAGAAATTTATGGCATGCTTCCATCCCGAGTTAATGTATATGGGGAAAGAGGGGCCAATGGGACTTTAAATGAAGCATGTCAATTGAAAAATAAATAAATAAATGAAGATAGTAAAACCATGCGAGTGGGTAAACTGATTTGGATTTAATTTAAAGTCAAAGACCCCTAGGGGTGGTCCTTAAAGTAAATGACCCCTGGGGGTAGTCCATGATTATAAAGCATACAGTATTGTAAATACAAATATAATTAGAGAAAGAACATACATTGTAGTCATAATCATCAGAGGATCTAGGTGCAAACAAATCAATGGACATACAGAGATGCAATTCATAATAGAAATACACAAATTCACAAATTAAAATTGCCAATCAGAGTAACAAAATCGCATGAGATGAGTACAAACTCTACGAAACAAAGTTGATAATATCAGGGATAAAAATAGACTTGATTAAGCATCCTAAGTTTGAAAACCCGACGCGTTTCTTGGCTTCATGCCAGTCATCAGGGGTGGGATGCATATTTGATGCTAAAAAAGCAAAAGGATATAACAGATATTAAATATATGTGGAATCTCAGCTAAAGAGAAAAGGGTATCAGCTTGATCTGTTTGGTTGGAAAAGTTACTTACAAAATAGCCCAGTGGGATCTGTTATGGCCTAGGGTGCAACTGTCTCATCCGGGGTTGAGGCTGGATTCCGACCAACCCCCCAACAGTTGGCATTTGTCAGGGGGCGGGCCAGGGAGAACAAGAGCCAGCCGATCCAGACGCCCTCAACACTGGTCCACTTAGTTTGAAAAATGTATGTGTTGACCCAATCTGTGAAAAAAAAATTAAAAATAAAAAGGGAGTGGAAGGATGAATAAGTGGGAAAAAAAAAAAAAACAAAGAAAAGTTTTGGTGTGTGCCAAAAGGGTGAGTGTTGGAATCAAAGTATAATGAATGAGTGTGGACTAATTGCTGAATAAATGTGTAATGAGCACATGAAGGATAATGAAATGTTAAAAAGCGATTTGAGAAAAAGAGAAAAAATTTGAAAAAAATTCAAAATCGCCCAATGGGAACATGTGGAAATGTGTGTGCAGTGCTCAAAATCAATAAATATGTGTGTGCATTAGAGGAGCAATAAACTCTGTTACCTTTGTGTTGAATGACAACTGCTAAAAAGAAGTGCCTTCCTGGTGGAACACAGTGGAGGAATGAGCCGTCTGTCGGTCCCAGCTGATGTACCCCGGCCCAATGGGCGGATCCCTACCAACGTCATGTGACGTCATTAGCAGCTGTGGGGAGATGAGGGAACACTAGCAGCTGAGGATAATCTATACCTCAGTGGGTGTCCACCCATCTCAGCTGCGGCGTAGATGGACAAAAAATAAACAGACTTCCACCTTGAGGCGTCTAATGACGCGGCTGGAGGGGCCTGTCTATGCATGACGCCGATGCGCTGAGATCGAAACCCACCGCCCTTTAAAGTATATGGAGGGAGGTGGGGAGGGAGCTGAGCGCATCTGAGACAGTTGCACCCTAGGCCATAACAGATCCCACTGCTGGAAGTTCTGCCCACTTTGGGCTATTTTGTAAGTAACTTTTCCAACCAAACAGATAAAGCTGATACCCTTTTCTCTTTAGCTGAGATTCCACATATATTTAATATCTGTTATATCCTTTTGCTTTTTTAGCATCAAATATGCATCCCACCCCTGATGACTGGCATGAAGCCAAGAAACGCGTCGGGTTTTCAAACTTAGGATGCTTAATCAAGTCTATTTTTATCCCTGATATTATCAACTTTGTTTCGTAGAGTTTGTACTCATCTCATGCGATTTTGTTACTCTGATTGGCAATTTTAATTTGTGAATTTGTGTATTTCTATTATGAATTGCATCTCTGTATGTCCATTGATTTGTTTGCACCTAGATCCTCTGATGATTATGACTACATTGTATGTTCTTTCTCTAATTATATTTGTATTTACAATACTGTATGCTTTATAATCATGGACTACCCCCAGGGGTCATTTACTTTAAGGACCACCCCTAGGGGTCTTTGACTTTAAATTAAATCCAAATCAGTTTACCCACTCGCATGGTTTTACTATCTTCATTTATTTATTTATTTTTCAATTGACATGCTTCATTTAAAGTCCCATTGGCCCCTCTTTCCCCATATATATTTGGGTCATTTATGTTTCTCATGCGATTTTACATTTCTCATGCGGTTTTACGTTTCTCATGCGTTTTTTACGTTTCTCAGGTAAGTTGGTCATGCACCTATGTTCTTGCGATTTACGTTTCTCCTGCGATTTACATTTCTCAGGTAAGTTTTGGGTCATTTAGGTTCTCATGCGATTTTACGTTTCTCATTTGAATTACTGGGTGCTAGACCATGGGAAGAGCTGAAGTAGACCTATCATGAAGGATGCATCTTGTCGGGGACTGATCGCAGATGTGGGGTCATGTCAAACTTTGGGTGTTTGAGCTGAACTCGGTCACATGCTGGGGGTTCTCATGCAATTTCTGGTTCTCATGCAATTTCTGGTTCTCATGCAATTTCTGGTTCTCATGCAATTTCACGGTTCTCAGGCATAGTTACGGTTCTCATGTTTCCGACGTTTCATGTTTCTTGCGTTTCTCACATTTTCCCAGGTTTTCTTACATTTCTCATGTTTTCCATGGTTGTTACGTTTCGCATGTTTCCATGTTTTCTTAAGTTTCTCGTGTTTTCTTACGTTTCTCGTGTTTTCTTACGTTTCTCGTGTTTTCTTACGTTTCTTACGGTTCTCTTGGTTTCTTGCGTGTCTCATGTTGTGTTCTCGTGCATGTCATATGCCTTTTCATGTCATTGCCTTTCGTTTGCGGCATTTCCGTTAGCTAGTGCTTACATCCAGGATCTGTCACGTCTACAGATCCATACGGGCTGAGGTTTTCATTTTTAATTGATTGTCGTCCCACAATCTTCTCGCCTGTAGTCCATACGTCATACATGCACGTTCACCATTACACCTTTACTACTACCCACCACGTTCTGTGGGTACCTTAGCCCTGAGTGTTCGTTTTTAATTGCCTGTCTTAGCGCGGCAGGTTGCTTGGGCTCGCTTACTGCATACGGTAGGGGGGGTGGTCATTAGGTTCACATTCCGGCGCTGATTGGTCTTGTCATTTCTGCACCCACATCCTTACACTTGTTAGGTACCAGGGGTATTGTTGTGTTCTCTGGTAATTTTTACAGCTGGGTTGTCTATGTTCTTCCACTGCGGGTTTCCCATCACATCTATGGGTTAAACAGATTGAGATGATCGTTTTTAATTGGCTTGTTCAGTGGCAAGTCTCCTCATCTGTTTTCTTGCACTGCTCACATATTTCGTACAAACTTACGTTTCTCATGCAACTTACGTTTCTCATGCAACTTACGTTTCTCATGCAACTGTTTGTTTCTATGCCAACTCACGTTTCATGTTTCTCTCGTTTCCCAGGTTTCTCTCGTTGTTCATCGGTTTACGTTCTCGTGCGACCGGCGTTTCTTATGCAGGTTGCGTTTTCGTGCAGCCTCGGTCCGTGTGCTACTCACGTCTAAGTCTGATCGCGCTACTCATGTTCTTGTCCAGTCACGTTCTTTCACGCAGTTACTTTCAGGTCGCAGGTTCTCAGTCTTCTCAAGTTTCTCTCGCAATTCATGTTCCTGTCCCAGTTCTGTGTCATTTTCACGTTACCTTCCATGTCCTAGCTCTGGCCGGCCAGGAGTTGCGCAATAGTATGGAACTATTGGTAAGTCAGCCATGGCAGCTCCAGCAGCTTCTGCTGGCTCTGGGGCTTAGGGGATTCCGGACCCCTGTCTGTGCCTGGGCGGTATCATTAGGCCCAGGTCTCGGACACAGATGCCGGCGGCACGCCTTCTCTTCAGGTTTCCAGCATTGGTGATGGATCAGGTTTCCTTGGACCGACGCAACAGCCTTGATCGACAAAATCTTTGTTTTGTATACCAGGTAGGCTCGTGACATGGCTTAGGATGTTTCCAGGCTTTCCGGTCTAGGTTGCTTAGTCCTGATGGTCGACATCCAGTTGCTATTTTGCTTTTCTGTTTTTTGTTTTTTTTTTGGGCCCCTTCCAACTCGTATCGGCCTACAGCACTATCGGCGCGCATCTGGTGGAGACTCAGCATTTCATGTTGTCGGCATTCCCCGACAGGCCTTTCTTCATTGTCTGTGCACTGTAGTCAAGCCATCAGGGATCCAGAAGAGTTGCTCCGGCTGTACTCGGCAGTCTTCCCATCGTTTGTTAAATTCTTCATGACGTATCCGACAGGGTCTCCTTTTTTTGTGAACCAGCTTGATGCTTAAGACAGCGCTGTATCTGACCTTTATGGTTCCTAAGGCCAGGGGAGTTGCACTTCTGGCCCAGGGTCTCGCATACTTTTGGTCAATCAACTGGTTGGCACCCCGGTCTTGTCCGTTACATCTGCATGCTCGCAAGACGCAGCATTCGGGAGGCGGCACGTCATCAGGATTCTTGGAGCCTGGCAAGGCGTGGGCTCGGTGTTGGTTTTAAACCAGCCCGTCAGTGCCACTTCTGATATACCCAGGGGGGTCCCCGGTTGCCTCTTCCTAGTGCTCCCCTCTCTGCAGCTCTATGCATACTTCATTACCGTCCCCTTTATTTGGGCAAATCAGGTCACCTTCAAGCATACTTTGGCTATTCATTTAGGATAGGAGCGGCTTCCGTGACTTTGCGCCAGGTGGTCCCGATCATTAGCATTAGGTTAGGTGGAGGCTGTCTTGTTTCTCGGGGTACGTCCCCGAGCCACTTTGGAGGTGTCATAAGCGTTTGTCAATTTCAGCAGATTGAACGGCAATTCGGTCAGTAAGCTTTCATCCTACTGTGGTTATTTTTTGCCCCCTTTTAGGCATACTGACCACGTGACCCCTGGCACACCACAGGTCAATGTTCTCGTTTGCTCTTTGTTCCTTTCCCATACTATCCACAGATTGACTCTGAGTACAAAGAAAAAGGCTGACCGCAGGTGTTTGTAGGAGGAGTCAGGCTGCATAAAGCCTGCCCTCCTTCGCCTCCTCCCCTCATGGTCGGAGGCTCTCGTGTCCCACCCACCCATTCCCTTTTTCTTTTTCTTTCATTTCATTTCATTTCATACTTGGGTATGCCCCCTTTTAGGCATACTGACCACGTGACCCCTGGCACACCACAGGTCAATGTTCTCGTTTGCTCTTTGTTCCTTTCCCATACTATCCACAGATTGACTCTGAGTACAAATGCTATTAATGTATCTGATGTCACTTCCGCTGTACGTAGAAATTATACTTTTGAACGCTTGATAGCCATTAATGCCTTTAAATGTCCACAGTTTGATAAGTATTGGTCTATCTGGCCTATGGATCTTTCTCAGGGATGTTCTTAGATCCGTTTCCTGATTGCTCTAGTTGCTATGTATATGCTTACTGATTATATTTATCTTTATGTACATTGCATATTCCAGATCTCGATATTTGCTATCCACAATGCATATCTTATTGTTTATTTCTTTTATCATCTTATTTTTCTGTATGTTTTCTTGAAAATATTCAATAAAAACTAAATGATTAAAAAAAAACGGACATACGCATGTGTGAAAGGGGCCTTAAGGTATAGAAACATCTCAGCAACGATCAAGAGAATTGGTCAGTTTTTAATAACAAAAACATTTGCAGACATTTCTAAAATGTTGCTTTTACTTTGTCATTATGTGGTACTGAGTGTAGGTTATTGAGAATACAAAAAATAAAAAATAAAAAAATGTAAACAACTGTAGTATTAGCCTGCAACCTAGCAAAATTTAAAAAAGTGAAGGGAGTCTAAATACTTTGCACTGTAGGTGGGGGTGATGAGAATGTTTGTTATGTTGTAATTCTACAAAAATGTTACTTCCTCCATACTCTTGTTGACACATATTTGTCTTTGAGGTGTTTTTATATTTGTGTAAGCATATGTGAATCCCCATCTGTAATCCATTCCAGAAAAATGAATTTTATGAAAACATTCCAAAAAAAATAAAAATAAGGAAGCCACGTATAAATCTTTCTATTATGACCAACATACCTTTGTTTGTGCTCTCTATTCTAACCACTTGAGCTTCGGAAAGTTTTACCCCCTTCATCTCCAGGGACTTTTTTTGCTATTCAGCACTGGGCTACTTTAACTGGCAATTGTGCGGTCATGCAATACTGTACGCAAATGACAATTTTATCATTTTTTTTCACACAAATATAGCTTTCTTTTGGTGGTATGTGATCACCACTGGGCTTTTTATTTTGTGCGATATAGATGAAAAAAGAATAAAATTTTGGAAATTTTTTTTTTATATATTTTCTGTCATAAAACATATCTAATAAAATCAAATTCCGTCATAAATTTAAGCCAAAATGTATTCTGCTACATGTCTTTGATTAAAAAAAAAAGATCCCAATAAGTGTCTGAGGCATTTAGAAAGAGGCATGTTTTTGTCACAATTTCTTTTGAAAATGAAGAAATTGAATAAAATGTATTTCTTTTCAAATCGTTTATTTTTTTTATTTTATTTTTTTTTATACATACTGTCACCAGTACAGTATCATCATACGGCTGATGTGGCAGTGATTAGGGACACTGACTGTATGTTAAAAAAATGTAAATAATGTTTCTATAAATTTTTTCCCTCTTTCCCTCTTTTCTTCATTGTTTAAATATTTTTACATGCTGTCATAAGAGTAGTCCAGTGTCCCCACAGTAACACTACACTAATCTTGGGGGGTGATCAGGGATATTTTTTTATGTTACAATGAAAAGTTTTGTAACAAAACCGTCAAGAATTGGTTAACCTGCACACTCCTAAACCCGGTGCAGACATATGGCGTACAGGCATGCGATTGCACTAGGGTTGCCAATTTCCAGTAAATTTACTGACAGTTTGTAAAAATCTGTGTTTTTTTTTTTTACAACTGTCAGTAAATATCAGGGGCTGATCATTTCATGATGTGTTGACTTTTTAAGTGTAATCATGCAAAATGACTTTGTTATAGGTTTTGTCAGTGTTTCCATATCATGTTTATAATGTTCAAATATTCACTGTGTTAGTTTTCTTTTTGTTTACAAAAGTTTTATTGAAAAAACATAAAAGGAAAACAGTAACTGTGTCAGACAAAGTTCAGAAACATGAACAAGATATGGTATTTCGCTGCATGATGGGGAATAGGGACATGAAGAAAAGGGGATGTTGCAAAAAAAACATTCAATATACATTATATTTCTCTGTAGATATCTGGCATTTTTCTAATCACAGATTGTTGCATTCCAGTGTATCCATTTGCTATTAAAGATATGTGTTAGTTTTCAATAGGAGTCCTGCAATTTTTCAGGTTGCCAGTAAAAAATGTGCTCAGTCAGTAAGTTTTCCATGTTTTGTCTTAAAAAAATTCTGCGGGAGGTTTGCAACCCTGGCCGCACGTGCTGACCTGCTGCAGTATATGTAAGATAGTAGGTCGGCAAGTGGTTATTAATAAGGGGCTCAAACTAAAAACATCATGGAAAGCTAAAGTTTTATTTATTTTTTCTGCGTATGCATCAGGTCTTTGATGTCCTATCACCGCATTACAATTCTGCTGTTTTCTTTTATGCATGAAACAACAAAGCCCATGTTATATAAGGGGATGCACTTGTTTGAAAGACAAAACCAGAGAAAATTCCAAGCTCAACTCACCAACCAGTCTGCTTACCAACCGAATTAACCTGTCTAACAGTATGCGTTAAAAACAGGGGTTTAGTTAGCACACATTTGCAAACGCATGCAGAAGCTGAAAGGCCTCTTCACGGCACCCTGTATCGCTTGCAGTCCTAACCCTTCTAAATTTATGATGGTCTCCACAGTGGAATATGGTTGCCACCTCATCCCTTTAAACCCAAACACAAATTAATTACACAGGTTCTGTGGCTAATTAAGGTGGTAATTAAACTCACTTGGTGCCTTATCTGCATTTAATTAGCCTCAGAACCTGTGTAATTCAAAGGTGTTCGGGTTTAAAGGGATGAGGTGGCAACTCTACAGTGGAAGCACATGTGGTCTAATGAATAGATAAGGGGCAGGTGGGCCTGGAGGTAGCCCAATAAGTATCACATTTCCAGCTCCAGCAGAGAAAGTAAAACTCATGGCATTTCTATTAAATCACCAATAGATGGCAGCATAAAGTTAAAAGCCTGAATGACAGAGAGCACATTCTATTTTACATAGTCACAGTACATAGTTACATTGTTAAGTAGCGGTCACACTTTATTTAAGTGTGCGCTATCAATGTAAATTTAGTTTTTCCCTAGGACTATAACAAAGTTCTGGGGGTTAATTGTACAGGATTACTTTGGCATCAGTTTGGCTGGGCTGTACTGAAGTTCTGCCTGGTCATAGGTGCAGTGACGCACCTGTGACAGGCCGAGTACCAAGCCTGGTTGGACGTGTTAGGTACCAATCTTTCCCGGAGCCAATGAGTTGGCGCATCTGGCCAGCTGCGTAGTCTGGGAAGGTAAGAGCCTGGGAGCTTTAGAAGGTTTAAGATGCTGAAGTCACGTGCTCGGGGTTTCAGCTGCTGCTTGGATTCCTGGTTCCGGTCCGGGGCAGCCCCACGAGGGGTCCCGGGTCCAGGAGTGTCTGCCGTCCCCGCAAACATGGTCACCCTGACCAGCCCCAGTGGGCCTCATGGTCTGGGGTGGGGATCCATCCGTTCCCGAGCCTCGGAACTGGCTAGTTCGAGGCCCAGTAACTGAATGAGGATTCCAAGGCGTCTCGGTGTGCCCTCGGTATTGGAGGGACACTGTAACTCATACAAGTGACCAGGGGAGGACTCTTTGGAGGAGGGCCAACAAGCTGGCTGCTCGGTAAGAGCCTGGGAGCTGAGTTGTATGGACACTAAAGAATCCAAATTTTCCCAACAGTATCGCCAAGAAGGCTGAGAGATCCAGGTACTGTGAGAAAGGTTCCTTACTCATCTTCAGTTTCAATTTAGTCTGTGGCAGAGACTTTGCAAAGTTTCTGGATCACCTGTTGGCTGCTAGACCTCTGGCTAGAGGTTTATCCAGCGGTGAAGCACCCAGCTGCGAGTGGCTACTCTCTGGGTTAATTAAAGACATTCAGAGGATGTCAGCGGTTCAAAGTGCCTGAGTTTTATCACCTGTGCCCTCTATTTCCACCCGTGACTGTTTCTGTTTTTGTTGGATGTTACCCCTGCAAAATAAAAACCTTGAAAAGGACTTTTATGTGTCAGCTCTGAAGTCACTGGGTACTAACCCTGGGAACCCCTAGACAACAACTGACAAGCCACGAGGAGGTAACTGGTAAGCCCAGAAAGTCAAGGCCGCCCTTAGGGGTTATGGCCGCTACAGTTACAGTAGGTGAGGTCGAAAAAAGACACAGGTCCATCAAGTCCAACCTATGTGTGTGATTATATGTCAGTATTACATTGTATATCCCTGTATGTTGCCGTCGTTTAGGTGCTTATCTAATAGTTTCTTGAAACTATTGATGCCCCCCATTGAGGCCACCGCCTGTGGAAGGGAATTCAACATCCTTGCCACTCTTACAATAAAGAACCCTCTATGTAGTGTAATATTGAGAGTCCCTGTCACTATGAAAAAGGATGGAAAATGGACATAGAATCTGCATGTCAGCGGACTGCAGAGCTACAGTGCATAGCTTTAAAGCAGAGAAAACTGTTTTGGCAGCATTCTCAAGGTTTTGCTATGTTCTGAGGGGGCTCTGTAGTTTGGAGATTCCTCAGAATCTTGGGTGGGATGGAATCTCCAACCCTGTGTCCAGGTCTTATAGATAGCCAGCAGGGTGTGTGCCCAGGTGCACACAACCCATATAAAGCCCCATACACACGGTCGGACAATCCGCGGACCAGGTCCGTCGGACCATGTCCGTCATACTTTGTCTGATGTTGGTTTTGCGTACACACAGTCAGACAAAGTTGTCGGAAAATCCGATCATTCTGAACGCGGTGACGAATGTTGCCTACGACGGGACTACGTAGAGGCTAGTAGCCAATAGCTTTGGTCTTGTAATGTGATCTGAGCATGCGTAGCACTTTGTCCGGTCGGACAACCGTACACACGATCGGATTTGGTGTGATCGGACCGTGTTGTCGGCAAATCTTTCCAGCAGGAGATAAGACTTTGTCCGTCGGACAATCCGATGTACACTGTCCGATGGTGCATACACACGGTCTGATTTTTCAACAACATTGTCCGATCGGACAGAATCCATGAAAAAGTCCGACCGTGTGTATGGGGCTTTACAAGGGGCTGGTGAGAGCAGAGAGTGGAGGAAGGTGGAGTGTGTGCAGGTTGACCTGTGTCTGAAAAGCTGTCTGCCCTGTGTGAGAATACATCCCTGGTTAGAGGGGACTTCGTGTCTGAAGGACTGGGAAGGTTGGGATGGCTACAAGGGTCTGGGAGTCTGGGAGAGCTGAGGCGACTAGCAAGTTCAAAGGGGACTGAAGGAAGTCTTGAAGTCTGGTTCAGCAGGCCGGTTCAGCAGGGAACTGCAAGGCAATAGACATGTGCACAACAAAAAAATTTGTTTATTTTCGTTTCGTTTTTTTCGTTTCTGAAAAAAATTCGTTTTTTGTTTCGTTTTTTCGTTTCAGTCTATTCGTAACGATTCGTACATTCGTAAGTCGTCGTTGTTCGGATTTGTAACGATTCGTACATTGGTAAGTCGTCGGTGTTCGTATTCGTAACGATTCGTACATTCGTAAGAGTTATTTTTTCGTTGATTCGTTTTTTCGTTAGTTTAATTTTCGGACGCATTCGTATTTATTCGTACATTCGTAACATTCGTAGATTCGTAATCGGAGCATAATTCATAATTTGATGTAATGTGTATGCTATTATTACATTTTAATAATTTACGAATCGAAAAAAAAGTTACGAATGTACGAATTTTTTGGTTCAATAGAGACACGGAAAATTACAAATCGAAAAAAAAAAAAAAAAAAAAAAGTTACGAATTGAAAAAAAAGTTACGAATCAAAAAAAAAAGTTACGAATCGAAAAAAAAAGTTAAGAATGTACGAATTTTTTGGTTCAATAGAGACACGGAAAATTACAAACCAAAAAAAAAAAAAAAAAAAGTTACGAATCGAAAAAAAAGTTACGAATCGAAAAAAAAAAGGTACGAATTGAAAAAAAAGTTACGAATGTACAAATTTTTTTGGTTCAATAGAGACACACGGAAAATTACAAATCGAAAAAAAAAAAAAAAAAGTTACGAATCGAAAAAAAAAGTTACGAATCGAAAAAAAAAGTTACGAATCGAAAAAAAAGTTACGAATGTACGAATTGTTTGGTTCAAAAGAGACACGGAAAATTACAAATCCAAAAAAAAAAGTTACGAATCGAAAAAAAAAGTTACGAATCGAATAAAAAGTTACGAATCGAAAAAAAAGTTACGAATGTACAAATTTTTTGGTTCAATCCATTCGAAGCACGTTTAGCAGAACCATTGTAAGGGACACGGAAAATTACCAATTCAACAAAAAAAAAAGTTACAAATGTACGAATTTTTTCGTTCGTTTTCGTTTTTCGGATTTTCTTCATTAGTACATTCGTTGTTTCTAATTAGTTTTTTTCGTATTTTCGTTGTTTTTCAGATTCGTTTGATTTGAATGATTCGTTAATCGGATTTGTACGATTAGAACGATTCGTTACGATTCGTTATTCGGATTCGTACGATTCGAATGATTCGTTCATTCGTACGAAAATAATGAAAAAAAAAGAAAAACTAAAAAAAACTAAACGAATTGCACATGTCTACAAGGCAAAGTAAGCCTAGGAGCCAAGAGGCTTGGCATTTTCTGTTGTATGAATTTACTGGAGAAGAACCCCTGTGTGGGAAATCCTGTGTATAAACTTTTATTTTGTTTCTGTTAATAAAAATGGGCTGCCATGCCCTCAAACCTGATAACTGACTGCTGTGGACTCACTACGTGAAGACACATCTACCACTGAGTTAACCACCCCAATATCACAGTAGTTTAGGATTAAACCTCTTTTCTTCTAATTTTAATGAGTGGCCATGTGTAAAATCCCTTCCGTGAAATTTTTTATCCCTATTGTGGGGTCACCAGTACGGTATTTGTAAATTGAAATCATATCTCCTCTCAAGCGTCTTTTCTCCAGAGAGAATAAGTTCAGTGCTCGCAACCTTTCCTCATAACTAATATCCTCCAGACCCTTTATTAGCTTTGTTGCCCTTCTTTGTACTCGCTAAATTTCCAGTACATCGTTCCTGAGGACTGGTGCCCAGAACTGGACAGCATACTCTAGGTGCGGCCAGACCAGAGTCTTGTAGAGCAGGAGAATTATGACTTTTTCCCTGGAGTTAATGCCAAGCTGCTGCTATCATCTACTAGGACCCCCAGCTCCTTTTCCATCCTCGATTCCCCCAGAGGTTCTCCCCCCAGTGTATAGATAGCATTCATATTTTTGCCACTCAAATGCATTATTTTAAATTTTTCTACACTGAACCTCATTTGCCATGTAGTTGCCCACCCCATTAATTTGTTCAGATTTTTTTGCAAGGTTTCCACATGATACGGATAAGGTATTGCCCTGCTTAGTATCATCCGCAAATACAGAGATTAAACTGTTTACCCCATCCTCCAGGTTGTTTATGAACAAATTAAACAGGATTGGAACCACTGCTAAAATAGCAGGGGGAACCAAAAAGACAGACCTTTGTGTCTGGTGGGAACAGAATAGCAGTTGCTACCCTGTCTGTCAGACTGAAGGTCATGTGTTTGTGTCATTGCAGGTAAGGCCCCTTTCACACTGGGGCGGTGAGCCGCGGTGACGGTAAAGCAGCGCTATATTTAGCGCTGCTTTACCGTCGTTTTTACCGCGGTTTTCGGCCGTTTGCGGTGCGGTTTTACCCCCGCGAGCGGCCGAAAAAGGGTTAAACACCCCCCGCAGAGCGCCGCCGTAGCGGCGCTTTGCGGCGGTATTGCCGCGGTTTTACCGCGGTCTCCCATTCTTTTCAATGGGAAGGAGCGGTATAGGAGCGGTGAACACACCGCTCCTATCCCGCTCCAAAGATGCTGCTAGCAGGACTTTTTTTGTCATCCTGCTAGCGCACCGCTCCAGTGTGAAAGCCCGCCGGCTTTCACACTGGAGTTAAAGGGGCAGGATTTTTTCATGCGGTGAACAGGCGCTATTTTTAGCGCTGCACCGCATGAAAAACGCCCCGGTGTGAAAGGGGCCTAAGAGGGAGCATATTTAGTGCTATAAACAGGGTGAAATTGATTTAACCACTAGGCGCCCGCGCTATAGCCGAAAGACGGCTGCAGCGCGGACGCTCTCTGCTGGGAGGACGTCCCTGCTCTGCTGGTCCTCCTGTTTACTTCCCTAATGCGCGCTCCTGAGAGCACGCATCGGGGAAGTTCTGTGCTGGCCGTGTCCGTCGGACACAGCCAGTCACAGATCGCTGTAAACGGCCAATCACAGCGGCCGTTTACAGCGAGATCGGCGTGTCCAATGAGAGATGATCTCATGTAAACATATGAGATCATCTCTCAGCGCCGCTCTCCCTCCTCACACAGACAGCGTGTGAGGAGAGAGAGATGAACGGCTCCGGCGGCCGTAAGTTAAAAAAAAAAAAAAAAAAGAAATGTGCCCTCTGTCCCCGCTGCCATCTGTCCCACTGCCATCTGTCCCCAGTGCAACCTGTCCCCAGTGCCATCTGTCCCCAGTGCCACCTGTCCCCAGTGCCATCTGCCAGTGCCACCTGTCCCAAGTGCCACCTGTCCCCAGTGCCACTTGTCCCCAGTGCCATGTATAAGTGCCATCTGTCATCAGTGCCACATCAGTGCCACGTGTCATCAGTGCCACGTCAGTGCCACGTGTCATCAGTGCCACATCAGTGCCATCTGTCATCAGTGCCATATCAGTGTCACGTGTCATCAGTGCCACATATTAGTGCCATCTGTCATCAGTACCACGTATCAGTGCCCTCTGTCATCAGTGCCACCTGTCAGTGTCACGTGCCATCTGTTATCAGTGTCACGTGTCATCAATGCCACGTATCAGTGCCATCTGTCATCAGTGTCATCAGTGCCACGTATCGATGCCATCTGTCATCAGTGCCACATATTAGTGCCATCTCTCATCAGTGCCACGTATAAGTGCCATCTGTCACCAGTGCCACATATTAGTGCCATCTGTCAGTGTCACGTGTCATCAGTGCCCCGTATTAGTGCCATCGGTCATCAGTGCCACATCATGGTCACGTGTCATCAGTACCACGTATCAGTGCTATCTATTATCAGTGCCACGTCAGTGTCACGTGTCATTGTCCTGGTGCTCTAGGGCCTTCAAAAGTGTAATAGGTAGTCAACAAGTTAGATGTGTAATTTATGCTCCTAGAATACGTGACGGCGCTCCCTGCATGTTGGGCCTCTCTAAGTGGCCAGGCTGTGTAAAAGTCCCACACATGTGGTATCGTAATACTCAGGAGGAGTAGCAGAATTTATTTTGGGGTGTCATTTGTGGTAGTGTGTAATGCCATGTGAGAGAAATAACCTATTACAATGACAATTTTGTGAAAAAAAAAATTCATTTTGCAAAGAATTGTGGGAAAAAATGACAACATCAAAAAGCTTACCATGCCTCTTACTAAATACCTTGGAATGTCTACTTTCAAAAAAGGGGTCATTTGGGGGGTATTTGTACTTTCCTGGCTTGTTCGAGTCACAAGAAATGAAATAGGCCACCAGTGCATCAGGTGTGATCAATTTTGTTTAATTCGCACCGCAGCTTGTAGAGTCTGTAACTTTCACAAAGACCAAATAATATCCACTAATTTGGGTTATTTTTACCAAAGATACGTAGCAGTATAAATTGTGGCCAAAATTTATGAAGAAAAATTAATAATTTGCTAAATTGTATCACAGAAACCAAGAAAAATGCATTTTTTTTTTCAAAATTTTCGTTTTTTTTTTTTTTTTTCATTCATAGCGCAAAAAATTAAAAACCCAGAGGTGATCAAATACCGCCATAAGAAAGCTCTATTTGTGGGAAAAAAAGGACAAAAAATTCATTTGGGTACAGTATTGCATGACTGAGTAATTGTCATTCAAAGTGTGAGAGCACCGAAAGCTGAAAATTGGTCTGGGCAGGAAGGGTGTTTAAGTGCCCAGTAAGCAAGTGGTTAATTTACACCACTGTGACCTGTAAAGGCTGCTGTCGCTGTTGTGTGATTAAAAACATATCAGCACATGCGCAATTGTTTATTATTTTCTATGAGGATGTTATTCCTGTATATGAGAATGTTATTATTATAGATGTGTATTATTATGTATGAACGAAATAGCATTTGCTAGTGCTACCCTGTCTATCAGACTGAAGGTCATGTGTTTCTGGTTTCACCCGACCCGCTCCCTTCGCACATTGGAATTATTGACCATACTTTCAGCATATGTACAAGTTCATCAGAAATTTTTGGGCTCCTTACACAGCTTAAGACCTGGGCCGATTTTGATTGTTCCAAATGTTAATTTTTTTTTTGTATCATTTTTATTGTTTTTGAGAATGTTTGTTTTTTTTGTTTTTTTATGTACTGTTAAATGTTCACTCTAATAACAAAAATAACTAAGATGTAATCCAGTGTTATGTATTAATTGTATTCAAATATTTTAATAAATGTTTTTATAAAGATCAGTTTTGTCTTAATGCACTATTCAATGAACTGAGGTACATTTTTAGGGAAATGGTAAAATATAGGCCAAAAAAGCGGAACTAAAAATATTTCAATGAGAGCTGTTTTTTTTTTTCTACTTCAGCCACTTTAGCTTAGACAAAAAACAAGAAAAACTAGTGCCAAAGATATTAATGGAAGATTGAGGGATTAAATAAGATTGCTGCCACCTAAGTACCAGTGAATCGCCAGCATAGGTGTGTGTAGCCTATTGCATTAGGGTGCGCAACCCAAAGATAAAACACACATGCGTGTGTGTGATATATATTACATATACATACACTAGGGATGAGCCGAACACCTCCCGGTTCGGTTCGCACCAGAACCTGCGAACGGACCGAAAATTTGCGTGAACTTTAGAACCCTATTAAAGTCTATGGGACGCAAACGTTCAAAATCAAAAGTGCTAATTTTAAAGGCTAATTTGAAAGTTATTGTCCTAAAAAGCGTTTGGGGACCCGACTCCTGCCCCAGGAGACATGTATCAATGCAGAAAAAAGTTTTAAAAGCGTCCGTTTTTTTTTGGGAGCACTGATTTTAATGACGCTTAAAGTGAAAAAAAAAAGTGAAACATTCCTTTAAATATCGTGCCAGGGGGGTGTCTATAGTATGCCTGTGAAGTGGCGTGTGTTTTCCGTGTTTAGAACAGTCCCTGCATAAAATGACATTTGTAACGGAAAAATTTTCATTTCAAACTGCTTGCGGTTTTAATGTAATGTCTGGTCCCAGCAATATGGATGAAAATCATTGAGAAAAATGGCATGGGTACCCCCCCCCCCCTGCCCATTACCAGCCCCTTTGGGTCGTGTATGGATATTAAGGGGAACCCCATACCCAAATTAAAAAAGGAAAGGCGTGGGGCCCCCAGGCCCTATATACTCTGAACAGGAGTATACAAGCAGTGCAAACAAGACAGGGACTGTGTAGGTTTGTTGTTAAGTAGAATCTGTTTGTAATTTGTGTAGCTCCAGTCCAAAAATCTATTTTTAAGCTTTTTAGAAAACATAGGGAAGGGTTATCACCCCTGTAACATTTTTTTTGCTGTCTGTGCACCTCTTCAGAAGATTTCACTGAACTTTCTGTCCCAATGACAAATGTTTTTTTGTAAATTTGGGGTTTTTAGTAGACATGTGCACATGTGAAATATTTTGTTTCGGAATTTCGTTTTCGTCCGAAAAATAATTTTATTTAGTTACTCCCGAAATTCGTTTTTATTCATTTTGTTTTTCATTAAAAAATTGTATTCATCCGAAAATCCTAATTAATTAAGGTCGAATCTGTCATTGAAGGCTTATGGTGTCTGTCGAATGTTTAAAGAAGATTCGACGGAGCAGCTAAACTCACTCTATGACGCTGCAATCGTACATTCCCGGTCAAATATTTCGACTACAAGCCATAGTAGGGTTCTAATGTTGTATGACACTAGTAATAATTATATTTATTAATTATTTACTAGTCAACCAACATTCAAATTTTTCTATAGCCTATAGGTGGAGCATTTGACCCCGGAGATGTACGATTGCAGCGTCGTACAGTTTCGATGCTCCGTCAAATCTTATAACTTTCGACAGACACCATAAGCCAAAGATTCAACGTTGTATGTTTTTCGATGCTTTGTCGAATCTCCGTCGTTCATGTTGAATGAATGGTCTAAGTATCCGACGTTGTGTCAGTCTGTCAGCAGTGTAATGTGGCGTACACACGGTCGGAATTTCCGGTGGAAACAGTCCGATGGGAGCTTTTCAACGGATTTTCCGACCGTGTGTATGCCCATCGGTCTTTTTCTGTCGGAATTTCCTACGGACTTTGGATTGAAAACCTGTTCTATCGGATTTTCTGATCGTGTGTATGCAATTCCGACACATAAAATTCCGACGCATGCTCAGAAACAATTTGACGCATGCTCGGAAGCATTAAACTTCCCTTCTATAGTGCTGTCGAACGTGTTTTATGCCGCTGTGTTACAGACCGTCGGAATTTGGTGTGACCGTGTGTAGGCAAGACAGTTTGAGCGAAATTCCGTCGGAATTACGACAGGAAAACCATCAGAGCTTTTTTCGACGAGCATTCCGAACGTGTGTACGCAGCATTAGAGATAGTGAAACTAACTAACGAATATGGCAGCAACCCATTTCGACATGGAGGACGTTCCTGGGCCATCTATGGAGGCAGCAGCAGCAACATCCCATTCCCCATCCCCACCATCATCCAAAAAGCAGCGCAGGAGGGGGACACAAGCTGCAACCAGCAGGAAGCGTAACCTTATGTGGACTCACATTGAGCCCCAGGTCCTTGTAAGGGAAACGCTTCCTTGCTGGATGCAGCTGTGTGGCCCCCCGCTCCAGGGATACCACTCAGGAGTGGAAGCGTAAGAAGTGGGAGGAGATCTCCCAAAAAGTTGAGGAGATGTACCATCATGGTTGCAGACCTTATCTTGCCGTCCCAGAGGGAGCAGAGGATGAAACATCTTCTGGAGGCCTTGCAGAAAGGTCTGTGCAATGTGTTCCCAGAGACTGGGAGGTTCCAAATTCCTGGTCCTGGACAACGTGTTGCTGAGGCTTCGGTCAGTCACAGAAGGAGCGGTGGAGAAGGTGGCCGTTTGTCCGATGCGTTCAGACAATTTTTTATTCCGCAGCCCCAAGGTATGATCGGTTCCAGCAACCATCACCAGCGTCTGATTTACATAGTCCATGAATACCTAGGGGCAAGGTCAGACTTGGACACCTTTCCCACCGAAAATCATCTAGGTTACTGGGTCTTGAGGATGGATCACTGGCCAGAGCTTGCACAGTATGCAATTTAACTACTGGCCTTTCCTGCATCCAGCGTTCTTTTGGAATGCACATTCAGTGCTGCCTCAAGGCTTTGTAACCGATCACAGGGTGTGCCTGTCCACCGACTCCGTTGATCGACTGACCTTCATAAAAATGAATCAGTCTTGGATCACCACCAGCTACCAAGCACCTGATGCTGATGTAACCAAATATTTTTTTTTTAAATGTCAGATCCCTTTAAGACTGCCTATGCTGATGCTGAATGACTATCCTGTTATGCTGAGTGACTATTCTCTTCCCCCTCAATGATCATGTTGATAGCTTGTAAGAACATTTTTGGTTCTAGGCACCACCACCGGTGGCTAAGGCCCATTTTTCAGCCCCTGTTTAACAGGGGCGTCCAATTACAATTTTTGATGCAATACTTAGCAGCAGGGCTCATTCCTGCGCTCCAACAAGAGATTCTGTGAGGTGTTGCAGTGTTTGGCTGTGCTCAAACAGTTTTGGGGACTCCTCAGGAGGACATGGGGCTAGGGAAGGAGTGACTGATGCCAGTGAGCCTAGGGAAGAGGCCTTGTTGGCAGCTGCTATGCCAGTACCCTGAGACTGGGTGAGGGAGGATGAGGACTGGGGAGGATGAGGATGGCTTGGTCATCCACTCTACCAAGTCTTTGGCATGTTGCGGCTCAACATGTCCAGCTGCCGAAAAAAAGGAAGAGCGTGTCCCATGGCCACGTGCTGATGAGGATGCACCGTGTCTACGACCAGCACTTTTGCCTCTAGACACAGAGCCTGCCTTCCCTATTTTACTGCCTTGTGACTGTCTGCCTCTCCTTGTTGGCCTTCCAGACATATTAATGGCCTGCAAGGAGATGTAGCTGCACAAAGCTTGGACGTATATACTTAGATACTGCAGCTCGCTGAATCAACTGCCTGCCTGTAGTATTATTATTATTATGAGAACACCAGCAATTGGTGTAGCTTCAGGCGTGTACACTGTGCGGATGGCACAATACACCCACTGTATTTGCAACAGCTGCCTGCGGATAGGATGAGCAGAACAACAGCAATTGGAGTAGCTTCAGGTGTGTACACTGTGCAGGTAGCACAATACACCGACTGTAACTGCTGCAGCTGCCTGTGGTATAGGACCAGCAATTGGAGTAGCTTCAGGTGTACACTGTCCAGGTGGCACAATACACTGACTGTAACTGCTACAGCTGCCTGTGGTATAGGAACAGAACAACAACAGCAATTGGGGTAGCTTCAGGTGTACACTGTGCAGGTGGCACAATACACTGATTGTAACTGCTGCAGCTGCCTGTGGTATAGGACCAGAAGAACACAAGCAATTGGGGTAGCTTCAGGTGTACACTGTGCAGGTGGCACAATACACCGACTGTAACTGCTGCAGCTGCCTGTGGTATAGGACCAGCAATTGGAGTAGCTTCAGGTGTACACTGTGCAGGTGGCACAATACACCGACTGTAACTGCTGCAGCTGCCTGTGGTATAGGACCAGAAGAACACCAGCAATTGGGGTAGCTTCAGGTGTACACTGTGCAGGTGGCACAATACACCGACTGTAACTGCGGCAGCTGCCTGTGGTATAGGACCAGTAGAACACGAACAATTGGGGTAGCTTCAGGTGTACACTGTGCAGGTAGCACAATACACCGACTGTAACTGCTGCAGCTGCCTGTGGTATAGGAACAGAACAACAACAGCAATTGGGGTAGCTTCAGGTGTACACTGTGCAGGTGGCACAATATACTGACTGTAACTGCTACAGCTACCTGTGGTATAGGAACAGAACAACAGCAATTGGGGGTAGCTTCAGGTGTACACTGTGCAGGTGGCACAATACACCGACTGTAACTGCTGCAGCTGCCTGTGGTATAGGACCAGAACAACACCAGCAATTGGGGTAGCTTCACGTGTACACTGTGCAGGTGGCACAATACACTAACTGTAGCTGCTGCAGCTGCCTGTGGTATAGGATCAGAACAACACCAGCAATTGGGGTAGCTTCAGGTGTACACTGTGCAGGTGGCACAATACACTGACTGTAACTGCTGCAGCTGCCTGTGGTATAGGACCAGCAATTGGAGTAGCTTCAGGTGTACACTGTGCAGGTGGCACAATACACCGACTGTAACTGCTGCAGCTGCCTGTGGTATAGGACCAGAACAACACCAGCAATTGGGGTAGCTTCACGTGTACACTGTGCAGGTGGCACAATACACTAACTGTAACTGCTGCAGCTGCCTGTGGTATAGGACCAGAACAACACCAGCAATTGGGGTAGCTTCAGGTGTACACTGTGCAGGTGGCACAATACACTGACTGTAACTGCTGCAGCTGCCTGTGGTATAGGACCAGAACAACACCAGCAATTGGGGTAGCTTCAGGTGTACACTGTGCAGGTGGCACAATACACCGACTGTAACTGCAATAGCTTCAAAGGAAATTAAGACACTGTCTCTCCGTCTATCTCTCTCTATGAGCTGCAACACTACCCAAGGCTGCCGCGCAGGCGGCCTTATATAGTGTGGGGCATGTACTAAACCCCCTGAGCCGTAATTGGCCACAGGCATCCTGCCTGTGGCCAATTATGACTCTCTTCCCTGACGGCGCTGTGGTTGGCCAAGCATGCGGGCCATACTGCATGCTTGGCCAATCATCAGCCAGCAATGCACTGCGATGCTGCAGTGAATTATGGGCCGTGACGCGCCACTCGAATTTGGCGCGAACGGCCCATAATGTTCGGATTTCGCCGAGTGGATGAACAGCCAATGTTCGAGTCGAACATGGGCTCGGCTCATCCCTAACATACACATACACACTCTTATGGTAGAGCCGGTACAGTGAAAGAGAAGTATGGTAGCACTTCATGAATTGCAGAACTGATCAGAGGGAGATATTTCCCATATCCCTGCCTGCACACAGAGCAATAATGCTAATGCACATGGGGTTATTAGGGTGTGCCCAGGCACTCTGGCACACCCCCTGTGCATGCCTATGATCACCAGTTAATTGGCAAGAAAAAAGAAGCAAGCAGTGCAAATCTATAATCCCACAATCTGGTGATGGTGAACCCACTGCTATTAACCTAATCCCTTACTGTACACATGTGAAATGCATTTAATCCAAGTGGCCGCCACTTCAGACACTGAGAGTGGATACCCAGGATTAACAAAGAGAAGACCACACTTGCCATAGAGATTTGTTAGCCAGAGAGGATCATTAGAGGACCCCTAGAGGTGAGCAGAGATAGGACCACCACACTGAGATAACAACTACATGCTGTAATTAAAGACGAACTAAGGTGAGATGCTAGAGAGCTCAGAGGTGTCACAGCGGTTTTAAAGTGAAGACACAGCAACTGATTGACTTGCACATCTAATGCTGAAGGGAGACACCATTGTTACAAAGGACTTTTATAGCATATTTTGAAGTTGGAGTATTCATCTTACACTCATGGTTTAGCTATTTTGCACTTTATTGCTGCACAACAATTAGTTTTTATACACACCAGTCACTGATGATTGGACATGTGATTATATGCATTTACAGATTTTATGTATTTATTGTATTTATTTGCAGAGTTGCACAATATTTTATTGCTTTTTTTTGCACTTTACTAACAGTGTTGCACATTATTTATTCACCTCCTTTACTTTGCACAACACGAATAGTGTATTCTTTGAGCACAGCATTATTTACTACATATAATTTACTTTAGAAGCAGCTGGTGATGTTGTGACCCGTGGAGTTCCTTCAGAGCCCTGTGCCATAAACAGTGATTCCCACATGCATGCATGCAAGTGATGTCATCGGGGCTCGGCCATTCATGCCACCAAAGCCCACGAACCCAGAAGGAAGACTGGTGACAGCGTGATGGTAAGTCTGACATAATGTGCTAGTATGCAGTGCATACTAGCACAATATGACTGAAACTGCCCAGGGCCTAATTATTATTATTTTTTGCTGTGGTTTACCTACTACCACTTTAAGGAAAATTAGCTGTGAAAAAACCCAGTGGGCTAAAGTGTTCATTACTGCACTTTCATTAATCACGGCCTGCTGCATTGTGGGGTGTGGAAAGGTTTTTCTATTTTACCTGAATATTATGTACTAAAAGCTGTCCCTATTTACCATCTCAGAACGTTGTAAAGTATGGAAAGGTCTGAGGGAAACAAAAGTCCATACGGATGTAGTGCCCTGCCACAGTTAGGTTAAATTTAGTTTTTGGCTCTGCTGTGCACAATGGAGCAGCAATCTGTTTTCTATGTCTGATCAGGTTTCCCTAAGCTTAGTGGTTTATTACTCCTGTCTGCCTCTGGTGGAAGCTGTCCTTGCATGCACCTCCACCCCTCTATCCTGTTTCAAGCACTGCAATGTATCTACAAAAAGACATTCCCTGGACTGAGCCTATGTTTGTTGGTGTGCTTGAAACTGCCGCTTAGGCCTGGCAGCCTTTGAACTGGTAAGGAGAACCTGGGTCATATTCAGTGGAAAGCTTGTGATTTTGTAAGTATATTTTGTTTGTTTCAAGCGCCTGCTTATTAAGCTCTTCTTTGGAAGGTGATCGGGTAAATGGAATCGCCATTTATTTATCAAACATTTAGTTATGATTATCAAAACATGTATTCTGATTAAACAGAGATACTTTTTACAAATGTTTAGTTACAGGATGTATGTAAGCTGTTCTTGTGTTTGTGGTCAAATGCCATTCACACCTCCAGCTGTGAAAAGGCATTTTCCCAGAGAACTTTGGAAGTGATGTCTAGGTGTTAAATGACCATCTGTTAATCAATGTAAATAACCAACAAATTGTTTAGGATTTCAAAGAGGCTCATTCCCCCCTTGTAGAATGTATAAATGTAGTTAGGCTCCCAGCCTAAATCAGAACAAGACATTTGAATGTATACCATGTACTGTACAAAATTGTTCTCCATGTTTGTGGACATGCCTGTATATTAAACACATCATCTTGGATTCTGCTTCAACAGTCAACGTTACTGAAAGCCCTTAAGTTCTGGGCTTTCCCTGTCAGAAGGTCCCAACTTGCTACTCTGCCCAGAACTCTGTATTTTCCTAATCCATCTCTGACTGTGTGTTGGAATACTAATGAATGCTTATTTCCTGCGTAATCCTACCTTTCCGTGCTACAACAGTCTATCCACAGACCATTGTTTCCTGTTTAAGTGAATGTCTAAGCTATAAATGTCATTAGCACCAATAAACCAATCACTGATCCACCCATTTATGTTTCTTAATGACAAGGCTGTACATCATCACTCTTGCACTTGTCAGGCCCCCTTAAGTGATTGAAGCCACCCCACCTGGGATTGGCTACTGATCATGTCAGTCAGGGAAGCAGAATGGTGGGAGCTTATATAGTTATGGAGAAAAAAGGGGAATTATCGGGTGGTTTAGTGCAAGCTGTCACTTTATTTGTGGAAGAGATAATGTGAGTGCAGCAAACTCGTTGGGGTTTATGTATTAAAAGGTAAAAGGCTGTTCACTTTGTAAGGAAAGTTACACTTTGCAAATTAATTTTCCCCAGAGCTTAGCTCTGTTGACTTCCATCATCCAATCACGTGCAAGCAAAAATGATATTTTTGTTATTATTTTTAATTATATATTTGATTTATTGCTCTAGGGCAAATTCCTTTGCAAAGTGCACCTTCTCTTGCAAAGTGAACAGCATATTTCCCTTTAGTAAATCAGCTCCATTGCTTTTCCCATCCTTAGGGACACAAGCACTGGCCATCTTTCCCCAGGCACAATTATTACACTTTTAGAAGGAGATGATCCTAAAATGTTTGTAAATGCAATTTTTTTTTAAAACAACAAACATGTTATACTTACCTGCTTTGTGCAATATTTTTGCATAGAGCGGCTCTGAACCTCCTCTTCTGGGGTCCCCTGGAGACAGTCCTAGCTCTTCCTTTCCTCTTTATATGTATACAGCCTCGACATAGGAGAGGTGCATGCTGGGTAGAAATCCACAGAAATCCAGGAAATGAATACAAGAGGGCTTCAGATGCCCACAGCTAAAATGGAACCTGCCTGCTTCCGAGATCTGTGAGTAACTAACAAACTATTTTTCAAGAAAATAAAAGCGCAAAAACTATTGGGGGACTGGAACTCCGCTTTAAGTAGTCTTTACAACTACTTCAAGTTAAGCTGTTAAACTAGAACAGTTCTGTTTTGTATTTATTTATTTTTTTGGCTTCTTTGATCAATAAAGACTTTTTTTTATATTCAAAGTCTGCTGTCTACCTTTCTTCTGTACTGTATATGCATCTGTGTAATAGAGATGGGGCTGACTAGACAAATGGAGGATAATGTGGGAGCACCACATAGCTAAAGTCAAGCAGGTGTGTATGTGTGTGTAAGAAGTGAGGTTTATGCTGTTCCAGCTGCTTCCTGTGGAATAGTTAATCACAAACCTCTGTGCCTTGGGGAGCACAAGTGTCCATGTGTCTGTCCCTAAGAGAGGCCTTATGTTCTATAAAAGGTATTAGGCTCCTTAGAGTTGCGGTAGAGGAAAAGTCCTGCCATGCAGAGGATCGGAGTCTGACAGTAAAGTGACCCTATTATATAGTGCTCTGAATAGGCCTTCCTCTCTATGGCCCACTTGATAGATTGATAGTGCTGGCTTTGACTATGCAAGCACAAGGGCATATTTCATTCCATTGTCACTAACAATGGATGGAAAAAGGTGAAAACCAGTATTTTATTTAAAAAGAGTATATATTTATGATACAGAGTGCTTTACCAAACTAAAAGTCATTCGGCTATGGTTTACATTTAAGTTTAGATTCTCTTGGAGTATCCAAGACATAAAGGAAGCCAAGTGATGCAGAGCCAAAATATTTCCTTTGAGTTGACTGACCTTTAAAAGAGTTGTTTCACGAGAAAATTAACACAATGGTACAATGTTTAGCTAAAATTGTCATAAAAATTAGAGGTCATTTTGCTATTGCCTGCTCAAAACTCAAGTGATATATCTATATTATGTCTTGCAGTGGTGCTATGAATTGTTAGGGCACAAGAACAATATATCATCTTTTGTATTTAGTTTTAAAGTAGTTAACTGTAGTTGATGAGACAGAATGGAATAAGTGTTAGACTTGATTCACACCTATGCATTTTTAGTCCTTTTTTATATTTTGCAGATTTGCACTACAGCCCATTTAAAATGGTTTCCTATGGAACACGTTCTGTAGAGCAAATCTGAAAAATGCAAAAAGCACTGAAAATGCATAGG
This sequence comes from Lithobates sylvaticus, assembly GCA_028564925.1. Taxonomy (NCBI): domain Eukaryota; kingdom Metazoa; phylum Chordata; class Amphibia; order Anura; family Ranidae; genus Lithobates; species Lithobates sylvaticus. Next base: position 400,713,123 of record CM053026.1, read on the forward strand.
TGTGAATCAAGCCTAAGTACTGTAGTTGTTGTGTATATTGTACAGCCAGATGTGACATCACCCTTTACATGAAGTACTTTAGAGCATTTTATGGTGATAGGGAGTTACCCTGGCACACATTTACAAGGCAACATGCCCATTAAAAAAAGGCAGGATTCCCATTCTCAGTAACTATGGAAATTAAGAAATACATGCAGTTAAAATTTTCCAATGTATAGTTTTCACAGACAAGCAGACTATTCATCAAAAATAACGCTAACCACAAATATATTTGGCTTAGACCTAAAGTGTTAAAGTGTGTGTTAAATTGAACCATAAGCTTGTGGTCTGTTAAAGGCTAAATTTCCCTTTTGAAATAAAATGCAGTCAAGTAGCCCCAGGAGGTAAAATAACGTTTTTTTTTTTTTTTTTTGTTTAATTTTTGTTTATTAAACAAATAATATAAACAAAGTACAAAAAAGTGTGGTAGAAACATATGCACAAAATTAAAGCAATTATACTGTCCGAAGACACTCAGGATCATTAACACAGAATATTTGTAGCAAGTATGATAGAGTAACGAAACCTGGGTCCAGGAGACTGGGTAACATATAAATGCATATTATCATTATGGTAATGTAATAGCAAACATTTTTTTGAGGGGGGGGGTTAGGATAGCAAGGGGGAAGAAAAAAAGAAGAGAGGAGTAAAGCGAGAGGAGACTGGTAGAGGATATACCGCAAAGGACAGCATACTATTGATTGCGTATAATTATAGCATTAAAGTGGTTTTGAGTCATTTCTGCATGATTACATATCATTTGGGCATACAAGGGGGAGCTTAACTCCTTGAGGATGATTGTGTAAGTACAGAGGGTGCGTACATGATGTCCTTGTATCCAGAGGAATTTTTGAATTCTGTCCATTGGGACCAAGTTGTAGTATGACTGTTGAGGTTATCCCTAGCTATAAAGGTGAGTTCTTCCATGAGGCAAGTATGTTCCACCGCTTTTATCCAGTTTTTCAGAGTAGGAGCAGCATGTTGGCCCCAGATGGCCTGAATGAGCGCTTTGGCAGCGTTCAACAGGTGTGGTGTGAGTGAGCGTTTGTACGGGCCCACTGACTCTACTGTGCTATGCAGGAGTATAGTCCACAGGTCCATGGGTAGTGTTAGGTACCTGAGTGGAGAGCCTGACTTTGCTGGGAGAGGGCCTCTCTTACGGCTCTGGTTCAGGGCCCACTGAAGTGGAGACAGTGGTCCCGTGAGCACAGCGGGGTAGGAGTGCCTGGACTGGATGCGGTGGCAGATGTAGCTGGCCGGTAACACTCTCCTGGAAGCTGAAGGAGCAGAGACTGGTAGGCAGCGGAGCAGGGTCCGGATACAGGATGACCCCGAGATGGCGTCAGCGATTCTGGGGGTGTGCAGCATGTAGAGAGACAGGCAGAGGGGTCGTCAGGCAGGCCGGGTCCGGATACACTTGGCAGGCAGGTAAGTGGGTTCAGGCAGTAGAGAGGTCAGACAGGCAGGAGGTCAGCGTTCAGTATCAGTCAAGCAGAATCAACAAGCCGGGATCAGGGATGGAGAAGGCAGCAGAGTCAAACGGAAGCCGGGTCAGGTTTTCAGGAGGGTTCAGGCAGAGACAGGTTTCACAGGGGTAAGACTGTAGACGAACAGCACCAATTCAGTGCAACTGCCACTTCTTTTAAAGGGCCACTGGCGCCAAGCAGCGCCAGCGCGTCACGTGTGCGCCCGCGATGCGCGCGCCCGCGCTCGCCGCGCACGCGCGCGCGCCTGAGGAATCCGCCGGAGCGCACCCCCGTTCCGACACCCGGACGAATCAGCGGCGCGCGTGCGCATGCGCGCACGCCGATTCGACCGCACATCGCGAGTGGGGCCCTGACATTGCCCCCCCACAAGGGGCAACCTCCGGGTGCCCAATTGATCATCCTTCTCGGGGTGCGAGATAAAAAAGGCACGAATTAGTCTTTCAGCATGTATATTGTCCTCAGGTTCCCAGGAGTTACTTTCCGGACCGTAGCCCTTCCATTTAATTAGAAACTGCCTTTGCCCTTGTCGCCTTCTACAATCTAGCACAACTTCTACCTCGTACTCCTCGTTTCCATCCACTAGGACAGGGTCAGGAGGCCCGGACTCCCTATTGGGGAAGGGGTCGGGCACCGAGGGTTTCAACAGGGAGACATGAAATACGGGGTGTACCTTCATGGTGTCAGGCAGAGATAGTTCATAGGACACTTCATTGATCCTCCTCTTTACAGGAAAAGGGCCCAGGAACTTAGGTGCCAACTTCTTAGATGGACAGGCTAACTTTAAATTAGAAGAGGAAAGCCATACCTGATCCCCGATTTGCAGATTTAGTTCTCCCCTCCTCTTTTGGTCAAAGGCTTTCTTACTGTCCGCCTGGGCCTTGGTTATGGCATCCTGAAGAACCTGGTTGTTGCGGCTAAGGAAGGTCACCGTGTCCTGGACTGCTGGAACAGAGGATTCTGCAAGAAAATCTGGGAGAAAGGTTAGGTGGAACCCATAATTAGCAAAGAACGGGGACTGCCCCGTGGTTGAGTGACTGGCGTTGTTATATGCAAATTCCGCTAAGGGCAGTAGAGACACCCAATATGAAGTGAAACACCTAATATATTGTTCAAGGGTCTGGTTCGTGCGCTCAGTCTGCCCATTGGTCTGTGGGTGGTAAGCCGAGGATAGGGCCAGCTCGACCTTCAGGCTCTCACACAGTGCCCTCCAGAACCGAGAGGTGAACTGGACTCCCCTATCCGAAACTATGTTCTTGGGTACCCCGTGTAACCTAACGATCTCTCTGATAAATACACGGGCCGTCTCTGCTGCGGATGGAGTTCCCCTTAGGGGCAGGAAGTGGGCCATCTTTGAGAGTCGGTCAACGACTACAAAGATGGCCGTGTGACCTTCAGAGGGTGGCAACTCGACAATGAAGTCCATCGTAATCATACGCCAGGGTCGGTCGGGTGCAGGAAGAGGCTTAAGTAGGCCCCAGGCTCGGCCCCTAGTGGTCTTGCTTCGGGAACATACTGGGCAGGAGCTAACGTACTTGGAACAGAATTCCTTCAGACCAGGCCACCAGAAGGTGCGCTGCACCAGATCGAGGGTTTTACGGGCCCCAAAGTGTCCTGCTAGTGGGTGGTCGTGGAGGAGGGCCAATACTTTAACCCGGACGGGTTCGGGGACAAACACCTGACTATCCTTCCACAGTAATCCTTCTCTCGGGGTTAGTGCCAGTCCTGGGGGAAGGAGCGGGTTTAGGGATGCTTCCCTGATCTGGGACAGTAAATCTGGTTGTAACAAGAGGAAACTGCTTGCAGGAAGGATGGTATCTGGAGGTGTGGGGTCCTTAGGGCAGTCATACATGCGTGAGAGCGCATCAGGCTTCACGTTCTTAGATCCAGGCCGGTAGGTAATGTGGAAGCTGAAACGAGAAAAGAACAGGGCCCAGCGGGCTTGTCGTGGTTTTAAGCGTTTTGCCGTCCTCAAGTATTCGAGATTTTTGTGGTCTGTGTATATTAACACAGGATGGACTGCCCCTTCCAGCAAGTACCGCCATTCCTCCAACGCTGACTTAATGGCTAGCAGTTCTCGGTCACCCACGTCATAGTTCCTTTCGGCAGGGGAAAGTTTCCGGGAAAAGAAGCCCACAGGGTGCATTAGGTCGTTATTGCCCTGGCGTTGGGAGACCACGGCTCCCACTGCTACCTCGGAGGCATCCACTTCCAGGATGTATGGAAGAGACGGGTCAGGGTGACTGAGGATGGGAGCGGATGTAAATCGCCCCTTAAGTTTTACAAATGCCTCCTGAGCCTCTGGACCCCAATAAAACCGTACGTTCTGCCTTGTTAGCTGCGTGATTGGTGAGATGATGGCCGAGAACCCCTTGATGAACTTCCTGTAAAAGTTCGCAAATCCGACAAAACGCTGCACACCCTTTTTATCAGAGGGGGCCGGCCAGTCTAATACAGCAGTTACTTTTTGTGGGTCCATCTCAATGCCTGCTGGGGAAATCTCAAGTCCCAGGAATTTGATGCTCTGCTGTTCGAAGGTGCACTTCTCTGCTTTGGCATATAATCCGTGTTGACGGAGACGGAGTAAGACTCGGCCCACATGTCTCCGATGCTGCTCAAGCGTCCTGGAAAAGATCAGATCAGGATGTCATCCAAGTATACAATGACAAAAATGTCCAGGAAGTCTCAGAAGACCTCATTTATGAGGTGCTGGAAGGTGGCCGGGGCATTACAGAGGCCAAAGGGCATGACCAGGTATTCGTAATGCCCGAAGCGGGTACGAAAAGCAGTCTTCCACTCGTCGCCTGGTCGGATGCGGACCAGGTTGTAGGCCCCCCTTAAGTCCAGTTTGGAGAATATGGTGGCCGCTCTTAGCTTTTGGAACAGTTCTGGGATTAAGGGTAGGGGATATCGGTTTTTAATCGTAATCTTGTTCAGTTCCCGGTAATCCACACAGGGTCGGAGTGACTGATCTTTCTTGGTCACAAAGAATATGCCGGCCCCAGCAGGTGAAGTGGAGTGACATATGAACCCCTTCTTCAGATTCTCTGAAATGTAAGCCTTCAGGGCCTCTTGTTCCTTCTCAGAAAGGGGGAAGATACGCCCGAATGGAATCTCAGCTCCTGGCAAAAGTTCAATAGGGCAATCATAGGTGCGGTGTGGAGGTAGAGAATCCGCCCCCCGTTTGCTAAAAACGTCCAGGAATTCGTGGTAGGGTTCCGGCACTACTTGATCAAGGTTAACATCAGAGTCCAGACAGAGAAGCGTAGTGGGTTGTGCCGGAACTTCATGTAGGCAGTGCTCCAAGCAGTAGGAGGACTGGAACTTGACCTCCCCCGTGGACCAACTGATGGTTGGGTCGTGAGCCTGCAGCCAGGGAATACCTAGGATTACCGGAAACAGGGGGGAAGAGATTACATCCAAGGTTAATAGTTCCTTGTGGTGAAGGGAAGAGGTGGTGAGCAAGGGTTGGGTTTCTTCAACAACTTGGCCTGATCTAATGCGGGAACCGTCAGCCAGAAAGACGGATAGTGGGCCTTTTTCTGGAGAGGAATGTCGTGCTGGCTGGCAAAAGTGGCATCGATGAAACAGCTGCAAGCTCCTGAGTCAAGGATAGCGCTGGTGAGAACCGTCTTTCCCAGGAACTGAAACGACAGGGATAAAGAGATGTGGGTGGCATGGACTGGCAAGGGTACAAAGTTGGCTGACACAGACGAAAGGCACTTACGTGTCTTACTTGGGCATCGGTTCACAAAGTGTCCAGATCCACCGCAATACAAGCACAAGTTTAGTTGCCGGCGTCGGGCTCGTTCCTCCGGGGACAGAGTAGGTCGCATGAGACCAAGTTGCATCGGCTCGCCGGCATCAAGAGCAGAATGGGTAGGGCCCACCGGTTGAGCGGGCAGGTAGCGGGTGGCCGGCAATGGGGCTCTTGCGGTCATCCAGGCCGGGCGGTGGATTTGGGCAGATTTCTCAACTCTGCGCTCCCGGAGCCGACGGTCAATCTGAATGCTCAGGTTTATCAGGCCCTCCAGGGTATCAGGGGTGCCCACAAGGGCAAGTTCGTCCTTTAGGCCTTCAGAGAGGCCCGTGCGGAACTGGTGCCTTAATGCAGAGTCGTTCCATTGGGTGTCTGCGCTCGAGCATCTAAAGTCTGTCACATAGTCCTCGGCCGTTCTGCGACCCTGCTGGAGTGCAGACAGAGCAGATTCGGCTGTGGTGGTTAACTGGGGGTCCTCGTAGAGTTGCGCCATAGCCTCCAGGAAGGATGAGAGGGATTGGGTTAGCATGCTATTCCCCTCCAACAGGCGGTGTGCCCAGATTTGAGGCTCGCTCTGCAGCAGTGAAATCACAAACCCCACTTTAGTGGCCTCTAGGGAGAAAGTTCTGGGTTGTAGGGCGAAATATAACTGACAGGCGTTGCGAAAGACCCGGAACTTGGAGCGATCACTGGAGAACCGATCTGGAACAGGCACTCTTGGTTCCGGAGGCAGCATTACCACTGCAGGTAGCAGGTGGTGCAGGAGGCTGAGGAGGTGCAGGGGCTGCGACATCGGAACCAGCAAGTTGCTGCACTCGTCCTTCAAGTCTGGTATATCCTTCTTGAAGGGATTGCACCGCCTGGGTGAGGGCTGCCAGGTGGGAGCAGATCTCCCTCATGGTAGAGGCTTCTCCCGCAGGCTCAGTCATGGCTGTTCGTACTGTTAGGTACCTGAGTGGAGAGCCTGACTTTGCTGGGAGAGGGCCTCTCTTACGGCTCTGGTTCAGGGCCCACTGAAGTGGAGACAGTGGTCCCGTGAGCACAGCGGGGTAGGAGTGCCTGGACTGGATGCGGTGGCAGATGTAGCTGGCCGGTAACACTCTCCTGGAAGCTGAAGGAGCAGAGACTGGTAGGCAGCGGAGCAGGGTCCGGATACAGGATGACCCCGAGATGGCGTCAGCGATTCTGGGGGTGTGCAGCATGTAGAGAGACAGGCAGAGGGGTCGTCAGGCAGGCCGGGTCCGGATACACTTGGCAGGCAGGTAAGTGGGTTCAGGCAGTAGAGAGGTCAGACAGGCAGGAGGTCAGCGTTCAGTATCAGTCAAGCAGAATCAACAAGCCGGGATCAGGGATGGAGAAGGCAGCAGAGTCAAACGGAAGCCGGGTCAGGTTTTCAGGAGGGTTCAGGCAGAGACAGGTTTCACAGGGGTAAGACTGTAGACGAACAGCACCAATTCAGTGCAACTGCCACTTCTTTTAAAGGGCCACTGGCGCCAAGCAGCGCCAGCGCGTCACGTGTGCGCCCGTGATGCGCGCGCGCCTGAGGAATCCGCCGGAGCGCACCCCCGTTCCGACGCCCGGACGAATCAGCGGCGCACGACGATTCGACCGCACATCGCGAGTGGGGCCCTGACAGGTAGGGAGGAGCCCGTTATCTGATTTACAAGTTGGATGATGTTGGCCCAGAAAGGTTGGATAACTGGGCACGACCACCAAATATGTGCATGGGTAGCTGTGTTCCAGCAACTCCTCCAACACAACGGGGAGTTGGAGGGGAACATAGAGTGAAGTTTCGCTGGGTTATAGTGCCGGTAAAATAAAGTTTTAACATGATCTGTGAATGGGGAGAGTTTGGTCAGTCACGGGATTCTCTGCCTTTCACAGATCATTTTACAAGCAGTGTAATCAACGAAAGAACTATTCTTAATGGAGGAGAAGGGAGCAGGGCTGTGTCCCGTCAGGTTATCTATACTGCTGTTCTGCCATAAGAGCCGAAGCTTTCAACCGTTGCAGTGCCAAGTTCAGAGACAGGAAGAGGACAGGCACCCCTGCAGTAAAGATTTCTCTAGGATCAAGTTGCCTGCACAATGTGTAAATAAATAAAAATATACCATCACATGTGCCGTGCACAGAATTGTGAATAAATTAATGTTACAAAACGAAATCACCTGTGAACAATGTGAAATATATCAGCTTTATAAATTATATAACATATAGTAAACATATATTATATCTCAAAAAATGCATTTGACTGTGTTCATGTATATACAAACCAACCACCAAGTGAATATATACGTTTCTTCACTTTGAAAGCATGGATAATCATTGTATCATAATTATTTGTAGCTCATTCAAGATTATAGTCCTAATGTCAATTTAAAACATCTTGATGTTCAATAGGATCTTACATAACTGCATAGTTACATAGTTAATCTGGTTGAAGACAAGTCTATCTAGTTCAACCAATATGGTTGGATCTGTTACCTCGAAAACCATGCTGGGAAAGAGACCACCACCATACAGATTAGCCACTCACCTCAGACATAGATCTTCAATCGTAAAGGTCAAGGTACGCTTGTTCCCTTTTATTAAGCCGGGATCAGCTTAATGCAGCTGTCTCACCAAGTCGATCGCTTCCCCTTCATTCAGATGAATTTACCGTTCGATACAGTTTAAAAAAAGTATATAAAAAAAAGGGACCCAATATTGTTCTGTTTTTTAAATTACTGTACAGGTTATTTTTATTAACATTAAAAGCACTACTGAGTACATAAGTGTGCCTGAAATGAAAAAACACACAAATTTAAGTAAACTAACCGCAGCCCGATCCTGGAAGTAGCTGCCATAACGGAACCACCTTTACCCTGGTTATATGTATAGCACCCCATGTGTACATTGTTGTATAGGTGTATTTAGTTGGGCTCCACTGTAGCCAGTGGAGCCAGGGTTACTTGTTCAGTTAGCTGCCAGGCTCTGCAGGCTTAGTTTCTGTCACCTCCACCTGGTTTTTAGAAGCTCCCTGAAGGTTCTAGAACTTAGTGGGTGAAGGGGCAGAGATCAGGGCCTGAATATTCAATATAACTCTGCCAATCCCTGGGTAGGATGGCCCAGAAGGTGGGGGGTGGCCCTTAAATATGGTGGAGCCTAGTCATGTGGGGAGAGATTTCAGGATCCAGAGGCCTGGAGGGGACCCCTGTGCTGGGGGGGCTATGCCTCCAGACAGAAGCTGTCAGGGAGAGAGAGAGAAAGAGTGAGAAGGAAGGAGGTTAAGAGGAACCCTTACCCCCTTCAGCCTCATTCAGGCTTGGCTGAGATACCCTGGAAGCACATAGAACTTGCTTAGCAGGAGGCCTGACCAGAATTTACCATCCCTGCTACAGCACACTAGGGACTGGGTGAGTAACTTCTGTTTGTTCATCGCCCACAACCTATAAGGGAGGGCAGAGAGGTGAAATACCAAGCTAGCCATACAGGAGGGATAGCTATTGCCAAACCTTCATCCCCTGCTTGGGAAGATTGTATTCTGAAATACCAGTGCTGGGATCAGTATTGGGATTGTTGCCGGTCTGTTTGGAAGTAGTCTCCCATAGGAACAGTCTGGAGTTGGACTAAGAAGACTGAGTAGCTGCAGTTGTCCTCAAAGGTTCTTTTTCAAGTCAGTTTTGAGCATTCCATACCTCCCTATACCACATCCAAGTTGTTTACCCCAATAAAAAAAGAAAGCCCTTGGACTGGTTTACTAACTTTGTGTGCCTGACGAAAATGCATGTTGACTGGCTGTATAGAAGAAGGGGGACCCAAAATCTGGCGGTTCTTAAAGGGGTAGCTCTACCCATGTACACAAATACTGAACATGAAATAAGTCAGAGACCATTCATGCACTTCGGCTGAGGGGTAAGGACAAACACACATCAAACCAGTTCATTTTCATTACAATTCTCAAATTAACCCTTGCCATTTGATAAAGAAGAACATCCCCATATTAATCACTGTGTATCTAAACAAATTAAATCATTTATAGTTAAATTAAGTTTACGTTCAATTCTAAATCAATATTTAAATTATCTTTATGAATTAATTGGTTCAAATTATTCCAATGTATAATAAATTGTGTAAAAATGAGAATTCATCACAGATTTACTACTAAATACAAGTACATAATAAATATATACTGTATATACAATAAGTATTCGATGTATGTGTCATCAAAACTGACCTTAGATCAAAAGTTACTTTTAAAACCATGCATTTATAAAGCCATGCGTTACAAATATAAAATAACGAGCAATAAAATTACTGGAAAAACCCTAAAAAAAAACTACAGATCACTAATAAAACAATTAATATCTTGATAATTGACTTGATATCTTGATATACTGATAATTAGCTTAATAAAAGGGAACAAACGTACCTTAACCTTTAGAACTGAAAGTCTATGTCGGAGGTGAGTGGCTAATCTGTGTGGTGGTGGTCTTTTTCCCAGAATGGTTTTGGAGGTAACAGATCCTATTAAACCTCAAGATGTTTTAAATCCACTTTAGGACTAAAATGATCTGCAAATTATTATGATACAGTGATCATCCATGCTTTCAAGATGTAGGAACATTTATATATTGACTTTTTCGGTGGCTTGTGCGTATATATATTGTGGAGATGCGACCCCATCTCACAGGTGCAAATAAGCAGTATATGCCTGATTTTGGCAGGAATACTGATTACACACCTGTGGGCCGGGTTTAAAAGCATCCCAGGAAGAGAAGTCAGTGCTCAGACTTGGAGACGGCTCCGCCCAGCAGACAGGAAGTTTGGCCAGGAGGTCGGAAGGGTTCCACAAGAAAAAGACAGGTGGTCTCAGAGCCTAAGACTGCAGGTGACAGTCTGTGCGTACGTCTGAAGCAGGCAGGTGTAGCCTGTGACTAAAGCAGCACAAAGCTGACATTGAGTAAGCCAGGAGGCTATTGTTTTGAAATACAGTGATGGTGGAACCCCCTGCGAGGGAAGATTTCTGTTTGTTTGAACTTTTTTGTTTCCTTTAAATAAAAGTGGGCTGCCATGCCCTTAAAACACAAGTCTGGAGTGGCACGTTTCTGGAAAATCGCATGCACCAAAGGTATAAATAGATAAAAAGGTATAATTTGTATTTTGTGACAGACATGCTTAATGAAATGTTAGCGTCATGGAGTGTACAGCCAATATATATCCTGCCGTCCTCTCCTGTGTTTGGAGAACTGGTACCACGGGGTACGGCTGATTGGAGCTGGATATTGCAGGCTGTACTGTGCAGAAATGCAGAAGTCGCAAATGCTTGAATCGTTTACTGCAATGTTTTGTATTGATGTGGAAAGTTGTCACAGTGTGCTGGATTGCTTCATACAAAGATTGTGTATGACAAGCACTCTGGAGCCCTGTTAGACAAGGCAGAGGTATCGGAAATACCAGCGGTAACAGAAGTGGGAAAAAGTGTTGCGCAAGAACAGTCGGACAACAGGGGGCAATGTGAAACTGTGGGAAGGTCCCATAGAGAGTAACTGCTTCCCTGTGTGTGGTCCCTCCTCAGACACTGTCCTAGCAAGCGATAGGACCAGAGTTCCTGGTGGCTTTGAACTGGGTAATTTTGAGAAAGCGGTTGCCAGGGGTAACTACGCAGGTATCAGCGAACCTGAAACCCAACAAGTGCTGGGTAAAGTTGAGACCGATGTCAAAGTACCCCTACAGTTTTGGCAGAGTAGATCTGGGGGAGGTGAGAAGAAATGTAAGCTCCCAAAAATTAGGAAGAAATCTGCATGGAAGCATACCCAGAAAAAGAGGTGGGTGGAGTGCCCCTTTAGGAAGAAGGGTTTTGTATTTCTCCCTCCGGTGCGAAACAGGGGGGGAGGATATGTGGAGATGCGACCCCATCTCACAGGTGCAAATAAGCAGTATATGCCTGATTTTGGCAGGAATACTGATTACACACCTGTGGGCTGGGTTCAAAAGCATCCCAGGAAGAGAAGTCTGTGCTCAGACTTTGAGACGGCTACGCCCAGCAGACAGGAAGTTTGGCCAGGAGGTCGGAAGGGTTCCACAAGAAAAAGACAGGAGGTCTCAGAGCCTAAGACTGCAGGTGACAGTCTGTGCATACGTCTGAAGCAGGCATGTGTAGCCTGTGACCAAAGCAGCACGAAGCTGACATTGAGTAAGCCAGGAGGCTATTGTTTTGGAATACAGTGACGGTGGAACCCCCTGAGAGGGAAGATTTCTGTTTGTTTGAACTTTTTCGTTTCCTTTAAATAAAAGTGGGCTGCCATGCCCTTAAAACACAAGTCTGGAGTGGCACGTTTCTGGAAAATCGCATGCACCACTTGTACCTAATCACCCCAGATCGTCACAAAATATATATATATATATATAAATATATATATATATATATATATATATATATATATATATATATATATATATATATATATATATATATATATAATCAAATCATTTTTTTGAGAAATAATATATGTTTACTATATGTTATATAAGTTATAAAGTATATTTTACATTGTTCACAGGTGATTTGAATGTCATTGTCACGTTTTGTAAAATTAAATATTTCACAATTTTGTGCGTGTGATGGTATACTTTATCTTGTAAATTTGGAAACTTTAGGTGCTGCAGCCACATTTTTGGGTGTTTGTGATTGCTATATTTTTTTTTTTTTTTGATAGGTGAGAGCAGGAGTGTTTTGTATTTTCTTTTTTAAAGCTATAGTGATTTTTTTTTTCTGTAGCTAAACTTCAGCTGTAATGTATTGTAACTTACCAGTTACTTAAATGTGGTGCTGCATTAGATTTCCTTGTGCAGGCTTTTTTTCCCTAATTTTCATCCGATTAATAAAATTTTCCATCTATTCATGTCACAATCTGGACTTTTAACCACTTCCTTACCATGCTATAGCCAAAAGATAGCTAAAGCATGGCTCTGTTGTTCCAGGAGAGCATCCATGCACGTCCTCCTGCAACCACGCCCCTCGTGCCCCCCTGGGGCTTGCTCTGTTGATCGATGTGTCCTTTGGACACAGGAACTTACAGATCGTGGTAAAGGGCCAATCACAGCAACTCTTTACCATGGGATCAGCTGTGTTAAATCACAGCTGATCACAATGTAAACAGAGTTGCCAGTTATCGGCTCTGCTTTCCTTGCGCGCTGTCACAGTGTGAGGAGAGGAGGGCCGGTAACCGGCAATCCTGACAGGGGACATGTACACAGATAATCAGGGCACTGATTACCAGTGCCTTGATTATCAGTGCAGCCCTACCAATGCCCAGAAGTGCTGCCTATCAGTGCCCGTCAGTGCTGCATATTAGTGTCCATCAGTGCCTCCCCATCAGTGCCGCTTATCAGTGCCCATCAGTCCTGCCTATCAGTGCCCATCAGTGCCACCTAATCAGTGCAGCCTCATTAGTGCATATAAGTGAAGGATAAAATTAACTTATTTGAAAAATGTTATCAGAAACATGTTGTTCATGTTCTATCTTTTTTTTGTTTGTTTGGCACAAAAAAAAAAAAAAAGTGGTGAATAAATACCACCAGAGGAAAGCTCTATCTGTCTCCAAAAATATATAAAAATTGTATATGGGTACAGCATTGCATGACTGCGCAATTGTCATTTAAAGTGCGATAACGCTAAAAACTGAAAATTAGCCTGGTATAAGTGCTCAGTAAGCAAGTGGTTAAACATGTCTACCTTTGTTCATCTTCATTACATGGTGGATTCATCTAAATACCAGTTTACAGAACAAAAATAAGGATGTCTGTGTTATCTTTTTAGCTTACAGAAAGTGACAAGGACCCTGAATATATGGCAAAATAAATAGGTATTTTCTGTCCTTGCCAGGGGCGGCCCATCCATTTAGGGGCACACAGGTGGCACTCCCCCATCCATGCATCCGGCCCCCATGCAGGACGCCGGATGCATGAATTGTTTTTTTGAAGCATGTATCAAGAGCCAGAGGCTCTAATAGGCTTCAAAATAGGGTGGGCTCTGGGCGCAGAGCACTGTGAACCGAGCCCACCCAGTTGTGTGACAACAGCGAATGAATATTCCCTGAGTGCCATATTAAGAAACATCTGGGAACGGAAGAGGATGATCAGAATCATTGAGAGTGTGCATGAGACATATAAGCGCTATTTGACCTCTGTGTAATGCCCCGTACACACGGTCGGACATTCCGACCACAAAATCCGTTGGATTTTTTCCTGACGCATTTCGGCTGAAACTTGTCTTGCGTACACACGGTCGCACAATAGCCAATAGCTTTCATCTCCAATTTCTGAGCATGCGTGGCACTTTGTGCGTCAGAATTCTATACACACGATCGGAAAAAGTGTGATCGGATTTTGTTGTCGGAAAATTTAAGGTGCTGCGCTCAGACATTCCGATGGAAAAAGTCTGCTAGAGCCCACACACAGTCAGATTTTCCAACAACATAATCCAATCATACTTTTTCCGTCGGAATTTCCGACCGTGTGTACGGGGCATAATACAGTTAGGTCCATCTTTTAAGGTGAGGGTACGTCTATCTGTGCAGTGATGTTTGTTCACAGTTTGTTCACAAATATTGTGGGAATTTCATCTGTTGGGACTTTATATTTGTTGTCTGATTTTTATGATATTCTGTCATGTCACTTATGAGTACATTTAACCACTTAAGCCCCGGACCATTTTGCTGGTCAAAGACCAGAGCACTTTTTGCAATTCGACGTGGCTCCCAAACAAAACTGACGTCCTTTTTTCCCCACAAATAGAGCTTTCTTTTGGTGGTATTTGATCACCCCTGTGGTTTATATTTTTTGCGCTATAAACCAAAAAAGAGCGTAAATTTTGAAAAAAAAGCATTCTTTTTTACATTTTGCTATAATAAATATCCCCCAAAAATGTATAAAAAAACATTTCTTTTCCTCAGTTTAGGCCGATATGTATTCTTCTATATATTTTTGGTGGAAAAAAAAAATTGCAATAAGCGTTTATTGATTGGTTTGCACAAAAGTTATAGAGTTTACAAAATAGGGGATAGTTTTATTAATAATATTTTTTTACTAGTAATGGCAGCGATCAGCACATTTTTCGGACCAAATGCACTGATTCCTGTGTAAATTACACTGGCAGTGAAGGGGTTAACCACTAGGGAGCAGTGTAGGGGTTAAGTGTGCCCTGGGGGGTGTTTCTAACTGTGGGGGGCGTGGCTACGTATGACACGTCACTGGTCTCTGCTCCCGATCACAGGGACCAGAGATCAGTGACACTGTCACTAGGCATGTAAACAAGCATCTCCCCATTCTTCCTTTACGTGAGGCGATCGCGTGTATCCCCGCGACGATCGAGTCCGCGGGACCCGCGACTTGACTGACGGAGGTCCCAGCCGGCTGCACAGGATGGCAAATTTAAAGGGACGTACAGGTACACCCATTGCCCAGCCGTGCCATTCTGCCGACGCATATCGGTGTGCCCGGTCATTTGTATGCAAAAAAAATATTTTTGCACATGAAGTATTGGTACATGCGTTGCAGTTCATGGCATGCATTATGCATGTTGTTGTGAGTGTGGTATGTCATTTTTATGATAATAAGTATGGGGAATTTTAAATAAATTAAGTGTTTTGACAAACGGTAGATGATAAATAAAAGGGTAATGTCTGAATCTACGTATAATGAATCGCAGTGCCTCCAGCCACTTATGGCAGTTAATTAAAAGATGTGAACTTTGTTCAGACAATCAGTAATATACCATAATAATTTCCTGAGTTCGTTAATCTATGGGGAATTCTTACCAATGTATAAATATCTCCCAAATAAATTAATAAGTAAATACATTTGATTAATATACAAGTATAATTATACAACTTCGTACAAAAACAGAAATTTTGGCAATTAATATTTTCATAAACATTACCAAAGAGATCAACATCATTAATATTTGCCAAATAACCCTAGGGTAGCCCCAATCGACTATGTTAAAAAGGGTGTGGTTAACTGCACAAATTCAAAAACACAATATCTCTTGCCGCTCCGAAGACAATTTTCTGACTTTCTCCGGCCGGTAGAAAGTCAAAATATGTCTTGAGGAGCCAACAGATAGATATTATTAATTTGAAAAAAGTTTTAATTTAACATGGCTACCAGATTGGATTGGGCAATAAATAATTTCCCTAGGACCACAATAGCCAAATTAGTTGCAATACAGGTTGATCTTAATTTCACCCACACACGGCTTCAACACATGGCAAGACAAATAATGTGGGACAATTATTAAATACTAAACTATCCTTCACACAGTACTTGATAAGAATAAAATATAAACAATACGAATTCCTATAATTTTGGGAAGAAAAAGTTGATCAATATTTATATGGTCAGTATCTCACCACTGTTTAACCACTTGACCACAGGGCACTTAAACCCCCTTCCTAACCAGACCGATTTTCAGCTTTCGGTGCGCTAACATTTTGAATGACAATTACTCAGTCATGCAACACTGTACCCATATGAAATGTTCTTTTTTTTCCATACAAACAGAGCTTTCTTTTGGTGGTATTTAATCACAGCTGGGTTTTTTTCATTTTTTGCGCTATAAATCAAAATAGACTGAAAATTTGGTAAAAAAAAATAAAATAAAAATTCTTTGTTTCTGTTAAAATGTATTGGCACAGTATTGGTGAGTATTGCATAGTACTGGCAGAGTATTGCAGAGTATTGCATACTATGGCAGAGTACTGGCATAGTACTGGCACTGAGCAGCGCTGTGGGCTGGATCTGTAGTGCCCACAGCGATGGAAATGATCTCTCCCCTCTCTCCTCTCACACTGTACTGAGCGGTACAGAGAGGGGAGGGAGGAACCGGCGTCATGGAAATTGCTTACAAGTGATGCTCCGTCAGTTGACGGAACGATCACGTGGTAAACGGACGCTATCAGTGGCCGTTTACCGTAATCTGTGATGCGCCAGGTCCCCCGGACCCGGCGGTCACGGATGTTTCCAGGGGCGCACCCCAGGGGGCGCGCAGGAGCGCTATTCTGGGAGGACGTCCACCCAGAATAAGCAGATCGCGCTGTAGCCGTCTTTCGGCTATGGCCCGGTCGGCATGTGGTTAAAAGGAAGGAATGTATATTCTATTTGTCCTAACAGCAACGTCCAACAAAATGGGGAATGGTCACTTATTACCAAGCTTGTGATCATTCAGAGAGTGTATGTCACCATGTGGATCTGTGGTCCTCAGTCTCCTCAATCATGTGTGTTTCTCCTTTTGTAGGGTACAATGTAATTGTTGGATGTTTACCATCTCGTGATTGGTTGGTTCCAAATATGGGAGGTAACTGCCCTAATTCTCGCCCGCCCATCTGTGATCATGGTAAAGGTGTAATCAGAAAAGTCCAGTAGTGCAGCGCTAAAAAGCAGTTTTAAATGTGATTTAAATGTGATTGTCCATAAAAAACACATGTGAATAAAGGCAATGATTGTCCATACAAAATAAATGTGAATAAAAGAACTTTAAACGTGATTGTCCATAGACAGGTGATGGAAATATTCCACCAAGATTCAAAGTGCATATATGAAGCACACTACACCCTCATGCTCTCAATCTGCTTACCAGAATGAAAAGAAAACAGGCGTATAATCATGCAATCAAAGATGGCAGATGACACACTTGGATGGCCCCCTCCAGACTTGATAGATGGATCACAGGATTGACCAGGTACATCAGTGTCAGGTGGAACATCAAAACTGTTTGCAGGACTTGCTCTCATCATTTCTCAGTTCTGCTTGAGGTATAATCAGATTATGATGTCTAGTGTTATTATGAAATGTATTTTAATATGTTTCATGTTAATATAATCTGACGATTGCTTGCCTTATGCCCTGTCATTTGCTGTCCCCATCTTGTATACATTGCTGGCTATAAGAAATTTATACCTAACCAAATATATTGAGATTCACAGAGATTTATAGAATCAAACACCACCACCTTTTAACCATAAAAGACCGGTGCCAAATCCTTGTCCAATACATGGATGACTCCAGTACACATTGATTCTTACAAAATGCATTGCAACATTGTAATTTAACACACACACATATACCTGCATATAATACATAGACACATATACTCTTGGTTCTGTTTCAACTTGTGATTGGTGTCCTTGTGTATAATTAACCGGGCGTCTCTGCCATTGTCTGGGGAAAAGGTGAGTCAACACTGGGCTCTTACTGAAGATACGATCTCACCCTTTAAAACAATGGGGCTATTTACCGTATTTTCCTTTGATCAAAGGCCTTGATATCTGGATCTCAAAATACCAGTTTGACCATTATCAGTTGGTTTGTGTAAAGTAGCACCATTGTTCAGGTTATTCTGTTTCAACAAGACTTGTATATTGACCTTAACCCTCCACTGGAAAGGAAAATCTAATCAACCTTTCCTCTGGTGGTGGGGGAACGACGACACAAACATACATATAAATGTAGTATTTTGTTTCCATATGATTGGATTATGGGAGCTGTACCACATTTTTTAAGCTCTGGCGAAAATGAGAGCAACTGCACTTACAAAGTGCACAGTCTTTTTTCCTTTAGTAAATCAACCCCATTATGTGTATCTGGATAGGGGGTTGCCTGTGCAGTCAAAATACTCTGCAGCTTTCCGCCACCAACTGCATTTATGGTGATCTGAGGAGTCATGGTGCAGGAATTGGGTCTGATCTGAGGTGTGATGGTGTAGGAATTGGGCTGATCTGAGAGAACTTTATTATCATGAAAGCTATCACCCCACACTTTCCACTATTTCCAACTGTATATTTTGCAGTAGATACAGGCTGGCATTTTTATGTTAACCTCACCATGCTTACTGTGTAGCACATGTGATCTGGGAGAAGGGTAAGTTATTGTTTACTTTAGCACTTACCATTGATCTTTGAAAGCTCAATATTAATTACTTACAATTATGCAAGTTGTTTACAGTAGGCTTGCACCGATACCGGTATGGTGCCGATACTTAGCATTTGCAGGAGTATCGGTACTTGTAAAAATGCACTGATACTAGAAACTGATACCTTCAGGCTCGGTTCTTTCAGCTGTTAGAGGGACTGTTGGCAATTAACAACCGATGACTCATTCAGCTGTCAAGTGTAAACAAAACCATGGGCAGACTAACCAGTAGAGGGCCCCATGATAGAAAATGTCAGCACCCATGGATGCAGTGGCTGAGGTGTGGTATGACTCCACTTCTCCCCTGGTCCTTGTAGATCCCAGGGCTCTCCCTAACCTACACTGACAGCTTGGTGAGTGGGAGGATGTGACAGATTGGCTCTCCTCTTCTCTACTGACAGCCAAAGGAAAGCAGTGCCAATCCCTGGTCATCGTAACCACCTACCTCCGGCCACCTGGAACATGAGCAATCCTGGCGATGGTATCGGTGCTCAGGGGGAGAAGAAGGGGATGAGGAGCAGGCACACACATTGTACACTTTTAAGTTCTCCCTCCTGATGCAGGACTTACATGTGAGGCTCTGTAGATAACCACGATTGGTGCTTGGCTCATGGGCAGGAGGCGAGAGGCATAAATTAATACAAAAAGTAAAATTGTAGTGCTGGAAGAAGAAGAAAATGATAGTGCAGTAGGACCCTCTAGTGTGTGCTAGAAGTAGAGTAGGAGAAAAGCATATGTTTCTGGCCAGGAATAATCTAAGCCAGGGAATTGGGTCAGGGTTATTAGAGACCAGGACTGGATAACTCATCCTGACAGCCCTCTGGTGCCTCCCCCTGGTCTAGAAGGTTGGAGGTTAGGGGCTGCCTTGAATATTTATGGAGCCTTGGCCAATCCTCAGCAGTGGGCTGGCAGGGGGCTGAGACCACTCCATAAATAGTAATGGGCCATGCCAGCAGGGGCAGTTGGGTGGAAGATGGAGATACAGTGTTGAGGAGGCTGTCAGTGACACTCAGGGGTGCCTCCTAGTTTAGGGGGGGTGCTACCTTGGGCCAGGGCTCGGGTGCTAGAGGGGTTCTTCTACAACATACAGAAGGAGTCTTTCCTGGAGGCACGGAGCAAGAGAGGACAGCTGGGGACTAACAAGGAGGGGAGACTGCCACATATAGCCAGTCTCCCTGAGTCAGTCGGGAGGACTGGGGTAAGAGTTAGCCTGGAGAGCTAGTAAAGGGGCAGCTGCAGCCAGGTGGGTTGGCAGTGCCTGAAGAGGTGGTGCTGGGATCAGTGGCCACAGAGGAGAAGTTACAGGTGTTTCACTGCAATTTCTGCTACACCACAAGGGGCTGCGAGTCCCTGCCTATAAAGGGCAATTTATAAAATCTGAAAGGAAAGCCTGTCAGATCATCTACAGTAATTCAGCTGGAGCAAGCAAGTGTGTAGCAGTACATAGGAAGAATGTCTCTGTTGTTGAAATTTTGCTGAAGTCAAGTGGGCATCCCATTACCTCTCATCCCTATCCAAGTTATTAACCCCTAATAAAAAAACAAAGTCACAGACTGTTTCCTGACTCTGGGTGCTGGGTGCTGAAAATTCAGTGTGCCTGGCTGTGCAGGAGTTTGAGATCCAAGTTCATCAGCAGACCCTACAGGGGTGTGCTATAAAAGTATCAGTTGCTAAAAAAAGTTGTATCGGTGCATCCCTAATTTACAGCGTTTACAGTATAAATTCTTTTTTCATAATTGGGAGTGTGAAGTTGATATTTTTTTAACTTTCAATTACCTTGAAATATTTTTCAACACACAATGCTGAAAGGGTTGCCTACCCCTGCCTTAGACTTAGCAAGCATTTAACCCTTGCAGTACATGGGGAGATGAGGGTGAGGGGCACTGCAAGGGTAATTTTTATTTAATCCTGGAGTTCAGCTTTAACATCCGTTATAGTTACCAACCACAATAATCATAGCAATATTCTTGAAAACCTGTGTAGCGCCAACACTTTTTTTCAAAGTGTGCGCTAATCTTGTAAATTTAGTTTTTCCCAAAACTGTAATTGAGTTTGGGGTTAATTATTCTCGGTTATGCTTTAGCATCAGTTTGGCTGGGCTGTACTAGAGTTCTGCCTGGTCATAGGTGAGACAGGCTGAGAACACAGTCTGGTTGTACGCATTAGGTACCAATCTTTTCCCAGAGCCAATCAGTGGGCGGATGGCATGATCCTAGTACAGACATGAGAGGAGCAGGAGGGCAGGATCGTGGAGTGGACAAAGGTGACCAGCTGGGAGGGGGGAGGAGGACACAGGAGAAGACAGAGGAGGGTTGCGGATGACGGAGACACGTAAGCTGACCACGGTGTCAGGGCTCAGCAGCCATGATGAATCATGGTCAGTTTACAGGGTGGAGGGTATAGCCAGGCATGATCAGCCAGGTATTTCAGGTGATACAAAGGGCCAAATTACACATCACAAGCACTGTGCTGTATAACATGCTTTAGGGGAACAGGATCCATTTTTTCTTTTTTTTTAGGTTAACAAACACTTTAATGCCCCATACACACGCTCGGATTATCCAAGGACCAGTTCCGTCGGATCCTGTCCGTCGTACTTTGTCCGATGTTGGTGTTGCATACACACGGTCGGACAAAGTTGTCGGAAAATCCGATCATTCTGAACGTGGTGACGTTTGTTGCCTACGACGGGACTACGTAGAGGCTAGTAGCCAATAGCTTTGGTCTTGTAATGTGATCTGAGCATGCGTAGCACTTTGTCCGTCGGACTACGCTACACACGATCGGATTTGGTGTGATCGGACTTTGTTGTCAAAAAATCTATCCAGCAGGAGATAGGACTTTGTCCGTCGGACAATCCGATGGAAACTGTCCGATGGTGCCTACACACGGTCGGAATTTCCGACAACATTGTCCGATAGGACAGAATCTATCAGAAAATCCGACCGTGTGTATGGGGCTTTAGGCTACATGCACAAGGATGTATTGATGCTGAATCTTGCTGCCAGGAGCTGGCAAATAAATCCAGCATAAAAAATGCGACTGGCATGTCATTCTGGTGGCTAGAGTAATTATTTGTTTTAGCCACCAGAAATAAAACTATGTGCATATGCGCGTGTTTACATGTGCATATACGTAATTTATGCTAGTACTCTTCTCTCTGAACACAGGTTTATAAAGTGCAATCTCACAAAATATGTATCAATGGACCCATATATTTTAAAGTACAGTCTCTTTGCAAATACCATGTGCAAAATATAGCAAAAAGTGCATCAAATGCAATAATGTTCGTGAAATAAAGTGCTATAAACAGTCCTATATACAGTGTTTGAAATTAAGTTCTTGGATGGACTGTATATAGCACTTTTTTTTTTTTTATTTATTTTATTTTTTTAATCTTTATATCTTTATTGACTTTTTCACATATAACAAAAATAAACATTCTGGTACATCTTCATTACGATTTATATACATTCACATACATCTTACCTACATTGAACTGTATGAGAAGACTACAAAAGGTATTTTATACAACATGTTCCCTTCTCGCTACCCATTCAACGCCAACTTTCTCTCCCCCACCCTCCCCTCCATCCGCCATCTGTCATTCTTACCTCCTATAGAACTCAACATCATACACCTCATCACATTTTAATCCAATTGGTTTTACTACGTAGAGTTTTTGTCAAACCACAGTTTCCATATCAACTGAAATTTAGTAATGTTTCCCTGTTTAATATATGTTGTTTTCTCCATGAGAATCACTCTCTCCATATTCTGTTCTCATTTGTAGATAGATGGTGGGGTGGAGATTGCCATTTTTGGGCAATCCGTTTTCTAGCCTGAAAAAGGCATCTAATAATAGCCAGCTGAACCTCGTTTGACCTATCCTCTCGCTCAAGCCCCCCCAGTACGCACAGGGTGGGGTCCAGATCAAGATTGGTATTAAATACCTGAGCAATCCTATCTACCACCTCTTTCCAATATCGATATAGTTTTGGACATCTCCAAAACATATGGATAAGGTCTCCGCCCGGCCTCCTGCATCTAGGACATGTGTCATCTTGTCTACGGCCAAACCTGAACAGCTTTGCTGGGGTAAAGTAAGCCCTATGTAGTAAAAAAAGGTGTGACATCTTCTGGGGGTGAGAGAGAGAGACCCGTGTAGCAAAAGCGAGGATCCTTTCCCACTGTAAAGTAGACATAGTGCCCACATCTCTTTCCCAGGAGGATTTATGAAGTCCTGTTTGGGCGTCTTCCCGGTTCCCCTTATGTATATGTAGATATAGTTTAGATATCATCCCTTTTCGAGTGTCCGACTCAGCTATACTCTGTAATACCGGGATTTTGGTCCATTCATAAGCTGTCCCTTTAAACTGTTCGGGAGGGGAATGCCTTACCTGCAGGTATCTGAAAAAAGATCTCTTGGGGAGAGTATATTGATCTCTTATGTCCTGAAAGTTTCTTAGCCGACCCTCCTGGTAGATCTGAGTAATAAAGTTCAGGCCCAGTCTCTCCCATTCTCTAATGGTCCCCATTTTTTTTAGCTCGCACAGGTTATTGTTTTCCTACAAGGGGGAGTAATCTGTAAAACCTCTATACCCCATTATTTTTTTGGCAAGTCCCCATACTCTTGCTAGCAAGTCCTTAATTGGTAACCCCTTTAGAAAAGACCCTGCCTCTAAAACTTCCATCAGAGAATTGTGAGTGGATTTATAGAGGAGGATCTTCCACTCTCGTCCTTCTTTCGTGGCCTCGCATCCCCCAATATGTTGGAGCTGAGAAGCCAAGAAATAACTCAAAGGGTGCGGGAGAGCTACTCCACCAGCATTATTTGGAAGTTGCAGCGTGCTGAGACGGATTCGTGGTATGCCCCCCTTCCATATTAAATCTCTGAATAAGGTATCTATCTTCTTAAACCATTTTTTATAAATCCATATTGGGGAATTATGGAGTAAGTATAATAGCTGTGGAATAAGTGCCATTTTGATTAGATTGCAGCGACCTGCTGCTGACAGGGGAATTTTTTTACAGATTTGGAATTTACCTTTGAATTTATTCAGAAGTGGGACAACATTATCCTGAGTAAATTGTTTGGGATCTCTCGAAATATTTATACCTAAATACTTTATCTGGTGGACTACTTGAAGCTGAACTGCCTCTTGAGGTAGGGGGTTATCTAGTGGGTCAATCGGAAATAGATTAGATTTATCCCAGTTAATCCTAAGACCCGACAGGAGTCCAAAGTTTTCAATTCTGCACATGGTCTCCCGTAGTGAACCTTGTGTGTCATTGAGCAGGATTATTAAGTCATCTGCATATAGAATCACTTTTTCTTCTATTTCACCCCTTTTAAAACCTTTAATTTCTGGGGACAGTCTAAGGGAAAGAGCCAAGGGTTCGATTGCGAGGGCGAAAAGGAGGGGGGACAACGGGCACCCCTGCCTTGTTCCCCTCAGCAATCGAAACCTGGTGGAGTATTCGTTGTTTACTTTTACTCTTGCCCCAGGCGCACTATATAGTAATCTCACCCAGTTAACAAAGTTTAGCCCAAACTGAAATTGTGCCAATGTTCTCCACAGGTACTTCCACTCCAGAGTATCAAAGGCCTTGGCAGCGTCCAAAGAAAGCATGGCCCTATTTCCCCGATCCTCCGTTGGAATTTGAAGGTTCAAGAAGAGCCGTCTAATATTTAAACTGGCGGACCTTCCTGGGATAAATCACGATTGGTCCGGATGCACCAGCTTACAAATAACTTTATTAAGTCTAGCTGCCAAGACCTTTGCTAAAACTTTCATGTCCGAGTTCAGAAGCGAGATAGGCCTGTATGAGGCGGGGGAAAGTGGGTTCTTATTCTCCTTAGGGATCACAATTATTGTTGACTCCATCATCGACCGGGGGAGTGCGCCCTCCTCCATCGACAAATTAAATACCTTCAAAAGCTCGGGGAGAAGCACCTCCCCGTAGCGACGGTATATTTCAATGGGAAGGCCGTCTGGTCCCGGGGACTTCTGACCTGCCATTTCCCGGACGGTCTGCTGTATCTCCTCCAGGGTGACAGGACTGTCGAGGACAGCCCTGTCCTCCTCAGAGTGACAGGGGACCGCTAATTGGTCAAAAAATTTGTCCCACTCGTCGCTTTTATCCTCCTGGCTAGAGTGGTATAAGTTCTCATAGTAAGCTCTAAAAGTACCCACTATTTCTGGTGTATATGAAGATGTCTTACCAGCACCAGTATCTATCATCGGAACCACCGATGATGGAGAGTTGGTCCTGACTAGGTGGGCAAACATTCTACTTATTCCTTCCCCCCTCCCCAAAAGCAGCTTGCTTCTGGAAAATATATTTTTGTTCTGCTTTACTCAGCAGGATGAATCAATATTCCTTTTGTGCCGCTACCCATTCATTGAAATTTACCAGTAGTGAGTTTTTTATGTATTTCGCTTCTGCAAGGGATACTTTTCTAGCTGCATTCTCCTCCCCCTCCCTTGACTGTTTTTTTATTCTTGAGATTTGCTGAATCAGCAAACCCCGGAGAATAGCCTTGACTGTGTCCCATATTACCCCCTGGGTAGCCGATCGAGCGTTCATATCAATGCTTTCTCTCAAGGCATGTATAACCTTGTGTGGGTCGCCCATTAGTTCCAGCCAGGAAGGATTGATTCTCCATTCCCGATACGTAATTCTCACCCCCACCTCCATTGAAGCTGTCAACGGAGAGTGGTCGGAAAGACTTCTTGGCCTGTACCTAATATTATCTAACAAAGACATCGATTCATCATTGCAAAGCAACATGTCTATCCTCGACAGAGTGGAGTGTGTGCTGGAGAAGCAAGAGTATCCCCTAATCCCGGGATTCCTCAGTCTCCAAATATCTTTCAGGCCCAATTCCTCCAGGAGACGAGGGAGACGGCTATCCACTGGCCCACCCCTCTGACTCCCCGGGGGAAGCCTATCCAGTGCAGGATCTAGTACCATATTGAAATCTCCAAAAACCATAACCAGGAGACCCGGACTATCCAGCACAAACTCCACCAGGTCGAGCAGAACCCCAGTGTCGAAGGGAGGCGGAATGTACACATTGGCCAAGAGGACGGCTTTATTTTCAATTTTACAATGTAAAAAGATATACCTTCCCCGATCGTCAATTTTACTTTGGATACAATTGAATGTAATCCCTGAGTTAATCAGTATACTGACGCCTCTTGAAAAGGACGAATAGACCGAGTGGTACTGTAGGGCAAACTCTCTCCACCCTAACCTGGGTATGGAGGCATTAGTAAAATGGGTCTCCTGGAGACAAAGGATCGAAACCCCGTAGGATCTAATCATGGACAGTGCTGCAGCTTTTTTTCCTGGGTCGCCTAGTTCCCTAATATTCCAAGAGCAAATAGTGACTTGTTTCCTATTAACCTGTGTATCGTGACTCATTAGTGATTCTAAATCTCTATAATTTCAACAGTAAACATTAATTCTTACTCCCATACTCGATATTACCCACCAAAATTTTTTATAAGTGTATTTAGCATTTGTAATATCCTTTTGGTCAACCATATCATCAAAACGTGAGTATCTAATTAGTGCTTGTGAAGTAATGCCAAATAATCTTTCCAAGTAAATGTGTATTTTAGCATAGCATTTTTTCTCCCTCATCCATACACTTTCGTACCTACTATGCCTCTCCCCCACACCCATATGTGCACATCCTACAATTCTAACACTCTGATTACATTCAACATTCATTAGCAACCTAGGTTTGGCCGAGGGCCTTCTAATGTGACCTACCCATACACCCCTCTTTTGAAACAATCTAAGTATTAGTGCCAGTAAGACTGCCCCATTCCTAACCCTCCCTTTGCTCGTCCCTAACCATCCATCCCCCTCCCCCCCCATTTAAGAAAACCCTACCCCTGGAATCAACCTGCAGCACCCCAAAACCATTGGAGTGCGCCACCTTTTAACCTCTTCCCACCGTGCCTACCCTTCCCGTTCCTCCTTCCTGGTCATCTAAAATCAGTCCTTATGTTTTGTTAGCCATTCTTCAGCCCCTTTAGGGGTGTCAAAAAGTAAAGTCCCTCCGGGAGCCATTACTCTCAATTTAACTGGGTAAAGCAAGGCATAAGTTAAGTTAGCTTGACGGAGGTTACGTTTTATTTCCCCAAATTGAGATCTCCTTTTTTGAAGGTCTGGCGAATAGTCGGGGTAGATAGACACCCTCTTGTCATTGTAGAAAATATTTCCTAGTTCCCTTGCCTTCCGTATGATTGTTACTTTGTCCTTGAAAAATAGCAGTTTTGCTAGGAAGGGTCTAGGAGGGGCCCCAGGTTGTACGGGTCTAAAAGGGACCCGATGGGCTCTTTCGACTGCGAGAAGTGAAGAAAACGAGTCCTGACCAAAAATTTCGATCAGCCACTTTTCTAAGAAAGCGGCCGGATCTGGGCCCTCAGAGTGTTCTGGAAGGCCTACTATACGGATATTTTTCCTTCTCATCCTGTTCTCAACCTCGTCCATTTTGTTAATTTGTTTATTAAGGAGGTTTTTAATGTCGCTCACTTCACGTTTTAAAGGTGCGAGGTCATCTTCCACCAGGCTTATCCTATCCTCGAGGATTGTGGTCCTTTCTTGGACCTTCTGTACCTCGTTCCTCACAAGGCCAATTTCCTCCCGTATTGATTTCAATTGATCATTCATGTCATTCAGAGAGGCTCTGCAAGAGTTAATAGCCTCTAGTACCTCCTTCAGAGAAGGCTCTATCCCAGCTAAACTGTCAGCCCCCCTCTCTGAAAGTGGACCCACCACTTCTTGCCTCCGGGGCAGCCCCTCTGATTCACCCCCCTCCACTAGTGTCCTCTGGGGAGATTGTGTAGGTGTTTGTATAGGTGTTTGGGTCTGCCCCTGGCTTTTCCTTCCCACTGCACCCCCTGTCACTCCTCCTGTCCGGGTGGGTTGGGACTGCTGATTTTGTGACAGGGTTGACACTTGACTTGGAGTATGGGCATATTTCTCCAATTTGGCTGCTGCTTGGCTAGCCTGGCTGGCCGCCTGGCTAGCCTTTGTGGTGCGCTGTGAAGGCATAGTTGGTAGTTGAATATAGCTTAATTATAGCAAGCCGTTAAATTCGCTTAGGGAGACGCCAATCAGGGAACCAGGGGCGGAGATAAATAGGGGACCCCAAAAAAAAAAAGGACAGAAAAGAAACACAAACACGTTCCTTCCCTTTCTCCATGCTCCCCCCGTCCTCGCTCCCTTTGCCGGTTCTGTTTAAACTGGACCAGGTAAAGCCAATAAAAGGAAAAAGTGGTCCAAGGGTTGACCCCACACAACTAAAAAGAAAAAAGAATGTTGTATTTAGGAGGTTCTGAGCCTGAGGCTATTTGGAGGTTTTACTTTAAAAGTGTAGAGTTTCTCTATTGCATGTACACCGTCCAAGATAAGGTAATAAGAAGCAGAGACACAAGACCAGGCTTCCCCTTTAAAGAACACCTTTCACATTTGCATTTGATATTGTAAACAGTTAAAAAAAAAAAAATAGGCACTCTCTTGTCTCACCCATCCGTTGTGTCAGTGATGAGGTAGTAGTAGGTACAATGTTGGCCGCTCAGCAGAGCTGGTGAACAGCGTAGCCTGGTCTCCTTGGGGTTATGGAGCATGGGAAGCCCTCTCACTGCTATCCCAGCTTATCAACTTCAGCCCACTTACGATAGAGAAAACAGGCTCTTTGCTTCGTCAGCTGATTACTGGCGTTTACACCGCCGACAGCCTTTGCGGTCTCCAGAAGGAAGTCACAGTAGCGGCCGAGGGCTCTCACCCCCCTTGTCGCTATTCCTCCTCCCCTCCGTCAGGCTTGGGAAAGCTCTCCTCTCCTCCTGTAGTTTTCCTGTAGCTCTTAAGTAAGGCAACGCCGGTCAGAGCGCACTGTAGGGGAGGACGCTGGAGCTGATTGTACCAGTCTCGCTGACGCCGGCTCGGTTCGCGGTCCCACACAGCTCTGTATCCAGCGCAGTTGCACAGCTACCCCCGCTGTTGAACAACACGAGCGGGCTTCGGGCTTCGGGCTTCAAGTGCAAGTTAGTAGGTAGAGCGGGGGTGAGGAGCGAAGGAACGCAGCACGGACTCACTCCACTCTCACTCTCATCTGCATCCGGTCACGCCCCCATATATAGCACTTTAGTTCAAGAACATTATTGCATTTGTTGCACGTTATGATTTATGAATTCACTGACAACACTTTTGCACATGTTATTTGTTTTATTGCACTACAATGGGTTTGCACTTTACAACTGTATGGGTTCTTTGGTACATATTTATGTATGAGTGAACTTTTGTGATTTACAAATTTATTGATATAATATAAAAAGTGTTAGCACAGCTCAATTTTTTTATATATTTTATAATAAACTGTGTGTACAATAAATGGCTATATTTTTTGTGACAAAGACCATGTTGTGATAATCTCCCCATAAAAACAATAAAAACTTTAAAACTTGTGTCCAAACTTTTTTTGAAACTTGTGTCTTTATAAAATGAAGTGGCCAGTTTCCTTTTCCTTCAAGAACATCACCAGTGAGACTCCAAAAGTGGCACATGTGATGTACAATTATGTGCTGCTCATCCCTCTTATATGGACCTCTTAGATTATAGGCGGTCTATAACAGCTTGGTGTTGAAGTTTGCTGATTGCCTAGAGGCAAAGGCGGTGTATCCCTTCACCTTTTAGAAAGCAGACAGACTGAGGCTTTTAGTAAGAGGCCGGGTGAGTTTTTTTGAAGTTCTAATTTATTTTGTCCAAATTTTTTGCAAAATTAAGAAATTAAATAAATTGTACTTTTTTTTTTTTTTAACATACTGTCACCAGTGCAATATGGCATCGTCATTTTGTTTACACTGTGTCATTAGAGCAGCTCACAACGTTACCTTACGTCGCTTCACCTTTTGGCCACTAGGGGTGCGCGCAGGCCCGCAGCATGTGCCAGGAGCCGATGCGCGTGCGATCGCTTGTGACAGAGCGAGAACCGGGATCTGTGTGTGTAAACACACAGATCCCGGTTCTCTCAGGGGAGTAGAGACAGATCGTGTGTTCATACTATGTATGAACACCGATCTCTCTTTCATCCTAGAGACAGTCCCATCTCCCATACAGTTAGAACACAGTGAGGGAACACAGTTAACCCCTTGATCAACCCCTAGTGTTAACTGCTTCCCTGTCAGTAACATTTATACAGTAATCAGTGCATTTTTATAGCACTGATCGCTGTATAATTGTCAATGGTCCCAAAAATGTCCCATCTGTCTGCCGCAATATCGCAGTCCCTGTTAAAAATCGTAGAATAATAATATAAAAATAATATAAAATAATAATAATATAAAAATAATAATAATAAAAAATGCAATAAATCTATCCCCTATTTTGTAAACGCTATAACTTTTGCGCAAACCAATCAATATACGCTTATTGCGATTTTTTTTCTACCAAAAATATGTAGAAGAATACATATCAGCCTAAACTGAGGAAAAAATACGTTGGATATGTGGGATATTTATTACAGCAAAAAGTAAAAGATATTGGGGGTTATTTACGAAAGGGAAAATCCACTTCGCACTACAAGTGCAAACTACAAGTGCACTTGGAAGTGCAGTTGCTGTAAATCTGAGGGGAAGCTCTGCTGATTTTATCATCGAATCATGTGCAAGCTAAAATGCTGTTTTTTATTTTCCTTGCATGTCCCTCTTGGATCTACAGCAAATGCACTTCCAAGTGCACCTTTAGTGCAGTTTCAAGTGCACTTTCAGTGCAGTTTCAAGTGCACTTTGCACTTGTAGTTTGCACTTGTAATGCAAAGTGGATTTGCCTTTAGTAAATAACCCCCATTGTGTTTTTTTCTAAATTGTCTTTTGTTTATAGCGCAAAAAATAAAAAACACAGATGCGATCAAATACCACCAAAAGAAAGCTCTATTTGAGGGAAAAAAAGGCGTCAATTTTCTTTGGGTACAGCGTCGCGCGACCGCGCAATTGTCAGTTAAAGCGACGCAGTGCCGTATCGCAAAAAATGGCCTGGCCATTGAGCAGCCAAATCTTTCGGGGCTGAAGTGGTTAAAGGGATATTACAAATACCGTACTGGTGACCCCACAATAGGGATAAAACTTTTTTGCAGAAGGGAGTTGAACAAGACTTGTGGCCACTCATTAAAATGAGAAGAAAAGAGGTTTAACCTTAAACTACGTAGAGGGTTCTGTTATGCCGCGTACACACGTGCGGACTTTTGCCGGCGGACCTAGTCCAGCGGACAATCCCGCGGGACTTTCCAGCTGGGTCCGCTGGACTTTCCGAGCGTGTGGACTTGCCCACACACGCACGGACTTCTCCAGCGGATAATCCGCCGGCCAAAAGTCCGCGGGACTTTTGAAAATGAACGGACTTGCCCACACACGGAGCAGTCCGTTCATTTCGAACGTAACTTCAGGTTACGTAGCTAGCGTAGGCAGTAAATGCCGCCGCGCTAGCTCCGCAAGCTGGCATGGATTTAAAGGGAATCCCCACGCCGAAAAAACGGCGTGGGGGTTCCCCCAAATCCATGTCAGACCCTCATCCGAGCACGCAGCCTGGCAGGCCAGGAAAGGGGTGGGGACGAACGAGCGCCCCCCCCCCTCCTGAGCCGTACCAGGCCGCGTGCCCTCAACATGGGGGGTGCCCTGGGGAAAGGGGGGCCGTGCGGCCCCCCCCACCCCAAAGCACCTTGTCCCCATGTTGATGAGGACAAGGGCCTCTTCCCGACAACCCTGGCCGTTGGTTGTCGGGGTCTGCGGGCGGGGGCTTATCGGAATCTGGGAGCCCCCTTTAATAAGGGGGCCCCCAGATCCCGGCCCCCCACCCTATGTGAATGAGTATGGGGTACGATGTACCCCTACCCATTCACCTAAGGTGTAAAATGTAAAGTACAAAAACACACACACTTTTGAAAAAATATTTTATTGCACTGCTCCGGGGGTCTTCTTCCGTCTTGGGGGTCTTCTCGCCGGACTCCCCCGCTCTCTTCTGCTCTTTTACCTAGCTCTTTCACGAGGGGGGGAGTCCGGCTACCTTCTTCGTCGTCGCCGCCGTCTGGGGGTCTCGATCCGCCTTCGGGGGTCTTCTTCCGTCTTGGGGGTCTTCTCGCCGGACTCCCCCGCCATTTACCAAGCTCTTTTACCGAGCGGGGGAAGTCCGGCTACCTTCTTCGTCGTCGCCGCCGTCGTCTGGGGGTCTCGATCCGCCTTCGGGGGTCTTCCGGGGGTCTCTTCTGTTCTTGCGGCGGTCGTCGTCTTCCGCGCCGCCGGCGCCTTGTCCTTCTTCTTGTTCTTGTTCTTGTTCTTCTTCTTCTTCCGATGTTGACCCGACGCTCTCTCTGCCCGGAATGCCTGTGCCGCTCTGCGCTCGGACTTATATAGGGGAATGGGGACAGGGTCACATGCACATGTCACATGGTGACCCCGCCCCCTTGTGTTGTCACAGTCCCAGCATCCTCCGGGACTGTGACAACACAAGGGGGCGGGGTCACCATGTGACATGTGCATGTGACCCTGTCCCCATTCCCCTATATAAGTCTCAGCGCAGAGCGGCACAGGCATTCCGGGCAGAGAGAGCGACGTGTCAACATCGGAAGAACAAGAACAAGAACAAGAAGAAGGACAAGGCGCCGGCAGCGTGGAAGACGACGACCGCCGCAAGAACAGAAGAGACCCCCGGAAGACCCCCGAAGGCGGATCGAGACCCCCAGACGACGGCGGCGACGACGAAGAAGGTAGCCGGACTTCCCCCGCTCGGTAAAAGAGCTTGGTAAATGGCGGGGGAGTCCGGCGAGAAGACCCCCAAGACGGAAGAAGACCCCCGAAGGCGGATCGAGACCCCCAGACGGCGGCGACGACGAAGAAGGTAGCCGGACTCCCCCCCTCGTGAAAGAGCTAGGTAAAAGAGCAGAAGAGAGCGGGGGAGTCCGGCGAGAAGACCCCCAAGACGGAAGAAGACCCCCGGAGCAGTGCAATAAAATATTTTTTCAAAAGTGTGTGTGTTTTTGTACTTTACATTTTACACCTTAGGTGAATGGGTAGGGGTACATCGTACCCCATACTCATTCACATAGGGGGTGGGGGGCCGGGATCTGGGGGCCCCCTTATTAAAGGGGGCTCCCAGATTCCGATAAGCCCCCGCCCGCAGACCCCGACAACCAACGGCCAGGGTTGTCGGGAAGAGGCCCTTGTCCTCATCAACATGGGGACAAGGTGCTTTGGGGTGGGGGGGGGCCGCACGGCCCCCCTTTCCCCAGGGCACCCCCCATGTTAAGGGCACGCGGCCTGGTACGGCTCAGGAGGGGGGGGGGCGCTCGTTCGTCCCCACCCCTTTCCTGGCCTGCCAGGCTGCGTGCTCGGATGAGGGTCTGACATGGATTTGGGGGGAACCCCCACGCCGTTTTTTCGGCGTGGGGAGTCCCTTTAAATCCATGCCAGGTCACGGAGCTAGCGCGGCGGCAGTAACTGCCTACGCTAGCTACGTAACCTGAAGTCACGTGCTAAATGAACGGACTTGCCGATGAGCGGCAAGTCCCTTCATTTCAAAAGTCCCGCGGACTTGCCCACTAACGGCGGGATTGTCCGCTGGACTTCCAAGTCCAGCGGATAATTTGAAAACAAAACTTCAAACTTTAGTCCGCCGTACTTTGGCGCCAAAAAGTCCGCCGGCGCCCACACACGAGGGGATTATCCGCTGGACTTCAGTCCAGAGGATAATCCCGCGGGATTGTCCCTTCGTGTGTACGCGGCATAAGAGTGGCAAGGATGTGGAATTCCCTTCCACAGGCGGTGGTCTTAGCGGGGGGCATTGATAGTTTCAAGAAAATATAAGATAAGCACCTGAACAACCGCAAATTACAGGGATATACAATGTAATACTAATATATAATTACACACATAGGTTTGACTTGATGGACTTGTGTCTTTTTTCAACCTCACCTACTATGTAACTATGGGGGTTATTTACTAAAGGAAAATACACTTTGCACTGCAAGTGCGCTTGCAAGTAAAGTCGCTGTAGATCCGAGGGGGACATGCAAAGAAAATAAACAGCATTTTAGCCTGCACACGATTAGATGATAAAATCAGCAGAGCTTCCACTCATTTCAGATCTACCCCTTAGATTTAGACCGACTGCACTTCCAAGTGCACTTTCAGTGCAAAGTGGATTTGCCTTTCGTAAATAATCCCCATGTAACTCAAAACCAAAAATTTGTTATATTGCAGCTTACTAATCTTTAAAGTGGATGTAAACCTAATTCATGAAATTTGACCTGGGCACATATATCTGTAGTGTTTACTTATCTCTTTCCAAAGCCCCAAGTCCTGTGTCTTTCTGCTGCTCCGTTACTTGGAGACAGATAAGCAGGGTGCTTGTCAATTCAAAGCACAGCTCTGCATGTTTCTTTGTTCCTCTGCCTATGTGGAGTGGGGTGTGTGTGTTTCCTCCAATCAGCTTACACACAGTGTATGCCAAGACTT
Organism: Lithobates sylvaticus; assembly: GCA_028564925.1. Classification (NCBI taxonomy): domain Eukaryota; kingdom Metazoa; phylum Chordata; class Amphibia; order Anura; family Ranidae; genus Lithobates; species Lithobates sylvaticus. Next base: position 400,746,884 of record CM053026.1, read on the forward strand.
CACACCCACTGCTGAAACAGGAAGAAACATTTCTAATACGTGTGCACTTTCTAAAGAGTCTAGAAAGCTGAAAACAGCAGATATACATGTAAAACTAATGTAGGGAGATTTGTTACATTTCTGTGTATCATCTGAGGCTGGGTATATGTGAAGGTTTACATACACTTTAAGTGTGGTGATTACGGTACATTAGTTTTCTTTTTTTCTATTATTTTTACCTGGTGATCCAGCCAGCAACACACTTCCTGTTGTAGGGTGGCTCTACTCTTTGAAAGCAATGGAGCCACCCTTGGACAGCAGCATTGTCAACTTGAGAAGCGTAGTGTTAGATGCACTAGAAGATGTAGATTGACCTGACTAACAAATTTAAGCTGAACTCCAGCTAACAGTTTTTGGGCAAGTACAACAAACATTTTTTTGTCTTTTTTTCCATTTGGGTTAAAGGTTTTAGATAAATGAATAAAAGATGACAACTGTAAGCATCCCTGTCGGTTTTAAACTGTTTGTCTCAACCGTCCAACTGCAACTTTTGCTGGACAGTTTGGGCTTTTAGGCTCCTTTCACACTGCTGACTTTTATTAAGATAAAAAACCTTCTGTTTGCAGCAGCCCCTCTCAGCCTCCCTAATACTTACCTGAGCCCCATCTCAATCCAGTGATGTCCACGAGAGACTCAGCTGTCCGGGACTCTCCCTCCTGATTGGCTGAGGCACATAGCAGGCGCCATTGGCTCCTGCTGCTGTCAAAGTCAATGGGCCAATAAGGAGAGAAAGAGGGTGGGGCAGCAGCTTTGCTCAGGTGCCACCATAGCAAGCTGCTTGCTGTGGGGGCTAGGGATGAGCCGAACACCCCCTGGTTCGGTTCGCACCAGAACCTGCGAACGGACCGAAAGTTTGCGCAAACTTTAGAACCCCATTAAAGTCTATGGGACTCAAACGTTCAAAATCAAATGCTAATATGCAAGATATTGCCCGCTGGAGCGCCCTGCTGTGAACCATTATATCAAGAATTGTAATTACATGCCATTGTTGAACAGTGGAAGAAAAATTGGGCGTTTGGTGGTGGTGCTGGTGCCACAACACTGTAAGTCCTCACATTTACTCTTGGTGGGCGCTGGAACGGGCCCTGAATTTGAAATATTATATCAAGAATTGTAATTACATGCACCTGTTAAACAAACAGGGGCTGCAAAGTTGGGCCTTAGGCACTGGTTTCACAACACTGCAACCTCTCCCAGATACTCTAGTTGGAGTGCAGGAATGAGCCCCGCTGCAAAGCATTGCATCCAAAGTTGTAATTACATGCCCTGTTAAACAGGGGCTGTAAAATTGGGCCTTAGCCACTGGTGCTGGTGCCACGGCACTGCAACCTCTCCCAGATACTCTAGTTGGAGTGCAGGAATGAGCCTTGCTGCAAAGCATTGCATAAAAAAAATTGTAATTACATGCCCCTGTTAAACAGGGGCTGAACAATTAGGCCTTAGGCACTGGTGCCACGACACTGCAACCTCTCCCAGATACTCTAGTTGGAGTGCACGAATGAGCCCTGCTGAGGAAGAGGATAGTCAGTGAACATAACAGGACAGTCACTTAGCATAGGCAGTCTTGAAGGGATGTGACATTTCAAAATACATTATACGGTTACATCAGCTTTAGGTGCTTGGTAGCTGGTGGTGCTCCAAAACTGATTCATCTTTATGAAGGTCAGCCGATCAACCGAGTCGGTGGACAGGCGCACCCTGTGATCGGTGACAAAGCCTCCAGCAGCACTGAATGTGCGTTCCGAAAGAACGCTGGATGCAGGACAGGCCAAGTAGCTCAATTGCATACTGTGCAAGCTCTGGCTAGTGATCCATCCTCAAGACCCAGTAAGCCAGAGGATTTTCGGTGGGAAAGGTGTCCAAGTCTGACCTTGCCTAGGTATTCCTGCACCATATAAATCAGAAGCTGGCGATGGTTGCTGGAACGGATCATACCTTGGGGCTGCTGACTAAAAAATTGTCTGAACGCATTGGTCAGACGGCCACCTTCTCCACCGTTCTTTCTGTTACTGACCGAAGCCTCAGCAACTCGTTGTCCAGGACCAGGAGTTTGTAACGTTCCATTCTCTGGGAACGCGTTGCACAGACCTTTCTGCAAGGCCTCCAAGAGATGTCTCATCCTCTGCTCCCTCTGTGACGGCAAGATAAGGTCCGCAACCTTACCCTTGTACCATGGATCAAGGAGAGTGGCCAGCCAGTAATGGTCCCTCTCCTTGATCCGAAGAATACGAGGATCCTTCCACAGGCTTTGCAGGATCAGGGAGGCCATGCAGCGTAGGTTAGCTGAGGCATTCGGACCGGAGTCCTCTGGGTCACTAAGGACGACATGATCCGCAGCCACCTCTTCCCAGCCACGTACAAGTCCATGGGTTTGTTGGGACTGTAAATCATCCCTAAAAGACTGCTGCTGCTGAGTGCCAGGCTCCACCTCCATGCTGCACACAATCCTCCTCCTCTTCCTCTTCCTGTGTGATGTGTGGGACAGAAGGAAAACTGTCTGGATAAAGGGGGCCTTGAGAGGCAAAAGTCCTCCTCTACCTGCCTCAACTGCCCTGTCCATTATTCCACACAGCGTATGCTCCAACAGGTGGACAAGAGGTACAGTGTCACTGATACATGCACTGTCACTGCTCACCATCCTCGTGGCCTCCTCAAATGGTGACAGGACAGTGCATGCATCCCTGATCATGCCCCACTGGCGTGGTGAAAAAAACCGAGCTCCCCTGACCCTGTCCTGGTGCTGTAGTCACACAGGTACTCATTGATGGCCCTCTGCTGCGTGTGCAGCCACTGCAGCATGGCCAACGTTGAGTTGCACCTGGTGGGCATGTCACATATAAAGCGGTTCTTGGGCAGGTGCAACTCCTTTTGCAGCTCAGCCAGCCAAGCACTGGCATTATATGATCAGCAGAAATGCACACAGACTTTCCTGGCCTGCCTCGGGATATCCTGTAAGCCCAGGTACCTGCCCAAGAACCGCTGCACCACCAGGTTAAGGACGTGAGCCACACAGGGCACATGGGTCAGTTGTCCCTGTCGCAGGGCGGAGAGGAGGTTGGTGCCATTGTCGCAAACCACCATTCCTGGCTTAAGCTGGTGTGGCGTCAACCACCTCTCGGCCTGCCCCTGCAGAGCTGACAGAACCTCTGCCCCAGTGTGGCTCCTGTCCCCTAAACACAGCAGCGCAAGCACGGCATGGCATCTTTTTTCCTGCGTACTTGCGTAGCCCCTTGAACGCCTACGGAGCACCGCTGGTTCCGAGGACAAAGCACAGGAAGAGGCCATGGAGGAAGAAGAAGAGGAGGGGGTGGAGGAGAGAGGTGTGTCACAAACAGTAGTAGCATTTTGGAGGCGTGGTGGCGGAACAACCTCCAACACTACTGCACCTTGTCCTGCATCCTTCCCAGCTGCCAAAAGAGTGACCCAATGGGCCGTGAAAGATAGGTAACGTCCCTGTTCATGCCTGCTGGACCATGAGTCAGCGGTAATATGCACCTTACCACTGACCGCCCTGTCCAGCGAGGCATGGACATTGCCTTCCACATGCCAGTAGAGAGCCGGAATCGCCTTCCGTGAGAAAAAGTGGCGTTTGGGAACCTGCCACTGAGGAACCGCACATTGAACAAACTCACAGAAGGGGGCTGAGTCTACCAACTGAAAAGGCAGCAGTTGAAGTGCTAGCAATTTAGCCAAACTAGCATTTAACCGCTGGGCATGTGGATGGCTGGGAGTGAACTTCTTTCGACGATCCAGCAGCTGGGGCAGGGAAATTTGTCTGGTACAATCGGACGTTGGTGTACTGCTAGCAGAGTGCCCGCAAGTACTTGGCTGTGACACACCTAATTCTACACCTTTATTCCTCTCAGTGCAGCTTTCAGAGAGGACTGAAGGCATATTGGGGTTGGAGATCCCAGCTGATGAGGAGCAAGGAGAGGTCCGCTTTGTTCTTTGGTGTGGGTCTTTAAGGTACGCTTACCAACGAGCTGCATGGCAGGCCAGCATATGTCTGGTCAAGCATGTGGGGCCCAAGCGGCTGATGTTTTGGCCACGCGAGATACGATTGAGACATATGTTGCAAATAGCAGTGATGCGATCTGCTGCACTCGTCTCAAAAAAGGCCCACACCAAAGAACTTTTGGAATAATGTGCAGAGGCAGCGCCCTGCACAGGTGGAGTTCTGCAGTTTGATTCAGTCGGTGTGCTGCCCTTAAGCTGGCCCCCGGAGTGCATCCTGCCTCGTTGGAGATGTGCCTCCTCCTCTCTCCTATCAGCCACCCACATGGAGTCAGTGACCTCTTCATCACTGAAGCAAACCTGGCAGTATGCTGCAGCTGGTGGAACCTGACTGCCAGATTTCTGTCCTTGCTGTCCCTCTCTCTGCGCTCACACTACTGCCTTCCTCTAGCTGGGTATCATCATCAGAGCCTTTAAAATGCTGGGCATCCTCCTGGAGCATGTACCCAACACTGTGGTCAAACAGTTCGGGGGACTCCTCAGGAGGACATGGTGGGTCTAGGGAAGGAGTGACTGATGACATTGAGTTGAGGGAAGAGGACGCATTGGCAGCTGCTTTGCCAGTACCCTGAGCCTGGGTGAGAGATGATGAGGAGGATGAGGAGGGCTTGGTCATCAACTCTACCAAGTCTTCGGCATGATGCGGCTCAACACGTCCAGCTGCCGAAAATAAGGACAAGCGTGTCCCATGGCCACGTGCTGATGACAATGCACCGTGTCCACGATCCGCACTGTTGCCTCTAGACACAGAGGGGCTGATTTACAAAGCATTTGTGCCATGAGTTGCGGCGCACGCCGGTGCGCAACGGCCGTTTTCGTATTCACAAAGCATTTGCGCCTGTAGCTCAGCGCAATTCCCCATTTACTATTATCTTGCCGGCGCACGGGCGGCCATGATCTGTGTGCCGTTAAAAAGACCTGGCGCAAGCATTCTTCAACTCAGAATTAAAAGAAGCTGGAAGTGGCAATATTATGGGGGTGATGTGGGTAATGTGAGGAAGTATAGATATGACTGTCCAAGTAACAAATATGCCCAAAATAAAATTTACTTTCTCTGAGCAAGCTTGCCATGCCTGCAAATACACTTGGAACTGCGCTAGGTCAATTTATGTACTGCGCACGCGGCATTTGCGCCCGTTCATGTGCTCTGGTTCACTGCGCCAGCAAAATATTAGTAAATGTCAAGCCATATAGGTTCATTTGCATAAGTTGAACAAGCGCACCTCTCAACTTGACTTTTTTTTTGCGCTGGTGCACTTCTATGTTTTTTTTTTTAAGGCCATTTGCACACAGGTCATGTTAGCATTAAGAAAAAAAATGAAGAAAAAAAATGCGTGGGGGTCCCCCAAAATTCCATACCAGGCCCTTCAGGTCTGGCGTGGATCTTAAGGGGAACCCCGCGCCAAAAAAAAATGGTGTTGGGGTGCCCCTCACAATCCATACCAGACCCTTATCCGAGCACGCGACCTGGCAGGCCGTAGGAACCGTACCAGGTCACATGCCCTTAACATTGGGAGGATGCTTTGGGGTCCCCCCCAAAGCACCTTGTCCCCATGTTGATGAGGACAAGGGCCTCATCCCCACAACCCCGGCCGGTGGTTGTGGGGGTCTGTGGGCGGGGGGCTTATCGTAATCTGGAAGCCCCCTTTAACAAGGGGACCCCCAGATCCCGGGGCTCCCCTCCTGTGTGAAATGGTAAGGGGGTACAAATGTACCCCTACCATTTCACCAAAAAAGTGACAAAAGTGTTAAAAATTACAGGAGACGGTCTCTGACAAGTCCTTTAGTCCTGATGCATGGAACTGTGCGTCAGAGGGGGGCGGGGTCACCGGGTGGCCCCAGCCTCCGTTATATAAGACCTGTCAGAAGAAGAGAAGCGTCACATAGTGGGAGCCTCCCATTGCGCGGAGCGGCCCAATAATGAAGAAGAGATGCCGTGGAGGAAGATGCTGGACGAGAACACCGGAGCAAGAAGAAGCGGATCGGAGGAAGAAGAAAAAAAAGGAGGAAGAAGATGAAGAAACTGAAGGATGAAGAAAGGAAGAAGGAAGAAGACCAGAAGAAAGAAGATGAAAGAAGACTTTAATAAAGGACTTGTCAAAGACCGTCTCTTGTAATTTTTAACACTTTTGTCACTTTTTTTGGTGAAATGGTGTACCCCCTTACAATTTCACACGGGGGGAGGCCGGGATCTGGGGGTCCCCTTGTTAAAGGGGGCTTCCAAATTCCAATAAGCCCCCCGCTCGCAGACCCCCACAACCACCGGCCAGGGTTGTGGGGATGAGGCCCTTGTCCTCATCAACATGGGGACAAGGTGCTTTGGGGGGGACCCCAAAGCATCCTCTCAATGTTGAGGGCATGTGGCCTGGTACGGTTCAGGAGGGGGGGCGCTCTCTCGGATAAGGGTCTGCTATGGATTTTGAGGGGGACCCCCACGCCATTTTTTTTGGCGCAGGGTTCCCCTTAAAATCTATACCAGACCTGAAGGGCCTGGTATGGATTTTGAGGGGGGCCCCCACGCCATTTTTTTTTTTTTTGCGTGGGGTTCCCGTTGCCGTTTTTTTAAAATTAAAGTTGACTGGCCTGGGGGCGACTTAAAGTCGCGTTGTAAGTCGCCCCAAGTCGTGTTGTAAAGTCGCTCCAAGTCGTGTTGTAAGTCGCCCCAAGTCGCGCTGGAAGTTGTGTTGCTCCTGTGTGAATGGACTGTTAATGATAACGGCGTGCGTTATTATCAATGGCATACTATTATCGCGGTGCACCGGTATATTATGTGTTGCGCTTATGTGTGCGCCGGTTCATACTTCATAATTTATCTGGCGCACCAATTATGGTATGAACCGGCGCAGCGCATTCATCTTAGTAAATCAGCCCCAGAGCCTGCTTGCTCTCTTTTATTGGTTCGTGACTGTCTGCCTCTCCTTGTTGACCTTCCAGACATACTAATGGCCTGCAGGGAGATGGGAAAACCAGCAATAAGCGGTAGCTTCGGGTGTATACTGTGCAGGAGGCACACAACACCCACTTTAACTGCTGCAGAGATGCCTGTATTACAGAACACCAGTAATAAAGGGTGGCTTCAGGTGTATACTGTGCTGGAGGCACACAACACCCACTTTAACTGCTGCAGATGCCTGTATTACAGAACACCAGTAATAAAGGGTAGCTTCAGGTGTATATTGTGCTGGAGGCACACAACACCCACTTTAACAGCGCTAGGTTTGCAAGCCACAAAGACACTTTCCCTGCCTATCCTGCTCATTCTCTGACTGCCGCGCTGGCAGCCTTATATAGTGTGGGGCGTGTACTTAACCCCCCTGAGCTATAATTGGCCACAGGCATCCTGCCTGTGGCCAATTATGGCTCTCCTCGCTGCCGGTGCTGTGATTGGCCAAGCATGAGGGGTCACAGTGCATGCTTGGCCAATCATAAGCCAGCAATGCACTGCGATGGCGCAGTGCATTGTGGGGCCGTTCGTGTCACACGAATTTGGTGCAAACGGCCCACAAAGTTCTGGGTTCGCCAAACAGGCAAACGGCCGATGTTCGATTCGAACATGAGTTCAAATCAAACACCGAGCTCATCCCTAGTGGGGGAACTTGGCAGGAGAGAGGGGCCAGGAGCATCGGCGGGGGGACCCGAGAAGAGGAGGATCTTGGCTGCTCTATGCAAAAGCACTGCACAGAGCAGGTAAGTATAACGTGTTTGTTATTTTTAAACAAAAAACTCAAGATTTTAGTATCACTTTAACCACTTGAAGACCAGGCATTCATTTTTGCTTGAAAATTTGTTAGAACAACCAAACACTATATATTTTTTTAAGCAGAGGCCCTGGAGAATAAATTGAGCACCGGTCTTTCTTTTCTTTTTTTTTATTCTTTATTTATTTCATTTTTAAAATACAAAACAGTACAATATATTCAGCAATTATTCCTCCCCACAACTCCCCCCTCCCTCCGCCCTACCCACCCAAGACACCGATTTCCATTTCATTTTTCTATTGTTTTCATTTATTCCTATCTTTACACCATTCTATTATTGGATCATTACCTCCACATAACTCCACGTCTTTTTGAACTCTCTCCAACTTTCCCATTTACCTCCTCTCTCTACCTCTTCCCCACTTAGATCTAATCTTTCCAGGTTATAGGTGTCGTCTATACCTAATAACCAATCTTGCATTCTTCCTGCCATTTTTTTGGTATAAGGCTTTTTACTACATTAAGTAGAATAGGTGCTAAGGTTTTTTTTTTATATTATTTATTCGAATCGTCTGTTCCATGGAACAGACATGTCCAGGGGTCTTCTAAGACTACCTTTCCAGTGATTTCTCCTATAAATGTCAGGACTGTTTTCCAATATTGTTTAATTATGGGACAATCCCACCATAAGTGTGCCATTGTTCCCGCTACCTTACAACCTCTCCAGCAATCTGGAGATTTATTAGGTTGGTATTTACTTAACTTTTCCGGAGTTGCATACCACCTTGCCAAGCACTTATAGTTCATCTCAGCCGTCCTAGTATCTACTGCAGAGTTATGTGTTAGTTTAATCATTTTATCTATAGTATGTATATCTCTTTGTGATTTCCAGTTCGTGTTCCCATTTTTTTGATGTATGGCGGGCCCCGCCCATACCCCATACATTTCCGTCGGATAATATTTTATAAATCTGAGCTATTTTTCCTTTTGATTTCTGCTTCATACAAAGAAGCTCTAGGGGTCTGTGGTCCTCCATACCTCTTATTGGGTGTGGTAGTTTCTCAACAAAGTGTTTTAGTTGGAGGTACCGCCATCCATCAACAAGCATCAGCTCTGTTTTTTACTCTTAAATCCTGATATGTGCTTAATTCCCCTCTTATCAATATGTCTTTCAACTGTGCCTGCTCATTTTTGATCCAATTCCCCCCAATAATATTTTTCCACGGTGCAAAATAATCATTGTTTTTCCAAAAAATCAATGGTGAGTTATGTGTCCATTTATTTTGTTTATGTATCAAGTCCCATATTTTAAATACATTGTGTGTTATTTCGTGTGTATTCCCCCCCCCCCCCCCCCCCCCCCCCCCCCCCCCCGTGCCCTATGTTTTGGTGGATTCCATATTACTCCCCCCTAATTTTTCACTTTTTGTAATACCGCCAGTGCAATTCTCATTTTTTTGTTTTGCCATATGCATTTCTTTCTGATAGTTTTTAACGTTTTAAAAAATGTTTGTGGTAATGGTATGGGCAACATCTGAAACTTATAGAGGATTTTTGGAAACTATAACCATCTTTATCGCGTTTATGCGCCCTATCCAATAAAGGAGTCGGTTTGATATTTTTTTTGTCTCTGTCTTAATTTCATCCAACAAAGGAATATAATTGGCATTGTGATCCTAGGTTCCGAGATGAAAAACAGGACATCGTTGGCAAAAGCTGCCAACTTATGCTCTTCCTCTCCTATTTTGATCCCCTTTATGTCCAAGTTGCTTCAAATTGTCGCCAATAATGGCTCTAATGCCAACACAAACTAAATGGGTGATAAAGGACATCCCTGCCTTGTTCCGTTTTCCATCTCGAAAGGTAGGGACAACACGCCATTTACTCTTACGCTAGCTGATGGGCTATTGTATAAAACTTTGATCCATTGGATCATTCTTGGTCCTATGCCCATAGCTTCCAGCGTTCCAATCATAAGTCCCCAGTCTACCCTGTCGAATGTTTTCTCAGCATCAATCGACAGGAGTAGGCCTGGGGACTTACTAGTATTAATTGCCTGCAGGAGGAGCAACGATCTCACTCTGTTGTCCCTCCCTTCCCTCCTGGGGACAAACCCAACCTGATCCGGATGGACCAGGTCGGTCATCAACTCCTTAATCCTTGTCGCCAAAACCTTGGCATACAACTTGGTATCCGCATTCAGGAGGGCTATTGGCCTATAGTTCGAGCAAAGCGTAGCATCTTTCCCTTCTTTCAAGATAAGAGTAATTGATGCGGCCAATGCCGATTTTCCCATTTCGTAGGTGGCTCCCAACCCGTTCATATACAGACAAAGTTTCGGGACCAGTATCTCTTTACATTTTTTAAGGTAATAAGTCGTGAACCCATCTGGTCCAGGGCTTTTCCCAATGGCTGAATCCCCCAAAGCTTTAAAGATTTCCTCTTCAGTTATGGGCCTGTCTAATAGGGTCCTATCGCTAACTGACATCTGTGACATATTAGCCTTTTTTAGAAATTCCCTGATCTTCTCGGCTCTTCCTATTTCCTGGTTTCCATACGGGTTAACAGAATATAGGGCCCCATGGTAATTCCTAAACTCTTTTGCTATCTCTTTAGTTTTAAATACCATTTCCCCATTACTATTTTGAATTTTGTCGATGTAGTTGTTTTATTTTTTATTTTTGCCAGGGACTTGCCCACCTTAGCCCTCCCCCCCCCCCAAATATCTTTCTTTTGCCACTCTATGAAATGTTTTATTTACCTCTTGATCCATGATGTCCCTAAGCTCATCCCTTTTACCTACTAATTGATGGAAAACCCCCTGATGTTGTCCCTTGTGTTTTTTATGGTCTTGTTATAATTTCTGAATCTCCTCTATTAAAGTGTTCCTTTTCTTATCTCTATCTTTTTTTTTCCCGACCCCAATGGAAATGAGGATGCCTCTAATATAGGCTTTGTGTGCCTCCCATAGGGTAGCCCGTGAGACTTCCCCATTATCATTAGTTAAAAAATAATGTTTTAATTCTTTAGAAATTATTTTTTCTACCTTCCTCTCCTGGAGAAGGGCTTTGTTTAACCGCCACATATATGAATGAGTGAATGATTTGTATAGCGCTGCAAATGCGAACTGAATCGCCTCAAGGCGCTTGTCTGTCCTTGTTTTCCTTCTATTTTAGAAGAGGTGGGTGTTGAGTTTTTTCCTGAAGGCCTGATGGTTTTCTTCCAAGCGGATGTTGTTTGGTAGAGCGTTCCATAGCCGAGGTCCCTGTACTGCGAATCTTCGTTCTCCCTTCGATTTGTAGCAGGCTTTGGGGATGAGAAGGCAGTTTTGGTTTGTCGATCGAAGGCTGCAATTTGGTATGTATTTTTCTATTTTCTCACAAAGGTATTGAGGAGCGTTTCCTTGTGTACATTTGTGGGTGAGGCAGAGGGTCTTGAATATGATCCTATCTTTTACCGTGAGCCAATGGAGGGTCCTTAGGGATGGGGAGATGGATTCCCAAGGTTTCTTTCTGGTGACTAGTCTGTGTTTTGGACGACTTGAAGGCATGCAATCTGGTAATCCGGTAATCCTATGTAGAGGGAGTTTGCGTAGTTGAGAAGCGAATTGATGATAGTTCCTACTACTACTGCTTTCTCCTTTTCCGGAATGAATGGGATGAGTCTGCGAAGCATGCGGAGGAGATGATGGGATCCGCTGATTACTGATCCTATTTGTGCCTCCATGGTCATCTCTGAATCAAAGATGACTCCGAGGCTTTTGGCTTTGGTGCTTGGGAGGATGGTCTGTCCAAGGATGGTTGGTGGTGTCCATGGGGTCTTCGTTTTTTTCCTTTGGTATGCCTCGAGGAGCAGTAGTTCTGTTTTCGATCCATTAAGTTTGAGGGAGCTAGTGGTCATCCAGTCATCTATCAATGTGAGACATTTTCCTAGTTCCTGGTATTGGTCTTTTTGTCTGGTGATACGGAAGTATAGTTGAGTGTCGTCCGCGTATGAGTGGAAGCATAGATTTGATTTGCTAATAATTTTGAAGAGTGGCCGGGTGTAAATGTTAAAGAGTACTGGTGACAATGGTGATCCTTGAGGGACTCCATAAGAAATTGCCCGGGTTTCCGAAGTGAAGGCTCCTAGTTTCACTGTCTGCGACCGGTTTCCTAAGAAGGAAGCGAACCATGGCAGATCTTCATCTGTAACTCCTGCCACTTCCTTGAGGCGGCTAAGAAGAGTGTTGTGGTCCACTGTGGTCCACGCCGCTCTAAGATCCAGCAGTACCAGAAGACATGATTCTCCATCATCCGCTGCTTCTAGGGCATCATCCCATATTTTCAGAAGTGACGTTTCTGTGCCATGGCCTAGTCGGAAGCCCGATTGTAGTGGGTCCAAGAGCTTGTGTGTGTCCAGGTGAATTTGAAGCTGTTGTACTACTGCTTTCTCCATAATCTTGGAAATGGTGTTCAGGCTTGTTACCGGTCTGCGATTGTTCCGATCTTTGGGGTCGAGGTTGGGCTTCTTTAGCAGTGGTTTGACGATGCCTTGCTTGAAGGAATGGGAACCAACCCTTCTTTGAACGACTAATTTACTAGGTGTGTAATAGAGGGAGCCTGAATGTCGGAGCATTCTTTCAAGAGTTTTGTAGGAATGATGTCGTTTGGCGATGTACTGTCTCGGAGGCTCTTGATGATATTTTTGGTTTCATCTGTGGTGATCGGGGTCAGGGAGAAATGTGGTGATTGTGCGTTGTGCATGTAAAATTCCTTACCTGGGTTTGGTTGAGTAGAATTGGTTGTTGTTTTTTTTTGTTGAATTATTTTCTGAATTTTGTCTATTTTGTTGTGAAAAAATCCGATGGCTGTCTTAGGTTACTCGGCATCCCCATCTTCATTGTTACCGGGGCGTGATCGGATACTGTCGCTATTTCAATATTTGTTGAAACCACCTGCTCAAGTAGCCTATGGTCCACTATAATATAATCCAATCTCGTGTACGTCCCGTGTACAGGGGAGAAGAAAAGTATAATCTCTTATTTTTAAATGCTGCGTCCTCCAAACATCTATTATTTGACATTGACGCATTTTCTGTTTCAGCGTATTTAAGCTTGCTTTGCTTGTCCCCTGTACCCGGGACGTGCTATCTACAATGGGGTCCATACATAAATTAAGATCACCTGCCAAAATCAAATCCCCAGTCTTTTGGAAGCAGGGGGTCATAGAGTTATTGGGACAGTTGCTGATTCTGTACCATAAATGTCTATACCCACAAGATTTTGGAAAGTGGACTATCTCGGTACTAGGTATTGGATCAAGAAAATCATACAATATAAAAGAAAATACAAATGTTTAATAGAGAAGAGAATATATAAAATATGTACATCTGTACAGTCAATTTTAATTAAAATCAAATCAACCGCGCCACAACATAACAAATCAAGACAAACTTAGTCAGGATTTCCCCGCAAGATTCCTGTTGAAAAGACTTGAGGGGCAGTTCCTCTACCGGTTTTGCGGTTTGAACCGCTTCGTCACGAGGATGGTCAATACAGGCGGAGGCAATGAATCATGGGACCCAACAAATTCCCCCTGCGGCGGATGTGGGGGATTGTGCAGGAAAGGCTCAAGTAAAAAATAAAGCCAGGTTTGGTGCATGGGCTGATGGTCTGGACTAGTAGTCGCACTACGGTAATTATGGGTTCAAAGGTCCTAATAAATATGGACCAATCGCTACCCAGGGTAGAAAGCTCTAGCCTGGATGTAGTGATAATCTGTGTCAATAAATGTCCAAGTATCAGCCCAGCACCTAGGTCCTCACACTGTTCGAGCAGTGGAGCCCGGGTGCCTGGGGTAAACTCCTATTGCTTTAAAACATAACCCCTAGACCCCCTCCCCTTCCCCGCCACCCCTCGTCCCCCATTCCCCCTCCCCACTGTTGCACCATCTCTTTATTAATAATGTATATTTTTCTCTTTTCCCTCCTCTCCATCCCCTTTTCCTCCTCTTTCTTATCCCAAAAGTCAGTCCTGCCCTCATGTTGTAGGTGATCCTTCAGTCTCAGCTGTAGTTTGAGTGCAGAATTCGCGGAGTTCTTCCGGGAACCTTAATCGCCTTGATCTTCCGTCTTTAGTGCCTTTTAGGTACGCTGGGAATCCCCAATTATATATAATGTTCTGTGTGCGCATTTTTTCCAGGAGGGGTTTTCGTCTTCTAGCGAGTGTTTCTGGGGCCAGATCAGTAAAGATTTGAAGCTCCGCCCCCCATATATCAATGGTGGTTCTCCCCTCATTTTTGCCCATATTGCGGCTTTATCTTCATAGAATTTAAATCTAATAATAATGTCTCTTGGCTTATCTTCTGCAATGGACTCTTTCCATCCTGAGAGCTTCTTCAGGTCCTTTATTTAAAAGGGGGTTAAAAATTATACTCATGATTTTTCTCAAGTCCTCACCTCTCTCTTCCGGAACTGCTCACATACGCAAGTTTTGTCTGCGATTTTGATTTTCTTGGTCCTCCAGTTTGTAAAGAATTTTCCTCTGTTCTAGTTGCATTGCTTTCACAGTTCCATTTAATTTTCGTATTTTCTGCGCTTGATTGTCGGATCTTTCTTCAATCTCCTCTACTTGTTTTAGTAGATGGCCCATATCCACACGTAGCGAAGATATTTCAGATCTTATAACATTCTCCAATCTTATGAACATTTCCATTATCTCCACTTTTGTTGGAGTTTGATCTGTTGCAACTTTCCCTCCCACTGCGCCTTTCTCCATTTCTCTTCCAACACTTATTTCACCTTTGGGATGGTCCTGGAGTTCTCCTTGTCTTTTCCAGGTTACTTCTGATTTCTCTTGATCCGCACTTGATTGTTTTCCTGTCTTTAAAGTTTTAGGGCTTGCGGCCTTGGACATGTATTGTTTAATCGTAGAGGTGTTTAATTTCCCTTTTGATGTTTTATGTTCACTTCCCCTCGTTGTTCTTCCTGTCATGCTATTTTTTTTATATTTCTTTTGCCGCGTACACACGTACGGACTTTTCCCGGCGGACCTAAGTCCAGCGGACAATCCGCTGGACTTTCCAGCTGGGTACGCTGGACTAAAAAGCGAACGGACTTGACCACACACGATCACGCAAAAAGTCCGACGGTTCACGCGATGACGTACAGCACGTACGACGGGACTAGAAAACGAAAAATACTAGAAAAATACTTGCTACTGAGCATGCGTCCTTTTTGGTACGCCGGACCATACTACACACGACCGGATTATCCGCTGGACTGCCAAGTCCAGCGGATAATTTGAAAACAAAACCAGAAACTTTAGTCTTTAGTCCGCCGTACTTTGGCCAAAAAAAGTCCGCCGGCGCCCACACACGAGGGGATTATCCCGCGGGATAGTCCCTTCGTGTGTACGCGGCATTAGTGTTTTCCATTTGCCCAGTTTGATTCTTTCACTTCACCCCTTCTTTTCTCTTTCTTTTTTTTTCCCCCCCTTCCTTCCCTCCTTCTATCAATCCCTTGCTTCGCTTGTATAATATAGCTGGGCTATGTAAGCTTTAATAGCCTTCCCACCCGACTCTGATTAACTTCACGGTGCTCACAAGTCTATTGATGTTACATGGGTCTTGATAGTGCTAGTGTTACTCTGTGTATGCTGATTGTAAGTGGGGCTTCCACGAATTTTCAGATAGTAACACTAGTGGGAATATTCAAATTGCACCACTTACTGCACTAAATGTAAGTAGTTTACCAAAGGGTTTAGTACTGACAAAAAAAAAATGACAGAGCCAATGACAGGGCAAACAGTCTACTTATGCGTAAGAATTTTGTGACTCCACTGTTATGGTTGTCAAAAGCGAATGCAAATCTGCTTTGTATTTAGATATATTGACGCTTAAAAAATATTGAGCAAGGGTTGTGATAATCGTTTGTATGTTATTTTCATTATCGCAGTTCAAATTGCTATTGAATATGCAGTTATTGTGATGTCTCTCAAGGTTGCGCTGGTAAGGTTCTCCTCACTGCTCGATCCAGATTCTCCAAAAATGCTGCGCAAAAAGTGCACAGTAACCTCTCTTTTACTCAATACAGCGAAACTGATTTTAGGAGAGACCTCCTATGCAGGCAACTTTATATTTGGGCACACTGGCACATATGCACAAAAACACACGAAAAAATAAATAAAAAATAAACTCCTAGTACTCAGTTGTGCATTTTTTGCATGACCGCTTCGTCATCGCCCTTCAACTGTAGTACAACTGCAGGTATAACAGTGCCTTTAATGGTATATATAGGTATATGAATATAGGCCTCTTCGTGAAACAATAGGAAAACGTTGCTTGTAGGCTCCCTGCTCTCAGTGTCTTCCTTTTCCTCTTGTTAAACACAGCAATATGAATATTAATGGTAGTCTCCTCCCCGTGCTGAATGCTGATGAGTAAATGTATACGTATGTCACCTATTTTAGGGATGCGCTGAAGAGGAATCAAAAAAACACAAGAGAGGAGAAAAAAAACAAAAAAAACAACCTCCTCTGATTCAGATTACACTCAAACTTATAGGCATATGGGCAATCATGCTAATACTCTTAAGCGAAAAAGTCTTGAAATGTTGTTTAAGCTTATTCTTGCATGCTCTCATAAGTAATGTCCCCTATCAGTTTCCACCTGTGGCAAAGCAAAAAAAAACAACGAACAATGCAGTAGGGGATTCAATCCTGACTGTGCAAGACCGTCCTGGAGAAGTAAGGAGAGAGAGGAAAAAGAAACAAAAAAAAAACCTTTACTTTTGCTTTTGCTACACTTTTGCTTCATCAATAGACCTCTTCCCAGATTGTTGTACTGATATTTGTTAACTGAGCATATCTTAGACAGAGAGACAGTCCTCTTAAAGTGGAAGTAAAGCCTCATATATATATTTTTTTTTAAATGGAACCTGCAAGGCAAAGGCATAATGAGCTAGAATGCATAGCATACTAGCTCATTATGAATAACTTACCTGAGAACGAAGCCCCTGAAGCGACCCTCGTCCACGTCTTCCTCCGCCGCCATCAATCCCGGAGTGACTTCCGGG
This sequence comes from Lithobates sylvaticus, assembly GCA_028564925.1. Classification (NCBI taxonomy): domain Eukaryota; kingdom Metazoa; phylum Chordata; class Amphibia; order Anura; family Ranidae; genus Lithobates; species Lithobates sylvaticus. The sequence goes on from CM053026.1 coordinate 400,763,689, forward strand.
TCTTGCTGCTCCGGTGCTGTCATTCGCCAGAGCCGCGATAACGTGATAACATGCGCACGGGAGCCGCCAAGAGTGGCATATCGCCGTTATCTGCGGCTTTCTCAGTGCGCCTGTGCGCCGCTGTCTGTCTTTTTGTAAATATCTCCTAAACCGTGTAGGTTTAGGAGATATTTATTGGACCTACAGGTAAGCCTTAATCAAGGCTTACCTGTAGGCCAAAGTGGTTTACAACCACTTTAACAGTTCGTTTTACTGATATAAACGACAGGTATCAAAGCTCTAATGTGTTTAATGAAGCACCACCAGAGCAAGGTGGTGAAGGTGTGGTATTGCTGTCTGCTATGGTTAAAAATGTAGTGCCAAAATCTTATTTGAACCAAAGTGATATGTGCAATGTGTCTGTTGCTGAACCACTCTGTCCCTCTGGGTCTCCTTGTGTAGTCGGAGCGGTACTGCGTGGTACCTCTGGGAGCACAGAGATAACAGACTGGGACAGGTGGACAAAAAGCCTGTTGGCTTTGTTGGAAAAGGCCTCTGTTGGTAAAAGTGAAGCAGACATGACTTCTGCAGTGCCAGATGAAGGACCTGAAGAGCAACTTGTATGCAAGGATGCACTTGCTACTGCAGATGATGGTGTTCATGAGATGGAAACGCCAAATAAGGGCAAACACACAGAAGAGGTCATGTCTGTGATCCACAAAGGGCCCAATGATGTGATAATGGATAATGCCGAGCCAAATGTGTTGGTGGAAGTGCCAGATGGCACAGCCATAAATGAAGTGATTGTAGTCACAGGTCCAAATGTTTTATGGGAGGATGGTCAGGAGTCAGGACAGTTGTTGGCAGAGGATCTCCTGCCAGTGGAGTTGGTGGATAGTGAAGCTGCCGTGGACAACCACTCCACTGGATGCAGTTCCTCTTCAGACACTGCCCAGCCGAACATGCGTGAAATGAAATATGACAGATGCATTGAAATTTCTGACCGTGATGAAACATGCAGCTCATTGTCAATTTGTAAGGGTTTGGTTACCATGGGTGACAACAAAAATAATGGTAGACCTGAAGATCTTGGTCAAGTTGATCTGGTTGTAGCAAACCCTGAAAATTGTAATGAGATAGGGAATGGTATGATTGACACAGGAGAAGTAAAAGATACAGCAGAATTAGGCCCCCTACAGGTTCAGGAGGGTATTTCTGGGGAAGATTTCCTGAGGTTTGAGAAATTTCTAAGGTCTGAGAAGGATCGTGATAAACAATGGTTGCAGGAAAATGGCCCAAAGCTCAGCAAGGTGTCGCATGACTTTAAAAGCTTAAAGTCGCAAGACACTCAGTATGTCCTTCAGAGGGAGACTAGGATGAGGCTGCAGTCATATGAGGATGTTAGTGATGAAACTGACAAAAATAAGCATGCAGTGTACATGAGGAAACAAGTGACGCTAAGTTTGGACAGTAAGAGGGTGCCCGTACTTGGAGTACAGAGAGGGACCAGTGTCACCCTAATAAGAGAGCCCCCACTTATCATTAAACCAGTGTTTAAAAATGTGGTTCCTTCTAAATTAAGTAAAGAGCAAAGGGGTGGTCTAGTGGAAATTGAGGGAGCACTTTAAAACCTTAATGGTACTGGATCCGTAAAATTCAGAAATCAACCTCATGTGCAAAAAGGTACCAAGATTGGTAAAAGGACTAGTGTAGGCCCAAGAGAAGTGGGAAAACATCGCTTTTGGAAGTGCACTCGTAAAAAAGCATGGGAGTGTCTTTGTAAAGCCCAAGTAGATGCAGCAAGGGGACGTGGAGAAATTCACCTGATGGGACAAGATTTGGCCCATGTGGGTGGCAGCTTGCATGGTCATGCCAAAGTGAGGAGGTTGTACTGGTGTATATTGAAGGTTAAAGCTGATGTCAGTGAGTTTAAAGGTAGGATCAGGGAAAGCAGAGTTTCCCCCAAAAAAATGATTAAGCCCAGGGACCCAAGAAGAAGGCTGAGGATGGGAAAATATAGGACCCTGTTAAGATCCAGGGTGGGACGTGCCTGGAAGCGCACCCGGAAAAAATGTTGGGCCTACGTGGCTGACAGCCAGCACAGAGGTGTCCCAATCATGACGGGTGCTGGTGTTCCTCCCTCCGGATCGAAACAAAGGGGGGGGATATGTGGCAGAGCGAAGCTCTGTCCCTTTGAAATTAGAGGTAAAGGAGATACAGAGTTTGCATCTATATCTACAGACTATAGAATTTAAATGGAGAAAACTGCTCTGTCAGTTTTCTCCAGGTTTTGCTAGTTCTGGATGGGATCTCCAACTGTTTCCGGGTCTTGAGGATAGCAAGCAAGGTGTGTGCCCAGCTGCACACAGACCATATAATGAGGGGCTAATGAGTGGAGGATGGTGGAGTGTGAGCAGCTTGCTGCTGCTGGTGCTGTATGAAGACAGACCTGTGGAGGGGTCATCCCTGTGTAAGGGGTATTCTTTGCCCAGAGACTGGGAAAGGAGGGACAGCCTTGAGAGTCGGGAAGACTAAGGAAGCCAGTGAGTCCAGGGGACTGGAAGGAATCAACTCTGTTGAGAGCAAGCAGAGGAACTGCTGACAAGAGAGCCAGGTGGCTTGGTATGTTTTTCACTTATGAATGCTTAATGAAGTTAAACCCCTGCGTGGGACTTCTGGATGGACTTTTGTGTTTTTCCTTTTTCAATAAACGTGGGCTACCAGGCCCTTGACTCTATATGCCTGTCTGATGAGGACTTACTGCATTAAAAAAATGCATCTTTTCACTTGAGTTAAACACCCCCATGTTACAATATATATATTATATATATATATATTTATATAAACACCAGGGGCGTAACTAGAAATCACAGGGCCCCATAGCAAAATGTTGTATGCCCCCCCCCCCCCCCCCTTTGCAACCACCCCCCCTCCCACAAAAAAATGAATTAATGCCATTGAACAACAGATTACCACACCCATGTGGCACAGTACCCAGGCAACAGCTTATATTATTTGCTGACCTCCATGCCTTCTAACCAATTTATGTTCTGTTATATAAAATTAAATAGTTCAACTCACCATAATGCAGAATCAGTGGGAGCCCTGAGCGAGTTACTTGCCACCGTCGCCTGCCACCAGATTCAACTTGTCACTTGTTGCAGATTATCCACTTGCCACGTCGCCTGCCACCAGATGCAGATTGTCACTTGTCACACGTTGCAGAATGTTACCTGCCACGTCACCTGCTACATGTTGCGGATTGACCACTTACCACGTCCCGGATTGTCACTTGCCACGTCACCTGCCACACATTACGGATCGTCACTTGCCACATCCCAGATTGTCGCTTGCCACGTCACCTGCCACACATTACGAATTGCCACTTGCCACGTCCCGGATTGTCACTTGCCACACAGTATGGATTGTCACTTGCCATGTCCCGGATTGTCACTTGCCACGTTGCCTGCCACACGTTATGGATTGTCACTTGCCACGTCACCTGCCACACATTACGGATTGTCACTTGCCACATCCCGGATTGTCACTTGCCACACATTACGGCTTGTCATTTGCCACATCACGGATTGTCACTTGCCACATCGCCTGCCACATAATCCACATTGTCACTTGCTGTGTCACTTTCCTGCTGTGTCCCAGAGTCAGGCAGCAGATAGATAATGTCATCTCTCTTCTTCCCACGGCTGCCTGCAAAGTGAGGGGGGAACTGCACTGCAGGGATGCAGGGTGGGCGCCGGGCGGTGAGAGATGATGTCATCTCTATGCTCCCCCACCCGTCAGCTCCCTGATTGGCCAGCCCGCTCATGCCCGTGCTCTCACCCGCGGAGCCGCCCGCTGCCCCGCGGAGCGGCCTGTCCTCACTGGGCCCCACTCGGCTGCGGGCCCCATAGCACCCACGTGTGTTGCTCTGGTGGTAGTTCCGCCACTGATTATATATATATATATATATATATATATATATATATATATTATCTGCATTTAGTGTAGACTAGATATTCAGTGTAGACTCTATATTCAGTCAGTGCAGGCAATGTAGTATATATAACACAGTGTATTGAAGTGGCTAAGGGGAACCCTGTGCCAAAATTTAAAAAAATGGTATGGGGTCCCCCCCCAAAATCCATGCCAGGCCCTTCAGGTCTGATATGGATTTTAAGGTGAACCCCATGCCAAAATAAAAAAAATCCATACCAGACCCTTATACAAGCAATCGGCCTGGCAGGTCAGGATAGGGGGGGACGAGCGAGCGACCCCCCCCCCCTGAACCATATCAGGCCCTCAACATAGGAAGGGTGCTTTGGGGTCCCCTCCAAAGCACCTTGTCCCCATGTTGATGGGAACAAGGGCCTCATCCCCACAACCCTTGCCCGGTGGTTGTGGGGGTCTGCGGGTGGGGAGCTTATCAGAATCTGGAAGCCCCCTTTACCAAGGGGGACCCTAGATCCTGCCCATCCCCCTATATACCAAATAAAGTGTCAAAAAGTAAAAACCACAAAAGACAGCTTTTGACAATTCCTTTATTAAAAAATAAGAAAGAAAAAGTGTCCCGCGATGTCCATCCTTCAATCACGGCGCAGACGGACCCAAAAAATATAAAAAAAATAAAAGCGCGCCTCAATGGGAGGTGTCCCGCCGACTGCTGTCTTTTTGCGGTGACAGCTGTTATATAGGCAAGGGTGGGGCCAATCCGGTGACGTAACCGAGTGACCCCGCCCCTTCTGACATCATGTGCCGTCAGAGGGGGGCGGGGTCATCCGGTTACGTCAGTGGGTGGCCCCGCCCTTACCTTTATAACAGCTGTCACCACAAAAAGACACCAGTCGGCAGAGCTATTTTTAGTCTGCGCCATGATTGAAGATGGATGGATAAACGAATTGTCAAAAACTGTCTTTTGTGTTTTCTACTTTTTTTTGATGAATTTATTTGATGAATGTGTAGGGGCTGAGGGGCGGGATTTAGGGACCCCCTTGTTAAAGAATGGATTTTGGTGTGGATTTCCCCTTAAAATCGATATCAGACCCAAAGGGCCTGGTATGGATTTTGGGGGCGGGGATCCTGCGCTGTTTTTTTTTTTTGGCGTGGAGTTCCCCTTAAAATCCATACCAGACCCTAAGGGCCTGATATGGACTGGGAGGGGGGGGGGGCATGCTGTTTTTTCCCTTGATTTTTATATATATTGCCAGGATTCAGCAATAGATTACAGGCGCAAACAAGTTTAAATAACATTTTTCCTTTAGAAATGTAATTTTGCTGCGGGACAGTAAAACACATCAGACAAATGGGCTACTTTACAGGCAGACTAAGGGGACCCCCAGGCACGATATTTAAAGGAATATTCATTTTTATTGTTTCACTTTAAGCATTCTTAAAATCAATGCTCCTGAAAAAACAGTAGTTTTTAAAACTTTCTTTTGCATTGATACATGTCCCCTGGGGCAGTACCGGGTCCCCATACACTTTTTCTGGTAATAACTTGCTTATAAGCCTTTGTAAAATTAGCACTTTTTATATTTGTGTCCCATAGACTTTAACGGTGTTTGCATGTTCGCAAAAATGTTTTGCCTGTTCGCATGTTCTGGTGTGAACCGAACCGGGAGGGGGGGGGTCCCTAATCCCTAATCAGGATGGCTGAAGACTGACACTCAGAAGAAGCTGAGAAGAAAATACAAGCTCCAGTGAGGGACCTTACAGGCATTGGAACTAAGGTAAGTGTTAAAGGAGTTGTAAAGTCTCAGTGTTTTTCACCTTAATGCATTCTATGCATTAAGCTGAAAATCCTTCTGTGCTGCAGCAGCCCCCCAGAGCTCCCCTTTTTCCTACCTGAACCCAATCGTTCCAGCAACGAGCAGCACAAGTCCAGCAGCTCCAGCTGCTGTCTTGCATCCTCATTGGATAGATTGATTGCAGCATGAGCCATTGGCTTCCGCTGCTGTCAATAAAATCCAGTGACAGGGGAGCAAGGGCGGGTCCTGCTGTCTGTATCAATGGATGCATCAGCGTCTTTATTAATGTGGTTCTAAAGCTTAAGCATTGTTTACCTTAATGCATTCTCTGCAATAAGGTAAAACATGTTTAGGTAACAGTATTTCCCCATCACCTCCCCTTATACTAACTTGAGTCCTCACTCGATCCAGCACAGTGCCCGTCTGTAGCAGCTCTGTCCTCTCTCCGCATCCTCACAGACTTTGCGGAGGCAGCTGGAACCATTGGCTCCCACTGCTGTCAGTCAAATCCTGTGACAAGGAGCCAGCCATTACACTTGTAGTCAGAGTCTTCAAGTGGGAAATGCGATATTCCTAAGAACCAAGGCCTGAGGTGTGCCATGGCCTAGCTGGTCAGTATGCCTAAAAAGAGGGCAAAAAGACACAAATTTAGGTGAAGAAGGGAAGGTAATGGTCCAACACGTAGAATAGCATGCGCCCGGATGGCAACAGTAAGTAACCAGTAAGTATCCACTGTGACAGGAGAATCCACCGACTCCTGACTTGGGGATGAGAAGGAACCCCCTGTAAAACCTGCGAAGCTACGCAGAACCCAACCGAACGTCCCGTGAAGGATAGGATTGAGCCTGATGCCCAAGACAACCCAGACATGAGAATGAACTGCTTGTGAATGAGAGGATACGTGGGGGAAAGGGAGAAAGGGCTGGCCCAAGGAACCCCTGCAAAATGATGGCCGAGAGATTGAAATACTTCAACGGACACCAGTGAAGTAGCTCAGTGAAATGCCCCCCCCCCCAACCCCTGGCCTACCCATACTTGGTATGAGGAAGTGAGAGGGTGAGTGCAAAAAACACCACTGGCAGGAGTGCAAAATGCTGGATGCCTGATGAATGGGATGGAGTAGGCACCATGGCAATGAGCATCGTCAAACATGGAGAAACCATGCCAGACACAGAACACTGGTCCCACCTGATACGATCGGGTCATGCTTCAGCCTGAGACCTAACAACAACTGAGACTGAATCCTGAACTGAGGAAGGAGTGCCAGACTCCATCCCAGGGAAATAAGCATGGCATGATACAGACATACCCAAAGTGACTGAAGCCCCCTCCCTACCTGGAACAGGCTGGGGATCGGAAAAGATGACTGGACCAACGTCCCTGAGCAGTACTCCAGGCAACCTCCTAGACAAGAGGTCGGAGCTGAGAGTGGAATCCAGAATCATTACGACGTTTGCCCAAACCTACCACCTAAGGACCGTGGCTTAGGACACACCCTGAGAGAGACTATAAATCCCAGAGCGATAACCAGGGCCTCTATGCAACAGGACGTCAACTGAAGAAAATTGACGATTGCTTCTGACCCAAGGGTGAGCCCAGTGGCGAAACGACATCTGCACCAATTAATTAGCCCCAACAACAGGCAGGGCTGATGGAAGTGAGTGCAGGCATGGTTGATATCGGTATGGATGCCAAGAAGGCCCAATCCGAGAACACATCTAGAGAAATGACAGACAACCAGACATGAGAACAGCAACGCCCCTAGAATGAGAACATGAGCAGAAATGTCAAGACCACTGCACGTAAATAAACCTGATTACTGACCACCCCCCCCCCCCCCTGTGTAAGTAGTGAGTGAGCCCGAGTAACCTGCAGGGCAGAGACAGGTAATTAACAGAAAACTCAGGGCTAGTGTACCCACAGACCGCGGTGGGTAGTCGTACAGGTGTGGTGAATGAACATGCATCGTATGATGTATGGTATACGGGCGAGAAGATTGTGGTCAACAATCATTAACAAACGAAACCTCAGCCCGTATGGATCAGTGACAGATCCTGACGTGTGAGCCCTAGCTAACTGACCCAGGTACAAACATAAACACAGATACTTTAAACAGCTGCTTAGTTCTTTATCTATCTATATATATTTATACCTATTTATATATATTTATTTCTCGATATATATGATTTGGTCTGGTACTGTTTGGACGCACCCGGCGCTGAGTGGTGTATGATAGGCCATTAATATACACCTTCCTTGTTCATTTTATAAACAGATACGATGAGACATGACTGGGGCAGAAATACAAGGACAGCAACGCTATAACAGAAACGCTATGACAGAAATGCTGAAACGGAATCCTGAGGCAGAAACGAAATGACATAAATCCTGGGGCAGAAACGCTATGACAGAAAACAACGCTATGACAGAAAACGCTATGACAGAAAACGCTGGATATGAAAGTTGAGGCAGAAACTTAACAACAGAAATCCTGGGGCAGAACGCTATGACAGAACGCTGAGGCAGAAATGCAATGACAGAAATCCTGTGGCAGAAACGCTGAAGCAGAAATGCCATGACAGAAAACCTGGGGCAGAAACGCAAAGACAGAAATGCAACAACAGAAATCCTGGGGCAGAACGCTATGACAGAACGCTGAGGCAGAAATCCCATGACAGAAATCCTGGGCAGAAACGCAAATGACAGAAACACGCTGAGACTGAACGATGAGGCAGAAATGCAATGACAGAAATCCTGGGGCAGAAACGCTATGACAGAAATCCTGGGACAGAAATGCTATGACAGAAATCCTGGGACAGAAACGCTATGACAGAAATCCTGGGACAGAAACGCTATGACAGAAATGCAGGGCCAGGAACGCTATGACAGAAATGCCGGGGCAGAACGCTATGACAGAAATGCCGGGGCAGAACACTAAGACAGAAAAACGCTATGACATAAATCCTGGGGCAGAAACACTTTGACATAAATCCTGGGGCAGAAACGCTATGACATAAATCCTGGGGCAGAAACGCTATGACAGAAATCCTGGGACAGAAATGCTATGACAGAAATCCTGGGACAGAAACGCTAAGACAGAAATCCTGGGACAGAAACGCTATGACAGAAATGCAGGGCCAGGAACGCTATGACAGAAATGCCGGGGCAGAACGCTATGACAGAAATGCCGGGGCAGAACACTAAGACAGAAAAACGCTATGACATAAATCCTGGGGCAGAAACACTTTGACATAAATCCTGGGGCAGAAACGCTATGACAGCAACCCTGGGGCAGAAACGCTATGACAGAAATCCTAGGGCAGAACGCTGAGGCAGAAATGCAATGACAGAAATCCTGGTCAGAAAAGCAAATGACAGAAACACGCTGAGACTGAACGCTGAGGCAGAAATGCAATGACAGAAATCCTGGGGCAGAAAACGCTATGACAGAAATGCTGAGACTGAACGCTGAGCCAGAAATGTTGGGGAAAACACTAAGGGAGAAATGCTATGACAAAAACGCAGAGACTGTACGCCGAGACAAAATGCCGGGGCATGGCGCAATGACAGAAATGCTGGGGCAGAACGTTATGACAGAAATGCTGGGGCAGAACGCTATGACAGAAAAACGCTATGACAGAAATCCTGGGGCAGAAATGCTATGACAGAAATCCTGGGACAGAAATGCTATGACAGAAATCCTGGGACAGAAACGCTAAGACAGAAATCCTGGGACAGAAACGCTAAGACAGAAATCCTGGGACAGAAACGCTAAGACAGAAATGCAGGGGCAGAAACGCTATGACAGAAATGCAGGGGCTATGACAGAAATTCTGGGGCAGAAACACTTTGACCGCAACCCTAAGGCAGAAACACTTTGACCGCAACCCTAAGGCAGAAACGCTATGACAGAAATCCTGGGGCAGAAACGCTATGACAGAAATCCTGGGGCAGAAACGTTATGACAGAAATCCTGGGGTAGAAACGCTATGACAGCAACCCTGGGGCAGAAACGCTATGACAGCAACCCTGGGGAAAAAACGCTATGACAGCAACCCTGGGCCAAAACGCTGAGACAGCAACCCTGGGGCAGAAACGCTGTGACAGCAACCCTGGGGCAGAAACGCTGTGACAGCAACCCTGGGCAGAAACGCTGTGACAGCAACACCTGGGCAGAACACTGACAGACATGCTATGACAGAAATGCTGAGTAGAAACGCTAAGACAGAAATGCAGGGGCAGAAACGCTATGACAGAAATGCAGGGGCAGAAACGCTATGACAGAAATGCAGGGGCAGAACACTATGACAGAAATGCCGGGGCAGAACGCTATGACAGAAATGCCGGGGTAGAACGCTATAACAGAAATGCCGGGGTAGAACGCTATGACAGAAATGCCGGGGCAGAACGCTATGACAGAAAAACGCTATGACAGAAATCCTGTGGCAGAAACACTTTGACCGCAACCCTGGGGCAGAAACGCTATGACAGAAATCCTGGGGCAGAAACGCTATGACAGAAATCCCGGGGTAGAAACGCTATGACAGCAACCCTGGGGCAGAAACGCTATGACAGCAACCCTTTGGAAAAAACGCTATGACAGCAACCCTGTGGCAGAAACACTGTGACAGCAACCCTGGGGCAGAAACACTGTGACAGCAACCCTGGGGCAGAAACGCTGTGACAGAAATGCTGTGCAGAACACTGACAGACATGCTGTGCAGAACGCTATGACAGAAATGCTGAATAGAAACGCTATGACAGAAATGCCGGGCAGAAACACTATGACAGAACTGCCGGGCAGAAACGCTATGACAGAAATGCCGGGCAGAAATGCTATGACAGAAAAACGCTGTGACAGAAGTCCTGGGAAATGCTACGATGGAAACACTGACCAAAGAAAGAAAAATAACAAAGTAAAAGCAGCAAACTGTGTTTTACATCCTCCCTGTCTTGCCAGTCTCCCAGGCATGCCAAGCCCTGCTGACAATGAACATGACCTATGTAAGCTTGAGAATGACATGTGACTACACCACGATACTCCAGCATGGTACAGCTACTGCAACCCTCGGCAGACCTGTCACCTCACGTCTGGCTGTTGCCATGACTGCTGTGGGTAGGTCTGATGTCCTCTGTCACTGTGCTGCAGAGATGCCAGTTTTTGTGGGAAGAGAGGAGAGAAGGGCGGGTGGCCGCCCATCCCCCCTTGTGAGCACCGGGAGAACGGGCGGCCCGCCCCCTCGTGGAGCAAGATGTACACGAGAGGAGCAGGCGAACGGCCAAATCACCCCGCCACCAGGCGTGCGGCTGCCTCGTGGAGATGGATGTGCATGTGCGTGAACACAGAGAGAATCAGCATGCGACCCCCACATGGAGCAAGATGTGCATGGGGGGAGAGGAGCTGGGGGGCGGCCGATCACCAGACGGGCGGCTCCCTCGTGGAGCTGGATGTGCATGGGGAGTCGGCGGGTGGCAGATCAACCCCCCTCCCCCCGCGTGAACATCGGGAGGAGAGGGCGGGGGGGCCCCTCCTGAATCCGGTACTGCTCAGGGAGAAAAGGGTCAGTATATCACCATCTACATACAAAAGACATTACACTTGTTATTTTAAGAAAAAAATGTTTGACTTTACAATCACTTTAAGCAGGGCTTTTTTTCTCAGAGAATAGGTGCAGGAACTCAACCATGCCTGCCACACACCTACCTGCCAAATGGCATCAAATAGTAGCTCTTCCCTCTGCATACAACCCCCCCCCCCCCCCTTCCACTGCCCTCATCTTCTCCCCCCTCCTTAAAAGCTCCACCATCTGTGATATGTCTTACCTTTGTTGCAATTGTAACAGCCTCACCCATTGCAAAGCGACCTTGGTAGAACTGGGCTTACCGATTACCTCCTGCTTGTAGCTCGTCGTTCGTTTTTTGGTAGTTCGTCTAGGGGTTCCCAGGGTTAGTACCCAGAAATTTGTTGAGACTGACACTTAAAGTCCTTTTGAGGATTTTATTTGCAAAAAAACTTTTAAACACAACACAGTCTCTCAGTTGGGAATAGAGGGTATGGGTGATGAAGCTCAGGCACTTTAGAACTGCTGACATCAATGTATGTTTCTTTTGATAGCCCAGGGAGTAGCCACTCGCAACTGGGCACTTCACTGTTGGATAAACCCTTGTTTTGTAGATCTAGCAGCCAACAAGTGATTCAGAATTTGCAAAGTCTCTGCCACAGACTAGGCTGTAACCGAAGGGTAATTTAGGAACTTTTCCTGTGGTACCTGGATCTTTCAGCCATTGCAGCAATACCGTAGGAAATGTGGATTCAACTAGTGTCCATACATCACAGCTCCCTCTTACCGAGCAGCCAGCTTCATGGCCCTCCTCCGAAGAGTCCTCCCCTGGTCGCTTGTACGAGTTGCTGTGCCTTTCCAATCCTGAGAGGGCACCGGGACACTTCAGAATCCTCTTTCAGTTACTGTGCCTCGAACTAGCCAGTTCCGAGGCTCGGGAACGGATGGATCCCCTCCCCAGACCATGAGGGCCTCTGGGGCTGGTCAGGATGACCAGGCTTACGGGGACGGCAGACAATCCTGGGTCTGGGACCCCTTGCGGGATTGGTCCGGACCGGAACCAGGAAAAAAAGGGCAAGCCGACCCCTGAACATGTGACTTCAGCAGCTTAAATACCCCTTCCTGGAATACACAGTGGGCCAGACGCGCCCACTGATTGGCTCCGAGAAAGATTGGTACCTAACACGTCCAACCAGGCTGCGTTCTCAGCCTGTCACAGGTGCTCACCCACCTATGACCAGACAGAACTCCAGTACAGCCCAGCCAAACTGATGCCAAAATAAAAGACCTAGAACAATTAACCCCCAGAACTCAGTTGCAGTTCTGGAAAAACTCAATTTGCAGAATAGCGCACACTTAGAAAAAGCCTACCATGCACCCTCTCCTGCCCATGACTGCACTGAACCCTGGGCACCTGTTCTGTGTCTCCCTTGTCCCTGCGCAGGAGATCTGATCTGTGGGAGCTACTGGGAGATAAGCTATCACTTGTAAATGCAGAAGCTGGACTTCAGTGTTACCAAGTGATATTGGTGAGCAGGGAACAGAAGACCTGAGCCAGAGGTGGTGGAACTGAGTTCCCCCTAGTTCCTGCTAAAAAAAGCCCTGACTTTAAGTATAGAGGTGACTTTTTAAAATGATACAAAAGCTCTGGCTTTATGCCAGGGAAATCTAAAGACACCAATCTCCGCCGTTTATTTATGCATCTCCAGATTTCCCATAACCAAACTGGGACCAGGGCAGTGGTGTTCCTAGATATGGCCAAGGCTTTTGACTCGGTTGACTGGGGGTACATGGGAATGGTGCTACATCGTATGGGTTTTTGGCCCTGTTATTGTAAATAGGTTTACCTACTATATAGTAAATCCAGGATGGCTTTAAAAATAGGGTCCTCTATATCCATTTTTTTGTTTGTTTTCCCTGATGATTGCGCCTTGGGACTGTGTTCAGGTCTTTTTATACTTTGTCATCAATTCTCCTGTTTGGGTCCCGCATTTGTTTTTTGCAAAATACATGGTCTTTTCAGCTCATTTATATGGGGGTCCGCTTCTCCTAGAATTAGATCTAGGGCTCTGCAGGAACCCTGGGGGCAAGGGGGCTTGGCTTTTCCTGACCTATACAAGTATTTTTTTGTCAGGGCAAGGGGTTTTCACGCATAGGGGGCTTCTTGGGGATGACGGGAACCCTGCCACGGTGTTGGAGGCAGCAGTGTTAGGCTCCTATGAAAGGCTACGCCTTCTATTACATACAGGATCTAAGGCCTGGTTTCCCCTGACGATAACTATGAGAGCTACACTTAAAGCATGGGACTGTGTTCAGGACCTGCTGCAGCCCGCCTCTGACTCCTTCTCGCCGGCCTCCCCATTGTGGATAAAACCCAATTTCTCAAATTTTTTTAACATTCCAGACCCCATCATATGGGCAGCTAAAGGGATAAAGATGTTAGGGGATATCATTAGAAGGGGTGAACTTTTGTCCTTTGAAGACCTCAAGCTGAGATTTAATTTACCTAATTCTTACCTATTTAGATACCTACAATTGCGACAAGCTTTTACCTCATAATTTGGCTCTGTTAAGGTGGAAATTAAGCCATCAAGCTTAAAAAACATTTTGCTAGATGAGTTTTTGAAAAAAAAACACTCTGAGTTATATAAAGAATTTTTTTCCCTGTTCCTCCTCCCTCTGTGGTTAAGTGTAGAGAGCAATGGTTAGAAGAGGTTCCAGACCTTGGAGGGGGAGGACTGGGACGATGTGCGGAGTTTTCCCCTTTACACATCTGGTCTTGGCAAGGGATCAGCTAATCCACTTTAAATTTCTACATAGGATATACTACACATTGGCAAAACTAGACAGAATTTACCCGGGGGTATCAGCAGACTGCTGGCACTGCTGTTTTGTGTCCGGCCACCTTTGGTCATGTGCTTTGGCATTGTCCGGAGGTCAGGGATTATTGGACCGCTATTCTTCAGTGTATAACAGAAATCACCTATTTACCTATCCCCATGACAGTGGCAGTCTACCTGCTCAGGTTGGTGGAAAGCTTGGCGCCTACCAGAGCTCAACGTACTTTGTTGAATTTGCTGTTGTATTATGCCCGTAAGGCATTAATCTTACATTGGAAAAAAATTACCACACCTTCTATTTCCTACTAGAAAGGATTGGTTAATAAAACGTTGCCACTTTATAGAGTATCATACTTAAGCAGGAGTTGTCCCAAGAAATTTGAAAAGGTTTGGCAGATTTGGCTTGATAGCCCTACAACCGTTACTCAGGACATATAGGGGCACAACAATTAGGGTATGATTACATAAATGGGATGGTGGTTGCTGTGGAGAATTGTGCTAGAGTTTATCTCACACCTGTTGCATGGTACCCTTTCTTGGTCCCATTTGATCCTCTGGTCCTTAGGGCCTCACTGTCTGGGATGAACTCCCCTGGAGGGACAAGTTGTGATTGCCTCTTATTCTATAGCGGGAACTGCATTATGTCTCTGGTTTTACTGATATTATGTAAACATGTTTTTCTTTACTTCTGAGGGACGCACAGCATTTGAGGCCATGTATGAATTTCCTAGGGTGGTGCCTGGTGGGGGGCGGGTGGGTGTTTTAGTGGGGAAGTTTTTTGTTTCTGTATTATTGAGCCCTGCGTGGCTGAAACTTTGTTTTCTTGTACTTGCACCAGTAGAGCATTCATGTACTTTCCATTAAATCTACAGTCACTTACTCTTCTTGCCCTAATCCACGTTTCCATTAGTAACATCTTCTTCCTGATCAGACTTTAGGTCATGACACAGGAAGGAGTTGACCAGCTGACCTCATTAGCACACACCCTGCATCATCTACCCTCCCTTTCCCAGGTGCAAGTTTTTTTAATGAAATGCAATCAATCAGTGATCACCCTTCTCACTAAATACACAATATACAATCAGATTGCATAGTTTATGGCCATGTTTATACAACTAAAATTACTAGTTGTGCTTTCAGTGCCATTAATTGTTAACAGCACACCAAACACAGAAGCAAACACACATTTTGCTATGTGAAAAACCAAGGGGTAAATTCTGTAAAATGCACAGTAAAAAACACGCAACCCACAAAATGACAAAATGTCCCATTAACCACATATAGCGCAGCCGATTGAATTCAACAGGTTGCTCTATGCGTGTCACAGGAAAAACAAGACACAAAATGTGTGCTCCCATTATGCTAGATGTGGATGGGGCCTGAAAGTGAATTTGTTGTGATAACACAACATTGAGGCTCTATTCACATCTGTGCATTTCCTTGCATTTCAGAAATGAGCTGCACCAAAAATTGCAGTAAAAAGTGCATCAAGCTCCACTATGAAAAAAGTTCTGAAGCTTCTTTGGGGTCGATTGCTGTGTGTAGGGCAGCCTATTCAGGTTACATAGTTACATAGTAGGTGAGGTCGAAAAAAGACAAGTCCATCAAGTCCAACCTATGTGTGTGATTTATATGTCAGTATTACCTTGTATATCCCTGTATGTTGTGGTCGTTCAGGTGCTTATCTAATAATTTCTTGAAACTATCGATGCTCCCTGCTAAGACCACTGCCTGTGGAAGGGAATTCCTCATCCTTACCGCTCTTACAGTAAAGAACACTCTACGTAGTTTTAGGTTAAACCTCTTTTCTTCTAATTTTAAACTCCCTTCTGCAAAAAAAGTTTTATCCCTATTGTGGGGTCACCAGTACGGTATTTGTAAATTGATACCATATCCCCTCTCAAGCATCTCTTCTCCAGAGAGAAAAAGTTCAGTGCTCGCATCCTTTCCTCATATGTAATATCCTTCAAACCCTTTATTAGCTTTGTTACCCTTCTTTGTACTCGCTCCATTTCCAGGACATCCTTCCTGAGGACTGGTACCCAAAACTGGACAGCATACTCTAGGTGCGGCCGGACCAGAGTCTTGTAGAGCGCGAGAATTATCGTTTTATCTCTGGAATTAGTCCCCTTTTTAATGCATGCCAATATTCTGTTTGCTTTGTTAGAGACAGCCTGGCATTGCATGCCATTGCTGAGCCTATCATCTACTAGGACCCCCAGGTCCTTTTCCATCCTAGATTCCCCCAGAGGTTCTCTCCCCAGTGTATAGATTGCATTCATATTTTTGCCACCCAAATGCATTATTTAACATTTTTCTACATTGAACCTCATTTGCCATGTAGTTGCCCACCCCATTAATTTGTTCAGATCTTTTTGCAAGGTCTCCACATTCTGTAGAGAAGTTATTGCCCTGCTTAGCTTAGTATCGTCTGCAAATATAGAGATTGAACTATTTACCCCATCCTCCAGGACATTTATGAACAAATTAAATAGGATTGGTCCCAGCACAGAACCCTGGGGGACCCCACTACCCACCCCTGACCATTCCCAGTACTCCCTATTTATCACCACCCTCTGAACTCGCCCTTGTAGCCAGTTTTCAATCCATGTTCTCACCCTATGGTCCATGCCAACGGACCTTATTTTGTAAAGTAAACGTTTATGGGGAACTGTGTCAAATGCTTTTGCAAAATCCAGATATACCACGTCTACTGGCCTTCCTTTATCTAGATGGCAACTCACCTCCTCATAGAAGGTTAATAGATTGGTTTAGCAAGAACGATTCTTCATGAATCCATGCTGATTACTGCTAATGATACCGTTCTCATTACTAAAATCCTGTATATCATCCCCTTCAAGAGTTTACATACTATTGATGTTAGGCTAACTGGTCTGTAATTCCCAGGGGTGTATTTTGGGCCCTTTTTAAATATTGGTGCTACATTGGCTTTTCTACAATCAGCTGGTACCATTCCAGTCAGTATATTGTCAGTAAAAATTATCAACAATGGTCTGGCAATTACTTGACTGAGTTCCCTAAGTACTCTTGGGTGCAAGCCATCTGGTCCCGGTGATTTATTAATGTTAAGTTTCCCAAGTCTAATTTTAATTCTGTCCTCTGTTAACCATGGAGGTGTGTCATGAGGATAAACACTGCAGTTTTAAATGGGCAGATGGGCGGCCCTATGTGTGATAAGTGAAAATGCTCCAAAACGCCTCAAACCCTTGCTGAAAAAAATGCCTCAAACCCTTGCTGTGGGAATGCGAGTTCCCGCTATACAGAGTTGTGAATGGGGCTTGACAACTGAGTGTTTCTGTCCACTCCCTCCTATGTACTTGTATAAAGATGGCCATTCACTATGCAATCTGATTGTGTATTTAGTGAGAAGGGTGATCAATGATTGATTGCATTTCAATTAAAAAAATGTGCACCTGGGAATGGGTGGGTGGATGATGCAGGGTGTGTGCTAATGAGGTCAGCTGGTCAACTCTTTCCTGTGTCATTACCTAAAGTCTGATCAGGAAGAAAGACATTACTAATGGAAACGTCTGGAAACATGGATTAGGACAAGAAAAGTAAGTAACTGTAGATTTAATGGTAAGCTTTGATATTTTTGCAAAAAAAGTACATGAATGCTATATTGGTGCATAGGGTAGCTGGAATTTAGAAAAAAAAAAGTGTACAAAAGTGAACTTATCCTTTAAGGTAAAAACATTTTCTATTCCTCTGCCTCCACCTTCCCTGTGTAAAGGGATTAGAAAGGGGAGAATAGATCAAGCCCTGTGTATGGCTGCATCTCTTCTCCCCTCTCTTCCTCTTCACACAGCACTCGAGCAGCAGCAGGAGCCATTCGCTCCTGCCAGTCAATCAAATGCAGTAAGGAGGAAGTGGGAGGACAGGGGTTAAGTCCTGCTGTGTAAGCCTATGGAGCGCAGCACCATAGACACACAGCTTGGGAGCCAGGATCGCTGCCGGGGGATCCGAGAAGAGGAGGTTCAGGGCCACTCTGTGCAATACCACTGCACAGAGCAGGTGAGTATGACATGTTTGTTATTTTAATAAAAAAAAATTTTTTGACTTTAGCTTCTTCACATCCGTGCTGTAGCCTAATGATGGCTACAGCGCGGACCTACTTTTGCGTCATATGACGTCCGCCCCTTTGCACGCTCCCCACGTGCCCCCTGCGGGGGTCACTTCCTTAATTTATGCAATTAGCGGACCTCCAGCTGTTGTAGAACTATAAGTCCCATGAGGCATAGGAAGACTCAAGCATGACACCCAGAGGCAGAGGCATGAAGGGTCCGCTAATTGCATATCCCTGATCTAAAGGAACCTTTCATTGTTAACCATGTTTAGTTGTCTGATTTGAGACTGTGTTGAATTCACCAGGAGCCAATAGAGTACCAAAAGTACGAAAATACCGTACTTTATTTATTATACCTGGCAGACCTTTGTAGTTATACAATATAGGCATTTTCTTCTTCATAAGTTCAACTACATCCTGCAACTCTATACTTTATGTGGTGACAAAGTTACATTTACCCTCATTCTTTCATGTTATGTTCTTGACTTTATCCAACAGTAACACACTCCTATCTCTTTGTCTGGCTCTATTTAAAAAAAAAAAAAAATCTGAATCTATTATTTCTTCTGAATAGCCTATAATCTTTGTTTTTTGTTCTATTACTTGTGACTTCCTCAGACATAGTTCCTCACTTTCATTATTTTTGGCACATACAGTGTAGTATTTCCTGCATTGGCTTCCTGTTAGAACAGGAAGAGATACAGTCTGCCCGATCAGCTGTTAGCATTATGTCCAGTAAATTTATACTAGCCAGATTCCACGTAATCGTAAAGTGTAAATTTAGATTGTTGTTTTTCCACATAAACAACAGGACATCAAAATACCTCTCATACAATTTTAAACTCCTTAACCACTTGCCTACCGGGCACTTACACCCCCTTCATGCCCAAGCCATTTTTCAGCTTTCAGCGCTGTTGCACTTTGAATGACAATTGCGCAGTCATGCTACACTGTACCCAAACAAAATTTTTATAATTTTCTTCACACACATAGAGTTTTCTTTTGGTGGTATTTAATCACTGCTGGGTTTTTTATTTTTTACAAAAAAAAAGACCAAAAATTTTGAAAAAAAACATTTATTTTACTTTTTATCTGTCAGTAAATTTTGTAACTAAGTAATTGTTTGCCTTCACTGATGTGCACTTATGAGGCAGCACTGATGGGCACTGATAGGCTGAACTGGTGGGCATTGATGAGGTGGCACTAATGAGGAGGCACTAATATGCTGCACTTATGGGCACTGATATGAGGCACTGATGAGCACTGATAGGTGGCACTGATGGGCACTAATAGGCGACACTGGTGGGCACTAATAGGCGGTATGGATACGCGGTACTGGTGGGCATTGATGGGGGGGCACTGATGGCCATTGATCGACAGCAGTGATAGGCGACACTGATTGCCAGCACTGACTGCCCTGGGCGCCCAGGTCTCCTGCTTGTTATGATGACTGCAGGCAGACCTGGCTCCTGATAGCAGAGCCAACCTGTAGATGTTCGGAAGACATGCACAGCAGTCAGATGCATAGCTGGATAGTGGATAATGTCCTCCTAGTGCCTTGGCCAGTATATGGAGAGAGGAATCTGTAAATCATTTGCTGCTTAACCAAATCAGGGTGTGTCCATGCTGCAACTCCTCCCCCTTCCCCATTCTGCCATGTTTTGACTTCTGGCAATGCCAGAGGAGGAAGAAGACAAAGTGACTCCCCAGCTCCTCTAACTCCCATGTGACAAAACAAAAACAGCTTCTGCAACAACATTGACAGTAATAAATGTGTTGTTTTAGTGTTGGCAATTAGGGATGAGCCCAGTGTTCGATTCAAACCCATGTTCGAATCGAACATCAGGCGTTCGTTGAGTCCAGAACTCTGCGGGCCGTTCGCATCAAATTCGTGTGATACGAACGGCCCACATTGCACTGCATTGCTGGCTGATGATTGACTGTAACCCCGCATGCTTGGCCAATCATAGCGCCAGCAGCGATGAGAGCAATAATTGGCCACAGGCAGGATGCCTAGCTCAGGGGGTTTAGTACACACCCCACACTATATAAGGCCGCAGCATTGGCGGCCTTGTGTAGTGTGTTCCGGCGTGCAGGAAAGAGCATTGAATGATAGGCAGGGACAGTGTGTTCTTATCAGTCATTTGCGTGTGGCGAAAGTGCAGGGAAAGAGCATTGATAGGCAGGGACAGTGTGGTCTTCTCAGGCATTTGCGTGTGGGGAAAGTGCAGGAAAAGAGCATTGATAGGCAGGGACAGTTGTTCTTGAATCTTTATTACCAGGCATTTGCAGGACTTTTTGTGTTCTGTGCCTCCTGCGCAGTATACACCTGTATCTACCCTTTAGTGGTGTTGTTCAGTGGTGTTGTTCTCTATAAATACAGCCATCTTCAGGAGTTAGTGTGTGCTGTGTGAGTCCAGCAAAGCACAGTATAAACCTGCACCTGTATCTACCCCTTGTGCTGTTCTCCATTAATATAGCCATCTGTGTGCTTTTTTGAGTCCAGCACAGTATAAACCTGCACCTGTACCTACCCTTTGTGCTGTTCTCCATTAATACAGCCATCTGCAGGAGTTAGTGTGTGCTGTGTGAGTCCAGCACAGCACAGTATAAACCTGCACCTGTATCTAACCTTTGTGCTGTTCTCCATTAATACAGCCACCTGCAGGAGTTAGTGTGTGCTGTGTGAGTCCAGCACAGCACAGTATAAACCTGCACCTGTAACCACCCTTTGTGCTGTTCTCCATGAATACAGCCATCTGCAGGAGTTAGTGTGTGTTGTGTGAGTCCAGCACAGCACAGTATACACCTGCACCTGTATCTGCCCTTCTTTGCTGGTGTCATCTAATCCAGCCATCTACAGGAGTTGGTGTGTGTGTTGTGTGACTCCAGTACAATATACACTACTCAATTTCTGTTTTTCCCACCTCCCTGCACGCCATTCCAATGTCTGGAAGGCCAACAAGGAGAGGCAGACAGTCACAAGCCAAGAAAAGAGGGCAAGCAGGCTCTGTGTCTAGAGACAACAGTGCTGGTCGTGGACGCGGTGCATCGTCATCAGCACGTGGCCATGGGACACGCTTGTCCTTATTTTCTGCAGCTGGACATGTTGAGCCTCATCATGCCGAAGACTTGGTAGAGTGGATGACCAAGCCCTCCTCATCCTCCTCATCCTCTCTCACCCAGGCTCAGGGTACTGGCAAAGCAGCTGCCAATGCGTACTCTTCCCTCGTCTCAATGTCATCAGTCACCCCTTCCCTAGACCCACCATGTCCTCCTGAGGAGTCCCCCAAACTGTTTGACCACAGTGTTGGGTACATGCTCCAGGAGGTGGCTGCGGACCATGTCGTCCTTAGTGACCCAGAAGACTCCGGACCGAATGCCTCAGCTAACCTACGTTGCATGGCCTCCCTGATCCTGCAAAGCCTGTGGAAGGATCCTCGTATTCTTCGGATCAAGGAGAGGGACCATTACTGGCTGGCCACTCTCCTTGATCCACGGTACAAGGGTAAGGTTGCGGACCTTATCTTGCCATCGCAGAGGGAGCAGAGGATGAGACATCTCCGGGAGGCCTTGCAGAAAGGTCTGTGCAACGCGTTCCCAGAGACTGGGAGGTTACAAACTCCTGGTCCTGGACGACAAATTGCTGAGGCTTCGGTCAGTAGCAGAAGGAGCGGTGGGGAAGGTAGCCGCTTGACCGATGCGTTCAGACAATTTTTTTAGTCCGCAGCCCCAAGGTATGATCGGTTCCAGCAACCATCGCCAGCGTCTGATATACATGGTGCAGGAATACCTAGGGGCAAGGTCAGACTTGGACACCTTTCCCACTGAAAATGGCCATGCCATTTTTCTCAAAGATTGAAAATGACTGCTCCAGAAAAAATGTCAGTTTTTAAAACTTCTTTTTGCATTGATACATGTTCCCTGGGGCAGGACCCGGGTCCCCAAACCCTTTTTAGGGCAATCACATGCATATTGGCCGTCATAATTAGCACTTTAGATTTCAAACGTTTGCGTCCATTGTAACTAATAGGGTTCTAACGTTCGTGCAAACTTTCGGTTCGTTCGCAGGTTCTGGTGCGAACCGAACACGGGGGTGTTCGGCTCATCCCTATTGGCAATTGAATAAGAGGGGAACAGGAGCAGAGTAAAACAGTCTCTTCAAAGCTATTCATTTATTTTTGTGACACCAAGTTGCTATGTCAGCATCAGAGGGACAGAACACAGACTTCAGGCATTCCCTTTCTACCTGCAGAAAAGATGTTTCCTACAGAGAGTCTCTCTGACAGGGAGAAAATAATGAATCTCTGTGTGTTCTGCCCCTTTCCTCCCTCTGCTCGCTCAATATTTAACCCTTAGGACTCATTCATACTAGCTTTGCTCTCTGAAGAGCAATCCACATTTGGATCACTCATCAGAGAACATTAGACAGGTGGTAAGGAGGCATTGTATCACCTCCTCTCCACTTGCCTTAACCCCTTGAACACTGGTGGCCTGTCCATAGAGGGCACACGGGCGCCTCCTCCCCTATCCATGCGTCCGGCCCCCTGATCTAACTATCAGTGGTGCCCGACCATGGATTCCAATGTAGGATGGGTGTTTTTTTAAGCACCTGATCAGAGCCAGAGGCTCTAATAGGCTTCAAAAAAGGGTGGCCTCAGAGCGCAGAGCATTGCGCTTCAAGGCCACCCAGTTGTGTGACCATAGCGAATTAATTTTCATCATTATCATACTAAAGTTCCTCCCAGCCAATCAGGAGGCAGGTCTGTAAAAACCTGTTTCTCGATTGGCCAAAGCGGCAGGCGATCCTATTGGATGCCTAGCGGTTTGGCGGAACAGGAGACACGGCAGAGGAAGCTGGAGGAGTGGACACCGGAGCCACCGCGGCCACCGCCTGCACTCCAGGAGAGGACGAGAGAACACCAGAGCCTGCCACACAAGCAGGTAAGTGCCAGACCACCTGCGGGGGGCTGATTCAGTGCCATGCCACGCCGCCAGGGGGGTGATTCAGTGCCATGCCACTCCGCCAGGGGGGGTGCTGTTTGTTTTCTGCCCCCCCAAAAAGAAGAACCCATTAGCCGCCACTGCCCTTGAACCCCACACTAGTGCACACAGTTTTGGGACTGTATCAGAGCACACTGCTTTGGGGGGCAGAGGACTCTACTGTGGGGGGGCAGAGGACATTACTTGAGGGGGATGATGTGAAGGGGGGTAGAGGACACTACTGTGGGGGGTAGAGGAGGCTACAGTGGGGGTATTGATGTGAATGGGGCAGAGGATACTATTGTGGGGAGGAGTGATGTGAAGGGGGGCAGAGGAGTGACACGCTATGTGTTCTTTGTGCCGTCTTTTTTTTGCGGGCTTGATAGTCTTTGTTTTTTGAAAAAAGGGATGTTTGATTTTCTCCATGTTGTCCAGGTAGATCTCTGCACCTGCACGTTCCCCTGCGCACCATTCATTTGAAATGGCTGCAATTCACACTGGAATACAAAAAAAAGCAGTTCATGCAATACTTTTTATAATCGCAACGCACCAAATACTATGCCATGCAATCTGGTACAATGTATTGGCACCCACAGCAGATAGCAAAGGCAGTGCAAAAATGGAATGCAGTGCAGGAAATGCACAAAGAGTGTGCCTTTCCCACACTATGTTGTGGTATGAACCAGCTCTTAATATTCATCTTTTCTATGGAATCTCTTCTGGTAATGTAAGCTGCTGAGTCATACAGGATGAAAGCTAAATACACACAGAAGTGGTTTTGGTATTCTACACCCACTCATAAGGTGACTGAGCAGCTTATAAATGAGACACCAGACTAGCTATGAATAAAGCCACCCATAGATCGATCAAATTATGTCTGGTTCAGCAGAAACCAGCTGAATTTCGATACATGTATGGCTATTCTCACTGAACAGAAGTCAATCTAATGATCAACTGCTGTTAATATTGGAAAACGTTTCTTGATCAGCCAGCTGCAGCAAATCTGAGTCTCGCTGTCAGAATACAATGGTACAGAGGGGAGGATTCCTCCATCTACCTCACTTGTGTGGATGGGCAAATCTATTCTTCTTTTTATTTTTGATCAGCTGGCTGGCTGATTGAAAAACACAATCCGTCTATGGCAAGCCTAAAGCCTCGTACACACGATCAGATTGTTGGCAGGGGATTGTCTGTTGACAGACTGTTGTCCTAAAATCTGACTGTTTGTACACTCCTTCTGACAATTGTTGTCCAACTTTCGGCCAACAAATTTTGGATGGCAGGCTAGTAAATTTTCGGCGGACAGCGGTCTGTTTTTCTGTACTGATTTTCGTATCATCAGTACACAAATCCGTCACACAAAAGTCAAAAGTACTAACACGCCTGCTCGGAATCAATGCTCACCAAACATGAAATTAGCAGAAGGGGCCCAAAAGGTGGTTTTCAAGAGCTGAAATTCCTTGTAGCACGCCACTAAGTTTGTGTGTGTTGGCCGACAATTGTGTACCATTAGTATGCAAGACAAGTTCCTGGCACGCGCCCTTTGGACAAAAATCAGACGCTCGGTTGGCCAACAATCGGATCATATGTACGAGGCTTAAGGCTTTGTAAGCCAAAACATGCTAGCTCTTTGCTATATATTAGACCAGTGTTTCTCAACTCCAGTCCTCAAGGCGCCCAAACAGGTCATGTTTTCAGGCTCTCCATTATTTTGCACAGGTGATTTGATCTGTTTCACTGCCTTAGTAATTACCTCAGCCATTTTATCTGAGGGAAATCCTGAAAACATGACCTGTTGGTGAGCCTTGAGGACTGGAGTTGAGAAACACTGTATTAGACCACTTGACTTATTAAAGAAACTTTGCGGATTATGTATTAAAGTGGTAGTAAAGTCAGAAGGTTTTTTAGCTTAATGCATTCTATGCTCAACTTTTTTTTTAAAGGATATTTGCACACAGGTCATGTTAGCATTAAGAAACAAAAATGTGTGGGGGTCCCCGCGCCCCAAAAAAAATGGCGCGGGGGTCCCCCTCAAAATCCATACAAGGCCCTTATCCGAGCACGCAACCTGGCAGGCCGCAGGAAAAGAGGGGGGACAAGAGAGCGCCCCCCCCCCCCCTCCTGAACCATACCAGGCCACATGCCCTCAACATTGGGGGGGTGCTTTGTGGTCCCCCCCAAAGCACCTTGTCCCCATGTTGATGAGGTTGTCGGGGTCTGCGGGCGGGGGGGCTTATCGGAATCTGAAAGCCCACTTTAACAAGGGGACCCCCAGATCCTGCCCCCCCTGTGTGAAATGGTAATGGGGTACAAAAGTACCCCTACCATTTCACAAAAAAAAGTGGCAAAAATGTTAAAAATGACAAGAGACAGTTTTTTTGACAATTCCTTTATTAAAGTCTTCTTTCCATCTTCTTCGGGTCTTCTTCATTCTTCATCCTTCGGTTTCTTTCTCCATCTTCTTCTTCCTCTGCTTCTTCCTCCGATCCTCTGCTTCTTGCTCCGGTGTTCTCGTCCGGCATCTTCCTCCACGGCGTCTCTTCTTCCTCGATTCGTTCTCGGGCCGCTCCGCATCAATGGGAGGCTCCCGCTGTGTGACGCTTCTCTTCTTCTGACAGTTCTATAACGGAACCATGCGTCAGAGGGGGGTGGGGTCACCGGGTGGCCCCGCCCTCCGTTATATAAGAACTGTCAGAAGAAGTGAAGCGTCACACAGCGGGAGCCTCCCATTGATGCGGAGCGGCCCGAGAACGAAGCGAGGAAGAAGAGACGCCATGGAGGAAGATGCCAGACGAGAACACCGGAGCAAGAAGCAGAGGATCGGAGGAAGAAGCAGAGGAAGAACAAGATGGAGGAAGAAACCTGAAGGAAGAAGACCTGAAGAAGATGGAAAGAAGAAGACTTTAATAAAGGAATTGTCAAAAACTGTCTCTTGTAATTTTTAATATTTTTGCCACATTTTTGTGAAATGGTAGGGGTACTTTTGTACCCCATTACCATTTCACACAGGGGGATGGGATCTGGGGGTCCCCTTGTTAAAGAGGGGGCTTTCAGGTTTCCGATAAGCCCCCCTCCTGCAGACCCCCACAACCACCGGGCAAGGGTTGTGGGGATGAGGCCCTTGTCCTCATCAACATGGGGACAAGGTGCTTTGGGGGGGACCCCAAGGCACCCTCCCAATGTTGAGGGCATGTGGCCTGGTATGGTTCAGGAGGGGGGGGGGGCGCTCTCTCATCCTCCACTCTTTTCCTGCAGCCTGCCAGGTTGTGTGCTCAGATAAGGGACTGGTGTGGATTTTGAGGGGGACCCCCATGCCATTTTTTTTGCGCAGAGTTCCCCTTAATATCCATACCAAACCTGAAGGGCCTGGTATGCTCTTGGAGGGGAACCCATGCCGGTTTTTTATTTAAAATTAAAGTCGCCTGGCCTGGGGGTGACAACGTAATTTTGTAAGTCGCCCCAAGTCGTGTTGAAGTCGCCCCAAGTTGCGCTGTGATTCATACTCAAGTCGTGTTGCCTCCCAAAGTCACGCTGGAAGTCGTGTGAATAAACTGTTAATGATACGGCGTGCGCTATTATCAATGGCATATTTATTATCGATGTTGCGCTTATGCGTGCGCCGGTTCACACGCTCGATTAATAATTTATCTGGCGCACCAATTAAGGTGTGAACTGGCGCAGCGCATTCGTCTTAGTAAATCAGCCCCTATATCTTTCACACAAACCAATCAATATACACTAATTGGGATTTTTTTTCTACCGAAGACATGTAGCAAAATACATTTTGGTCCACATTTATGAAGATGTTTGATTTTTTTTAAAAAAAATTATTGGATATGTTTTATAGCAAAAAGTTAAAAAAATATTTATTTTTTTCGTCTTTTTTCATTTATAGATTAAAAAAAACCCAGTGGTGATCAAATACCCCTAAAAGAAAGCTCTATTTGTGTGAAACAAAATGATATAAATTTTGTTTGAGTACAGCGTTGCATAACCCCCGCAATTGTCAGTTAAAATAGCGAAGTGCTAAATAGCAAAAAATGGGCTGGTCATTAAGGGGGTACGTAAAAGGTGGTTAAAGGAACTGTGTATTTTTAATGCAAGCCTTATTAAAAGGCTGAACAGTATGTAAAAAAAAATATATAATGACTAAATTAAAAAACAAAATACATGTACATACAGTGCCTTGAAGAAGTATCCATACACCTTGAAATGTTCCACATTTTGTCATGATACAACCAAAAATGTAAAAGTGTATTTTATTGGGATTTTATGTGATAGACCAACACAAAGTGGCGCATAATTGTGAAGTGCAAGGAAAATTATAATTGTTTTGCAAAAATCTTTACAAATAAATATCTGAAAAGTGTGGCGTGCATTTGTACTTCCCCCCCGAGTCAGTACTTTGTAGAACCACCTTTCACTACAATTACAGCTGCAAGGCTTTTTGAGAAAGTCTCTACCAGCTTTTCATATCTAGAGAGTGACATTTTTGCCCAGTCTTCTTTGCAAAATAGGTCAAGCTCTGTCAGATTGGATGGAGAGCGTCTGGGAACAGCAATTTTCAAGTCTTGCCACAGATTTTCAATTGGATTTAGGTCTGGACTTTGACAAGGCCCTTCTAACACATGAATATGCTTTGATCTAAACCATTCCATTGTTGCTCTGGCTGTACATTAAGGGCTCTTTCACAAGGACGGTCCGTATGTCCGTTTTGCATCCTTCCGTTTTCGGATGCAAAACAGACACATACTGTACATGTATCCCTATGGGTTAGCGGATGAACATCCGCTGACACCCGATCTCGTCCGTGCCCACTATGGTCCGTTTCTGCAGACGGAGGAAAACCCTATTTTTTTCATCCGTCTGCAGAGCAGATCAGATGACGACGGACTCTACGGTCCGTCGTCACCCGATCTCCCATAGGGGTGAGCGGCACTCTGACAGGTCCGTCCCTGCACAGAGTGCAGAGACGGACCTGTCATCTTCCTGCTCAACGGAGATCGCTCCGGCGATCCCCGCTGAGCATTCGGATATCCACAGGGTGGATCAGCACTGATCCGCCCCGTGTGAAAGAGCCCTTAGGGTCGTTGTCCTGCTGGAAGGTGAACCTGAAACTCACCCCTAGCCTATTTTAAACAACAGAGATTAATCATTCTGTAATGTCAAGAAAATAAATTGAAGGGCTAGTTAGACTCATTGAAATAACACAGGAAGTTTGCATTGGACAGCTCTGAATAATCAACAGATTTTTTTTTGCAATTATCTAGCAGATATAACAAAATGCTTTCAGTGGTATATTCAATGGAGCAAAAAGTAGCAATGATGAGAAGTTCTTTGTTAGGGTTTACATACACTTTAACCACTTGCCTACAGGGCATCTTTACCCCCTTCCTGCCCAGACCAGTTTTCAGCGCTCTCACAGTTCGAATGACAATTACTCATTCATGCAACACTGTACCCAAATTAAATTTGCGTCCTTTTTTTCACACAAATAGAGCTTTCTTTTGGTGGTATTTAATCACTAGTGAGTTTTTTTATTTTTTTGTGCTATAAATAAAAAAAGACTGAAAATTTGGTGAAAAAAATCCTTTTTCTTTGTTTCTGTCATAAAATTTAACAAATTAGTAATTTTTCTTCATAAATTTTAGCCAAAATTTATACAGCTACATATCTTCAGTAAAAATAACCCTAATTAGTGTATATTATTTGGTCTTTGTGAAAGTTATAGAGTCTACAAGCTATGGAGCCAATCATTGAAAATTGATCACACCTGATGTACTGAAGGCCTATCTCATTTCTTGAGACACTAAGGCCCCTTTCACACTGGGGCGTTGAGCCGCGGTGACGGTAAAGCAGCGCTATATTTAGCGCTGCTTTACCGTCGTTTTCACCGCGGTTTTCGGCCGCTCGCGGTGCGGTTTTACCCCCCGCGAGCGGCCGAAAAAGGGTTAAACACCCCCCGCAGAGCGCCGCCGTAGCCGCGGTATTACCGCGGTAACCGCGGTATTGCCGCGGTTTTACGGCGGTCTCCCATTGTAATCAATGGGAAGGAGCGGTATAGGAGCGGTGAACACACCGCTCCTATCCCGCTCCAAAGATGCTGCTAGCAGGACTTTTTTTACCGTCCTGCTAGCGCACCGCTCCAGTGTGAAAGCCCGCCGGCTTTCACACTGGAGTGAATGGGCCCCAGTGTGAAAGGGGCCTAACAAGCCAGGAAAGTACAAATACCCCCCAAATGACCCCTTTTTGCAAAGTAGACACCCCAGGGTATTTAGTAAGTCGCATGTCGCAAGTCGCATGTCGCATAATTGTAAGTCATAAGTCGCATAATTGTCATATTAACAGGTTATTTCTCTCACACAGCATATGCATGCTTGCAACTACACACCAAAACACATTCTGCTACTCCTCCTGAGTATGGCGATACCACAGGTGTGAGACTTTTTCACAGCCTGGCCACATACAGAGGCCCAACATGCAAGGAGCACCGTCAGGTGTTCTAGGAACATAAATTACACATATAAGTTCATGACGACCTATCACACTTTTGAAGACTCTGGACCAGGGACAATGGAAACACCCACAAAATGACCCCATTTTGGAAAGCAAATACCCCAATGTATAATCTATGAGGCATAATGAGTCTTTTGAATGGTTCATTTTTTTCCAGAAGTTTTTTTAAAAATGTGGAAAAAAATGAAAACGCATTTATTATTTACACAAAGCTGTACATTTTTAAGATATTTTCAACACATAGCATGTACATAGCAAAAATGACACCCCAAAATACATTCTGCTACTCCTCCTGAGTATGACGATAGCACATGTGTGAGACTTTTACACAGCATGGCCACACACAGAAGCCCACCTTTGAAGTAACATCGTCAGGCGTTCTACAAACATAAATTACACATCTCATTTCTCAACCACCTATTATATTTTTGAAGACCCTGGAGCACTAGGACAATGGTAACGCCCACAAAATGACCCCATTTTGGAAAGCAAACACTGCAACCTATAATCTATGAGGCATAATGAGTCGTTTGAACTAATCATTTTTTTTCCAGAAGTTTTTGGAAAATGTGGAAACAAAATGAAAACCAATTTTTTTTTCACAAAGTTGTCAATTTTTAAGATATTTCCAACATATAGCATGCACATAGCAAAAATGACAACGCCCAAAATACATTCTGCTACTCCTGAGTATGGCAATACCACATGTGTGAGACTTTTACATAGCCTGGCCATATACAGAGGCCCACCATTGAAGTAGCACCTTCAGGCGTTCTACAAGCATAAATTACACATCTAATTTCCTGACAACCTATCATTTTTGAAGGCCCTTTATATTTCTAACACATAGCATTTACATACCAAAAATTACACTCCAAAATAAATTCTATTGAGGAAAGGGTAAAAAAAAAAGTATTACCTGTGGTTTTAGTAGTGTCCACTGAGGAAAGAATTGGTCCAGGCAGCAGGCAATACGCAGGGATGTGCTTAGCGACAACAATAGTAATTATCCAGGCAGCAGGCAGGAATATTGTCTATAGTCAGCACAAGGATATCGTCAGCACAGCCAAAGCATTTGTCCATAGAAATTGTCCAGGCAGAGACAGCCAGCACAGCCATAATATTGGTCCTGGTACACCGTTACCTGCCTGCACTCATTATTGTACCTCTCTCCAGCCCTTCATAAACATACTACCTCTTGCTACAGCTAATTATTTCCATAGTCCAGAGGCATGATGGTAGTAAGTCAGCAGCAGGCTTAGGGCCGCAATCAGGTAAGACCGGTGCACAGGGGCACGGGGAGTAGAGGCTAAGGCTAAGGGTAGAGGCTAGGCCTAGACCCTAATCCGGAAATTACGAAACCCGGAGACAACAAAAAAATAGTTTTCTTCATCCGGAAAAACATTTCTGGAGCCCCTCACATGTGAGACCCCTGTGTACTACAGTAGCAGGGAAACAGAACAGTCCAAGTGGTAGGCAAAAGCATAGTCAATAAAACAGGCCAGGGTCAGTTCACGTGCAAGCAGTCCAAGCGTTAAGCAGAAGCGTAGTTGATAAAACAGGCCAGGGTCAGTTTACATGGAAGCAGTCCAAGCAGTAGGCAGAAGCTTAGTTGATAAAACAGGCCAGGGTCAGTTCACATGGAAGCAGTCCAAATGGTAGGCAGAGGCATAGTCAAAAAACAGGCCAGGGTCAGTTCACATGGAAGGCAGTGTCATGGTTATTTGAGGAAGCATGGGAAATGGTCAGCACAGATGATGAAAATGCAAATGGTTAAGATTACAGGCTAATTTTAGGGATGTGTTATACAGTCGGAAGCATTCACCAATGCAAAAGCTGTGTTCGGAGGGAAGCTAGGGACAATGGTAGCTGGTATCTCTTCGAAATCCTCTTTTGCTGTATACTTAACATCTTTTTTGGCGTCTTCGACCTGCTTTAGATGATGGAATGTTGTTCGGGAAGTGGCGCTCATGAAGTCGGCTAACAGCATCAGAGTGCAGGTTTTCTGGGGGGGGGGTCTTTGTTGGTAGTTAAGGGACGTGACAACTTCTTCAATGAATTTTAGGAAGTGGGCAGGGCTTTCCGTGGATTTGGTGTGAATTATGTAGGCATTATAAATGGCCAAATTCATTAAATAAATTGCTACTTTCTTGTACCAGAATTGGGACCTCCTTATTGACAAATAGGGCTGAAGCATTTGGTCATTGAAATCCACCCCCCCATGTAGAGATTGTAATCTTGTACACATGTTGACTTTTCAATGGGACCTCGTCTTCTCTGAAATTCAATTGTAGTGTCATCATGGATGGTGGACATCATGTACACATTCCTGGTATCCTTCTACCTCAAGGCCAGGTCGCATCTCAAAGTTGCTCTTTCTCCCCTTTGCAGTTTTTTATTCACTATGGCTTGTGGGAAGGCCTTCCTATTCTTTCTGGAGGTTCCGCAGGCCAGGGTTTCTGCAAGGTATAGGTGTTTGAAAAGGGGCAGGCTGGTGTAGAAGTTATCCAGGTATATGTGATAACCTTTCTTCAGCAGTGGGTATGCCAGGTCCTCTACAATTTTACCAGTTGTGCCCATGTAGGTCGGGCGGCTGGAGCTGGGAATCTCTTCTTTCGTATATGCGGAACGCATACAGATCTCCAGTGACTCTCTCGCAAAGCTTATAAAATTTCACTCCGTATTTGGCCCGTTTGCTAGGAATGTATTGCTTTATTCACAGCCAGCCTGAAAAGGGTACCAGGGACTCATCTACACATATATGCTGATCGGGGACATAGAGTTCTGCAAATTGTTGGGAAAATATATTTATGAATGGGCTAATTTTATATAACTTATCATAATTTGGATGATTGCAGGGAGGGCACTGGGTGTTGTCGCTGAAATGAAGGAAGCGCATAATCATCTCATATCGGGACCTGGGCATTACAGCAGAATAAATGGGCATGTGGTGGATGGGGTTGGTGGACCAATAGGCATGGCCTTAATTTTTTTTTGAAAGCCCCATGTTTATGGTGAGGCCCATAAACACTTTGAACTCCTCCCAGAGTCAAATCCTTTCACTCAAACGGACGGGCGTATGATCATTGGGGGTTGTTGGCAATATGCTGCTGGGAATATAAATTGGTCTGGACCACGATGAATTGCAGCAAAGTGTCGAGCAAAAATAAATAAAAACAATCGATTTCTATAAAATGTTGTGTATTGGCCTGCACACCTGGCTGTGCGGGGAAAGGGGGAGTTCTTGCTGATCCCGAGTCAGAAGGCAGCCATGTTGGGTTGGCAAGACCAACTGGAAGATGTGTAGATGCCCTGGCTCTTGAGGGACATGGCACTCCAGTGCTGGTAGTTGGGGGAATTGAAGTTCCTGTGCTGGCATTTGGGCGTGATGCTGTGGCAGTGCTGGTACTGGGCCTGGGCATTTCTTGTGGTCTTTCGCTGACGGCAGCGCTGGTAGTGGGCCTTTAGTTTTGGGGTCTATCGCTGGCGGCAGCTCTGGTACTGGGCTTTTGTTCTTGGGGTCTATCACTGGCGGCAGCGCTGGTACTGGGCCTGGGAATTTGATAGCGGGGTATATTGCTGTTGGCTGCCTGGTTTCCAGAGTGCCGTGCCCTTTTAGGAAGGATCCATTCTTCTTCTGATTCATTTGCCAATCCCCTATCGAATGGTTCAAATGCTGAATTTGATTCAGAATCGAAATTGGCATTTGAATCTGATGAGAACTCCCTGCTGCTCTGGAATCAGGATCTGGAACACCTCCTCACTGGTATATACTCTTTTGGACATTTTTCTGATGGTCTGTGCGACGGGTGGCAGGTGACGGTCACAGATGGGATGTGTGATGAGTGACAGATGGGTGGCAGATGACGGTGACTGATGGGTGACTGGTGACGGTCACTGATGGGTGACTGGTGACGGTCACTGATGGGTGACTGGTGATGGTCACTGATGGGTGACAGGTGACGGTCACTGATGGGTGACAGATGAGGGTCACAGATGGGTCACTGATGACGGTCACCAATGGGTGACTGGTGCACCGCTGATGGCAGTCTCGGACGATGACAGGTGCACTTTATGGGCACTGATGGGTGACAGGTGCACTTTTATAAGCACTGATGGGCACTTATGTGGTGACTGTTGGGTGACAGCTGGAATTGGGGGGGGGGGGCGATGTGACAGGTTCTCTTTACTGTGTGGTGTTTGTGCAGACACTGACACTACACAGATCGGTAACTCACTGCTCCTGGCTCTTCTCTCCTCACACTGGAAACGGTGTGTGAGGAGGGAAGAGCTGGTAACAGGTAGTAACTGCTCTGTGTTTTCATTTAGTGATCACGTGGTAAACAGCCTCCAGACATTGGCTGTTTACCCTTGTCGATGACGAGCAGTGTTCCTGGGAACACGCCGCCAGTGACATGACCACGCTGCGCACTCCTGATCGTGCACATGCGCGGTCTTAGGAAGGGAGTACCATTTGTGATCGGCCTGACGTAATCATGGCTGATCACGTGGTAAACAGCCATGCCCAATGGCTGTTCACCCTTGTCGGTGACGCGCTGTGTCTCAGGGACCCGCCGCCACCGACAGTGCAGGGCTGTGTGCCCACGACCGTGCTCATGCCCTGTTTGAATGGGCTGCCATCATATGACATCGGCTCAGAACGAGAGCCGCACCGCCCCGCCATCATATGACGGTGGGTGGGCGGCAACAGGTTAAGGAAGGAATAGCAGCATCCTGACTCACAGGCTGTATTAAAAGCTCCTCTTTGTCTCCCTGCTCATTCTCATGTGATAGAGGTTGTGACACAGTGGGGTTGATTTACCAAAACTGAAGAGTGCAACATCTGGTGCAGCTGTGCATGGTAGCCAATCCACTTCTAACTTCAACTTGTTCAGCTAAGCTTTGACAAAAAAAAAACCTGGAAGTTGACTGGTTTCTATGCAGAGTTGCGCCAGATTTTGCACTCTCCAGTTTTAGTAAATCAACCCCACCTCCCCCTGTCCTAGGATGCAGGATATCTAAATGTACTTGCAAAAAATTCAAAACATTCCAGTGGTTACTTTCTACCATAAGTGCCATGGCTTGCTACAATCCTGCTGTGGTGATGAATTGTATCCCTATTAGAGCTGGGTTAGGACCAAATAGGGCCTTGGACAAGATGATAACTCACCTCCCTTTCCTCTAAGCCACCTTCAATATAATAATATATATATATATATATATATATATATATATATATATATATATATATATTTTGCCAGTTTGCATATTCCAATAACATAAAACATATTCATTCAGACAAGGAGGAGGCTGGTAAATATGACATATGTACCGGCCCCTTCCCTTGCTTTCTATCATGAAACAATCCCCCACAGCAGATGGTGGGGGGGGGGGAGAGGAAGGGAAGCCAGCAGTGCTGCAGGGTGGACCAGGGGAGAACACAGGGGGGCCAGGCAGCAGAAGTAAGGGATACCTGAACAGGAGGGGATGCGGGGGCTCCTCAATTTACTGGAACTGATCCCCTGTAGTTCCCTTCAGAAGCAGCTGAAAGCTTCCAATAAATTGGGCCCCCGCCTCCCCTCCTGTCCAGGTTTCCCTTCCTTCTGCTGCCCGGGCCCCCTGTCATGCCTGGATCCTGCAGACACTCAGTACAGCTACTGTATCTGCCCCTACCTTGTACGGGCAGTTACTAAATAGCAGGAAGAATCAATAAACTACGAGGATACTCACCAGCGTCCTTGCAGTTAATTGAGAACTACAAGCTGTCGGCCGCAGAGGGCAAAAGTAAATGTAGTTGAACTCTGAACTCTGTGAATGAATGACACTGCTGTGTGGGTGGAGCCCTGCAAGGCCACATTGTTTAAATTCTGACAGTGGGTGTGGGGAGAAGATCCACCACCAGCTGTCTCAGGGAGGGAGATTGGGAGGAAAAGGAGGCAGGAGCTGGAGCATGTTACATGTTCCACTCTAAATATGGCTAGAATATGTTCTAAAGGTGAATTTATCTTGGGTTCTCTGGCCTACACAGTGTGAATGAGAGGTTTGTTTGTATTGCTCGAGCCACCTGTTACTCAATGGGGACCCAACGGCTGTATGAACAGCGGGATGAACACAGCCGCAGGTACTAATTATGACAAGCGTGCACGCCTGTGAAATTAGAACCTGTGACTGTGTCCGTACAGCTGCTGCATCCCCATAGCATAAAAGACTGTCTGCACACAGCTCCAGCCACATAAAAACAAACAAAAAAAAAAGGCTGATTTACACTGTACAGGCTAGAGTGCCCATTTGAATGAGACTCAAGACATTCACACACAGAGCTTTATTTGTTAACTTAAGACACTTTTTGCTTTTAGATTTAGCAGGAATTTTATAAGCTGCGTTTGTGTCAACTAATAATAATTTTAGTGTCTTTTTGGCAAAAATAATGGTTTTGATATCTGTGATTTCTAAGAGAGGCCCTGAGCCCAACTAGCACAGGCTAATTTTATATTATATTGTTACAGCACTAAATATAGAAAAAACACAGAAAATAGAACATACATTATACTATAATATGCAGTGTATACTGACTGCATTACATTTATAAATAGGAAGACATCACCTGGATTTTCTCAGGAACCTGAATGTAACAGCTTTGTATGCTTAAACTGTTTGACAATATTGTCTCCTCCAAGATAAACAACTGCTTTTATTATTGTACTGACCTTTAAATTTGCATTGTCAAAAGATACTCAGCTGTACAATAAACATTTACAAGCATGAAAAGTGACTGCTAGCAAGTTTAATGAAATTGTTTATGGAAAGGATAAAGCCAATTAAACTACTGACTATTACATTGTAAAGTCATGTCCTAAGGAAACAGAAAAAGCATACACATTTAACCAGGAGTTTCCATTAGGCCCCTTTCACACTGGGGCGGTGAGCCGCGGTGACGGTAAAGCAGCGCTATATTTAGCGCTGCTTTACCGTCGTTTTCACCGCGGTTTTCGGCCGCTCGCGGTGCGGTTTTACCCCCCGCGAGCGGCCGAAAAAGGGTTAAACACCCCCCGCAGAGCGCCGCCGTAGCCGCGGTATTACCGCGGTAACCGCGGTATTGCCGCGGTTTTACGGCGGTCTCCCATTGTAATCAATGGGAAGGAGCGGTATAGGAGCGGTGAACACACCGCTCCTATCCCGCTCCAAAGATGCTGCTAGCAGGACTTTTTTTACCGTCCTGCTAGCGCACCGCTCCAGTGTGAAAGCCCGTCGGCTTTCACACTGGAGTGAATGGGGCCGGATTTTTTCATGCGGTGAACAGGCGCTATTTTTAGCGCCGCACCGCATGAAAAACGCCCCAGTGTGAAAGGGGCCTTAAAGAAAAAAAATTTAAAGTCAGCAGCTACAAATACTGCAGCTGCTGACTTTTAATTATTGGACACTTACGTGTTCCAGGGTCCAGCGATGCGGGGGATCGAAGCCCCGCTCGTCCCCCCCTCCACTCAGCGGTGTCGGCATTGTAACTGTGGGCACCGGCTGTGGCTTCACAGCAGCTGCGCGTGCTGTGATTGGCCGTGCAGTCATCTGGGACCTGTCACGTGCCCCAGATGACTGACAGGAGGGAGGGGGCAGAGCTGAGCCCTTCCTGCACCAAGGGGAAGTGATGTCACCAGCCCAGGCACTGAAGGAGGCAGACTATGAGGGACCCCCTAGCAACAGGCATTTAAAAAATTCCAAATGTTTTTTTTTTTATTTATTTTTTTTTAGGAATTTTTAAGTTGATGTAAACCCCAAATTCTTTTTTTTTTTTGATGACATACTGTAGAGAATAATATTTCCTTTCATTTGAGCCAGTCTTGCCACACAGATTTACTCGAGGCCTGAGCAATCCTCTTTTATTGTTCAGTTAGAGAAATCTTGACAAAGTCTTGAAAACTTTGTCAAAAATGCCCCCTTGCTGTGAGTGACATGTGATTTACATATATCATGCACTAGCCTGAGACAGGTTATCATCAGATCACTGGATGTTCTACTCTGCCCAGCTCTGACTACATACATGTCCCCTAAATCACTTGTCTGTCTATAGTCTGCTGACTGTTCACTGCATCCCGTGATGAGAAACATCCAGTCAAAACACAGTAAAGCTGGGAGAGCTGGAGGGGAGGGGAGGGGGATGTGAATTGTGAACTTTTTACACATAATGTGCCTGTCTCAGGCTAGTGCATGATATGTAAATCACATGTCACTCACAGCAAAGGGGCGTTTTTGACAAAGTTTTCAAGACTTTGTCAATATTTCTCTAACTGAACAATAAAAGAGGATTGCTCAGGCCTCGAGTAAATCTTTGTGGCCAGACTGGGCTCAAATGAAAGGAAATCGTATTCTCTACATTATGACATAAAAAAAAAAAACATTTTGGGTTTACATCCACTTTAATGATTTTTTTTTTTTTTTGGGTGCAACCCCACTTTAAGGACTGAGCCTCTTTTTGAGATGTGTTGTTTACAAGTTAAAAACATTTTTTTTGCTATAAAATTACTTAGAACCCCCAAACATTATACATTTTTTTTCTAACACCCTAGAGAATAAAATAGCGGTCGTTGCAATAATTTCTGTCACACCGTATTTGCGCAGCAATCTTACAAGCGCACTTTTTTTTGGAAAAAATACACTTTTTTTAATTAAATGATAAGACAACAGTAAAGTTAGCCCAATTTTTTTTATATTTTTTATATTGAGATAATGTTACGCCGAGTAAATTGATACCCAACATGTCACGCTTCAGAAATGCACCCGCTCGTGGAATGGCGACAAACTTTTTCCCTTAAAAAAAGAATGTAAACATCCCTTGTAATAGAAAAAAATCATGACATGACCTCTTAAATATGAGATCTGGGGTCAAAAAGATCTCAGATCTCATATTTACACTTAAATGCAATAAAAAATTAAAATAAATTGTCATTTGAAACATTTTTTTTTTTTAATGGCCCTTTAAGGGCTGTGGGTGGAAGTGACGTTTTGACGTCGCTTCTGCCCTGCATGGTTATGGAGACGGGTGGGGGCCATGTTCCCCTCACTCGTCTCCATGCCCATCCAGGGTGAAGATCCGATCCCTGGCTCTCCTCTCCCGCCACTGCTAAAAGTGATCTTGCCGGGAATCCGCCACAGAGACCACTCTTATCAGAAACCGGACTGCCGGCCGAACAAGAGGATACCGGGGTTATGGCAGCTAGCTGCTGCCATAACAACGATATCCCCTGTCAAAGTAAGGACGTATATCGGCGTGCAGAGGTCCGAAAGTGGTTAAATAGGAAAAAATTAGTTTACCCTTTGTAAATTTAGTTTAACAGCAATTACAATGCCCTAGGCACCCAAACCAAATTGATATTTTCACAGTAAAGGTTATTCTAGCCCCATTTTTCTGAAAAACAAAAACAAAAACACTGCAACATGCTGTTTATCTGTTCTCTATTACAGGAGACTCCTTTACCTGTGAGTATCATCATCAGCAGACCAGAGTAATGATCCTTGACTAGCTACTTACAGCACATGAGCTTTGAAAGCTAGAAACTTCAGGAAGTTGTGTGCTTACACGTTTGCTATAGAGCGCGACGATCCATGAGTCATGGACACTTCAGACTTGCCATTGATATGTTGCTTCTTTCTATATATGTGTATGATCCACTGCTCAGTATCACAATGTCCCTTTCTATGCCTTCTATCCAGTGGTGGCCGCACCCCTAATCTGTGCGCCTGACCCCTAATCTACATGCAGGATGCCGGACGAATGGATTCCAATGTTTTTTTTTTTTTAAGCACATGATTAGAGCCTGAGGCTCTAATTGGCTTCAAAAAAGTGTGGGCTCAGGGCGCAGAGCACTGTGCCCCGAGCCTACATAGTTGTGTGACAATAGTGAATTAATGTTCGCTAATGTCTTCATTCTCTTCCCGGCCAATCAGGAAGTGGGAGGAGCGCGAATGGCCGAGAGGAGAAGCAATCGTATTGGCCGGTACCGGGGGCGGGGAGGATGTACGGGGAGATCCAGAAGATGGCTGCCGTCATCTCTCTGCTCTGCATAGCCAATAGCAGGTTAGTTCCTATATAAAAATGCTATCCTTGAGTCAGCAGCAAAATATCCCCCCGCAGCAGCCATCTGTCTCTACCTCCTGAATAAATACTTTTCCCTACTTGCAATACAATGTCACTCTCACTGCGGTTTGTCAGCATTTACTATACATATACAGGTATGCCACACATTGCCATAAACAGCACATGGTATTTCTATATAAGAACAACATAGATCAATTAGGTAGCTCCATAAAGTATGTCATGAAAAAAAGAAAAAAAAAAAAGGTCCAGTACATATATCCAATACATGGACATTTTGTCACGGTTCATCCTTTTAAAAACCGTGCAACTACAGTACCTGTTCTGTTTCTGCCATTAATACACTGACTCAACTCCTAAGTCCTGTTGTGGGCTGACAACACAAAGCTTTTTTTTGGATTTAGTGGTGTCAGCCTTGTCCAGTTGTCTTTTGGTAAACTCAAACCCACCCTTGAAGCTACTCTCCAAAATGCACTAATCATTCTGTAGCCCCAAGAAAAGAACTAGAATGGGTACTTGGACTCCCAGAGATAACATAGGGCACAATGGGGGTTATTTACTAAAGGCAAAACCACTTTGCACTGCAAGTGCACTTGGAAGTAAAGTCGCTGTAGATCCAATGGGGACATGCAAGGAAAATAAAAAACAGCATTTTAGCTTGCACATGATTGGATGATAAAATCAGCAGAGCTTCCACTCATTTCAGATCTACCCCTTAGATTTAAAGCGACTGCACTTCCAAGTGCACTTTCAGTGCAAAGTGGATTTCCATTTCGTAAATAACCCCCAATGAGCATAGGACACAGTCCAGCTCTGAATTTCTGACATGACCAACAGTAGAGATTCCTAGGGTTCAACTTAAACCCAGCCCATTTGCTGTTTGTGGACTAGGCAAACTATTTGGCCCACATTGTCCAGTCTGCTCACAAAAAAATCCCTGGCTACTAAATCTAAACCAAGGACACATCACTGACTCACCCAAGATCCCTGGAGCTGTTATATACAGTACATCACACCACTATGGATTTTCACTTAGCAGTGTGAGTAGGGCAGAGAAACATAATCAGGTGGCTGGACATTTTCATGGCATGGGGGTGTTCATTTATATTAAACAAGACCTTTTTTATCAATTCTAAACAATATTTTCAGAATTGATACATGACCCCCATTGGCAATACCCAGCTACCCATGTTCCCTTTATAACAAAATTTTGCCTATTAGGCTTGAAAAAGCACAGAATAAAATAGCTAGTTTAGCCTCCTATAGACTTCATTGGGGTTAGGCACTAAGTTCAGAGTTTGAAAACTTGCTGAACCAAGCTCAAACTGAACCCAGCTAGGTTTGCTTATCCATAATTGTCTGGTATTTTTTTGCACTTATAAAACAAATAAAACAACACCTTCAAATGTATATTTTAAAGATTTAATATTTAAAAGATCAAATGTAACAAAATAAGAGAAGTTCATTATTTGAAGTTTACTTACAATTCATTGTATGATTGCACTGCAGAGCATCATATTTCCATAAGAATAAAAGTACTCGCTTTGTTTCTACTGATGAATCAACCAAACTGCTCTATCATGTTCTGCTCTATCATGTTACATATGCATTGTTGTTTGTTTGCCTTTAAAAAATGTTGTCCCTACCTTTCTTTGTAGCTAGGGGATGCTGTATATAGTTAGGCCAGCCATACACGGTTCGAATCTCAGCCGGTTCAGCAGGAACCGGCCGAGATTAGAACCAATAATGGGCAGGCTAAATGTACCAAGTTGATCGATTTATCAACTTGGGTACAACCAGCCTGCCGGATTCTCTTGCAATTATCGATAGCGGCTGCTAAAGAAGACACTGGTCTGGCAGGAGGGATTCCCGCATCAACACTATCTGCAAACCCAAGGTTGCAGGAAAGAAATTGGCCTAGTCCCATCCTTTTTCATGCTTTAGCCCCCATTAATCACATATACTGTATTCTGTTGGAGACAATAATGTATGTCTATCTGATGATGATCTGCATTTCATTAAAATGCTTTCCACAATCTGCAAGATGTCATTTGGATCAAGTCACTGCCTGCTAATTCTGCTAATTCTACTGAGAACGTAAGTTACATCTATCTTGCCACAACTGGATCCGTTATGGAGATCATACTTGTACTACTTAGTATGGAAAGGCAGAAAACCCCACAGTGGTTTTACAAGTGTAATCCTAATGAATTGAGAAGTTTAGAAATATTATTTTAATTTTATTATAATCATTATGGTTTTAAATAGTGCCAACAGTTTGTGCAACTCTTTACAAAATAAAGGGATACAGTACAGTTACAATACAATTCAAGACAGGAGGGTGAGAAGGGCCGTGCTCGTGAGAGCATACAATCTAAAACTCAGCTAAAACACAAGTGGGTTGTGCTGAGCAGCAAATTATTTAAAGTGTAAAAAAGCAACCTTCTGACATGTATGAATAACTCCAGCAGCTTACAATTCACCTACTGTGCCTGTAGGCAGGTGCAATCTGTGCTCGATCGCTCGATGGCAATGCAGATGGAGGAGGGAGTTGAGAGGAACTTGGTTCCTCTATAATTTCCTTGGTCACAGGGAGGCACTTATCTGATTGGATGCTGGCACTGGTATTTAAGTATAGTGTAGTGTAAGTAGTGTAAGTATAGTGTAGTGAAAGGATCCCCGTCTAACAGGGACAGTATTTAGTGATATGAAAAGGATCCAGAGGAGTAGGGGCAGTGCAGGGTCTACGTCTACCTCTCAGGAAGCCTTCCTTTTTGAGTGTGGACCAGCCAGGCCACATTCCGCTCTTCATGGCAGATGCTGTCGGCATCTTCCATTCGGCATATCGCTGGTCCACCGCGGTCTCTGTTGTAAGTGGCCCCTGTCGAGTGTGCTTCCCCCTAGGCCTGTTGTACTTGCTGAATTTTTCTACAGTATATTGTGTTACTGCCGAACTTGGACTCACTGCCCACCTCACATTGCTGTACCTAACTCACATGCCTGAATGCCAGGTAGGTCTGATCATGCAAATTTCCGACATTTCCTGGTAGTGTCAGAGCTTACCTGCTCCCTCCATACCCCATACATTTCTACTGGCTTATTACTAAAGAGAATGGCAATGTGCGAGAGGTGATAAAGGTGGCTAGGTTTCAACACTAATAGGAAGTGCCAAAGCTTTGCCACTTAGAGTGTTCCTGTATTCCAGCAGTGCAGGGACACTGAAACCTGCTGTAGGTATGTGCAGGCACCTCTGCTGTACATGCATGTTCTTCATACCTGTCAGCAGGCTGTATTTTGTTACAGTGACAAAATCCCTTCAAGTGATAAAAATCTGGCCTTGCTGACTGGACACCAGATTTCATTACGACTCTCAACCCCTTCATTTTTGTGCCATATTAATATAATGTACCGTATGTATTTAATACAATAATTGAAATGTCTTAATTCCTAAAGGTGTTTTACACGTATTTTTCAGCTTGCTGTGTCCCCCAAGCAGCCCCTGTCAGTCCTTTACTCACTTGATCCCGGTCCAGCAAGATACTGCATACAATACTGCAGAGCCACATGTACTCTCTTTCATAAATATGGAGGTCTCCTTCCAAATAAATGAAAATGCACAGCACATGCACAGGCCTGGCTAAGGAGATTTTAACAAGCGGATTGGGGACAGGTGGGTACAGTGGCCTCTCCAGCTTTCATATTTAGGGGGGGCACATGGGGGGACAGGGACAAAAGTAGGGGGGAAACTATAAAATGCAATTATTTTTGCAATCCCACAACGGGCCCTTTCACATGTTCTGCAGTGAGCTCCCTTCCTACTGTATTGGGGCCCCCCGGGGGGGGGGGGCAGAAAACAAGAGATATATGTCACCAGCATACCAAGAAAATATAAGGGTCCAAAGCAGTGGGAGAACTATCAGGGTTGCAAAGGTTGTCTTGCAACCGGGCCTTGGTGTTCTGCCACTGTGGGGTTCCCCAGCCTCCTCTTGCTCTCCTGCCCCTGCTATTGACAGCGCTGGTCTGGCATCTGTCTCCGTGGCAGCGGCGGCAGTCTATTAGGACCTAGTGCTGGTGACTTTATGGGTGCATGCAGGGGAAGGCTGGCATTATTGGTTGTAGAGAGCCGAGCCCCCAGCTGGTCACCTAGCAGCAGTAATGCTGTATAACCTTATCTGTTGACATGCTGATCGGGATGTGATCCAGGTGATGCTCCCAGTCAGATCTAATAAACAGAGTATTTATTAGCATCAAGAGTACAACCACATCAACCGTATGGTCAGCAGCCATGTGGGCTCTATGCCTGTAAGGTGTGGGCTTTGATCAATAAAATCACTATGATATTTAACACTAGGATTTGACCAGGAGCATCACCTGGATTGCATCACGATCAGCATGTCAGAGAAGGCTGCACTGCTGCTAAGCAAACTGCAGGGAGGTCAACTGTCTACTCTACAACCATTAGAGATGGGCTCGGGTGTGTTTGAAATCCCACATGCCCGATTCCGCCAGGAAGCCGACACTGCACATGGCTAATCACAGGCAGTGACACATTCCTGATCTGTGCAGCTGCGGACTGGGAAATGTCTCACTGCCTGTGATTAGCGCTGTGCAGTGTGGGCTTCCTGGCGGGCTCGGGCATGTGGGCTTTTGAACATGCCCAGCCCATCTCTAACAACAAATTGTGCTGGCCCTCCTGTACATCAACCCCATAAAATAACCAGCACTGGGTTCCAAGGTCCCGCCGCTGCCATGGAGACAGAGACCAGTGCTGTGAATAGCCGGGACAGGACAGCAACCCTGGTAGTTCCACCACTGGTCCACACTGGGAGGATTCCCCCATCCACCTATAATGTGTAGATGGGAAAATTGGATCATTTCTTTTTTTGAAAAAAGTGATCAATGTATGGGATGCCTAAGTGCGAAGACCAGCCATAGGCAGTTTAAATCTCAGCTGGTTCAGCAGGAACTGGCTGAGATTTGAACCATTAATGAGCAGGCTGAATGTACCAAGTTGATCTAT
The DNA here is from genome assembly GCA_028564925.1 of Lithobates sylvaticus. Lineage (NCBI taxonomy): Eukaryota > Metazoa > Chordata > Amphibia > Anura > Ranidae > Lithobates > Lithobates sylvaticus. Next base: position 400,808,506 of record CM053026.1, read on the forward strand.
CAAATTGGGAACAACCAGCCTGCCAGATACTCTTATGATTATCACTAGTGGTTGCTATAGCCACTAGTGATAATCACTGTTTGTTGGGAGATCACAATTTCTGGGCAGGAAGGATATTCCCCTGTCACCACTCTCTGTGTTGATGGGGGGATCATGCAAGTGTCTTTCCTGCAATCTGTGGATGCAGGAAAGAAATTTTCATTGTCTATTACCTGCCTAACAGAAAGTGAAAGTAAATTGTGAAGGTCTTGAAAAAACAGGAGAGGGGGAGGGACAGATGGGGGGGAAAAGGGATGGAGATAATGCAGTTCAGTGATTACAGTGACTGCAGTGCACACACTTACCCATGGGTCCAGGCTAGAAGCTCAGGCATCATTGACACACAGCCAGGAATGCTGCTGATTTTCATATTTCCCGCCCACACATCCCCTCTCTTCAGATACAGCTGCACATCGGGGATAGTGTGGGTGGCACTGGAAGACTCAGGAGGAACAGGGGCTGGGGGAGGAGGAGGAGCTGTATTCATCTGTGCTCTAATGTACATGAGGAGAGTGAGGAGGGGTGGCTGTACTTACTGGGCTGTGAAAGAGTGTCTTAGACTGAATGACTTGTATAGCGCTACAAATGCAAACTGAATCGCCTCAAGGCACTTGATCCGTCCTGTGTTGTCCTGCTTCTTAGAAGAGGTAGACTGACACTCGGCTTAGCTTGCAGTCACCACTCTTGGAATTTACAGGCTGGTTCTCCTGTCCTGGTGGAGTCTTTCCTGCAACTCGCTCTTCTCCCTGGCAATGAGGATGCAGGGGAAGGAGCAAATCAAGCGGCCGTGGTTGTGCGAGCGCTCGCATTATGCAGTGTTAGCGAGCAGAGGGAGGGGGGAGGAATCACTCGCAGGAGCTGACTGGGGACGCTCTCCCTCTCAAATTTTTTTTTTATTGGGGGGGGGGGCACATGGGGCACAGCATAATGTTGGGAGGGCAGTGCCCCCTCGGCCCCCCCCCCCAGGGATGCCATTGGGTGGGTATAAGACTGGAGAGATCTCAGGGCAGATACTATATAAGTATAATTGCACCAAAGGTCCAGTTGCACATTATTAGCAGTGAGACATCATTTCCATCCCTTACTCTAAAAAAAAATGGGCATTGCAGTTTGTTGTGCATGAGGCTATGTACCCACAGACTGGTCAGGGTAGGCTAAGACATATTTATAGCCGACGGACGCTACAATGGACACGTGAGCATCAGAACTTGACCATTAAACAATAGAAGAATGTAGCCTTATCTGATGAATCACGTTTTCTTTCACAAAAATAAACAGGTGAACCTCACGCTCAAAAAATAAATAAAAATAGAAATAAAATTGTGAAGCAGACTGCTGCATTTACATTTCCAAATAGAAAAAACAAATGTAAAACAAAAAAGTGTAAAAGACTGTGCTGTCTGCTATCTCTACCACAACGTTAAAGTAAAGGTGATGAAGTGAAACAATGTTGCTACAATTGTATAATATATATCCATCAAAAATTAACCAGTGCTTCATACTATCAACCAGTGCATATATGAATAAATCAATAAAAGGAAAATCAACAAAAAATGTCCATACAAAGTTCCAAGATATATAGTGCACTATTTCAATTTGGTATTTAGACACAATCAAGTGTTAAAATAATCCACACGTGCCAAGAAAAAGATTTCAATAATTGAAAAAACAACAAAGAATGTCCATATAAAGTTCCAAAAAATGACTGCTATATTACCTACTGAGCATTGCATAACATTGTCCTCCTCCCATGCATCATCCCTCCACTCGATCTTTTTTTTTTTAACCGCTTTAAGACCGGACCATTTTGCTGGCTTAAGACCAGAGCACTTTTTGCTATTCGGCACTGCGTCACTGACAGACAATTGCGCGGTTGTGCGTCATGGCTCCCAAGCAAAATTGACGTCCTTTTTATACAATACATTTTTTTTCCTCAGTTTAGGCCGATACGTAATTCTATACGTATTCTTCTACATATTTTTGGTAAACAAAAAAAAATCGCAGTAAGCGATTATTGATTGGTTTGCGCAAAAGTTATAGCGTTTACAAAATAGGGGATCGTTTTATGGCGAAATTATGGCGGACACATAGGACATTTTTGGGACCATTTTCATTTATACAGCAATCAGTGCTATACAAATGCACTGATTCCTGTGTAAATGACACTGGCAATGAAGGGGTTAACCAGGGGGTGGTAGTGTAGGGGTTAAGTGTGTCCTAGGGGCGTGTTACTAACTGTGGGGGGCGTGGCTGTGTGTTAGTGAACACTGATCTCTGCTCCAATCACAGGGAGCAGAGATCAGTGTCAGTGCTAAGCAGAACGGGGAGATGTTGTTTACTTCCGCATCTCCTTGTTCAGCCTCCCCGTGAGATGATCGCAGGTATCCCCGCGGCGATCGAGTCCGTAGGACCCGCGACCGGACTCACGTGGGTCCCAACCGGCGCCCACGCACGCCGCCGGTGGCGCGCACACGATGGCACAGCAGCATTTTTAAAGGGACGTACCTGTACACCCTTATGCCTGTCCGTGCCATTCTGCCAACGTTCATCGGCGTCCGCCGGTCGGGAAGTGGTTAAAGAACAAAGAAAAATTTTTTGAATGTAGACATTAATGTAGCACTATACTCTGAAACACTGCATAGCAGAGGTGGGGGACTCGAGTCATATGACTTGACTCGAGTCAGACTCGAGTCACCTTTTTTAGGACTTGCGACTTGCTTGACAGAATTAAATAAATGACTCGACTTGACTTTGACTTGCAACTAATGACTTGTGACTTGACTTTGACTTGGGCTATATGACTTGCAACTTGCAATGACTTGCAATGACTTGGCACCAGGGATTGGTGGGCGAACCGGCAGGGGTAAGGGTGCAATGAGGGAAAGTGCATCTGTCAGATTCAGTGTCTGATGTCGGAGATGGGCGGGCCGATATTCCCTTTCAGCCTCCTGACTCCGCCCCACAAACAGAGAGCCGCCCTGTCCCTCCCTGACATCGCCTACCACACCAGCACATCCCTGCTCCTCCACCAGACTCCAGCCGTCAGAGACCGGAACCCTGCCCCTCCTCCTGACTCCGCCCACAACAGAGCGGCACCCGGCCCCTCCTCCTGCCTTAGGCCACTAGAGAGCGGCACCCGGCCCCTCCTCCTGACTCCACCCACCACAGAGCGGCACCCGGCCCCTCCTCCTGAATCCGCCCACCATAGAGCGGGATATTCCAGTGTCATGAGGGGTCGGGTGAGATTGGTGCTCTGCAGCGGACTGAGGAGGGTGGATGCCGGGGCCCCCAGGAGGGCCAAGAGTAGTGTGGTAGCCCCCGCGGTGCCGAACCGGATCCTCAACCTGCAGGCCATGAACTCCAGGTGCGGGCAGTGGAGAACGCTGTGAGGGAGCCCATCGTCACCAAGACTGGGGAGATCGTTAGTGAGCTGCAGAGATGAGTGGCTAAAACTGCCAGCATGGCCTTAGTGACAAGGGACTACAACTGCCAGCATTTACTAAGTGACAGGGGGACTACAACTCCCAAGGTGGTCAGGGTGACTACAACTACAACTGCCAGTATGACCATAATGACAGGGGAACTACAACTCCCAGCATATTCTGAGTTGCAGGGAAATTAGAAGTTCCTGTATGCAACACACTCCTGAACCTCGCACTCTGTATATAAACACACTCCTGAACCTCGCACTCTGTATATAAACGCACTCCTGAACCTCGCACTCTGTATATAAACGCACTCCTGAACCTTGCACGCTGTATATAAACGCACTCCTGAACCTCGCACTCTGTATATAAACGCACTCCTGAACCTCGCACTCTGTATATAAACGCACTCCTGAACCTTGCACTCTGTACATAGCGCATTTCTGAACCTCACACTCTGTACATAGCGCATTTCTGAACCTCACACTCTGTACATAGCGCATTTCTGAACCTCACACTCTGTACATAACGAACTCCTAAACCTCTCACTCTGTACATAATGCACTCCTGAATCCTTCCACACTTTGTGTAACACACTTTTCCATAGTGTGTGCAAAACCATTTGTAATGGAAGCTTTTTATTCATTTTTTTAAATGATTGTACTGGGGTTTGTGTCTGTGAGACTCTTGCTTGTGGCAGAGCAATCAAAGCAGGAAGCCCGAGTTTGATTTAACTACGCCCCATAAGCCACTCCCACTCATAATCATTAGGCCATACCGTTTTTTTGCCACGGCGTGCGTAGGGACACTTCCTCCCTCAAGTGTCCCTCATTCTGAAGTTCAAAAGTTGGGAGGTATGCACTACCACTAACCACTAACCCACTAACACTAACCGCAAGCCGCCATCTGCCTACCTGATCAGCGTGTCATGCAGACAGACGGTGGCCATTGCAGTGTTCAAAAGCCACGCCTCCTCATCTGTGATAGGCGGAACACTCAATTTCACAGCAGGCAGTGTTCAGCCTATCATGGACATCCTCTCATCCTTGTCTGTGTTATGAGGATGAGCGGATGTCCGTGATAGGCGGAACACTGAATGCTGGGAGATTGTTACGCCTATCACAGATGAGGAGGAGGCGCGGCTTTTGAATGCTGGAATGGCCGCCGGGACGCCGCTGGTCAGGTACACGGCTGACGGGCACAGTGAGACACGGGTACAGTGAGGCATTGGGCACAGTGAAGCATGGGCACAGTGAGACACTGGTACAGTGAGGCATTGGGCACAGTGAAGCACAGGCACAAGTGAAGAACGGGCACAGTGAGACACAGGCACAGTGAGACATGGGCACAGTGAGACACGGGCACAGTGAGGCACTCATTAACTCATTTAAAGGTGGAAATGGGGTAGATCAGTATTTTGACTTGATTTGTGACTTGACCAAAATAAATGACTTGACTTGACTTGCTTGACTTCTAGCAGGGACTCGACTTGACTTGCTTGCTTTTCGCCACAGTAACTTGGGACTTGCTTGTGACTTGAAGGTTAAGACTTGAGACTTGCTTATGACTTGCACATGTGTGACTTACTCCCATGTCTGCTGCATAGTATGTAATGTTTTACAGTAGTACCTTGGATTACGAGCATAATCCGTTCCAGAAACATGCTTGTAATCCAAAGCACTCATATATGAAAATTCCCCATAGGAATCAATGGAAACTCAGATAATTTGTTCCATAGTGACTGCTGGGGTATACAGTACTGTATGTGGCCAGAGGTGTGGGGGTGCCAGTGTATGCAGTACCGTATGTTACCAGAGGTGCAGGGGCGCCGGAGACACTCTAAGACACTCAGAGACACTCGGGAACAGAGTGTTTTCGAGTGACTCCGAGAGTCACAGACGCCCCCGCACCTCTTGCCAAATGCGGTACTGCACACCACAGCGCCTTGAATCCTGCTCGTCTTGCGAGACAACGCTCGCAAATCGAGTCAGGATTTTTTTTTAAATAGCTCGTATTGCGAAACGTTCATAAACCATGTTACTCGCAATCCGAGGTTCCACTGTATAATAAAATATTGTATTTTCCATCAGGAGATCCAACAGTTTTGGGCAAGGTTTTTTTTTTGCCATTTCACTCACTACTGTGGGCAATATTTGGTGTCTATTAACGATACACAACCTCATCTTTCATATTATACTAAAATGGGTATTACCGTATATACTTGTGTATAAGCTGAGTTTTTCAGCTCATTTTTTTGTGCTGAAAATGCCCCCTTTATCTGTATCTCAGGGCCGACTTTGGGGCCCTGTATCTCAGGGCCACTTAGTGTTAGTGCTAGTAACCCCAAATTTGGTGTGCAAACCCAGGGGAACCAGCACTACAACATATCCAGCTACTGTAAGTGGAAAAGAGGGTCAACAATGCCCATTTGCAGCCTCACTGTGCCCATTTGCAGCCATAGGTCCCCCGAACTTCAAACTTGGTAGTTAAGGGTTCCTAGATGCTCCCTATCGGCAGCCAAATTTGGGGTCTCTGGACCCAAAGGGTCCTGAAATGACATTGCTGCAGATGGACGCAGTTGACCGACTTTGGGGCCAAATATCTTGGGTTATCCAAAGTCAGTTCGAAAAATGTCATTCTCTGCTGCAGAAAAGTGCTTGACATTTTCCGAACTGACTTTGGGGCCCCGTATCTCGGGGCCACTTGGTGATAGGAACCCCAGAGAGCTGTGCCCACTGAACCCCCCACTCATGGGGGTTGTGGCTCTGGCAGCACCCCCAACCCCCCGCCCCCCACATGGCTCTGACAGACCCCCCCAGCACTTACCACCAGTCAACAGCTCCTCTCCAAGACCGTGCACCAGAGCGGCGGCGACCTCCGCTCCAGCATGTGTCTCCTCTGCTCCTCTTCCTAAGCGCCAGGCATCCAATAGGGTGGCCTGGCACTTTGGCCAATCAGGAAACAGGTCTGATGCCCTGCCTCCTGATTGGCGGGGAGGAAGTTTAGGGTGAAAATAGCAAAAATGTATTCACTATCGTCACACAATTGGGTGGGATCAGGGCACACTCTCTGCGCCCGAGCCAACCCTATTTTGAAGCCTACTAGAGCCTCTGGCTCTAATCAGGTGCTTCAAAATGTACCACCCCCTCCCTGCCCCATAGGAATCCATGTGTCCAGCGTCCTGAAAGGGAACGGTTGCATGGATGGGGGGGGGGGGGGGCGGCGCCTGTGCGGGTGATATCAGTTTTAGCGTCAGTTAGGGTCTGTGTCGCCCCTGGCAGCATCAGATTAGTGCCAGTAGCGCTAACACCCATGCACGCACCATACACCTCCCTTAGTAGTATAGAATTTGAATAGATCAATATCTATTCTGATCAGATCTATACTAGCATCCCCAGCAGTTCAGGGTTCCCAAAAATGCAGTGTTAGCGGGTTCAGTCCAGATACCTGCTAGCACCTGCGTTTAGCCCTTCCGCCCAGCCCAGCCCACCCAAGTGCAGTATCAATTGATCACTGGCTTTTCTCCTCACACCTGCACATCATGTCTCAGAGCATGTCTCTGTGCAAAGTCATCAGGCACCACCACCAACACCTGTTGTGATTAATTTGACATCAAGTCATCCCTCCCTACGGGTGACCCAACACGGCTGGGACCAACCACAGATTATATAACAGTTTTGTTGGATGACATCTTCCGCTGGTCCCTTGCATGTGCTCTTTACCGGACCCACGTTGAGGAAGAAGGATGCAGATTCGATAGCGGGCTGGGATACATTTTACATATGCCTGATTTAAATGTTTGTTTGTGAGTACTCTACCTGTATGCTTTTAAGAATTTAAATAAATGATTCAGATGAGATTGCACTATGAGGCTTCTTTTCTTTTATTTGATTACATGCTCAAAGTTGCGGTTTAAGGAGTTCCACCTACTGTTGATATATGCTTTCAAACCAGCTGAGTCTGGTAAGTGCATTACTATAGGGATCTGCACAGAAGGTGTGGTGGAGGAAACGTTTGTTCACAAGTCAAACATCCATTTATCTTTATTCTTTGCACGTTTGGTACAGAGAGTGTGAAAGGACTTTTGGAACTGCCACTGATTCTTTGAACATATAAATGAAGATCTTTATCTTGATTTAACACTCATGCAAAACATTTATCTGTATTAGAAGTGGTAGGCTAGGAATTCTCACCATGGAAGGTACCTCATCCCAAATTCAAATGATAAAGAGGTGGACAGGGAGAGGAAAGGGGATTGTTGCGGTACCAGGTAACAAGAGAGCACTCAGGGGTTTCAATAAAAATAAAAAGGTTTATTTGACAAAGACATAATTATACATACACAAATAAAAGAGTACCAGCCAGTGCGAAGTGTAAAGAGAACTTCACAAATAGTGGGTAAGACATGTACAGCCTATAAAACTTCAAGGTAACATGAAAAAAGCCTATAAATGAATATAGGTCAAAGGTACAGATACAGATTTAGATTGTAATATAGTCGACCGACATGTTTCGCCAACATTGGCTTCTTTGGGGTCGTGGGGGTGATCTGTACCATAAGGGAAGTTTACTTCTATAAGGCAAATAGAAAATGTTAATAGTACACAAATATGTTATTAAAATGTATAGACTGAACTCTGTTCCCAAGGCGCCCATTACACCAATGACTCCACCCCATACCCAAAGAGGGCCTAAACCACATGGTACATACCATCCAGCCAGCAGGTGGACCCAGAAACAATACCACATAGACAGTCAAAGCTCAATCACCTCAAAATCAAGGCTGTAGGGGGCATATAGGACCTGGTGAGAAGAAAGGGTTACTATTATAATATTTGGATTGGCACCTGAAAATAGGAGAATTTTAGGAAGATGAGCTGAGTTGCTGAAAGCTAAAGTATAGCGCCTCATGCCTTAAATAAAGTCCAAATTTTGTTCCATGAACAGATTTGGGACTTTTAGGGCGCAATGATACAAAAATATTAAATATGAAAAATAGTTTATTGAAAATCACAACATAACTTAATATTGCATTTTTGACATCATATGTCTATGAAAACATTTAAAAACAATACATCACTGAACAGAGATGAAGTTTTCATTTATAGCTCTTTTTTCTCAACATGTTTCACCCAAATTTGGGCTTCCTCAGGAGAGTTAGATAATGTCATATAATATTTACTGAAATAGAGAAATACAGTCAGACATTGAACACATAAGATTAACACTGCCTTAGTATAATAATATAGAAATGAACATCACATACAGAGTGAGTGGGTGGAGCTTGTAAGCTCATATGCTAACCTGGGTGTTCAGGGAGAGAATTCCGCAGTCCACATAAATGCTGAATACATGGGGTTGTAATGAGTGCATCATAGAGAGGGAAATAACATCCAAAACTATGTCAGTTTTGCAATCCATCTATGGGGTATATTAATAAAGATGCTTAGATTATTATGATATTGAGAGAAATAGGAATAGATATATTATATTATCCCAAAAGGAGGAACCCACCTGGAAAGTATTTGCTTGATATGTTATTTTAGAGGTAATAGGAGCATATAGAAAAAATGCTCATGACTGCCAGAGAGGAAGTCCAAGTTTGAATCTATGGAATATTTTAAAAGGAAAATTCTTTAGTCCATCAGGGAAATATCATACAGATATAATTGCCATCAACAAACCAAGAACAGATCACCATGCCCCAAGCATATATTTACCTATGTTGAGGGTCTGCATCCACTCAGGGTGCCAGCCTGGATAAAAAACTATCCGGAAGATAGGGAGGTCAGAGTGAGGTTCTTAAACCCCTTAAATAGAATAAAAGAGGCATTTTAATGATCTAATTCCCGGTAAAAGTAGGTGGCAAACAGTCTGCTAAGATCTCTTACCTTTGCTAGGCATCGTTTTAGGAGGATTCCTCCGCTGAGCTGCACATTTGGACAGCCCAAACACTTCCCCTTAAATAACCCTCTCCCTCGCCTTTTTGGCGCCAAACGGTCAGGTGAGGACAGATAGTGTCACAGCAGGTGCGCCAGGTGCACAGGAAGTGACAGCCGTGAAACCGGAAGTGCTTCCCTCAACAGGAAGCCAGGTGAGCTGACCTCTGTGCTGAAAGCAAATAGGAACCACAGGATGTAATGCCACATCTGATAAACTGTCAGCAAAGGGAGTTGTAGGGAGATGGACTGACAATAATGTCAATACAAAACAGCAGAAGGATATACAAAATTGAAATCCCTATGCTGGATGTGAACAGTGTTTTAGAATTGATTTGGGTCACAAAACATATCCATATCAGCTACCCTATTCACTGGGAACATACAAAAAATTATGTAACCAGGAAACGGCTGCAGTTTGCGCATGCGTTTAACCCCCAAGTGACTGAAACGGCGCCAACTAGGAGTCGAATAGACTTGTAAGGTCTAGGGACTCCTAGTGACGCCTCTAGTGTCCATATGAGGCAGTCAAGCCCCATTTCAAAACATTTTAGCTTCATATGTATATAAGGCTGCAAAAAATTGCTCCTTAAAGGGACCATGACCAACCATGGCCAATAATTGTAAAATAATACAGTGAAGCGGTGGATCTTGCCATAAACCCTCAACCCCAACACAAACAAGGTCAGCAAACACAGCACAGACCCAATACGTGATGAACATTTGAAAAATCTTTTTATTAATACTCAAAAAAATAATAAAATTAATACACATAATAATTTATAATTTTGAATGAGAAGAAAAAATCTCATAAGAAAAAATTGACAATGGCGACCTAGCCCTATAAAAAGGGTTTGAAGCTCAGAGATTCATTCAGGCCAGGAAGGACAGTGGCTCTAAGGTTATGAATCCATTTTGATTCTCTTTGTAATAGAGTTTTGTCAATGTCACCTCCGCGATCAAAATCTGGTACAAACTCTAGCGCAAAAAACTTAATTTGTGAAATATCGAATGAATGGTAAAGTCCCATATGTCGACTGATGGGAGTCTCCATCTTTTTCTTTTTAATAAGGGATACGTGATCTCTGATTCTGTGAAAAAAGGGTCGTTTGGTTTTCCCAACATAAAAAGCCTGACACGTGCATGTCATGAGGTAAACAACCCCAATAGTCTTGCAAGTTGCATAGAAATTTGGCTTAAAGGTTTGACCAGAAGGCAGCATTATTTCAGTGGAATTAATCAATAAATCACAGAATTCACATTTTCCACAGGGAGAAGTACCTTTTCGATGTATCTTAGTTCTTAAAGTAAGATGACTATGAACTAGTCGATCTTTTAAAGAAGTGGATTTGCGGTAGGTAATTTGTGGGTGAACACCCACATATTTTGAAAGGACATCGTCTGTTGAAAGAAGATGCCAGTATTTCTCAAAGATGTGGCGTACTTTTTTGTGTTTGTGAAAATAGGAAGCCAATCCCACTAAACATCAATGGGCTAACATAGCCTTCAAAAAGCTTACCCAGCAAAGGAGGATTTTTTGTATGATGGGGCGTCGAGAAAAAAGGATTGAGATTACAGGTGTATATGCAGGTAAGCCTGATTTAGGCAAGGGATAACATACTCTAAAAAGAAAAAATCAAGAGAATGTATGCAATTCAGGCAGTACAACTAGAGAAACTTCTCAAAGGCAAAGTGGTATGAAAAAGCCAAAACCGTTGCTCACCTCTCAATAAACGATGTGCTGACAAGCGTTATGTTGTCACAGAGCCATAGGAAAGATATTTTAGAGATTATATCCACGCAGTAAAACCAGCCAAATAGGCCAGTATGGTTGAAACACCAAACTCTAGGTAAAAAAAGTACAGACTGGAATCAGCTAAGAGCCCAAAAAATAAAAGTTGCAAAAAGTAAAGTAGGTAGTAAAGCAATCGGTACAAAGACTGACCTTACACACAGAGAATCCAAAGGATCAACGCCCCTGAGTCCATCACAATTCAGTGTGGACTGACCAGATTTATATACCCCCCACACCTGATCAGAATCACTTCTGATCAGAGAGCGGACAAACGAGCCTCCGGCGCATGCGCACTAGCAGCCGGCGCATCTCAGCCTACATTTCCCATAATTCCTGTGGCTAGTGCGCGCGCAGCACACAGCGTGCGCACCAGCCATAGAAAGTGCTGGTTGAAAAAAGCCGGAGGATGGTATGTGTACTGCAGGGATTGTAAAGAATGCCTAAACATGGGAAGAACGCCACGCAAGCTCAGTGAAGTCCCAGATACGTGGAAGTTTGCACTGGCGGCAAAACAAATAAGAAAACATAGCCTAGCAACGGTGTCACATGGTGGAAATAGACAAAGGGATATGCAGCTGTAAGCCGGGGCAAAAAAGGGTTGGGAAATGTATCCAACCCTTGGGTGTCCATACAGCCCAATATAGTGGAAATTGGCAAGGCAGTCATGGGTATGTTTAGATCACAAATTAAGGGTAGGCAAGCCAGAAGACACACACCACGGATTATCCACCATCTAGATGGGAAAAGAAGGGGGAGGAGGGAAGAAAAAGGGAGCCAGAGGGGGTGCCCCGGATCCGGGGAGGGGCCAAACCCCATTAAGGGGGAGGACACCCACAGCGGGTCGGGGGCCACCAGAGGTGTGCCTAAGGAACAGCGTCCAGCAGGAATTTAGTTGATAATTATCCTAGATACACGGATATAATGCAAATAGGACCAAGGAGAAATGTAAAAATGAATAGAAACACAATATGACTATACTATATTACATAATTACACAGATGTTATGATTTATGAAATAAGTACATAGACATAAGATCATAGCCCATTTCAATAGATTCATCTCATGAAAAAATAAGAAAAATCAAATAAGGATGGTCCGGAATGCTAGCTCCAGCCAATGGCAGATCTATGGAGATGTTAAAAGAAGGGTCTGAAGGAAAAACATCCAGGGAGAAAAAACATACATAGATGTGTATTCAACTATTACATATGGTTAGTTCTATTTAGCAACAAGGCAAAACATCACATTGTAAGAGCCACTACATTATCTGAAGGATATTGGCGATTCCACCAAATACAAGGTTGTTATAAAAAAGGTTTGAAACTAATGTGTTCATTGAGGCCCGGAAAGTGGGTAGCATTAAGGTTATGTATCCATTTAGTCTCTAATTGTAAAAGTTTTTCATCGATTCCACCCCCTCTGATGTGCGCCGCAGCATGTTCCAATGCCGCAAAGCAGATACAGCGGGGGTCGAAATTGTGTGACAGGCCTACATGCCTGTTGATAGCTGTAGTAATAATACGTTTTGACACCTGTGATCCCGAATACGAACCTGAAAAGGTCGTTTGGTTTTTCCTACATAGAATGATCCACATATGCATGTGGCTAGATACACCACACCAATAGTTCTACAATTTACATAATGTGAGATGTTATGTTGGGAGCCATCAGGAAGGTGGACCGTTTTGGAGTTGGCTACAAAAGAACAAAAGTCGCAATGTCCACAAGGGTAGGTGCGACTATTTTGATGTTTGAATTTTACATGGAGAATGATGACTTTGGGTTAGTCGATCTTTCAATGATGGACACCTTCTATAAGTAATATCTGGATTAGTACTTATAAATTTGCTTGTGGAGTCAGCCAAGAGAAGTGGCCAGAACTTGTTGACCACCTCTCGGGCTTGGGCATGCAAGGATGAGAATTGAGTTATAAGTCTAACTGGTTGAGAGTCAATGATCTCTTTTATTGAATGAATTAGATTTAACCTATCCAGGTTTTTTACTTTATTGAACGATCGCTTGAGCAAAGCATGGCTATAACCTCTATCTTTTAACCGTAAATATAGTTCATTGGAAGCAGTGAAGAAGTCAGTATCAGAAGTACAGTTACGCTTAATTCTAAGGTATTGGCTGTAGGGAATACTGTTTAATAATGATTGAGGATGGGCACTTTGGGCATGTAGAATTGTGTTTCCTGAAGATGGTTTCCTATACAGCGATGAGCTAACATTGCCATGTTGATCGAGATTAATTGTTAAATCTAGAAAATTCACAGAGGACTGACTGGAGTCCAGTGTGAATTTTAAATTAAAGCTGTTCACGAACAAGGAATCAAAAAATTGGGTTAGCTCATCATGTGTCCCTGACCAGAACAACAAAACATCATCGATATATCTATACCAATGTAGAACTTTTTCTTGAAGATCAGGGGAGGTGTTAGAGAACAGCTCCCATTCCCACCCCCCCAGGTACAAGTTGGCATATGAGGGCACACTTGGTCCCCATAGCCACACCCTGCACCTGGAGGAAGTGGGAAGATCCAAAGATGAAATGATTTTTGGTCAGAATAAATCTTAACAGGTCCAAAACAAAGTTTGCATATGTATTAAATTTAGGACCGCGTTCCAATAATATACTCCGTACGACTTCAAGGCCTCTAAGGTGTGGAATGCAATTGTATAAAAACATTCAACGTCCAATGTGACCAACCAAGTTTGTGATGGTAGTTTCATATGTTCCAAAATTTTAAGGAGATGAATGGTGTCCTTTACATATGATGGTAAAGAAGTGACATGAGGTGCCAAGTATTTATCAACTAAGGCACTAGCATTTTCGGTTAGACAGTGACAGCCGGACACAATAGGGCGTCCCGGAGGACGAGTAATGGATTTGTGGATCTTAGGTAGGGCGCAAAAAGTAGGAGTGGTTGATTCCCTGATTTTAAAAAATTCCAAGTGTTTAGGTCAATAGTCCCAGACTGGTATGCTGAAAATATGAGTTGATCAAACTGATTAGAGAAATTTTTTATAAGTGATGGTGCAATTGGTCTATACCATTCTGAGTTGTCAAGGATGTCGCGGCACATTAGCTCATATGCAGCGACATCCATGACAACAACATTGCCTCCTTTATCGGCCGGCTTGTTAACCAAACCTGGATGGGTCTGGAGAGATTTCAATGCCCGAAGGCCAGCAGCAGATAAGTTAGATCTACCTGAGGATGTCTGTTCCAGATTCCTGATTGCCAAGCATGTCTGTTGTACAAAGGCCCAAATGTTGGGATTAGTAGATAACAAGGGGAAATTCTTCGATTTTGGTTTAAAAGAGGTCGGGGGGGGGGAGGAAACACCGAGGGTGACGATGCCAGGTTCAACTGATTCATCGTCGTCGTCGATGGCCCCCTCCTCCCATAGTAACATGAGTTCATCAATGGCTTGCATTTCCTCAAACGTAGGTGCTTGATTTGATATATATATATATATATATATATATATATATATATATATATAAATGAAGATTTTTGTGATGTGAAGTTCTCTTTATACTTCGCACTGGCTGGTACTCTTTTATTTGTGTATGTATAATTATGTCTTTGTCAAATAAACCTTTTTATTTTTATTAAAACCCCTGAGTGCCCTCTTGTTACCTGGTACCGCAACAATCCCCTTTCCTCTCCCTGTCCACCTCTTTATCATTTATCTGTATTGTTATATATGTTTGACTTTATAATTAAGCGCTGCTAATGTCTTTAGTGAGAACATTCCTTTGAATATTTTTTGCTGATGATATATTTTGATGTACTGTGAATTTGTATAGTAGCTGCTGATATACATTGAGATTGTATTCCATAGGCGCTGAGGGAGTAGGTTTTGATATTGTTTTTGAATCTTACTCATTTTGATTATATACTGTAATGTTACTTCATTTTATTTGCTTAGCAGGTACGCCATTCAGCTGTAGCTCAGGTTTATTTATTCTGACAGCAACAGCGTTTGCTCCCACGATATGTAAAGTCGTGACTCCAGTGCAGTCGGAGGTGATTCCACCACCACAGTATAAAAAAAAAAAAAGAGCATATATACCGAAGCATGGGGGCAGGGGTGGAGGAGCAATTTGCTCCTAACATTAAGGGCGGATTGCTCCCATGCTTCAGCATACATTTTTTTTAGACACAGATTGCAAGGTTTTATTTTTAACTATGTTTTATTGTATTTGCTTTGCATGTATGGCAAGTCTTACTGTTATACTTTAATGTTACTTTGTTTTATTGTTCACCATCATTAGCTTAGCAGGTATGCCATTCAGCTGCAGCATGGGTTTATTTATCTTGACAGCAACAGCGTTTCTCCCCTCTCCCCCCCCCACCATCTTCCATGGTTTTCTCAGGCTTTCCTGTCCCAACAGGGAACCCAGGAATGCATCCAGTGGTTCTGCCAGCTGACCATAGAGATGATTGGAGCCGTTCTGGTCTCTGATCAGCTCTATGGCCTAAGAAACCGGAAGCTACGAGCATTTCATGACTTAGGTTTTGCGGATATAAAAACAGCGCCATTCGGAAATTGGCAAAGCATTTTATCACATCGATCTTGGTGTGGTCAGATTTTTTGAGGGCAGAGGAGAGATCTAGGGTCTAATAGACCCCAATTTTTTTCAAAAAAAAAAAGAGTACCTGTCACTAACTATTGCTATCATAGCAGATATTTACATTCCCTGAGATAACAATTAAAAAAAAAAAAAAAAAGCAGCACCCCTGTCCCCCCATGCTTACACGCAAGCGTTGGTTTGGTGTCATATATAAACAGCAATTGCACCATGCATGCGAGGTATCACCATGAAGGTCATATCGAGGGCAGTCCATTTTAGAAGTAGACCTCCTCTGTAAATCTAAAGTGGTAACCTGTAAAGGCTTTTAAAAATGTATGTAGTTTGTCGGCGCTGCACGTTTGTGCACAATTTTAAAGCATGTCGTGTTTGGTATCCATGTACTTGGCGTAAGATCATTTTTTTATTTCATCAAACATTTGGGCAATAGTGTGTTTTAAAATTTAAAAAAGTGTGTGTTTTTTTTTTCCCCCAAAAAAATTGCGTTTGAAAAATAGCTGCGCAAATACTGTGTGAAAAAAAAAATTGCAACACTCACCATTTTAATCTGTAGGACCTTTGCTTTAACAAAAAATATAAAGTTTGAGGGTTCAAAGTAATTTTCTTGCAAAAAAAATATATATATATATATTTTTTCATGTAAACAAAAAAAGTGTCAGAAAGGGCTTTGTCTTCAAAGCCCTTTCTGACAGAAGAGTGGGTGATGTGTGACATAAGCTTCTAAATGTTTTCAAATACAATGAATAGAAAAGATGTTGCTGTCAGCGTATTTCTCTAAAGATTGTAGCAGCGCTTTTGGTTGAAAAGTGTGTCCAACGTAAAATAAATAAATAATTGATCTCTTAAAGATGGTGGATGTGTAAATATATAAGTATAAGAATTATAAAATGGAAGGAGGTAAGCCGCGCTTGGGAAAAAATAAGGGAGTATAAGGGAAAAGTTAGGGGACAGTGCAACCAATGAGTGTAACCAGGTAAAAATAAAAAGTGTAAAAATGCAAAGGCTGCTGCTAAAAAGTGAGATACTACACACTAGACAAATATATGATAGGGTAAAGCTGCGCCAATGTAAAAAGAAATTAAACATATAAAAAATGTGCAAGGCATAGTAAACATTTTAAACATATAAAAGATCTCATGCAGAACAATCCAGATAGAAGTGAATCAGTCCAGAGCAATTCTTCTAAGTGTCAAACATGGGATACATTCAATCCACCAATCCTGTATGTTCAAATATAACACCTCCGTGCTCGTGCTGGAAGCATCCAATGTGACATAAAAAACGGTGTTTAATCCCGACCACCTAATAGGTTGGAGGCTTACCAGAAGGTATAGAAAATCAAGCAATGGGTCTGAGCTTGCAGTAGACCAGCGTTGGTGGGGTTAAACGGCCACTCCAGGGGGGGAACGATCCAAAGGTAAACAGGGAGGGAGTGAAGGGATCCGTCCTGGAAACCGTTCACAGACTGGATAGCCAGATCCTAATAACATCCTCCGTTCAGGGAGAAAGCACAAAAGGGGCCACCCATCGTGTAATACTGATAATACTTCGTTTATTAAAAATAGATTAAAAAAAACTTACATCAAGGATGAGAAATAGCGGCAACAAAGATGACAAAGTAAACACTGCCGGCCGGTCAGTGTAATCCCATCCCTTGATCGAATGTTTGTCTGTAGTGGTGGCGTCGCTGCGTGCCTTCCCATACGACGTTTCGTCACAACTGACGTTTTCAATGGGGAACGGGCAACGCAGCGACGCACCACCTATAAATAACTAGCCTCTTCCTGGAATGCATGAGATCGAGGCCGTCGCCGCCATCTTGCTAATGGGAAAAATACCATGGCAGTACTGGCGACCGGCGCCAGGGAGGATTAGCAGTTTAAAAAGGCAAAAGAGTCTCTGAAAAGGAACAACATTGTGCTATATCCTTATTAGTCAGAGGCGAATACTAAAAGGGGAAGTAAGCATTACAATAATAGTGCTGGGAAGAACTATACACCAGTGCAAAGTGACCAGATGGGCTACTAGAATGATAATAGAAATAGTAATGATGATATAAATAAAAAAAATTATGATACCAAATATAAAAGGATAATCCAGTGGGGTGGTATCTATGAGTGTAAAAATACGTGTTAATTAAAAATACGTATTGCGTATTACATTATGTAAATGAAGACATGAGGTGTATTTAGGAAGAAAAACCCCAATTAAGGAAGTGATAATTACCTATAAGGGACGTGATGTGACTAAAAAAGGTGAAGGGAGAGTAAATAGAGAACAGGAAGTGGGGGGGGAGGAAGGGGGAAAAAAGGAGGGTTGGCACCCCCGTTGTGATAAACTAGTGCAAAAAATACTAATGATAATGATAATAATAAGTCAAATGCGTGTGGCACTTAAAAAGCGCACAAGAAAATATATGTTATAAAAATTGTAATGTAAAAAGCACATTATGTGTTCCAAGCCTCAATGAAGAAAAATATAGCATGACCTTGCACACATCTCAGAAAGAGTTCACATTCACTAAAAGACTTTTATGAAAAAATACACATTCACTAAAAACTTTTATGAAAGAAAGACTGGCAGCGAACTCCAGTGAGTTATCAGTAAAAAGACCTCCTAATATATAGTAAATAATCAGCTAAAAAATGAATGAAAATCACTGAAGGAAGTATGCAAAAACCCCCCCCCTTAGGAGTTGTCTATGAAAGCATTGATGTCAGTATCAATATTCAACCCAAAGGGGGTGTATGACTTTAAACGATGAATCCAAGCCATTTCTAGTTTTGACACTTCCCTCACTAATGAGCTCCCTCGCCAGTGAGGTTTGAATTTATCGATACCAAAAAAAAAGGGTTTGGGCTGGATTTTTACTGTGTGCCTGCAAATAGTGCTTAGACACTGAGTGTTTGGGGAAACCCGAAATGATGTTTGAGATATGTTCCCCTAGTCGCACTTGTAGTGGGCGTTTGGTTCGCCCTACGTATTGTAAACCACACGGGCACTGTAGCATATAGACCACCCCTTTGGATGAACAAGTTATACAAGGTTTAATAGTGTGGCTATCACCGGTGGCTGTACAAGTGAAGGATGTGGTGCGTCTCGCAACATCTCTATTGAGAGAACACACCCGGCATCTTCCACACTTGTAGTACCCCGAGAGGTGGTCGAAAAAAACCCTCGTGTTTCTCGGAGGGTCGATGGTGTTGACCGCAACCTGGTTCCTCAATGAGGGTAGGCCCCTGAAAATCACCTGGGGCTTCTCAGGTAGAAGATCTTTCAGAACCGTGTCACTCTTCACTATATGCCAGTGTTTATTTATTAGTTGTTTAATACCCCTATGTTGTAAGGTATATGTGGTAATAAAGGGGACTCCATTGGCAAAGGCTTCCCTTCTGCGTGGGCCTTTCTCTTTCAGCAGCTCTGATCTATCGAGGTTGCTTACTTCGTTTAGAGTGACAATCAGATCTTCAGATTTATAGCCTTTTTCAACTAGTCGTTCCATAAGTATTTTTGACTGAGAACTGGGAACATATCTCAAACATCATTTCGGGTTTCCCCAAACACTCAGTGTCTAAGCACTATTTGCAGGCACACAGTAAAAATCCAGCCCAAACCCTTTTTTTTTTTTTTGGTATCGATAAATTCAAACCTCACTGGCGAGGGAGCTCATTAGTGAGGGAAGTGTCAAAACTAGAAATGGCTTGGATTCATCGTTTAAAGTCATACACCCCCTTTGGGTTGAATATTGATACTGACATCAATGCTTTCATAGACAACTCCTAAGGGGGGTTTTTTTTGCATACTTCCTTCAGTGATTTTCATTCATTTTTTAGCTGATTATTTACTATATATTAGGAGGTCTTTTTACTGATAACTCACTGGAGTTCGCTGCCAGTCTTTCTTTCATAAAAGTTTTTAGTGAATGTGTATTTTTTCATAAAAGTCTTTTAGTGAATGTGAACTCTTTCTGAGATGTGTGCAAGGTCATGCTATATTTTTCTTCATTGAGGCTTGGAACACATAATGTGCTTTTTACATTACAATTTTTATAACATATATTTTCTTGTGCGCTTTTTAAGTGCCACACGCATTTGACTTATTATTATCATTATCATTAGTATTTTTTGCACTAGTTTATCACAACGGGGGTGCCAACCCTCCTTTTTTCCCCCTTCCTCCCCCCCCACTTCCTGTTCTCTATTTACTCTCCCTTCACCTTTTTTAGTCACATCACGTCCCTTATAGGTAATTATCACTTCCTTAATTGGGGTTTTTCTTCCTAAATACACCTCATGTCTTCATTTACATAATGTAATACGCAATACGTATTTTTAATTAACACGTATTTTTACACTCATAGATACCACCCCACTGGATTATCCTTTTATATTTGGTATCAGAATTTTTTTTTATTTATATCATCATTACTATTTCTATTATCATTCTAGTAGCCCATCTGGTCACTTTGCACTGGTGTATAGTTCTTCCCAGCACTATTATTGTAATGCTTACTTCCCCTTTTAGTATTCGCCTCTGACTAATAAGGATATAGCACAATGTTGTTCCTTTTCAGAGACTCTTTTGCCTTTTTAAACTGCTAATCCTCCCTGGCGCCGGTCGCCAGTACTGCCATGGTATTTTTCCCATTAGCAAGATGGCGGCGACGGCCTCGATCTCATGCATTCCAGGAAGAGGCTAGTTATTTATAGGTGGTGCGTCGCTGCGTTGCCCGTTCCCCATTGAAAACGTCAGTTGTGACGAAACGTCGTATGGGAAGGCACGCAGCGACGCCACCACTACAGACAAACATTCGATCAAGGGATGGGATTACACTGACCGGCCGGCAGTGTTTACTTTGTCATCTTTGTTGCCGCTATTTCTCATCCTTGATGTAAGTTTTTTTTAATCTATTTTTAATAAACGAAGTATTATCAGTATTACACGATGGGTGGCCCCTTTTGTGCTTTCTCCCTGAACGGAGGATGTTATTAGGATCTGGCTATCCAGTCTGTGAACGGTTTCCAGGACGGATCCCTTCACTCCCTCCCTGTTTACCTTTGGATCGTTCCCCCCCTGGAGTGGCCGTTTAACCCCACCAACGCTGGTCTACTGCAAGCTCAGACCCATTGCTTGATTTTCTATACCTTCTGGTAAGCCTCCAACCTATTAGGTGGTCGGGATTAAACACCGTTTTTTATGTCACATTGGATGCTTCCAGCACGAGCACGGAGGTGTTATATTTGAACATACAGGATTGGTGGATTGAATGTATCCCATGTTTGACACTTAGAAGAATTGCTCTGGACTGATTCACTTCTATCTGGATTGTTCTGCATGAGATCTTTTATATGTTTAAAATGTTTACTATGCCTTGCACATTTTTTATATGTTTAATTTCTTTTTACATTGGCGCAGCTTTACCCTATCATATATTTGTCTAGTGTGTAGTATCTCACTTTTTAGCAGCAGCCTTTGCATTTTTACACTTTTTATTTTTACCTGGTTACACTCATTGGTTGCACTGTCCCCTAACTTTTCCCTTATACTCCCTTATTTTTTCCCAAGCGCGGCTTACCTCCTTCCATTTTGTCAGCCCTGATACTTTTTGCTGCAGCTGGGCCTCTCCCCCCTTTTTTTTCACCCCTTCCCTCCCCCTTCCTTGTTTTCAATTTTTCCTGCAATTTCCCTTTTTCTGGGGCCTTTAGCACCTTCACGGTGAGTCATTCCCCCTCCGCCCCCTCCTGTAACTCCCCCCCTGGTACCCCTCCCCATCCTCCTCACATCATGGATGTTTTTGAATTTAGAACTTCTAGGGTACTTGACGTTGACGGGGTTTTTGAAGTTTACAAGCAGGACGAAAGTGACTTAAATGGCACTTTCCTCCGCCTTAAGAATTTGATGATCTCCGAAAATCACACTAAATGGGACATCGCTTACCTCGAAACATACATTAAGTACTCCATGGTACCTAGAAGTCTTAGATGGGAGGTGGCTCCACAAAAGGGTGACCTTGACCTGGAGGAATGGTACAAATATTTTAACCAGGCAGGGATATCTTTTTTGAAATTTCTTGTTGAAAGGAAAACTATCAAATTGTCTAAACTCGATGGGGAAATTAAAGGTATTCAAAACAAACTAGATAGTGTCAAAGACAGCGATGAATACCGCGATAAGTCTAATAATCTCCTTAAAATCATGGAAAAGGAAGATAAGGATCAGAGAATTAAGAAAAAAAAAGAAATACAATAGAGACTTTGCAGACTATACTGGGAATATAGTCTTTGAGTGGCAAAAAAAACTGCTAGATGAACAATCCAGACTCACCGATCCCTCAATGGAGGTTTCAGCTCCCACTGTTCCTACCAGAGGAGGACCACCCTCCCAACCCCCTCCCCCCAAACGCATGGTTCCTACCACTAGGTCCCAAGGACATGGGACATACCAGTCCTACCAATCCCCGCGTAGGGGACGTGGGAATAGTAGAGGGTTATCCTCCCATCGGGGTAACCTCAAACCAGGGGGTCCCCCTAGATCCAATTATGGATCCTTTGAACCAGGTCACAGCTACCCCTATCCTCCACCACCCACAAGTTTTCCTCCAGTGGGTGGGGATTATACATCTTATAGTAGAGGATGGGGACAACCCCCTCCGCTAACTACAAAGGGTCCCCAGGTCAACCAACTCAATGGTTGGGGCCAACCTCCTATGAGAGATTCCATACCTCGCTCTCCATTCTATGACCCTATGGGTAGAAATTCTGACTGGGAATATGGTGTTCCCACCAGTAACACTTTCTTCCCTCTGATAGATGCTAATGGCCCCTATGAGGAGTCTATACCCAATCCTGCTTCACAAACTTATCCTATCACTGGTCCCACCCAAGGTCAATATTTGGGCCCCAATGGCGAAAGAGAAATACGTCGCCCTCCACCGCCTCTGTTATCCAATGGCTGGGGTTTTCCCCGACCCTTACAAGGAAAAAAACGACAGGGCGAAAGAGGAGAGGAACCAGAGGGGGGAGGCGCGCTCGAGCAATTAAAGAGAGCGAGGGTGTGATAGGTAAAGGCATTTTTAATCTAAGCTCCAAACCCTTATCGGTACCAGAATTGTCTATTTTGGACAAGGGCCTCAAGTTTGTGCCCCCGAAAGGTTTAAATAAATTCCAAGTTAATATGGATATTCACAAATTTGTACGTAAGCTGAACATTAAACGCTATATGAGTAGTAATACTTTCCCCACTAGAGCCACTGCAGTCAATCCCAATACCCCCGCTTTTGTCCACTCAGGTTTGGCCAACGCTTCCCTTTTTAACCCCCCGGGGGGACTACCCCCTCCACTGCGTGTTTTCCGTGATGTGATATTAAGGGATTTAGAACATCTTGAAATCAAAAAAATTAAAATGAGTAAGACTCTGCAAGATGGGTTAGACTCATTATGTTCAAGAAAGGATCTAGTCATCAGGCCAGCCGATAAGGGGGGTGGTATCGTTGTGTTGGATAGGGATGCCTATTTGACTGAGATGCACAGAATTGTGGATGATGTCAACACATACGTAAAGCTACCCTCCGACCCAAAGGTCCAATTTGTGAGGGAATTGGAGAAATTAATCCAGTTAGGTCGAAACACTGGGAATTTAAATGAGAAGGAGGCCTTACACCTTATTCCTAGGGCCCCAAGAACTCCAGTTCTGTACTACCTGCCCAAGGTACATAAGAGCCTTACTTGCCCACCCGGGCGCCCCATAGTTAGCGGAATAGATTCTGTTACCGCCCGGGTGGGCAAGTATATTGATTCCTACCTTCAACCGGTGGTTATCAGGACGCCCTCCTTTATCAAAGATTCCAGACAGGTAATCAACATGTTGGACACCATTATAGCTAAACCGGGCATATGGATGGTGACAGCGGATGTCAACTCTCTTTACACCATCATTCCCCATGACCTAGGGTTTTCTGCTGTACTGAACTACCTACGCCAGGAACCCCATCTTCTGGCCGAACAAGTGTCTTTTATTATGACCCTTTTGAAGTACGCGGCCACACACAACTATTTCTGGTTCAACAATCAGTTTTACCTACAAATAGTTGGTGTGGCAATGGGGGCCAAATATGCCCCCAGTTTGGCCAACCTTTTCATGGCCCAGTGGGAGGAGGATGTCATCTATGCCCAGAACATACCTCAACTTGTTCTATGGGCTAGATACATCGATGACATCCTCCTCCTCTGGGATGGCCAACTGGGGGATTTAGAACTATTCATGCAATCCCTCAATAACAACACCAGGGGGATTGTTTTGAAATATGAGATGCACCAGGAAACTATCCATTTCCTGGATTTGAACATCACAATAGAAAACAACAAATTTACTACCTCCACATACTTCAAGACCACAGATAGGAATTCATTTATTCCGGTCAAAAGCTGTCATCATTCCCCATGGCTTGATTCAGTCCCCAAGAGCCAATTGATCAGACTTAGGAGGAATTGTACGAAACAGGAGGATTTTCAGGCTCAGTCAAAAATACTTATGGAACGACTAGTTGAAAAAGGCTATAAATCTGAAGATCTGATTGTCACTCTAAACGAAGTAAGCAACCTCGATAGATCAGAGCTGCTGAAAGAGAAAGGCCCACGCAGAAGGGAAGCCTTTGCCAATGGAGTCCCCTTTATTACCACATATACCTTACAACATAGGGGTATTAAACAACTAATAAATAAACACTGGCATATAGTGAAGAGTGACACGGTTCTGAAAGATCTTCTACCTGAGAAGCCCCAGGTGATTTTCAGGGGCCTACCCTCATTGAGGAACCAGGTTGCGGTCAACACCATCGACCCTCCGAGAAACACGAGGGGTTTTTTCGACCACCTCTCGGGGTACTACAAGTGTGGAAGATGCCGGGTGTGTTCTCTCAATAGAGATGTTGCGAGACGCACCACATCCTTCACTTGTACAGCCACCGGTGATAGCCACACTATTAAACCTTGTATAACTTGTTCATCCAAAGGGGTGGTCTATATGCTACAGTGCCCGTGTGGTTTACAATACGTAGGGCGAACCAAACGCCCACTACAAGTGCGACTAGGGGAACATATCTCAAACATCATTTCGGGTTTCCCCAAACACTCAGTGTCTAAGCACTATTTGCAGGCACACAGTAAAAATCCAGCCCAAACCCTTTTTTTTGGTATCGATAAATTCAAACCTCACTGGCGAGGGAGCTCATTAGTGAGGGAAGTGTCAAAACTAGAAATGGCTTGGATTCATCGTTTAAAGTCATACACCCCCTTTGGGTTGAATATTGATACTGACATCAATGCTTTCATAGACAACTCCTAAGGGGGTTTTTTTTTGCATACTTCCTTCAGTGATTTTCATTCATTTTTTTAGCTGATTATTTACTATATATTAGGAGGTCTTTTTACTGATAACTCACTGGAGTTCGCTGCCAGTCTTTCTTTCATAAAAGTTTTTAGTGAATGTGTATTTTTTCATAAAAGTCTTTTAGTGAATGTGAACTCTTTCTGAGATGTGTGCAAGGTCATGCTATATTTTTCTTCATTGAGGCTTGGAACACATAATGTGCTTTTTACATTACAATTTTTATAACATATATTTTCTTGTGCGCTTTTTAAGTGCCACACGCATTTGACTTATTATTATCATTATCATTAGTATTTTTTGCACTAGTTTATCACAACGGGGGTGCCAACCCTCCTTTTTTCCCCCTTCCTCCCCCCCCCACTTCCTGTTCTCTATTTACTCTCCCTTCACCTTTTTTAGTCACATCACGTCCCTTATAGGTAATTATCACTTCCTTAATTGGGGTTTTTCTTCCTAAATACACCTCATGTCTTCATTTACATAATGTAATACGCAATACGTATTTTTAATTAACACGTATTTTTACACTCATAGATACCACCCCACTGGATTATCCTTTTATATTTGGTATCAGAATTTTTTTTTATTTATATCATCATTACTATTTCTATTATCATTCTAGTAGCCCATCTGGTCACTTTGCACTGGTGTATAGTTCTTCCCAGCACTATTATTGTAATGCTTACTTCCCCTTTTAGTATTCGCCTCTGACTAATAAGGATATAGCACAATGTTGTTCCTTTTCAGAGACTCTTTTGCCTTTTTAAACTGCTAATCCTCCCTGGCGCCGGTCGCCAGTACTGCCATGGTATTTTTCCCATTAGCAAGATGGCGGCGACGGCCTCGATCTCATGCATTCCAGGAAGAGGCTAGTTATTTATAGGTGGTGCATCGCTGCGTTGCCCGTTCCCCATTGAAAACGTCAGTTGTGACGAAACGTCGTATGGGAAGGCACGCAGCGACGCCACCACTACAGACAAACATTCGATCAAGGGATGGGATTACACTGACCGGCCGGCAGTGTTTACTTTGTCATCTTTGTTGCCGCTATTTCTCATCCTTGATGTACGTTTTTTTTAATCTATTTTTAATAAACGAAGTATTATCAGTATTACACGATGGGTGGCCCCTTTTGTGCTTTCTCCCTGAACGGAGGATGTTATTAGGATCTGGCTATCCAGTCTGTGAACGGTTTCCAGGACGGATCCCTTCACTCCCTCCCTGTTTACCTTTGGATCGTTCCCCCCCTGGAGTGGCCGTTTAACCCCACCAACGCTGGTCTACTGCAAGCTCAGACCCATTGCTTGATTTTCTATACCTTCTGGTAAGCCTCCAACCTATTAGGTGGTCGGGATTAAACACCGTTTTTTATGTCACATTGGATGCTTCCAGCACGAGCACGGAGGTGTTATATTTGAACATACAGGATTGGTGGATTGAATGTATCCCATGTTTGACACTTAGAAGAATTGCTCTGGACTGATTCACTTCTATCTGGATTGTTCTGCATGAGATCTTTTATATGTTTAAAATGTTTACTATGCCTTGCACATTTTTTATATGTTTAATTTCTTTTTACATTGGCGCAGCTTTACCCTATCATATAAGAATTATAAATATATATAAAATATATATGAATAAATATTTCTTAAAAAATAAATAAATATTTCCAAAAATATATATATCAATAAATATTGTAATAGTCCACGTCCATATTAATGTGAATAAATTAATCAAAAATTTAAAATCAAATTGATAAATAAATAGTGTCCATAAATATGTGAAATATTATATTATCAATGAATGATATGATCAAAAATTAATAAATAATGTCCATAATCATGTGACTTATAATTAAAAAATAAATGATAAAGTGATTTTCCAGCAGAGAAGGTAAATGAGGTGGAGCAAAACAATTCTGTGCAGTTGCTACGGTGTTAAATTCTGAGCCATCCACCAGAGATTTCACCCAAAGTGATATTCGTCCCCTTTTGGGGGTGCACTCACCAGAAGTACAGATATTACAAGCCTGTAATAATCACTAATATCGTCAAATCCAGATGCCCAGAATATGCGAGCCTGCTGTCATCATCAGTATCATCAGTTTCTCCAATGGCACCACCTCTATTTTCCACAGCTCAACACTACTCCTCCACTCCATAAAACAATTACTTTGAGGCAAAAGTAAAGCTAGTACTGTGCCTGGTGCTGTCTCACTGCCGGAAATCCAATGCAGTTCCGCTGTATGCCACAGCGGCGTTCTTCCTGGTTCGGCTTGGTGGAACGCACTGTGGACCGCACGTGCTTTGACGTCACTTCCTGTTGACCTACGCCCTGACGCGTTTCGTCATTTCCGACTTTATCCCGAGGCCCTCGGGATAAGAGCGTAAAATGGTAATTTCACTTCCTCACTACCTATCAGTTTTGGAGGCCATGAAATGACAAGATAGCACACCCCCCCCCCCCCCCAAATGACCCCATTTTTGGAAAGAAGACACTTCAAGCTATGTTGAGTCCATGTAATATTTTATATTTTGCCACAAGTTTTGGGGAAATGTTTTTTATTACAGAACGTTGTCACTAAATTATATATTGCTCAAACATGCCATGGGCATATGTGAAATTGCAACCCAAAATACATGGGAATGTAGGCTGTACTAAAGAACCTTATGTAAAGAAAATAAACCAAACACACACAATTCTTAAATGGTGATAAAATGGCTGTGACACCTTTATTGGTATATAAACAAACTTTATTAATTCTTATCTTTATTAAATTCATCAAAAAATAGAACTTTAAGATTTTTTAAAAGTATCTATCAATATCTCACTCAGTCATAGAACTCGAGCGAGTACCATAAATAAAAAACATTCAGCAAAAGTCCCCCCTTGATCCAAGGGTGACAAACCACATAACAGGTGCTGCGACAGGGTGGGAGGCAAGGGGAGCCGCTATGGGGTCAACTGTGACTGGAGCGAAGATGCCGGGGTCTTATATAGACCCCAAACACATGTGTAGCTCTGGAATACACATGTTTTTCCCGCTTGGAATCCACGTCTGTCAGGTTTGTAACTTAAAGGGACAGTAACCAAAAAGGTTTTCTTTTTTTTTTTTTCTTTTGACTGACACAATCCCATGCTGTGGGCACTAATTAATGCCCACTTCTCTCATTCTGTTGCTTCTGAGTACGGGGATACCATGTGTGAGACTTTTTGGGAGCCTAACTGCGTACGGGACCCCGAAAACCAATCACCTCCTTCAGGCTTTCTAAGGGTGTACATTTTTTATTTCATTCCTCACTGCCTATCACAGTTGGAGGCCATGAAATGCCCAAATAGCACAACCCCCTCCCCCCAAATGACCCCATTTTGTAAAGTAGACACCCCAAGCTATATGCTGAGAGGCATGAGTATTTTGCAGATCTCGCTTTTTGTCACAAAGTTTTGAAAATGTAAAAAAATTAAAAATAATGTTTTTCTTTTCCTTCTTCATTTTCAAAAACAAATGAGAGCTGCAAAATACTTACCATGCCTCTTAGCAAATTCCTTGGGGTGTCTACTTTCCAAAATGGAGTCATTTGGGGGGTTTGTGCTATCTTGACATTTCATGGCCTCCGTAACTGTGATAGGTAGTGAGGAGTAAAATCACCATTTTACGCCCTTAGAAAGCCTGAAGGCGGTGCTTGGTTTTCGGGGTCCTGTACATGGCTAGGCTCCCAAAAGGTCTCACACATGAGGTATCCCCGTACTCAGGAGAAGCAGCAGAATGTATTTTGGGGTGTAATTTCACATATGCCCATGGCATGTTTGAGCAATATATCATTTAATGACAACTGTAATTTTAATATTTTTTTTTCAATCACACATGACAAAAAAAATAAATGATTGGGCTCAACATACCTCTCAGCAATTTCCTTGGAGTGTATACTTTCCAAAATGGTGTCATTTTGGGGGGGGGGGGGGGGGAGGGTTGTACTGCCCTGCCATTTTAGCACCTCAAGAAAGAAATGATAGGCAGTCAAACTAAAAGCTGCGTAAATTCGAGAAAATGTACCCTAGTTTGTAGACGCTACAACTTTTGCGCAAACCAATAAACATACGCTTATTGACTTTTTTTTTACCAAAGACATGTGGCTAAATACAGTTTGGCCTAAATGAATCACTAAAATTGAGTTTATTGGATTTTTCTTCTAACAAAAAGTAGAAAATATAATAATTTTTTAAAATTTTTCGATCTTTCTATTTATAATCGCAAAAATCAAATACCATCAAAATAAAGCTCTATTTGTGGGGAAAAAAGGACGCAAATTTTGTTTGGGTACAGCATTGCATGACCGCGCAATTCCAGTTAAAACAGCGCAGTGCCAAATTGTAAAAAGTGCTCTGGTCATTGAGCAGCCTACTCTTCCAGGGCTGAAGTGGTTAATCTTAAATAGGAAAAAAAAAAAAATGCACTTACAGTTGAACCAGATAAATTCAGCAAATAGTAAATAGATAAGCAGCAACTCTACTGTGCGATATTGGCACATAAACAAACATTAGTATGGAACAGAGTCGCGCTAAACACAAAGGATAATAAATCTTGCAAAATAGTAAATTTACAACATAAAAAGTCCCAATCATGTGATAAAACAGATTTTCAGTTGAGCTTGCAGGCAACACTTTATATGTGGATCTCAATCAGGGTGACACTTGGTCATTAAACAGTCCCCTGTGTGACTGACCACCATAAACACTGCCACCTTAAGTGTGGGAAGAATGCCTGCTTACCAGCAGTGCTGCACCTCCTTATTACAAAAAGGCCAGTAACACTTTTGGCAAGTGTAACAAGTGTAACACTTTTTGGCAAGCTGGTAAGCAGGCATTCTTCCCACACTTATACCTCTTTCACACTGGGGTGCTTTTCAGGCAGTTTGGCGCTAAAAATAGCACCTGTAAAGCATATGAAAAGCGCCTCTCATGCCTCTCCAGTGTGAAAGCCTGAGTGCTTTCATACTGGGGCGGTGCCCTTGCAAGATGGGGAAAAAAAAAAAGTAAGCAGCATCTTTGGGGCGGTGGGGGAGCGGTGTATACACTGCTTCCAAAATGCCCTCCCCATTAAAATCAAATGAATGGGCAGAGCGAATCGTCTGCAAATCGCTTCGGGAGCGCCGCAACACACGCGCTTTTAACTCTTTCTTTGGCCACTAGCGGGGGTTAAAAGTGCCCCGCTAGTGGCTGAAAAGCGCCACTATAACAGCTGCTAAAACTAGTGCTGCTTTACTGCTAACGCCAGCACCGCCCCAGTGTGAAAGTACCCTCAAGGTGGCGGTGTTTATGGTGGTCACACAGGGGACTGTTTTACCACTTCAGCCCCAGAAGATTTTACCCCCCCCCCCCCTTCCTGACCAGAGCACTTTTTACAATTTGGTACTTCGTCGATTTAACTGACAATTGCGCGGCCGTGCAATGCTGTACCTAAACTAAATGTGCATCCTTCTCCCCCCCACAAATAGAGCTTTCTTTTGATGGTATCTGATCACCTCTGCGGTTTCTATTTTTTGCGCTATAAACAAAAGAAGACCGTCAATTTTGAAAAAAAAAACATTTTTTTACTGTCTGCTATAATAAATATCCCCCAAAAATATGTAAAAAAACAAAAACTTCTTCCTCAGTTTAGGCCAATATGTATTCTTCTACATTTTTTTTTTTACCAAAAATAAGGGTATATTGATTGGTTTGCGCAAAAGTTATACCATCTACAAAATAGGGGGTAGATTTATGGCATTTTTATTATAATCTTTTTTACTAGTAATGGTGGCGATCTGCCATTTTTAATCGGGACTGCGACATTGTGGCGGACAGATCGGACACTTTTGACACTATTTCTGGAACAATGTCATTTATACAGCGATTAGAGCTAAAAAATAGGCACTGATTACTATATAAAAGTGAATGGCAGGGAAGGAGTTAAACACTGGGAGCGATCAAGGGGTTAAGTGTGTTCCCTCAGCGTGTTCTAACTGTGGGGGGGGGGGTCTACCACTGACATTACAGATCGATGTTCCGAATGACAGGGAACAGAAGATCTCTGTCATGTTACTAGGCAGAACAGGAAAATGCCTTGTTTACATAGGCAGTTCCCCGTTCTGCCTCTCCTCGCCGTGATCATGGGCTGCCAGCAAACAGAGTCCGCGGGACCCACTGGCACACTCCAGGGGCAGGCGCGCATGCCTGCCATCCTGCTTTTGCGGACTGACGTACAGGTATGCAGGAGTGTCACCCACACATGACTGGGACTATGTTTAGGTTGTACTTTTACTATTTTGCGAGATTTAATATCATTTGTGTTTAGCGCGACTCTGTTCCATACTAATGCCTAGCTAACATGCTTATTCTCTTGCTTCAATATTTTCTGCCAGTGACCTTGAATAATGATGCAAAAAAAAAAACACACACCTTTTGTCTATACAAATATTGCATACTTGCTCTAAGTGAGGAACTCAAATTATACGGAAAGCCAGTTTCTAGATTTTTCAGCAATTTAACAATGATTGTCTAAAGGTTTCTCATATTTCTCTTATGACAAGCATCCTTTCCCATTGGCAGTGCCAAGCTTTTCATTATAACTAGTTTATACTGCCACATAGCATGTAAAATACTTTAGAAAGCACACCCTCAAACTTTATTTTCACTAGAACTTTGTACTTCTACCCACCTTAGTAACCAAGTTTTCCAACTTTTCAAAACATAGCCTTAAGTATCTGTGCCCTATGCCTTTACTCAAAACCTGCTTGATCACAGAGATCTATGCAATGATAAACACAGCTTTTCCTTGAATTTAATTTTTCTCAACTCCCGACCTCTTCTGATCTAGATGCTTACCAGTACAACAGTAGACCACCTTGAGCCTGGGTTCACACTATTGCAAGCACAAACCTGGCATGCGATTTGCACTGCATTGCTGTGCTTTTCACATGCAATGACTGTGCAATGCGAATTCAGCCATACAGTTGTATGGCTGAACTCGCATTGGTATCGCACGAAAAAGGTTCAGAACCTTTTTTTTTTTCTCCGCATAGAAATCGGATCGCATGGGTGTTCACACGATCCGATTCCTGTCCGAATTCACAGAGAAACCGATCGGGGGGGGGGGGGGGGGGCGTTGTTAACTTTGTATTGACACCCACAGTGGTTCACAGAAGGCAGTGTAAACTGGCATGGGAATCGCACTGGTTCCCGCATCACAATACTGTGAACCCAGGCTAAAGGTTTATTTCAACTTTTGCAATCAAATTTGAGAAGACCCCCATTATAGGTCATATGTTCCTATTCACATGGCACAGCTTAAAAAATAAATAAATATAGAACTACTTCTTACCTTTTTAGATGTTTTTCAAGAGGAGGCCTCATGGCTGACGGCAAGATTTTTTTTTTAACAATCTTATGTTAGGTGCACAATAGAAGTTTTTGTTTTTTCCCAGCGGGCTGAACAAAAAAAAAAACAGAGGTCATTGTACTAAGATGTTAGTACAGCGATCTCCCCTGCTATGCTATTATGGTCTAACAGGTGACTGTCTCCCCCCCCCCCCCCACCCCCACCAGCGCTCACTGATCAGCGCTCACAGCCATTGGCTGCCAGCGCTGATTGGATCCTGGATTTCCAGCATTCCGGTCCTTAGACCGGCTTCTGTCAGACAGGCTGCTGTACACACTGACTGAATACTCGGCCAATGTGTACCAGCCTTTAGAGTGAATCTGTCCCAAGGATGGTCCTCTTTAACATACACTGCAGGAGGGTGATTTCTACATTTTTAACCCTTTGCTAAGATAAACAGTCTTTAAATCTAGTTACAATTGAGAATTAAGATCTGCCTGCACAGTGGCCATAGATGGATCAAATCTCAGCAGGGACTCGACGAGATTACATCCATCTATGGGCAGGCTGGTTGTACCAAAGTCGATCCATTGTATGGTTCCTTTTACATGTGATTACTGTCGGCGGCAATAGCCACTAGCAGTAATCATTGCGTTCTGCTGTCTGGGAAGGCTCCATGTTGGCAGAACACATCAGAGCTGCAGGAGGGATTCCCCATTCGCAATTAATGTGTTGATAGGGGAATCAGGCGATTTCCTTTCCTTCCACTTGCAGTGGAAGGATAAAAAATTGAATCATCTATGGCTTGCCTTAATTATGGCAAACACAGCTGCCCAGTCCCCTCACAAACAGAACTATAGTAGCAGTTTTCCTTGCTGGAGGGTTCAGAACATAGCATCTAAAAAGATATGCTGCGGTGGGGGGTCCAAGATGGCGATGGAAGCAGAAGCTTACTCAGTGGAGACACAGCGGCAAAGGAAATCTTTTGACCAGGTCCGTGCCACCCTCCGACAGAAAGGGATAAAATACAGTATGCTCTTTCCCGCCAGGCTGCGGGTCCAAGATGGAGAGAAGGTACAGTTCTTCACCTCCCCCAGGGAGGCTGCGGCATGGGCTGAAACCCTCCAGCGTTGATCTGCTTCACATCCTTACCCTGGAACTGTGAGTACTATGATGGGGCTCCCCCATTTTAGCTTTAGGCTCTCCTTTTGTCGCCCCGTACCTGACCGCGGGCCGGTGACTGTACCTCCTTCATTTGTTTTGTCCTGCCCCCCACAGTCTACCTGCAGATGTTCCAGACAGTGGCATGTGTTCTACCTGTTGACTCTGGGTCCCGGTCCCCTGTGTCACATATCCTCATTCCTTTCCTGTTCTGATGCCGGCCCTCATCTGGGGTGGTTTTACCCCCCACCAGGCAACATGCTAATCGAGGCTGACCCCACATCCCCCTATATGCCCCCTAGTATCCGGTTGTAGCTGAGCGGGGTCATACTTTGCAAGCGGGCTAGTCTTGGTTTGTTTATTTGGTCACTGGACCTTCAAGTCTGTGCGTAGCCCAGAGACAAGGCCCCACTCCTGGCTCCTCTTTGTTGTTCCTGTCCTGCACAGCAGAAGAAGCATGAGACTCATCTAAGAACTGTGCCCCCGGGGCTCCGGGTGATCCACACTAAACCTCCTTCACTGGATTTTCTTTTTTGAATACCCCTTTTTTCCTTTTGTTTTTTCTTTTGACTGTTTTGACTGAGAGGCTGGTTGCCTCTTGTTCATTGCCCTCATGAGCAGCCACCAGGCTGATTTTGGTTCTGGGAAACAAACCCTCCTCCGTGGTTGAGCCACGTTAACGGCTCCCAGTTTATTGATATGTTTGCACGGGACCTGGCTCGCTCCTTGGCTGGAAGGATCCTGCCTGGAGCGACCCATGTCTCGTCGGTATTACTGATCCTGTTGTTATATATTTTACACATCGGTATGGCTACACTTGACGGCCTCTCCTGGAACACACAGGGACTTAACTCTCCGATCAAGCGCTCCTTGGTTCTCCAATTTATTAAACGACACAATCCCCATATCTGTGTGTTGGAGGTGACGCATTTAGTGGGCAACAAGACTCTTACCCTTACCCGTGGGTTGGTCACCATTACCATTCTACATACTCCAATTTTGCCAGGGGAGTTAGTGTCCTAGTCCTTAAATCCCTCCCATTTAAACTCCTCGATTTAGTCCTGGACCCTGAGGGCAGATTTGTTTTGATTCACGCTATGATTCACAACTTGCCGTGGGTCCTGGTGGGAATCTACCTCCCCCCCCCCTGCATCCCTCAACCTTGTAACGGCCAAGCTGGCACGATTCCCTCCGAATAATGTGGTCCTGATGGGCGATTTCAACCTTGTTCCGGACTCTGGGGTGGACAGGTTGGCAGCGACCGGCGCAGACCGCCAAGGGTTGGCTATGTGGGCTGATGCATACGGCCTCACGGATGTGTGGAGGAACCCACAAAGGGCCTTCACCTGCCACTCTGCCACCCACAAATCCTTCTCACGGATTGACCTCGCCTATGTGGCGGCCCCTGTGCTCCCCAGAGTTCAGAACATTTCTATCCTTCCCAGGGGGATCTCAGACCATGCCCCCCTCCTGCTGTCCCTAGACTTGGGGGTGGCCCCGTCAGACAGACTCTGGAGACTTTCCAGATTCTGGGTCTCGGACACGGAGGTGGAGCCCCAATTCTATGATGTGCTGCTGCAGTATTGGCGGGATAACCCTGGGACGGCCACGGTGAATTCAGTCTGGGAGGCCTTTAAGGCATCCTCGCGCGGACAGTACCAAGCGATCATAGCTGCAGTCAGGAAAAGGCGCAGGGCTGAGCTTACTGGGGTAGAAGGGGAGGCCACTAGACTAGAGGCCCTTTATGTTTGTACACGGGATCCAGAACACTATACCAGACTCCAAACTCTGACACACCAGGCCCTTCTTCTCTGTACAGCGCTGACGCAAAAGAAAATGCTTTGCCAGACCCAACGTATATTTGAACAGGGGGAGAGGACGGGTCGCCTCCTGGTATGGCTCTCCAGAGAGCAATCTGGCGTCACGTCTATCGCACAGATCCGTGACCAGGACGGGACTCTCCTTTCCACCCCCCAGGACATCAATCAGTGTTTGTTGTTGGTTAAGTTGTACCAACAACTTTATAGCTCGCGTGTGACATACGACCAGTCAGACCTGACTGATTACCTAGAGGAGATTGACATCCCTGTCCTCACTGCTGCCGCTGCTAACAAATTAGATGCCCCTATCCAAATAGAAGAGATAAAGAAAGCATTAAAGATGATGCAGACGGGTAAGACACCGGGCCCGGACGGGTTCCCGGTGGAATTTTATAAAGCCTACATGGAAGTTCTTGCCCCCAGACTCCAATCGACCTGGTCTCAAGCATTGCAGTCCAGAGCCCTTCCGGACTCGATGAGTGATGCAGTGATTGTGGTCATCCCCAAGCCAGGTAAGGACCCTACCCTATGCTCCTCCTATCGTCCCATATCTCTCAATAATGTAGATGCCAAGATAATAGCGAAGGTCCTCGCCAACCGCTTGAATACTGTCATTACAGCCCTGGTCCACCCGGACCAGACGGGCTTCATGCCGGGGCGCGGCACGGATATAAATATCCGGCGGCTCCACACTTATATTGCGGCGGCCGACTCGGATGCTCCTGGAGTGGTGGCCTCACTCGACGCTGAGAAGGCTTTCGACTCGGTCGAGTGGGGCTACCTATGGTCGGTCCTTTCTAGATTTGGCTTTGGCCCCAGATGCTATACGCACATCCCAGAGCTCGCATCCGCATCAACGGAACCCTGTCGGGACCCTTCTCACTGGAGAGGGGAACTCAACAGGGGTGTCCGCTGTCCCTGGCTTTGTTCGCCCTGGCCCTTGAGCCACTCACAGCCCATATTAGGAAGGATTCAGAAATTAAGGGGATAAGGGTGGCGCCACTAGAAGAAAAACTGTCCCTGTATGCGGATGATTCCCTGCTGTACCTGGCGGATGCCTCCACCTCCCTTAGGGCTGCCTTGACCCAGTTCGATACTTTCAGCCAATATTCAGGAGTCCGAATCAACTGAGACAAGTCGATCCTATTCCCACTTCATCCGTCCTTCCCCTGAGTCGACACCGGCACACCTTTGCGCTGGGTTGATGAGTTAGTCTTCCTAGGAATAAGGATAGGCCCCACGGAGGATTACCTCCATAGGAATGTCCTCCCGGTCTTAGAACAACTGAACAAACGCTGTACCTCTTGGCGCAGCCTCCCCCTGACACCGGTGGGCAGAGGGAACCTAATAAAAATGGTGTATTTACCCAAGTTGCTATACGTCTTTAGACAGACTCCCACCCCTATCCCTCGCTCCTTCTTCCATAAGCTGGACAGTATAGTGACCAATTTTGTCTGGGCGGGGCGACGGCGGATTGCACGGCGCAGACTTTATCTCCCCTTGTCCAGTGGAGGCCTAGCCCTTCCCAATTTTCTAATATATTACTGGGCAGCAGTCCTCGTGATGGTCCGGTGGTGGTTCTCTCAGCCCACACAGAATCCAGCTGTCACCCTAGAGGCCGCGATCCTGGGATCATACGCCGCCCTCTCTAACCTGGTTTTTAGGGGATGTAGGGCTCACCCTGCCGTGACGGGACCTATGAGGACCACCATAAGAGTGTGGCAGTGTTCTAGGGCAACTAAGACAGATACTGTAGTAGTATCCCCCCACACTCCACTATGGGGTAACCCAATGCTTTCCCACCTCAACACTGTACCTGACCCGGCGGTTTGGGCCAGGCGGGGTGTTCTTACTCTGAAACATGTAATGCCTCAAGGGAAAATTCTCACGTTTCAAGAGCTGAAGCAGTCTTTCACCCTCCCGTCTTCTTTCCAATTTAGATACTCCCAACTCTGACACGCCCCCCCGGGGCGCAATTCCCAACTTCAATCACTCTCGAATTGGACTCGATTGAGCGACTTCTCATCTCAGGAGTGATGGGTAGGCCTCTCTCATCCCTCTACCTGTACCTTACGGTCTCCCATGACACAGACACCACGACTATCCTGAGTAAGTGACAAAGGGATATTCCTAATCTTGACAGGGACACATGGGAGGAACTGGTTACTGCATACGTCCCCTCCATGAATGCGTCTAGAGACCGATTTATACAGTTGAAATTCCTACACAGGGCATACTACACACCGCAGAGACTCGCACATATTTATCCCTCCCATAGCCCTATGTGTACTAGGTGTTCCCTTGAACGGGGCTCCTTTTTTCATATGGTCTGGACTTGCCAAAAAATTCGGAGATCACTGGAGCTCCAATAGAGCCAGACCCCCTGGTATTTTTACTCAGCTATCTAGAAGACATTGAGGGAGATAGGTATCTCAAGCTGTGTGTTACTTTCATTCTTTTCTACGCGAGGAGAGAAATCCTCCTCAGGTGGAGGTGGACGGAACTCCCTACGAGAATCTCATGGCAAGACACTGTAAATAGGGTCCTCCCTTTATACAAAATCACCTACGAAAGTAGAAACTGTCCGGCAAAGTATGACAAGATCTGGGCAAATTGGGCTGCCAGCTGTGGATGCCTGGATGGAACATGAGCAATTGGTGGAATGGGAGGTGTATTATACTGACCCTGGCTCTCCCGCCCCCCCTTTCCTCGCCCTCCCCCCCCTCCCCCCTGTCCTTCTTTCTCCTTTCCCACCATGGGATGAACACCAACCTACAGTGAGATAATCTGGTATGTTTGTTTATAATGAGATCCTCCACTGCAATGATTCCTATGTTGGAAACTCACTGTACCTTGCTTAGTCTATACCCATAATACTGATGTGACGAGTGACTATGTGCAAAATGTAACCAACGTTCTGTCAATGCTATGTTTGTACTGTTAATTTCAAATAAAAAACTTTATCTGTTAACCACTTCAGCCCCGGACCAATTGTCAGCTTAAGGACCAGAGGTCTTTTTTCAATTTCGCACTGCACTACTTTAACTGGTAATTGTGCGGTCATGCAATTTTGTAACGAAACGAAATTTGCGTCCTTTTCTTCCCACAAATAGAGCTTTCTTTTGATGGTATTTGATTGCCTCTGTGTGATTTTTATTTTTTGCGATATAAACGGAAAAAGAGCGAAAATTTTGAAAAAAAAAGAGATTTTCTACTTTTTGTTATAAGAAAAATCTAATAAACTCAATTTTAGTCAAACATTTGGGCCAAAAATGTATTCAGCCACATGTCTTTAGTAAAAAAAATGCCAATAAGCGTATATTTATTGGTTTGCGCAAAAGTTATAGCGTCTACAAACTAGAGTACATTTTCTGGAATTTACACCGCTTTTAATTTATGACTGCCTATTTCATTTCTTGAGGTGCTAAAATGGCAGAGAAGTACAAAACCCCCCCAAATGACCCCATTTTGGAAAGTAGACACCCCAAGCTATTTGCTGAGAGGCATGTTGAGCCCATTGAATATTTTTTTTTTTAGTCCCAAGTGATTGAATAAAGACAAAAATAAAAAATAATTTTTTTTTCTTCAAAAAGTTGTCACTAAATGATATATTGCTCACACATGCCATAGTTATATGTGGAATTGCACCCCAAAATACATTTTGCTGCTTCTCCTGAGTATGGGGATACCACATGTGTGGGACTTTTTGGGAGCCTAGCCGCGTACGGGGCCCCGAAACCCAAGCACCGCCTTCAGGATTTCTAAGGGTGCAAATTTTTGATTTCACTCCTCACTACCTATCACAGTTTCGAAGGCCATAAAATGCCAAAATAGCACAAAACCCCCCCAAATGACCCCATTTTGGAAAGTAGACACCCCAAGCTATTTGTTGAGAGGCATGGTGAGTATTTTACAGCTCTCATTTGTTTTTGAAAATGAAGAAAGTAAAGAAAAAAAAAAATTTTTTTTTCTTTTTTCAATTTTCAAAACTTTGTGACAAAAAGCGACATCTGCAAAATACTCACAATACCTCTCAGCAAATAGCTTGGGGTGTCTACTTTCCAAAATGGGGTCATTTTGGGGGGTTTTATGCCATCTGGGCATTCCATGGCCTCCGAAACTGTGATTGGCAGTGAGAAGTGAAATAAAAAAATTACTCCCTTAGAAAGCCTGAAGGCGGTGCTTGGTTTTTGGGGTTCCGTACGCAGCTAGGCTCCCAAAAAGTCCCACACATGTGGTATCCCCGTACTCAGGAGAAGCAACAGAATGTATTTTGGGGTGTATTTCCACATATGCCCATGACATGTTTGAGCAATATATCATTTAGTGACAACTTTTTGTAAAAAAAATATATATATTTTTTTTTTTTCATTATTCAATCTCTTGGGACAAAAAAAAAAAATATTTAATGGGCTCAACATTGCTCTCAGCAAATAGCTTGGGGTGTCTACTTTCCAAAATGGGGTCATTTGGGGGGGGTTTGAACTGTCCTGGCATTTTATGCACAACATTTAGAAGCCTATGTCACACGTCACCCACTCTTCTAACCACTTGAAGACAAAGCCCTTTCTGACACTTTTTGTTTACATGAAAACATATTTTTTTTTTGCAAGAAAATTACGTTGAACCCCCAAACACTATATATATTGTTAAAGCAAAGGCCCTACAGATTAAAATGGTGGGTGTTGCATTTTTTTTTTCCACACAGTATTTGCGCAGCGATTTTTCAAACGCATTTTTTGTGGAAAAAATACACTTTTTTTTTTATTTTAATGCACTAAAACACACTATATTGCTCAAATTTTTGATGAAATAAAAAATATGATCTTAGGCCGAGTACATGGATACCAAACACGACATGCTTTAAAATTGCGCACAAACACGCAGTGGCGACAAACTACATACATTTTTAAAAGCCTTTAAAAGCCTTTACATGATACCACATTAGATTCACGGAGGAGGTCTACTGCTAAAATTACTGCCCTCGATCTGACCTTCGCGGTGATACCTCACATGCATGGTGCAATTGCTGTTTACATATGACGCCAGACCAACGCTTGTGTACGCCTTTGCGCAAGAGAAGGGGGGGCAGGGGTGCTTTTTTTTTTTTTTTTAGTTTTTTTTTTTTATTTATTTAGCTTTTTTATTCTATTTTTAAACTGTTCCTTCCATTTTTTTTCTTTGTTATGATTTTTATTGTTATCTCAGGGAATGTAAATATCCCCTATGATAGCAATAGGCAGTGACAGGTACTCTTTTTTTGAAAAAATTGGGGTCTATTAGACCCTAGATCTTTCCTCTGCCCTCAAAGCATCTGACCACACCAAGATTGGTGTGATAAAATGCTTTCCCAATTTCCCAATGGCGCGGTTTATATCCGGGAGGGGGGACATTCCCTCCTACTGCTTGTAAAAGCAGTCTAGAGGCTAATTACCCGCTAGAATTGCTTTTACATGAAAGCCGATCACTGGCTGAAAAGAATGATACCAAGATGATACCTAAACCTGCAGGCATCATTCTGGTATAACCATTCAAAGTCCAGCAACATACTGGACATATATTGTAATCTTTTTTTTTTTTCATGCAGCCTCTTGGCTGAACGAAAAAAAGAGATTGATTGGTGGGTATGCCCACCATTAGAATACCTCCCTTCATCCACCCACTTCTAATGATGGGCATACATGCACCATTTATATATGCCGATGCATGGGGGCATCCTCCCGCAAAAGTTATGCCGTGTACACACGGTCGGAATTTCGACCGTATGTACGTGGCATTAGGAGCCAATCGCTCCTCCGCCCCCCCCCTGCTGCCCCCATGCTTCGGCACATATGCTCTTTTTTTTAACTGTGGTGGTGAAATCACCTCCTACAGCGTTGGAGTCGCGGCTTTATGTATCGTGGGAGCAAACGCTGTTGCTGTCAAGATAAATAAATCCGCGCTGCAACTGAATGGCGCACCTGAAAACAAAAAAATGCTTAACACTAAAACACAGTAAACAAAATTACATACCTGAAAAGCAAGCATGATAAAACATAATAAAACATTGCAGAATAGAATGGAGTAAAAAAAGAGCAACAATAGAGAGAGAGAGAACAATAAAACGACAACTATTTTTGTTTTTTTTATTTTTTTGAGATTCACAGGTAAAAAAGCTCCTGACTGTTAGCGACTGAATCAAAACGCTACCACAAAAAAAATGTTAGCGATCGCAGGGATCAGGCCTGACTCTGCGAACACTGCAGTTATGTGTGCTTAGTGTTTTGTAAGTGACAGTGATCGATCGATACTGCACTTGGGTGGGCTGGGCTGGGCTGGGCGGAGGGGGAAAACGCAGGTGCTAGCAGGTATCTGGGCTGATCCCGCTAACAATGCGTTTTTTTGGAACCCTAAACTGCTGGGACGCTAGTATAGATCTGAT
This sequence comes from Lithobates sylvaticus, assembly GCA_028564925.1. Classification (NCBI taxonomy): domain Eukaryota; kingdom Metazoa; phylum Chordata; class Amphibia; order Anura; family Ranidae; genus Lithobates; species Lithobates sylvaticus. Next base: position 400,850,452 of record CM053026.1, read on the forward strand.
CAGATCAGATATTGATCTGTTCAGATACTATACCACTAAGGGAGGTGTATGCTTTGCGCGCGGGTGTTTGCGGTACTGGCACTAACCTGGGGCGACGCAGACCTTATTTGACCCTAAAACCTAATTGATATCACCCGCCGGGCGATCAGGGGGTTAAACCGTTATTGGGTAATAAATGGCGGGTGCCCTGACAGTATAAAAAACAAGCTAACTAACCAGCGTCACCCGTAACAGTAATACAAAAAAAAACTGGTTACCTAGCGACACTAATGCAGCGATCAGAAAAACGATCGCTTAGTGACACTGGCAAAAGGGGGTGAAAGGGTTAACTAGGGGCAATCAGGGGGTTAAACCTTTATTAGGTAATATATGGGGGTACCTGACGCTATATAAAAACCTGACGGGGAACCTAAATAACGAAATAACTAACTGGCTAACCAGCGTCACCAGTGACATTTTATACGGTGATCACTGGTGAAAGGGTTAACTCTAGGGGCAATCAGGGGGTTAAAACCTTTATTTAGGTTGTAATATGGGGGTACCTGACCTATAAACCTATTTATGAACCTATATAAACATGGCGGTTAACCTAAAAAAAAACTGGTTACCTAGCGACACTAATGCAGCGATCAGAAAAACGATCGCTTAGTGACACTGGCAAAAGGGGGTGAAAGGGTTAACTAGGGGCAATCAGGGGGTTAAACCTTTATTAGGTAGAATATGGGGGTACCTGACGCTATATAAAAACCTGACGGGGAACCTAAATAACGAAATAACTAACTGGCTAACCAGCGTCACCAGTGACAGTTATACAGTGATTACTGGTGAAAGGGTTAACTCTAGGGGCAATCAGGGGGTTAAAACCTTTATTTAGGTTGTAATATGGGGGTACCTGACCTATAAAACTATTTATGAACCTATATAAAACATGGCGGTTAAAATAAAAAAAAAAATGGTTACCTAGCGACACAATGCAGCGATCAGAAAAACGATCGCTTAGTGACACTGGCAAAAGGGGGTGAAGGGGTTAACTAGGGGCAATCAGGGGGTTAAACCTTTATTAGGGGGGGGTAGGGGGCTACCTAGGACCTAAAACTAACTGCCCTGACAGTTATTACAGTCACACTGACACTAAATGCAGTGATCAGTAAATAAATGATCACTGCAATTAGTGACACTGTGACTGGGGGGGGGAGGGGGTGATCTGGGGGGTGATCAGGGGGTGACAGGGGGGTGGATTGTGTGCCTATGTGTACTGGTGTCAGTGTACTGTTTGTGCACTAACCTTTACATCTTCTCTGCTCGGCGTTCCGGTCACATAGACCGGCGCACCGAGCGTGACATCACTTCCGCCTTCCTGTCTATACAATAGACAGGAAGGGGAAGCTTTTCATTCGCCAGGAGCGATCGCGAGGGGGTGGCCAGAAACCACTGGCCGTCCCCTCGTCCCGGATCGCTCCTGAAGCGATGCCGACCGTCCCCGCCGGCGGAGGGGGGTCCGATCGGACCCCCCAACCGCCTGAAGAATGGCACGTACAGGTACGTGGTTCTGCCTGTACGTGCCATTCTGCCGACGTATATGTACATGGGGCGGTCGGCAAGTGGTTAAAAAAAAAAAAAAAAAAAAGATCTGCTGCAATGGTTACATTTTTTATTTTATAATATTTAAACATTTTCGATTTTTTCAGTTATGTTTTGTGAATGAGGACATGTAACAAATATAAAGTGGATATTTCAATTTGGCTGTAAAAGTGAAAATAAACTTTAAATCCAGTAAAAAGGGTTGCTGGTTCGAATCCCAACCACGACACTACGTGCCTGGAGTTTGCATGTTCTCCCTGTGCCTGCGAGGGTTTCCTCCGGGTAATCTGGTTTCCTTCCACAATCCAAAGACATGCTGGTAGGTTAATTGGCTTCGGTCTAAATTGGCCCTAGTATATGAATGCAAGTTAGGGACCTTAGATTGTAAGCGCCTTGAAGGTAGGGACACATGTGAATGTACAATGTATATGTAAAGCGCTGCGTAAATTGACAGCGCTATACAAGTACTAATAATAATAATAATAATAATTTATTGTGTGGATGGGGGAATGTGGTAATTTTTTTTTTTTCATTCATTCAACCTACTGGTTGAATAAATGAAAAAAAAAAAAATAAACTGACACATCTATGGCCACTTAAGGCACTTCTGCCTCTGACTGCAAGTCTAAGGAGTTGTGATTGGGTTATTATTGTGCTTCTTAGTGTTCTCCTTGCTGGTGGCTCTTAGCTGCAGGTAGACCACATGAGTCCTTTGCCCGCTCCCTTTATTTTTTGGGCACAGTTTTCAGAGTTTAGATCTTTCTTAACCTTTCCATATCTGAATACTTAATCTAACCCCTAAACATTCTGAGCCATTAAACCTTGCCTAAAATTAACTCCTACGTGAGCTTCCATCTCCTTTCCCAAACATTTAACCCCTAAAATATCTAACACTTAACTTTAAAAAAAAAGTGTGTCCTTAACACTTAACTTTTGTTTCAACAACCTCTAAAAACACTGAATCCCAGTGTCTACTACTGACACAACCAAATCTAATCCCTAAAATTAATTTAAAAAAATAATTAACTAACTATTTCCTGCTGCTTACTTTCCTTGTCCTACCTTAAGATCCTTTGTGCTGATAGTACGTAGGTTCCATGCCAAAAAGCATACTTCAATATTATCTCCAATAACATAAGCTAACAATATGATGAAAAGGTATGTACAACATATGTTTAAATTACTTTAATACAAAATTGAGAATAAGTTAACAAAAGAAGCATAAACAAGTCTGAAGACAGGTGCTTAACCAAGTAACACAATGGCTCTAATTAAAAAACAAAAAGGAAAGGAAAACGTTGCAACAGTCTCATTCTCTCATCCATAGTGTAAATGGGAGAATGAAGTTTGATTCAGATTTCTACTATGGTTTCCAGTTTGCATGGGCAATACAGGCTTTCCTTTCTTCGGGTCTTCTAGGTAAGGCTGTTTTTTTAGAAGTGTCAAATGGTATATGGCTTAAAAATCTTCCCAAGTCCATCTCCGTTACTGGCCTATATATAGAGAGAGCTTCTGTCCACAGTTGAGATGAGGATCTTGTATAGCTTTCCACATGACCAGCATCTGATATGGCACAAAACGATGTACCATTAGAAGTTCTCTATAATAGCATGGGTTAAAAGAGTCCAATTTGTCAGATGGCACACGCACTCCTACTGTCCTCATTCCCATGTGAGAGGCTGGGACTAAGCCAGCCTTTGCCAGACACATGCCAAGATAAACATCATCAATAGGGAATAGGGAAATTTCCAAGGATTTATTGTAAATGGTATGAGCAGTGAATCTGGATAGAAGAATTCCCCCACCGCCACAATACATTGGGTAGGAATTGGAACTGGTTACCTGTATGGGCACGTAATATTTGCTACCAGATTCACGAATAGGTCCAACATTGGCTATCAGCTGTCCAACAAAGAGGTGATCATCTGCCTTCAGTTCACGTAGATAGGTGACAACATTGAAGGTGTTCACAAATACATCATCATCCCCATTAAAAATAAAATGAGCTCCAGGGCAATTATCCTCGAACCACTGATGGAAGAGGAACTGTTTCAATGTCAGGTTGAAAAAAGTGTCATGGAAGTTCCACTGTAAAATATCACCATAGGTTTCGCTTTCAATTTTTAGAAGTTGCCTCAAATGTTTGTTCTCCCTCTCATTTTGGGAAGTTCCAGAGAGAAAAATCCTTCTGACATGGGCACCATTATAGCTGTTTTCCTCCCCCCAAGTCTGGCGAATGATAGCCCTCCTTTCATAATTCACAGGGGAAGACTTTATGGCAAGAAGCAGAAATACCCCTATAGATTCAGCTCTTCCATCACACTTCTGTGGTGCGTTAAGAATTAGTGGAAAACTTCTGCAATGTCTATATCTCAAGAAGTCTTTAATGTGTTCAGGTAGTTTGGAAAATCCATCAATACTTTCCACTGAGGAGTTCTCCTCACAGTGAGAGACCCATTCAATTTTTGGGGGTGTAACAGGTCCATGAGTAACATGAGGAGTAAGGACAGGCTGTTCTACAATTTCTTCTATTCCATCTTCACTTTCTTGCATAATGAACAAGAGACCAACAAGGCCCACGCACAGCAGTAGTAAGCTTTCCACTGTTAAAATAGACCGCCTCATGCTGACTCTGTAAAAAAAAATAAAGATATGTAAATGTCTTATTTTTCGCAACAAATGCATTGCAATATTTATTAAAGTGGAACTTTAGTCTTAAAATTAAATCCTGCTTGTAAAACATTCAAAACAAGTGCCTACATGGTTTAAAATCTGCTGACAGCCTAACAATTTACTGCCGCTCATGGACTCTGGGCTTCATCAAAATGGCAGCCTCCAGGAAGAAGAAAACAGGAGCAATGCTGGAGGCAATGTACAGCGCACACACTAATTTTGGTAGCATAATTAACGTGGAATGCACTTTCACTGCTAAAAAACATTTTATCAAGTGGTTTTTGGTAAATTTTAGCTTTGAATCAGTTTTTTTTTTAAAGCTATATTTACAAGAGTGGATCCATGAAAAATTGCCATTTTAGTGTTTAATAGGTGCTGCAGAGTGAAAGCGTATGCAAGCCCCGACCGACATACCACCCACCCACCCCCCTGGTCCCTCCTCACAGGAGTTGACTGATTGGCTCCCGCTGCTGCCCATCAGTCGCTGTGTAAAGAGGGAAAGAGGAGAGGAGACTGCAGCCAGGCACAGAGCTGAATCGATCCAGCAGTCAGGTGTTTAGAGGTGGCACTGCATGTCATAAAACTTTTACCTTAACCACTTGACCTCCAGGAGATTTACCCCCCTTCATGACCAGGCCATTTTTTGCAAAATGGCACTGACAATTGGGCAGTCGTGTTGACACTTTACCCAAAATATGTCCTTTTGTTCCCACAATCAAGCTTTCTACCTCTGAGGTTTTTATTTTTTGTGCTATAAAACAAAAAATAAATAACGATAGAAGAAGAAGAGGAGGAAGAGGAGGAAGAGGAGGAAGAGGAGGAAGAAGAGGAAGAAGAGGAAGAGGAAGAAGAGGAAGAAGAGGAAGAGGAAGAAGAGGAAGAGGAAGAAGAGGAAGAGGAAGAAGAGGAAGAAGAGGAAGAGGAAGAAGAGGAAGAAGAGGAAGAGGAAGAAGAGGAAGAGGAAGAAGAGGAAGAAAGAGGAAGAGGAAGAGGAAGAGGAAGAGGAAGAGGAAGAAGTTTTACTTAATATTTTTATTTATATGTTAAGAGTATGAGGGATGAATGTGAGACAGTTATGACCCTACAAAAAAGGTACCATTCCAAATAAAACATTTACCGAATGAGAACAAAAATGGGGTGAGACTTTACAAGTACCTTGCAGGGTCTAATAAATACACATACCAATTAGGCTTAAAAAATAAACAAATCTTTAATTTCCATATACAAATTGTAAGCTTTAAAAAAAAATTAAAAATAAAACAGTTTTTTCAATTCTCCAGCCACTGGATAGACTTACAGCTACATTCAACTTTTTTTTAAAGCTAACCATTTGTATGTGGAAATTAAAGATTTGTTTATTTTTTAAGCCTATTTGGTATGTGTATTTATTAGATCCTGCAAGGTGCACCAATTTCTCATTCGGTAAATATTTTTATTTATAGATTTCAATTTTTTTTACTAGTATTAGTGGTGATCAGCGACTTAGAGTGGGACTGCAATATTGCGGCAGACAAATCGGACACTGACCTTTTTTGGGGACCAGTGACACTTATATCGTTCATTATATAGTGATCGATACTAAAAATATGCTCTGTCACTGTACCAATGACACTGGCTAGGAAGGGGTTAACATCAGGGGCGATCAAAGTGTTAAATGTGTGCCTAGCAAGTGTTTTACTAAACTGTGGGAGAGGTGCTTGTACTAGGGGAAGGCAAAGATCCGTGTCCCTGCTTTGCAGGAACACATGATCAATGCCTTATCTACTGACAGAATGCCAGTCTGCCTCATTTACATAGACAGACTGCCGTTCTGCCTGTGTAACGAACGATCCCTGAGGGCCAGCGGACACTGAGTCCACTGTACCCGGCGTTTAGGGAGGGGCATACATTGGAACCAGATGCTGAGATACCCATTAGCAAGGCACGGAGCTGTTGTCAGAGTTGTGGATTTAACCACTTGAACACCGGGCACTTAATAACCAAACCAATTTTCAGCTTTCGGTGCTCTCACATTTTGAATGATAATTACTCACTCAGTCATAAAACACTGTACCTATTTGAAATTTTTGTCCTTTTTTCACATAAATAGAGCTTTCTTTTGGTGGTATTTAATCACTGCTGGGTTTTGTTTTTTTTTGCGCTATAAAAAGAAAAAAGACCGAAAATTCTGTAAAAAATAAAAAATGCATTTTTCTTCGTTTCTGTTATAAAATTTTGCAAATTAGTAATTTTTCTTCATATATTTTGGCCAAAATTTATACCACTACAAATCTTCATACCTTTGGTAAAAATATCCCAAATCGGTGTATATTATTTGGTCTTTGTGAAAGTTATAGAGTCCACAAGCTATGGTGCCAATCTCTGAAAATTGATCACACCTGAATTACTGAAGGCCTCTCTCATTTATTGAGACCCTAACAACCCAGGAAAGTACAAATACCCCCCACATGACCCCTTTGTGGAAAGTAGACATTCCAAGGCATTTAGTAAGATACATGGTGAGTTTTTTGAAGTTGTCATTTTTTCCCCACAATTCTTTGCAATATCAAGATTTTCTTTTTTCACAAAATTGTTATATATTAGAAGGTTATTTCTCACACACAGCATATGCATAGCACAAATTACACCCCAAAATACATTCTACTATTTCTCCTGAGTATGGCGATGGAGAGACTTTTACACAGCGTGGCCACATACAGAGGCCCAATATGCAGGGAGTGCCATCAGGCATTCTTGGAGCATAAATTACACATAAATTTCTTGACTACCTCTTACACTTTTGAAGGCCCTGGAGAACCAGGACAATGGAAACTCCCCATTGGAATGGAGAACCAGGACAATGGAAACCCCCCATTGGAATGGAGAACCAGGACAATGGAAACCCCCAAAAAAGACCCCATTTTGGAAAGAAAACAACCCAATGTATAATCTATGAGGCATATCGAGTCTTTTGAACATGTCATGTCATTTTTTTCTCCAATTATTGGAAAATGTGTAAAGAAAATTAAAACGCATTTTTTATTTTTTTTTACACAACGTTGTCCATTTACACAATATTTCTAACACATAAACATGTACATGGCAAAAATTACACCCCAAATATATTCTCCTACTCCTGAGTATGGCTATACCACATGTGTGAGACTTTTCCACAGAGTGGCCACAGAGGACCAACATGCAGGGAGTACCGTCAGGTGTTCTAGGGACATAGGTAGTCAAATTTAGATTTGAAACTTCTTACACTTTTGTGAGGCACTGTAGTGGCATGGATATGGCATGGCTGAGCATGAATGGGTATAGATGGGATGGCTGGGTACGATTTAGTATGGCTGGGTATGACTGGGTATGGCCAATTATGGATGGGGGTGCATGGGTATGCAGAGTATGGATGGCTGGGTATGCAGAGTATGGATCTGTGAGCAGGGATAGATGGATGCATCGATGGATAAGTCACTGTGCAGTGCTGTGGGCACTACACATGCAGCTCACAGCACTGCTGCCACCGATCACTCCCCTCTTCGCTCACACTGGACGGAGAGGGGAGGGAGGAACCAGAAATCATGCCGGTTTGATTACATGTGGTCATTTGACGGCGCGATCACGTGGTAAACAGCCGCAATCAGCGGCCATTCACCGTGATGCCGGCGATCACGGAAGTTCTCGGGTGCGTGCCCCAGGGGGCGCTCAAGAGAGGAATTCTGGGAGGACGCCACTGTACGCCCTCCCAGAGTTAACAAACCGCCCTGTAGCCGTCATTCGGCTATGGGCCAGTTATTAAGTAGTTAAATAACTCTGTACATAGTTGGTGCACCTTATGCATGTGAGTGCAATATATTTATTATAATGAAGTTCAAAGTTTTAAACAGTTTCAGCACTCTTTTGCATGCATCGGTTAATCACTGCCATTTGGAGACACGTACAGAGAAACTGGAAGGAGAAAAATACATCTCAGTCCTGGGAGACTAAAATCGCTTTTTCTGACCAAACTTAGTTGTGAGGTCACATCAATTGAGGGGAGCACAAAACCCGAGGGGGGGGGGGAACATTGGGGAGCAAGATTTATTTTATGGACGAGAATATTAAAAACTGGAAAATTTTATACTTGCCTTTCTGTAATTTTCCTTTCCTGTCGCATCTTCATGGCAGCATACACTCTGGGTTGTGACTCTGCCTCCACAACCGGATAGGACCACATAGCTATAAGATGACTATACGCCCCCCGCCCCAGCATGCTCCGTATATATTAATCACCTTCTACGGGTGGGTCGTTGTATGCTGCCATGAAGATGCGTCAGGAAAGGAAAATTACGGAAAGGTAAGTATACAATTTTCCGGTTTCCTGTCGCATCATGGTAGCATACACTCTGGAGTAATTTGCAGACTAGGTGGGAATGCAAGAAAAATAAATGTATTAACAAGAAACAGAGGAGTTGGCCTGAATGACGGCCCTTCCAAAATCTACTGTTGAAAGGTCGTGCAGAATCCACCCTATGATGCAATATAAAAAAGGTGTTTCTGGAAGACCAGGTGGCCGCCTTACAGATAGTCTCCGCCAAGACCCTACAATAGGCTGCCCAAGAAGTTGCCACTGCCCTGGTGGAATGTGCCTTTAAGCCCTCCGGAATTTGTAGTTTACTCAGTGAGTAGGCCTTTTTGATAGTCTTTACCAGCCATGAGGCGATGGTGCGAGCCGATGCCGTCTGACCTTTCCTACGGCCATATGGAACAATTAAAAAAGGTTCTCCGACCTCCTGATCAGCTCGGTTGCTGAGAGATACTTTAGGATGTTGCCCCGGACATCTAGAGGATGAGGGTCATCTTGATCTGTGATAAGGACTGGAAGGTTGATCTCTTGATTAAAGTGGAAGGAGGAAGACACCTTAGGTACAAAACGGTCTGAAGGACTCAGTACAATTCTGTCCGGGTAGACGACTGGGTATGGCTCTTTGGCCATCAAGGCTTGCATCTCCGAGACTCTTTGCTGACGTAATAGCAATCAGGAATGAAACTTTGAGCGTCAGGTCCCAAAAGGGAGAGGTTGTCGAGTGGAGGGAATGGTTCATTAGACAGGATTTCCAGGACAGCTGAGAGGTCCCATGCCGGGAATGAATGTTTCCTAGGTGGCCTTAGTTTAAGGCAGGCCCTCTGAAACTGGATGACTAGAGGATCATGTGCCCATTTGACCCCGGTCAGAGCGGATAAGGCTGATAACTGGACTTTCAGGGTATTGGATCAAAGTCCTTTGTCTAGGCCTGACTGCAGGAATTCCAGGATTTGAGAGGCTGCCAGAGAAGATATGTCCCAACCTTGTTGCTGAGAAACGGAGGTGAACTTCTCGGTAGGTGTTGTTGGTAGTCGGGCTCCTACCCTGGAGCAATGTCTCCACTACCCTCTGAGAACAGCTCTGTTCTAGATACCTAATCCTCTCAGCCTCCAGGCCATCAGATGTAGCCTCTCCGGGTTCGGATGTAGAAGCTGGCCCTGAGAGAGCAGGTCTGCTGACAGCGGGAGAGGAAGCGGATCCGCTGTGTTCAGTTGGAGAGTAGTGAACCATGGCCTCCTCGGCCAAAAGGGGATCACCGCCACTACTAGGGCTGCCGACCTCTTGAGCCTCAGAAGGAACCTCGCTATGAGGGGAGTCGGAGGGAAGATGTAGTCGAGGTTGAAGTTCCAGGGATGTTGAAGACAATCTACTCCCTCCGCTGAAGGAAAGGGGATTCTTGATAGGAACCTCTGACATTTTGCATTTGCTGGTGTAGCCACCAGATCTATGTCCGGTGGGCCCCAGGTCTGAGTTATGAGCGCAAATGCTTGGGGACTCCGAGACCACTCGTTTTTGGAAACAAAGCTTCTGCTGAGTGAGTCGGCCAGGAGATTCTCGACCCCAGTAGGTTCAGTTGTGCCCACTCCATCACGGGGCGAACTTCCTGCATCAGGGAGGAGCTTCTGGTGTCCCCCTGCCAGTTGATGTAGGCGACAGCCACTCTGTTGTCCATCCTCAGGAGGACTCGTTTCTCCTCCCCCCCCCCCCAGGTAAGCACTGAAGACCAGGAGGGCCTGAAAGGCTGCCTTCATTTCTAGCACATTTGAGACTGCACCCAGGATGCTGAATGACCAGCGCCCCTGGGGCGCATGATGTTGGTAGTGTGCCTACCATCTCTCCAGGCTGGCATCCAAGGTTACCGTTTCCTGAGGGGGAACTATATGCTTGCATCTCCTCAGACTGCAGGGACGGGTCCACCACTACAAGGATTGTTTGACCTCCTCCGAGATGTAGATTGGTTGGGTCATGGATGAGCCGTCCCATTGGCGCAGAAAGGAAGTTTGAAGAGGTCTCGCGTTCCATTGGGCCCATTGGACCATAGGACTGGTCGCAGACAGAGAGCCTAGGAGACTGAGACATGCTCTGGCTGGCAAGAATGCTGCCTAGATTACTCTTCTCACCCTCTGAATTAGTGGGGAAATCTTCTCTACCGGTAGTTCCACCGCGTTTGTCCGGGTATCCAACTCCGCATCCAGGAAGATCATCCTCTGGGTGGGATGAGCATTGCTTTTTTTTTCAGTTTATTAACCAGCCCAGTCCTTGTTGGACAATTGACTCCTGGCTGCTTGAAAAGGAGGAGGATGTCATCCAGGTAGTGAGGGACTCTCAATCCTCTCTCCCTTAAGGACGCTATAACTGGTAGCAGGACCTTCGTGAAAGTTCTGGGGGCAGTAGAGATCCTGAACGGGAGACTCTGAAACTGGAAGTGGCCCTGATTTACAGAGAACCGAAGGAACTTCTGAAAGGCGACATGGATTGGGACGTGAAGATAGGCGTCCTGGAGGTCTATGGAAAGTATCCAATCTCCCAGATTTATGGCTTGGAGGATCGATTGTAAACTTTCCATCTTGAATGACTCCACTCGAATGGAGCGATTGAGGTTTTTCAGATCTAAGACTGGACGAAGGTCCCCCGATTTCTTCTTGACCAGAAATAACGGGGAGTAGAATCCCTGTCCCCTCTATGATGTAGGTCAGGGGTAGGGAACCTCAGCTCTCCAGCTGTTTTGAAACTACAAATCCCATCATGCCTCTGCCTCTAGGAGCCATGCCTGTGATTGTTAGGGTCTTGCAATGTCTCATAGGACTTGTAGTTTCAAAACAGTGGAGAGCCAAGGTTCCCTACCCCTGATGTAGGTACTTCCATTATTGGTTAGCAGTAATCGTTTTTCCCCTGATGGTGGAAGCCTGGTTGGACAAAAAAGATCCCCTGGGGGACGTCTTCTAAAAGACCATCTGTGCCCGAAACGGACAGTGGCCACTGTCCATGGGTCCTTTATTGCTTCCGCCCAAGCCAGCTTTAATTTTGAAAGCCTTTCCCCCCACTACCGCTGGCTGAGCGCACCTTCAAAAAGACTTTTGGTCACCGGAAGCGGGAGTTTTGGGTTTCTGGAATTTCATAAAAGATGTTTGGGGGTTCTTCCAGCTCCTCCTGTATTCTTTCCCTGGCCTATAGGCTTTTGCATCCCTGTATCTGTCTGGCAGATTACGTCTAAAGGGAGGAAGCCTCTGCTGCTTTGGTTTCCTGTCTGATGGTATCAGTCCCGACGGTCACTTTTGAAATTGCTGAATCCAGCTTTGCACCAAAGAGATTTTCGCCGTCATATGGGATGCAGCACCAATTAGATTTAGAGACAGGGTCCGCCGACCAGGGTTTCAGCCACAGTGCCCGCCTGGCCATTACAGAGGCCAACATGGCCCTTGATGTCGATTTAATCGCATCCACCGAGTCCTCTGCCACAAAGTCCAAAGTCGGTGTTCATCGACCAGCCGGAGATGGCCCTGCCTACGACTGCAAGTGCCACTGCCGGTCTGCAAGCGCCTCCTGCTGCTAGGTAGGTCCTTTTCATATCCGTGTCGATCCTTCTATCCAGAACATCCCTGAATGTCACAGCATCTTCAAATCGGCAGTGTCACATGACTGGCACAAGCCTGGCTAACCGCATGAGAGATGCGTCTACAATAGGAGGAGAGACGAGAGAACTCACTTTAGGCCCCTTAAGGGGACATAATTTGGTAAGCCTGTTATTCAGACTCGATTTCTTCTCGGGTCCTTGCCATTCTTCCTTAATAAAATCGTCCAATTCTTTAATGAATGGAAAGGCCTCTGAGTCCCTTTTGAGGTTCGGAAAGTATTCCTTCCGTTTCGGTTGGGCCTCCTGGGGTTCCTCCCAACCAATCGCCTCTTTAACTGATTTGACAAATGGTTCTATTAGCATCAAAACCTGCAGATGCTTCCAACCCCTCATTGTCGGATGGGGAATCCTGCTCTCTTGATGTACTGGGAGGAGCAGATGAGGCACTTCGCGTTGACAACTCTGTCTCCGGAGTAAAAATCTGTGGAGCTACAGGCTCTCTAGACTGTGGTTCTCTTTCCTTAGTAGCCTCCTCGAAGCATCTACGGCAGGCCAATTTATCGGGGAGAGCTGCGGCCCCACATATCCAGCATGCGCTTCCAGAGGGTCGCACTGGGGATCGCTGTCTATGGACAGGAGATCTTCTATGGTAGGAGCGACTGTGTCTAGAATATGATCTGAAGCGACTTCTCCTGCGACTCCCTCTGTGGCCTGAGCGAATTCTCCTGCGACTGGAGCGGCTCTGTCTGTGGTCGGAATGGCTTCTCCTGCGTGAAGTCTCTCTGTGCCTTGATACTGATGATTTTGCGGACCTGGTGAGGCTAACCATTTAGGCAGCGTTAGGATTGCTCTCTTTTTTAAATCTTCACTACTTACCAAAATCCTCCCCCCTTACCTAATAGGCTGACGGTCATCTGCTAGGGCAGTGGTCTCCATGGAAAGGAAATAAGGCAAGCCTAAAAGATACACAGTAACAAAAACACAAAAGTAGGTATAGGGAGGAAAAATAGCACATCAAAGCATTCAATAAGCATCAGTAGTAGAGGTAGCCACTCACCTAAGGAGGGTGTGATGAAAGTTTTGGAAAGGAACAGGGTCAGAACACTGGCAATCTGGCTCTAGGTTTCAAAGCACAGATAGAATGAATGAAATCCCTTTTAAATCTGGCGCCGTAGCCACGTTCGGCTCGGGCATGTGCAGTAGCGCCGCGCGTCGGCCGGCGCCATCTTGGAAAAGCTATCTAGAGTGCCCTAAACATCGCACTGCGCATGCGCGGAAGCGCTTGGACATTCAGTACATGTCCCAGCGTCCATCAGAGGCACCACAGAGCCCAGGAAGCACAGCCAAGGTAAGAAAACAAAGATGGAGACCACTGCAATTAGCCAAGCCTGTTTAAGGTTTATATGCTGAATATATTGCTAAGCCTGTTTAAGGCTTGTGTGCCAGATACATTGCTGAGCCTGTTTAAGGCTTATGGTAGAGGAAAATAAAAACTAAAAGAGCCTATTTAAAGCTCCAACAGTAGATCAAAAAATGCAAGCCTGTTTAAGGCTTAATCAAGGACACAGAGAGAGTGCAACCCTGCGATCACCAGAGTGGGGTTCCTTCTATTTAGCTTCGTTTAGAGGCTGTACCAGTAAGGACTTCCACCCAGGAGAGGCTAGAACCTGGCTGGGGTGAAGCGGTAAGGGGGTAATGATCTGTGTGTTCCAACCAGGTGAGGAAAAGTAAGAGAATGCTGGGGCGGGGGCCGTATCATCATCATCATCTTATAGCTATGTGTTCCTATCAGGTTGTGGAGGCGGAGTCACAACCCAGAGTGTATGCTGCCATGATGCAACAGGAAAAGAAGATTAGTATCATTTTGCACAGAAGATATACTGGACTTTGATCCAAAACTACATAGATAAAATCACACATTAAAATAGAGGTTTAACCACTTGACCACTGGGCACTTAAACACCCTTAATAACCAGACCAATTTTCAGCTTTCGGTGCTCTCACATTTTGAATGACAATTACTCATTCATACAACACTGTACCCATATGAAATTTTTGTCCTTTTTTTTTCACACAAATAGAGCTTTCTTTTGGTGGTATTTAATCACCGTTGGGTTTTTCATTTTTTGCGCTATAAAAGATAAAAAAAAGACAGAAAATTCTGTAAAAAAATAATTTTTTCTTCATTTCTCTTATAAAATTAAGCAAATTTGTAATTTTTCTTGATAAATTTTTGCCAAAATTTATACTGCTACATATCTTTGGTAAAAGTAAGTACAAATTGGGGTATATTTGGTCTTTGTGAAATTTATAGAGTCCACAAGCTATGGTGCCAATATCTGAAAATTGATCACACCTGAAGTACTGACGGCCTATCTCATTTCTTGAGACACTAACATGCCATAAAAGTACAAATACCCCACAAGTGACCCCTTTTTGGAAAGAAGGTCCAAGGTATTTAGAAAGAGGCATGGTGGTGAGTTTTTTGAAGTTGTAATTTTTTCCCACAATTCTTTGCAAAATCAAGATTATTTTTTTCTTTTTTTTTTTTCACAAAATTGTCATATTAGCAGGTTATTTCTCACACACAGCATATGCATACCACAAATTACACCCCAAAACACATTCTACTATTACTCCTGAGTACGGCGATACCACATGTGTGAGACTTTTACACAGCGTGGCCACATACAGGGGCCCAACATGCAGGGAGCACCATCAGGTGTTCTGGAGCACCCAGGACAATTCTGACATTTCTCTCCTACATGTAAAAATCATCATTTATTTGCTAGAAAATTACATAGAACCCCAAAACATTATATATGTTTTTTTAGCAAAGACCCTAGAGAATACAATGGCAAGGTACTTGCGCAGCAATTTTTCGAACGTGTTTTTTTTGGAAAAAAAATGTTTTGTGCTTTACAAAAAAACTGTAAATTTAGCCCAATGTTTTTGCATAATGTGAAAGATGAAGTTACGTCGAGTAAATAGATACCTAACATGTCACCCTTCAAAATTGCACACACTCGTGGAATGGCGCCAAACTTTGCTACTTAAATATCCCCATAGGCGGC
Source organism: Lithobates sylvaticus (assembly GCA_028564925.1). Taxonomy (NCBI): domain Eukaryota; kingdom Metazoa; phylum Chordata; class Amphibia; order Anura; family Ranidae; genus Lithobates; species Lithobates sylvaticus. The sequence goes on from CM053026.1 coordinate 400,865,678, forward strand.
GCTTTAATTTTTTTTACTGGTTACATGTTCTGAGTTACAGAGGAGGTCTAGGGCCAAAATTATTGTTCTCACTCCAACGTTCGCAGCTATACCTCACATGTGTGGTTTGAACACCGTTTTTTTATATGTGGGTGGGACTTACGTATGCGTTCGCTTCTGCATGCGAGCACACGAGGACAGGGGCGCTTTAAAAAAAATAATAAAAAATTTATTGTTCATTTTACTTTATTTTAGTTTGACACTTTTTTTTCCCCCCCCAAAAATTTTTTTGATCACTTTTATTCCTATTACAAGGAATGTAAACATCCCTTGTAATAGGAATATGGCATGACAGGTCCTCTTTACAGTGAGATATGGGGTCAATAAGACCCCACATCTCACCTCTAGGCTGGAAAGCCCGAAATAAAAAAAAAAAAAAAAAAAAAAACTTTCCTGGCTTCGATCGTAGCGAGTATTGCAGAAAATTGGAGGGTATCGCAGAGTATTGCAGAGTATTGTTGGGTATTGCAGGGTATAGCAGAGTATTGCAGGGTATCGTAGAGTATTTCTGGGTATCGCAGAATATTGTTGGGTACTGCTGGGTATCCATCCATCCATGCTCAGCCATCCCTCCATACCCTGCAATACACTGCAGGCTATTGCTGTGTATTGCAGGGTATGGAGGGATGGCTGAGCATGGATGGATGGATGGATCAGTGGTGACTGCAGAGCAGTGCTGTGGGCACTACAGATCCCTCCCACAGCACTGCTGCCACCGATCCCTCCCCCTCTCACACTGTACCGATCGGTACAGAGAGAGGAGGAGAGAGGAACCGGCGTCATCAAATGACGCCGGTTTGCTTACATGTGATCACTCCGTCATTTGACGGAGTGATCACGTGGTAAACGGCCGCAATGAGCGGCCGTTTACCGTGATCCATGATCAAGGGTCACGGATGTTCTCGGGTGCGCGCCCCAAGGGGCACGCAAGAGGGGAATTCTGTGAGGCCGTTAATTAACGGCCTCTCAGAGTTAAGCAACCGCCCTGTAGCCGTCTTTCGGCTATGGGCCGGTTGTTAACAGGTTAAGGAATGTGTCACTGAAATTTAGGTTTTTCACAAGCGGATTAATTTGTTCACTTTAAGGAAGAAATGAATTAATGTTGATGGCACTGTTTATATATTTTTGATTTTGAATATAGATTGCAACAATTAGCGCAACTGTTGATTTACCCAGCGTTTCGCTCCCGCCATGTATAAATCACAGTGGGAGCGGATGGCCACCCCCCAACCCGGAAGTGCTGGATCAAGTACTAGGTACAAGATCCAGCGCAGTAGACCTACCATGCCACCGTATATCTAAGTGATACGGTCGGCAAGCGGTTAACGCAGGGAAATACATTTAAGGTAAACATGTTTTAGAACCACTTTAGCCATCAATATTTATATCTCTTGGGGACTCCAGTATTTGAGCCCATTGGGTTCCACCACAGCCATTGTGAGACGATTCATCAATCCCTGCTATATTTGCAATTCATTTTATATAACAGAGAATGCAATAGGAGCAAGGGGGGGGGGGGGCATTCCAGTATGCATGGGGATATTCAAAACACTAAGGTGGGTAGGAACAGAGCCAGGAATAATCACAAGGGAATTAATGGAAAACACCAAAAAGGATTATAATAAGCCAAAAAAAAATAAATAAATAAAACTCAGTGCATCAGGTTCCATCTATAATATGATAATCTATAATACATCTATAATACATAAAAGTATGCTACATAAGCATGTAAAAGTGAATTTAAAATTTTAGATTAGATATTCAGGGGAAAAAAATCCACTAGGAGAATGCAAAACAAAGTACGGCAATTGTGCTCCCAAAAAAAAATCTTTACTGGAAATTGGAGGTTGACTACAATAAAATGGGAATCTGTAAGAGTAGAAATACAGAAACTGCCATTGCCGACTTGGTTTTTAAAAAGTTGTAGGCTCTGAAGTGGTCATGCATATCTGGACTTTGCTAAGAATTCACTTCTCGGCCTTTTGGCTAAGATCAAGTGTAGTATCTGTTCTTATCAGTTGCCAGGAGGTGGCGCTTGCTTCCGTCCCTGTTCTACGGCGAGGTGGAGCAGGGTTGGCGGTTGCTATGCAAAAGCCTGCTGGCGTAAAGGTGACCTGGAGCGGTTCGTAGCCGAAAGGGAAGCCTTCTGATGGGGATGGAGAACCACTGGGTTGGCGCTGAAGGGCCGAGTCCCTGGCCTTCTGGCCTGGATTGTGGCAGCTCTAGCTCCGGTCAGTTATTCGGGGTGGAACACTTGCTCCTCCTTATTGGTGGACTCCGACTTCACCCTTCCAAAGAGGCTCGCCTACTGAGGAGAGAGTTGGACAAATTACAGGTGCATCAGGGGTGGTCTACCAAAGGGGCCCCTCTGATAGCCCAGAAGATAAGTGGCAGCTGTTCCTTCCCGAAAAGCATCGAGAGACTGTGCTGATTGCCTTACATGACCAGCATGGTCACTTGGGAGCAGAGAGAACCTTCCAACTCGTCAGAGACCGGTTTTATTGGCCCTGCATGAGGGCCGAAGTGGAGGAGTATTGCCATTCCTGTGCACAATGCATTCAGAGGAAGACTTTACCCCATCAAGCTGCCCCAATGGGCCATCTACAGAGTCAAGGCGCAATGGATCTGGTATGCATTGATTTTCTCTGCCTCAAACCCGATTTGAGTGGATTGGGAAATGTTCTGGTGATAACCGACCATTTCACCCGTTATGCCCAGGCATTCCCAACCAAGGACCAGAAGGCTTCCACAGTGGCCAAAGTGCTCCTAGAAAAATACTTTATTCATTATGGACTACCACAGAGAATTCACTCAGATCAAGGAAGGGACTTTGAGAGTCGCCTGATCCGGAAGTTACTGGACTCTTTGGGAATAGAGAAGACCAGAACTACACCATATCACCCTCAAGGGGATGCCCAGCCTGAAACGTTCAACCGGACCCTATTGAACATGTTGGGAACTTTGGAGACAGAGAAGAAGCAACACTGGAGCCAACACATTTCAGCTCTGGTGCACGCTTACAACTGTACAACCAGTGATGTGACGGTTTTCTCCCCCTACCGGCTTATGTTTGGGAGAGAAGCAAGATTGCCAGTGGATCTGGCCTTCGGCATTTCCTTGGACCATGCCTCTGAGGCCTCTCACAAAGGATATGTGGACAGATTGAGGCACAGTTTGAAAATAGCTTACGAGAAAGCTCAGGCGGCCTCTGACCAGAGGGTGGCCCGAAACAAGCGGAACTTTGATTTGAAGGTTCGAGTACAAGACCTACAGCCTGGAGATCGTGTACTGTTACGCAATCTAGGGATCCCTGGAAAACACAAGCTTGCTGATAGATGGAGATCAGAGCCATATATCATCCGTAGAAAGCTACCAGGATTGCCTGTCTATAAGTTGAAGCCAGAAGGGAGAGTGGGGCCTTTGAAGACCTGGCATAGGAATCACTTGCTCCCACTCACTGAAGCAGTCAGAATACCTCCAGCGAGAGACTTACCTGAATCTGTTTCCATTCTGGATACTCCCAGACCCAACACTCGGTCCCAGACCTCCCAAACTAAAGGGGGACAAGGCCCCCGACCGGCTGAAGCAGAGAAAGGAGAATTGGAATGGCTATGGCCTTCCTCAACTCCAGGAAGTTCCGCCATAGACCTTCCACTTACTGAAGAGGTGGAAGATGGAACATTGAACCCGGAGGCTACAGAGTTTGTTCCATTCAGTGTTGTGCCCGAGTGCTGGGAGGATATCCCTGGTCTCTACTCAGAAGAAGAGGAGGTAGATGTTCCAGAGCCAGTGATGTTGCCAGAATGTGTTCCTGAAGAAGTGCCAAGAGAACAGAGAGCTCGCAGAGTTGTGAGGCCTCCCAAGAAGTTAACTTACCCCCAAATGGGAAAAAGTTCAGAGGACTCTGTTACCACAGCAAGAAGGAGTGCTGAACGCCCTGACCCATCCACTGTTCATTTGGTGGAGGGCAACCCCAGCTCAATCTCTGGCACAGTTACGCAGGTCGCCCGCCCTGAAGCGACCTGTAGACAGGACAGCTCCCCATCCTATGATAATTGGTGGGAAGCTCCTCTGTCTGAATTATGTGAACGTGTTGTTTCAAAGAAAGCTTGTAGATTGAACAATGTCTTTGGGGACCAAAGATTCAAAGTGGGGGGAGTGTGTAGCGGGGTCGTTCCCCTTTTAGGGGATAAGACTACAGTTCCCATAATTCCCCAGGCTCCCGGGAGGATGGTTGTTTCCGCCCGAGAGGCTGCTGGGGGAGGTGATATAAGGAAAGAGGAAGGACCGCCTCTTGCTCTTCTGACGCAGGGATCACAGAGAGAGGAGACACCTGTGCGGACCGGGACTGCTGAAGGCCTGAAGCCTGGGCCTTGCAGCAGACAGAGAGAGACTCTCACACCTCATCGCCAGCCTGAGCAGAGCGGAGCCTTTTACCTGAGAACGGTCGGTCAGAAGGAAGACCGGAACGCAGGGGCTGTGACGGAGGAGGCCGGACGCCGCCAGTGGAGGTCCCGGAGCTGAGGACGGTATCCGGAGTGGTGAGCGAGCTGAAAAGCTCATCTTGCACTGTTATTTCACTTTATGCCTATTGAACTGCCAAGGCAAATTTACCTCAGAGCAGAAGATTGTTCTTTCTTGTGGATTACAAACACACCATTTAAAGCTACATGTGCACCACCTCTACAGTTCTTGTGCCGGTGAAGAATACTGGGGTTCCCCAAGGACTGAGCTCTATTGTTGTTAGGGATCAGGCCTGGTCCAGTAGATAGTCGCAGTTAGATTTGTTGCACCTCAGAGGTGCATAGCAGACGGTCGCTACACGTGGCGCTCCGTTCCCCATTGCTGTCCCAACACATATATGTGTACATGTTATAGTGCATATTGCAGGGACCTGTTAATGTGTTGTAAGTCAAATGTTGATGCATGTTACCACTTCTTTTCATACTGCCAAAGTAAAGACAGTTATTTCAGTTAGCAGTCTGCCCTGTGAGTTTGAATCCATTACACTTAGAGTATAAGTGATATTCGTATGTGCATACACATACACCTGTTGATTAACTGTGCCAGAGCGGGTAGAGCAGATTGCCGGGGGGTTGGTGGAGCTGTACTCAGGGACCCAAATCAAACTTGCGGCCCTCTTAATTGGGGGTATCGCTACACGTTAGTTAAATAATTAGTTGTACTATTGCATACTTAGGGCTCATTCATGTGAGCGAAGAGTACTATACACCCTCAAAGTTACCGCGCCCAGGAGTACAGGTGTTTGCGTACAGCTGCCTCTACAAATAATTGACAGGTAACGGCTGTACACTGGTAAAAACACAAACTTGAGCATTTGCATGTGTCCAGGGATGGGCAAACGCTGTGGACGCAAACGGCTTGTGTCCAAGGTGCACATACATCACTGTATATATGCAAATTCTCGGATGTGCAGTTACCAGCATACAACCACAGACTGTCAATAAATAGATTTTTATTCAAACACCTGCGACTTTCGAGTGCAGAAATATGTTTTTTTTATGGTGTACAAGACTCAAGCCCCTAGGGGTTAATAATTTAAAAAAATATGTAGATTTTCAAGTGCAAAATTATAGACTGCTTTATGTAGATCAGTAACAAATCCTTAAAGTCTTTGTGCTGAAATTCAAGCTGGGAGTTGTTCAGTATTGAGTCATAAATAGTGTACATCAGTGTTTCTCAGCCACAGTCTTCATGTAACCCAAACCAATCAGGTTTTAAAGAATTCCCCTTAGATGATATTGCTGTGATACAATTACCAAGCCCAAAATACCTTTACAAGGTGGAAAAAAATAATAAATAACATAAAAAATATCACCCTGTTGAGGATACTTGAAGAATGGAAATCTGATATTCTCCTTTACTTTGCCTATAGTCTAGGACTAGGTAAAATAATATTTTACTTTGATTATAAAACTACGTAAAAAAAAAAAAAATAAATAAAAAAAAGAAGAAAAAAAAAAAAAATCTATACATCAACCTCATTCACACCAGGGCCGGACTGGGAATGAAATTCAGCCCTGGAAAAAATTTCATACCAGCCCCACAGCATTATTATACCGGCGCAACAGCATAACGTCATTATTTTCTGGTTCATGAAAGGGAAAACCACACATTTTAAAGCACATTTGAAGAGTGTATTCTATACAGAAAAGTCAGATATGAAATCACATAGGGCTATAAATATAAATAAGCAAATTCCAGTTAAAAGTGGTCAATCATCAAGGGGGACCACAGGAACTGGACAGCAATGGGGGGGGGGGGGGGAGCTTGACAGCACCGGTGGGGGCTAGAAAGTACAGGGGTGGAAAGCACGGGGGACTGGAGAGCACTGGTGGGGTTGGAGAGCACATGGGTGGGGGCAAAATGCAGGGGGGGTGGAGAGTGCTTAAGAGAGCACTGGAGGGGGAGCAAAAAGAACAGGGGTGGAGAGCACTGGGGTGGGGGCTGGAGAGCACCGGGGGCAGAAAGAACAGGGGTGGGGAGCATGGGGGGCTTGAGAGCACTGGGGTGGGAGCTGGAGACTGATGGGGAGAGCACCGGGGGCAGAAAGAACAGGGGTGGGGAGCACGGGGGGGCTGGACAGCACTGTGGTGGGCTGGAGAGCACCGGGGGCAGAAAGAACAGGGGGGGGAGCACGGGGGGGGGCTGGACAGCACTGTGGTGGGCTGGAGAGCACCGGGGGCAGAAAGAACAGGGGTGGGGAGCACGGGGGGGGGCTGGAGACTGATGGGGAGAGCTGGAGAGCACCGGGGGCAGAAAGAAAGTACAGGGGTGGGGAGCACGGGGGGGCTGGAGAGCACTGTGGGGGGTGGAGAGCATTGCGGTGGGGGCTGGAGACTGATGGGAAGAGCTGGAGAGCACCAGGGGCAGAAAGAACAGGGGTGGGGAGCTGGAGAGCACTGTGGGGGGGTGGGGGCTGGACAGCACTGTGGGGGGTGGGAAGCACTGGGGTGGGGGCTAGAGAAGGATGGCGAGAGCTGGAGAGCAGGGGAGGCAGAAAGAACAGGGGTTGAGAGAACTGGGGGGGGGGGGGCTGGAGAGTGTGATGGGGGAGAAGAGCACTGGGGGGAGCACAAGGAGAACTGGGGGGGGGGGGGCAGTAAAAGAAGTTGGATAGGGGGGGGGGGGATCAGCAGGGGGCGGCATATAGAGGAAATGAGCTTTCTATATTCCTCCATGCAGCCGCTGAATGCTTGATTCTCCTCCTCTCCCTCCTCCAAGCATTCAGCGGCTGCATGGAGGAATATAGAAAGCTTATCTCCTCTATATGCCGCCCCCCTGCCGATCCCCCTATCCAGGCACACAGTTAGGGCTGTACTCACAGGCATCTCTCCTCCTGTGATCTCGGATCTGGCCAGGTCTGTGTTCTGTGGCCGCGCACCGCGCTGTAACACGGTCCCGCCCCCATAGACCCGCTAGTGTGATAGGTGGAACACTGATTCTATCTACTATCACACAAACCTGAGAGGGGACTCAGGAGAGCACTGCAGCTGCAAAGCGGCCCAGGGCAGGCGGCCTACCGGAAATAATAAGCTGGGTGTAACATTTTTGGCCAATTTCTTATGCCGAGGGAGCCACATACAAGTAAATGGTCCACGTTCGCCAAATACATCTTGTATGTATGAACGGGTAAATGACAATGCACTAAAGAATCATCTACGCTTAGAAGAGTATAGCCATGCACTTGTATGGCAGGCTGTATGTGTACCTGCAGCTCTCTAGATTTTTCTGCCCACCATATTTTCTCCCCAGCAATTTTCAGCCTCTCACCATCCACGTGCATGAGGCCAAATACTTAGGGGAAAAAAACAAAACAAATTTCAGCCTTCACAATCTAGGTATTCTTGCTTTTTACAGCTCAATCAACACAATCATAAACACCACAGTTGCTTCTTCCACAAAGATCATTCCTGTGCATCCTCCCTGCCATTATATAAACCCTAGATCACTGGAGTCAGCACAGGGTAGAAGTTTGTACAGTCCGATTGGATTTGGGGTACTTAGCAGCAGTGTTGGTCATCTTACTTTAAAAAAGTAATTAGTTAAGTTACAAATTACTTCTCCCAAAAAGTAATTGCGTTAGTAACTCAGTTACTACATTGGAAAAGTAATTAGTTACGCAGCAAAGTAACTGACTTTTTTTTTAATATTCTATACGTGTAACTAAGGGGCGGGTCTAGTATTACTGTAAGAAAGGGGCGCATTTATGATTGTTTTATATTGTGTAACCAAGGGGCTGCTCTATTATTACTCTAACCAAGGGGCAGATCTGTTACAGCGTGTAAGCAAAGGGGCGGGTCTATTATTATTAGATCGTGTAAGGGGCGGATGGCTACAGAAGAGGGCGAATGTTAAATTAATGGGCAGAGCTCGATATATAACATTAATAAATGCGCCCCTTGGTTACAGTAATACTAGACCCGCCCCTTAGTTACACGATAGATGCCCCTTGCAGAGTAGCACGAGCATCGGGAGCGTGCGGCATCGCCTCGTACAATTACATTTTAACTGCGCCTGCGCGGTGTTGAGTTCACTCAGAGCTGTTTAGGTTCGGCAATATTCGTAAGCTCCGTAGTCCTACGTACTGCGCAAGCACTTCGCCTGCGCAGTACAGGGGGGTCCTTATCCGGTGGGGGAACTTTTTCGGCAGGACACCGGAATTACACTACTGCCGTCTAGTGGCGGTAGATGTAATTGAGGTAATGCCGCCCAAGTAATGGGAACTGCGTTACCATGAGGGGAAAAGTAATCAGTTAGATTACCCGTTACCCTCTAAAGTAACCGCGTTAAGTAACTCCTTTTATTTTAACTCAGTTACTTAAATCACTGCTTAGCAGTGAGATTTAAAAAAAAAAAGGTATGAAGAAAAAAAAAAAAAAAAAATGTTGTATTTTTTTTTTTAAAGGTTTATTTGGTCCCAGGCAATGGGGGTCTTTCTATAAAGGTAAAAAGTGCCCGCGCTTAGGATGTGGTGAACTGCTGCCCCCCTCAATATGCTACACCTAGATGTAGTATAGATAAATAAAATTATGGGATGGGAGGGGTGTTGGCGCTGTTCAAAGTATACGGGTAAATATGGGGTATTGGATTGCAAATGGGAGACTGTGAGTAATGATGACTCAAACAATCCTATGACTCAATATAAAATAAGAACACACCAATGGAAAGGTGTGCAGAGAAACAAATATTTTGCAGTGGGCGTGAATAAAAATAAGTGCAGTCCAAAACAATACAACTAAATAAGTAAATAAATAAGTAAAGTGCACGTGCAAAAATATGTATATATATACACCTCAATACGGGTGTTAGCTGATCTGCGGATCATATAATACCTTCAGTTAATAAAACCATATTACTGTAAAAATATATAAAATATTTAAAACCAGGATGCTTAATATGTGAGTTGTGCGCACTAAGTCCTATATATAAGTGCCAAAAGTGAAAGTTGCATATGTACTGATTCTATAATCACTAAGATCAGCAAAAAAAGGGGGGAGAAAAAAACGATAATAAGTCCATATATTGGATGCAACAAAATTGTAAAAGAAAACAAAAAATTGTAAAAAAAGTCAATATGTGGATTCGTTCTGTATTCTCTTAATATGATCACAAGGTGGAAAGTGGTATTATGTTGAAGAACAATATAAGTGTAGATAGGTGGCTGTGGGGGTCCTTCCTTCCCCTCCTTCCATCCGTACCCCTAATGAAAATGCACTAACCAGAGTGCCCAACCCCTGCAGGGGTAATGGGCATATGAGTGATGTTCCTCTCGGGTCCTCCTCGTCCAGGTCAGTGGTGTCCTTCTCTGGGGGGTCCGTGCCAGCTGAGTTCTCTGTATTCTGCCGTCTGGTGTGCTCAAAAAAGAGTATGGGGAAGGGATGGACACATAGTGTGACTCCGTATAATTGAAAAAAGGAATTTTTATTGAAAAAAGCCAGCTAGTCACCCACCAAGTGGTATGACTAAAGGATATGTCAGGGCTAATAAGCCCTATACAAGTATGTAGATTAAAAAGTTGTTCGGTTAAAACATTTAGTAAAAGCCGGCGAGTGTGCTGCAGCTTTTCCGGGTATTCGGCGTGCGTTCCACGGCCGTGAGAATGCCGAAACCGGAAACGAAGGCTGCGCCGGAAGTGACGTATTGCGTACCACGATAGTCCCGCCTTACGCGTTTCGTCATTGGACGTCGTCTGAGGCTCGGCCATCTTGGTACACCATACGTCTTAAGTAACAAGAGGTGTAGCCGCGCCGGCCAATCAAAGGGGAACGAAGTGAGTGAGGGAGGGATTCCCATTGGAGAGACGGTAACCATACCAAGGGCAGGAATGGTCCTATACTCTACCCTCCCCCTCTAATGTTTATAGGGCAAATGACTTGGCGCGGCGACTTAGATGCATACAAAAATAAATATTTAAAATTACACAACCATTACCGAGAGACATCTAATGTTGAAAGGAGAATATTTGGTAGGAAAAACAGAGAGTATATTATAAGCAGTCTTGTGTGAATGCTGCGTACACGTGGAAAAGATATGATTCTATAAATGTGAAGCTGCAGAATTATGTGCATGAAAGGAATGTGCAGTTAACTTTGAGTGGTATAAAAGTGTGGGTAGGTTATGCCCGTGAACGAGGGAAGAACAATCAGTTTGTGCACATAGTGCAATTATTGTACAAAGACGTATAGAAAAGGGGAAAGGAGGAGAATTATTTGTTGTCTTCAAGAGACATGTGACATATGAAATACACCCCTATATAGGCTACATTGTGGGAAGCGTTATTACTTATATATTTAAGGGATGAAACAAAAAGCAAGATTTGTAGGGGGACAGTTATATAAATATAAGGATTAGAATGTCAGAATTTTTTGAAATAAAATTAAAATTAAATTAGAATTAAAAACTCTTCTGGAGACTTTAGGTGTAATAGGTGGTTTGGAAAATATATCTAATAGCATGGTGGAGATAATATTGTACAATGTTTATAGGAGACGTACACTTCGGCTTATCTCTTGATTCCTATAATAAAAAGCCCCACAGGGCTAGGAATTCTGCGTATAATCTTGCATAGTGAAAGGTAGTTTTAAAAAAGGGGATTTTTAGAGAAATTGGCATAAAAATTGACATAAACAATTGTATATATATTGCTGTATAAATGTTTACCAGAAGGAAAATTATTGCTAAAAATTATAAAGAGCTGTTCATAGTGTACCAAGATAATACGTTCTAAAAAACCATACGTATATATAATATATATTCCCCATAAATTTGAAAAAAGGGGGGAATTATATATAATAAATAAAATTGAATAAAATTACTAGAGATATAAACATATGAATAAAAAAAAAAAAAATATGAATAAAAAATATAAAAATATATATACGCATATATTTAATATATATGCGCCCCCTATATGTGCGTGTTTCCATGTGTATAGGGTATTTATACAGGGTTAAAATCTAAACGTCTAGATCCATGAACCATAAAAAAGGGGGGGGGGGGTTGCATATTACAGGTTAGATAAAAAGCAGTTTAAATCTATATCTACAGTATCTACATCTAAAAGTTAGATAAAAAGCAGTTTAAATCTATATCTACATTTAGCCCTTTGGGCACCAAGGAGTCTAAAAAGTATATCCACTTGGTCTCATTTTGTGAAATCTGGATCCTCTTATTTCCTCCGCGCCAGTGGTCATTAATTATGTCTATCCCATAAAAAATAAGGCCGGTAGGATCTCTCTGGTGGTATTCATCAAAATGTCTGGAAAGATTATGTTTAGGGAAACCCTTCTTTATATTATTTATATGTTCCCTAATCCTGACACAAAGTGGCCTTGTGGTCCTCCCTACATATTGTAACCGGCAGGGGCATTCGATCACATAAGTGACATGCGTGCTATTGCAAGTGATCAGTTCTTTAATAGTAAATTCCTTCCCTGTCCTGGACTTAAAGGCGGTTTTCCTCCTTGGTTGTTTCTTGCTGGTTCTGCATGCTAGACATTTTTGACACTTATAGAAACCCTTCAATTCCGAAAATAGTTGGACAGGTTTAGGTGGGTCTATAATATTTTTGACCAAATGGTTCCTAAGTGTAGGGGCCCTTCTGTATATAAATCTTGGCCTTTTGTCCAATAGTTTAGTCAGTGTTCTATCTGATTTTAAAATAGGCCAGTACTTCCTTATTATATGTTCAACCGCTTTGAATTGATTATTATACCCCGTAATAAAAGCAACATTTGATTGTTGTTGGTTCAGTTGTCTATCCTTTGGCCTCAGGAGTGTCGCTCGATCCATTGTTGAAATATTTTCCTTCAGTTTTTTTAAAGGTTCAAGTTCATATCCTTTATCCACAAATTTCTCTATTAGAGTATTAGCTTGGGTTTGAAAATCTGAGAGGGGACTCAGGAGAGCACTGCAGCTGCAAAGCGGCCCAGGGCAGGCGGCCTACCGGGAAATAATAAGCTGGGTGTAACATTTTTGGCCGATTTCTTATGCCGAGGGAGCCACATACAAGTAAATGGTCCACGTTCGCCAAATACATCTTGTATGTATGAACGGGTAAATGACAATGCACTAAAGAATCATCTACGCTTAGAAGAGTATAGCCATGCACTTGTATGGCAGGCTGTATGTGTACCTGCAGCTCTCTAGATTTTTCTGCCCACCATATTTTCTCCCCAGCAATTTTCAGCCTCTCACCATCCACGTGCATGAGGCCAAATACTTAGGGGAAAAAAACAAAACAAATTTCAGCCTTCACAATCTAGGTATTCTTGCTTTTTACAGCTCAATCAACACAATCATAAACACCACAGTTGCTTCTTCCACAAAGATCATTCCTGTGCATCCTCCCTGCCATTATATAAACCCTAGATCACTGGAGTCAGCACAGGGTAGAAGTTTGTACAGTCCGATTGGATTTGGGGTACTTAGCAGCAGTGTTGGTCATCTTACTTTAAAAAAGTAATTAGTTAAGTTACAAATTACTTCTCCCAAAAAGTAATTGCGTTAGTAACTCAGTTACTACATTGGAAAAGTAATTAGTTACGCAGCAAAGTAACTGACTTTTTTTTTAATATTCTATACGTGTAACTAAGGGGCGGGTCTAGTATTACTGTAAGAAAGGGGCGCATTTATGATTGTTTTATATTGTGTAACCAAGGGGCTGCTCTATTATTACTCTAACCAAGGGGCAGATCTGTTACAGCGTGTAAGCAAAGGGGCGGGTCTATTATTATTAGATCGTGTAAGGGGCGGATGGCTACAGAAGAGGGCGAATGTTAAATTAATGGGCAGAGCTCGATATATAACATTAATAAATGCGCCCCTTGGTTACAGTAATACTAGACCCGCCCCCTTAGTTACACGATAGATGCCCCTTGCAGAGTAGCACGAGCATCGGGAGCGTGCGGCATCGCCTCGTACAATTACATTTTAACTGCGCCTGCGCGGTGTTGAGTTCACTCAGAGCTGTTTAGGTTCGGCAATATTCGTAAGCTCCGTAGTCCTACGTACTGCGCAAGCACTTCGCCTGCGCAGTACAGGGGGGTCCTTATCCGGTGGGGGAACTTTTTCGGCAGGACACCGGAATTACACTACTGCCGTCTAGTGGCGGTAGATGTAATTGAGGTAATGCCGCCCAAGTAATGGGAACTGCGTTACCATGAGGGGAAAAGTAATCAGTTAGATTACCCGTTACCCTCTAAAGTAACCGCGTTAAGTAACTCCTTTTATTTTAACTCAGTTACTTAAATCACTGCTTAGCAGTGAGATTTAAAAAAAAAAAGGTATGAAGAAAAAAAAAAAAAAAAAATGTTGTATTTTTTTTTTAAAGGTTTATTTGGTCCCAGGCAATGGGGGTCTTTCAGGAGAGTGGACCTTGCACTTCCTCAAAAATATTAGGCATCCTTTTTATCAAATCCTACTAGGAAATTTGGAGTTGGGCCTTCTAAGCCCTAGCAATCAAGGGAGCAGCAAGTTGCACTAACTGAGTCATAGAAACATGACTGACACCAGGATGGTATTCTTCTCTTCAGCACTGAAAAAAATAAAATAAATTTGGGGTGGCATGGTTTTGCCAAGGAGCTGTATGGGGCAGCTTTACACTGCTTCAGACAACAGAGACATAATGGTGTCTACAGGCAGAACGTTAAGAAACTTTAGCATGGCATGCACATGCAGGAGACACACCCAGAGCATGCCAAGAGTACATCTGACAGGAACAAATCTTGCATGCACATACAGGACTCACACGGGACACTGTTGCATATTCACTGAACAGCTGATAGAAAACCAGTATGTGCCCTGGGTGCACATGCAGGACTTGAGCTGGGCACCGGTTCGATGCTCACTGACTTCAACAGAACAGCTGTGACATCTCGGGTATCCCCTTTCTGTCTGCACTGTAGCAGCATCGGACGGTGGTGAGATAGAGCCCTAGCAGCTCTGTTCCTGAAGCAGATATTTGTGACATGCTTGTTTGAATCTTTGGTTTTGTAAGTGCAATCTGTAGGGGGGCTGGAGACTCCATTAAATAAAGGGTTTTACGCTATGTTGGCTGTTTTTATAATTTCCTCTATGGTGATGCCCCCCTGCTGTTGAGACCGGAGGACTGCTGATACGGCATGGATGCGTGCAGTGACATCTGATTTAAAAGGCTATCTTTTATTTGAGCTCTGGTAAGCATCCATTCCTTGGGGTGAGCACAGGGTGCCATCGGTGTTGGTATTAGGACCTGACCTGCTGTGATGGTCTCCGTCCCTGTGGTGGATTCCCTCTCACATCCCTTTTCACACTCCTCTGTTTGCTGCTGCAATTGTATGAAAAAAAACGGACCGTCACGGTTTTTGAAGAAGGATTTTATTGAACTGAGCCATAGGGCTATTTATTAGTTCCCCCATCCTGTGACTATTGCAGCTATTTTTCCGCATAATGAGTGCTAATGAACTGTAGCAACACCCCTCTGATACCTTTTATATTTATATCCTCTTCATGATTGATGTTGACTATATTTATATGTAATGTTTTTATCACCCCCTGCTTTTTCGTAAATATTTATATCCTTTTTATTTATTTATTTTTTTGATGCTATTCCTCTATTCTGGGCGCTGTTTGTATTCAGTTTATTTTAAACCGAATACTGTGTATCTCCATTGACCGTTACCTTTTTAGGTGTATAATAGCAGCCTGCCCCCATTACTCCTTGTTTCTTTTTCTGCTATCTCCTTTCCCGTGAGCGCTGGGTTCAGAATTCATTTTTATTATTTCTGATTTTTGAACACACTGTATGACTGACAGTGCTCACTTGTAGAAAACAGCAGTAAGATGTAATAAAGAGGAGGGTTCCACAAAAAGCAAAGTACAATGCACAGCATGCAAATGTAAAAAGGTGCATCAGAGAACCCAAGAAAGAAAAAAAAGTGTTAAATTCTGCAGCAATTTCACCCTCTCTTTGCCCGACTGATTCCTGTAAAGGAGGATCTGCACTCAGTGTTCTAATGAGGAAAGCTGCAGCGTCAGAGTTTGCTTCACGCAAGCGGCATGCAAAGCCTCTTTTGCCGACACTCGGCTCCTTCCCATCAGTAGAGCAGCGCAGGGAAGTGTCAGTGAGACACTAATGCATTCCAATTTCAAAATTCCTCCCGCCGCACTGAGGGGGAGGCACTGTGCCAGTGTAACAACATATTCGGCGACCCATCGCAGTTTGCTACGGAAGTGACTTTCCGTTCCCGCTATCTTGCTACACCCTACACTCACCCACAGTAAGAATACACTAAGAAGGGGGAAAGTGGACATGTTACACCCACTGGAGTTTTGAATTTTACAGGTATTTAACAGTAAAGTGAGTTTATATAGTGAAATACAGGACTTTTATTCCGTCTGACTAGTTAGATGTTGAATTTTAAAAGCAGCGGCATCCCTGCTCATCTCACAGGTTTAGTAATCTCACAGAAATTCGCCGCTTTTAAAATTCAACATCTAACCAGTCAGACGGAGTTGTAAGTACTGCATTTCACTAAAATGTGTAAAAAAAATGTCTGGACTGTGGGGTGTAACAAGATGGCGGCAAACGGAACGTCACTTCCGTAGCAAACCAAGATGGGTCGCCGAATATGTCGTTACACCCCCACACATTGTAAAAGATGGGAAACATTATTTGGTTCTATAACTTTGCTGTGGCTGTGATCGTCAGCTTTTGTGATGGCGAAAAGACTGAGGTACTCCTGGTAGGAGGAGGGGTTATATAGGGAGTGAACTTCCTGTATTGGGTACACCAGTGTCCATCACCTGAAGGTGCCTATATACCCACATAGTGATTACTATGGTGCTCCGTGTCCCATGATGTACGATAAAGAAAAAAAAATGCAGATGATTTCGTTTTTATAGAACTAGGCACACCCCCACTTCCCATGCTGAAGTAAAACAGAACTCTGTAAGCAATGTCCGGAGAAAGGCAGGTTGAGGGAGGGTAAGGGACTAGTCACCAGTATGCTCTGTGGTCTACCTGCAGCTAATCTTTCCCAATTACTGACTTACCATGCCTTGCTCTGAACTGTATCTGTGTGCAGGTGGCCATCTTGGTAGAGGCAGGCTTTGTTTACTCATGTCAGAGCCTCCAGCAAGGAGAATAGTGAGCAGCACAAGAGTGTCATCACCAAATCTTACTCCAAATCTCCTGAGACTTGCAGTAAAAGTACAGCTAATAGTTTTTGTTTGTTCAACAAAAAAATGGACAGTTCTGGTTGGAGCCACTGCACTAACAGTCCGATGTTAGTACAGTGATCTCCCATACTGAACTATTGTGTTCTGACAGGGGGGCATTGGCTGAGCACGCTGACTGGGAGCCAGTTGGCTGATGGTTCCAGCATTTCCAACAGAAGCTGGCCAAAACATGTGTATGTCAGTCTGCTTCTGTTGGACCGGCTGACATACACATGGGCCAAATGTCGGACGGTTAATAATTGAAATGCAGAAAACGATTGGTTAAACCTGCAAGTGCTTCCAATCAGCACTGCTTTTGAGTTATACTGGCTTTTAAAAAAAAGTAATGCAATAAAAAAAAGTTTGCATGAAAGGTTTACTGCAGTAGGTTTAGTGTACTATAAAAAACTTTTGGTAGTTAAATAATCCTTTTGTTATTGAGGTCATACGCAGGAAGGAAACCAATTGTTTTCTTGGTGACTATGGCAGCAGCTGCCTTTAGATCATTGACAAGATTCTCCTGTGTAGTTCTGGGCTGATTGCTCACCGTTCTCATAATCATTGAAACTCCACGAGGTGAGATCTTGCATGGAGCCCCAGACTGAGGGAGATTGACAGTTATTTTGTGTTTCTTCCCTTTGCAAATATATCGCACCAACTGTTGTCGCCTTCTCACCAAGCTGCTTGGCGATGGTCTTGTAGCCCATTCCAGCATTGTGTAGGTCTACAATCTTGTCCCTGACATCCTTGGACAGCTCTTTGGTCTTGGCCATGGTGGAGAGATTGGAATCGGATTTATTGCTTCTGTGTACAGGTGTCTTTTATTCAGGTAACAAGCTGAGATTAGAAGCATCCCCTTTCACACTGGAGCGGTGGGTGCTTCAGCGATTTATAGCGGTGCTTTACCGTCAATTTTGCAGCGCTATTCGGCCGCTAGTGGGGTGCTTTTACCCCCCGCTAGCGGGCAAGAAAGGGTTAAAACCACTGCAAAGCACTACTGCAGCAGCACTATGCCGGTGGTATAGGCGCGCTGCCAATTAATCTTAATGTGCAGGAGCGGTGTTATACACCGCTCCAAAGATGCTGCTTGCAGGAGTTTTTTTTTTAACGTCCTGCAAGTGCACCGCTCCAGTGTGAAAGCACTCAGGCTTTCACACTGGAGAGACAGGAGCGGCTCTTTAGCGATGTAGCGCCTGTAAAGTGCCTCAGTGTGAAAGGGGTCTAAGAGAGTGCTCCTAATCTCAGCTCGTTACCTGTATAGAAGACATCTGGGAGACAGAAATCTTCACTCATTAAAATGCAAATCAATTTATATTTTGAAAATAGTTTTTCTTCATATTTTTGTTGTTCTGCCTCTCACTGTTAAAATAAACCTACCATTATAGACTGATCATTTGTCAGTGGGAAAACGAACAGAATCAGCAGGGATCAAATAATTTTTTTACCCTCACTGTATAAGCGTTCCCTACAATAAAGCGAATCTTCACTTTTTAGGCTCGAAGCCACAGTAAAGTGCTTGGGCCTTGCAACCAAGAGCAAAAAGGAAGAGTACTGGCGTATTCTATGTCCGGAGCTACCAGATTATTCCACGAGCAAAGGAATAAGATTATTGGAGGAGTCAACATAGCTGGCAAAAAAATAAATATGTTACTAGATTATTTCAACGATAGACAACTTAAAGTGGAACTTCCGTTTATCGGAAACCTCCCCCCCTCCGGTGCCACAGTTGGCACCTTTCAGGGGGAGGGGGGTGTCTATGCCTCTTCCTGTCCCGCCGCGCTCACATACACAGGTCCCAGAGACAGCCCGGAGCATTCTCATTGCGCTGTGCCACTCGCGCATGCGCAGTAGGGAACCGGGAAGTGATGCCACAATGCTTCACTTCCCGATTCCCTCACAGAGAATGGCGGCTGCCGACATCGCTGGACTCCAGGAAAGGTAAGTGTCCATTTATTAAAAGTCAGCAGCCGTAGTATTTGTAGCTGCTGGCTTTTAATAATTTTTTGGGGGTGGACTCTTTAAAAGTGATTGTAAAGCTTTGATATTTATAAAAAAAAATAAAAAATAACACATGTTATACTTGTCTTCTCTGTGCAAGGGTTTTGCACAGAGCACCCCTGATCCTCCTCTTCTGGGTTCCCCCGGCGGCACTCCTGGCTCCTTCTCTTCTCGAGTGCCCCCACAGAGAGCTGCTTTCCATGAGGGCACTTGTGCGGGCGCGCTCCCGAATCCTACTGCTGCTGCGTCCTTTGACACTGACAGCAGGACTCGGGCCCGCCCCCCTGCGTCACTGGCTTTGATTGACAGCAGCGGGAGCCAATGGCTCCTGCTGCTATCAATCTATCCAATGAGGACCTGAGAGAGGCTGGAGCGGCTTTGCTCATCCCAGACGCTGTAACGATCTGGTTCAGGTAAGAAAAAGGGTGGGGGGGGGGGGGGGGGAGCTGCACCACAAAAGGTTTTACAACCCCATTAATACGACAATTGGAACAGATTGGTTCTATTTAGTAAACAGCAGACCATGGAGGCCCAGTGCAAAAGGTTTGGGCGGCAGTAAAAAGGGTCGCTGGTTCAAACCCCAACCACAAGACTACTTGCCTGGAGTATGCATGTTCTCCCTGTGCCTGCGTGGGTTTCCTCCGGGTACTCCAGTTTCTTCCCACACTCCAAAGACATTCAGGTAGGTTAATTGGCTTCTGTCCAAAAAGGGTAGGGACTGATGTGAATGTGCGATGTATGTGTGGAGCGCTGCATAACTTGACAATGCAATATGGGTACCTTAAATAAATAGGGGTAATTGTAGACATGCACCCACACTTGCTCAGGATGGACTGGTGTCTTTATTCAACCTTACTATGGAACTATATGTATAACATTTTCACAGATTCACGTCACCATTTCCTTGGCTTCAGGGTTCTGTCAGGCTGCAAGTGCACAACCTTTCAGACTTCAGACTTTTCTGATTAGATAACATACAGTAATAAACTGCAAGCAAACACCAGTGACTACATATTATTTTGCCCTGTGTAGACGAAGCACAAAATATGTAAAATAATATGGACAAAGCTGACACCACACACGTTATCGTATAAACAACATCCGAGTTGTGGTATGTATTAAAATTCATCTGAAAAACCCAACTTGTCATGTTTGTGCTAAAAGCAAAAGCTATGTTGCTACTTCTACCAAACTTCTAGGGCAGGTTTGAATTTGTCAGATGGCTCAAAGACATGAATTCCAGCTGTTAGCAAGAATGTGACCATACATTAGACTTATCACATTTTGATTCCTGGAAACTGTTACATTTGTATATACATTTTAAACCAAGGGTCATCAACCCCCGGGCGGGCGGCATGAGACACCTGGGCGGACGGGCATGAAAGACCCGGGCGGCCGGCATAAGAGTCGGGCGGGCGACATGAGACAGCCAAGCAGCCGGCATATGAGAGCGGTGGATGGAAGAAGCGAGCGTGCAAGCAGAGTCTCTCTCTCTCTCTCTCTCTCTCTCTCCCCAGTGACATTCCGCATCTGGTGGCAGGCGGCAGTGGCAAGTGACACGCTCAGGGCTCCCACTGAGTCTGCATTATGGCAAGTTGAACCATTTAAATTATCACTACCATGTAATAATAGAACGTATGCGCTTAAATCACCCGACACCATATCAAGCATGGTGCCATGAGGATTGAAGCACTAAAAACACCAGCCATTGCCCGCAAAGAAAAAAAAATTAGCCAAAAAGGTTGGGTACCACCGGTTTAAACAAATATTTGCTGAATATTCACTTACTGGTAAAATATGGACAGAGTAGTGATGTCAGATCAGATAGGGTTGGCAGCAGGAAATCTGCTGAGGTGGGTGGCCGAGTTGATGTTTTGCTCCCAAATGGCAAGGAAAGGCAGGCCAAGATGTAGTTAAGTTAAAAAGAGTAACTCCACTTTGATTCCTTTTATGCTCTAAAGCTCACGATATAGATAATGTGTTTGAGTATTAAAACTTCATTTTTTGGGTGATATTTTTTTATCATAAAAGTAAAAGAGGGTGACACAAAACTGGTGTGATATTTGACACAGTTTTTGGTAAACTAACACATCAATATCTGGTTTGATGGATGTAGTAGCAATTCTCAATGATTTCTCAAGGTGCTCATCGGATATTTTGGCTCTAGTTTTGCCCCTAGTGTGCTTCCTTCTTGTAAATAGTTGCTTACAAATAAAAGATGCTGCTAAAAACGGATGACATGCATAAGGTGTGATTGTGAAGAGTGGGAGATTTTTCTTTGGGAAGATAAAAAAAAAAAAAACTTATAGAAGTCCAGTAAAGACACTGTCAAATTTTTCTTTGGCCACATTTGTTAACCAAGTGTAAATGCATTTTTACACAAAATAAAAAAAAAAAAAAAATAGTATTTTTATGTCATACTTACCTGTAAAAATCCTTTCCTTTGAGTGCATCATGGGACATAGAGTCAGGCTAATATTCATTACCTGCTGGGTTATACTCCATCATTAGATGAATGGTAGACCAAAGGTCTTCAGACAGGAAGTGATCCCCTATATAACCCCTCCCATACAGGAAGTACTTTAGTTTTGTAGCAATCACTAAATCCTCAAAAAAAAAAAAAAAAAGGAAGGAAGGAGGGGAGGGATCTCTGTGTCCCATGATGCACTCAAAGAAAAGGATTTTACAGCTAAGTATGACGAAAAAAATCCTATTTTCTTTTTCATACATAATGGGACACAGAGTCAGCCTAATATTCATTACCTGCTGGGATGTCCCAGAGCAATAGCCTTGATGGGAGGGAGACACCCTGCCAAACAATAGCCATCAGTATACTGCGGCTGAAAGCCGAATCCTTAGCTGCTCGAACATCCACTTGATAAAATTTTGTGAATGTATGCACTGAAGACCGGGTAGCAGCCTTACAAATCTGAGCCACAGATACCTGATGGTGAAAAGCCAAGGAGGTTCCTACACCCCTGGTAGAATTAGCTCTCACCCTAAAGGGAGAAGCTTTATGTTTCAGATCGTAGGCCTTAATGACCAAATTGATGGACCCAATTTGCCTGCCAATGAGTCTGATCCTCGGATCTCTGCAGATCTAGACAGATAAACCTTGACTGCCCGGTCAACGTCCAAATAATGCAGTCGTCTCTTCCGTCGAACGAGGCTGAGAGAAAATAGAAGGCAAAATAATATCCTGATTTAAATTAAAGGCCGACACCACCTTTGGCAAAAATTATGGAACAGGTCGTAACACGACTGTCATGGTGAAGGATCAAGTACGGTTCCCTGCATAAAAGGGCCGCCAACTCAGACACCCTTCTAGCTGAGGTGATAGCCATCAGGAAGGCTAGCTTGCGTGACAGCAAGTCTAATGTAATTTCCTTAATAGGTTCAAATGGTTGTTTCTGTAACAGACAGCACCAAGTTCAAGTACCAAGGACACATAGGTGACCTAATGGGGGAAAGCAAGCGAGTTGCCCCTTGCATAAAGGTTCGGATCAGTGAATGGGAGGCTAAAGGCCTTTGGAAGAATACTGATAAGGCCGAAACCTGACCTCTGATTGTACTCAAAGCCAATTCGATTTCCACAGCTGACTGTAGAAAAGAGAGAATTCTCCCAATCACATATTTCCGAGGATGCCATTTTCTGGCTTCACACCAAGCAATACAAGTCTTCCAGACTTTATGATAAATCTTCCTAGTGACAGCTTTTCTAGAATTCACTAGAGTAGACACCACTGGTCCCAAAGATGCCACGGTCCTTTAACACCCTGGCTTCAATAGCCATGCCGTCAAATTTAGAGACTGTAAATTGGGTTGGAATATAGGACCTTGAGACAGTAGATCGGGGGCGACGTGGAAGCGCCCATGGCCCGTCTATAGTCAGTCTCACTATATCCAGGAACCAGGGCCTTCTGGGCCAGGCTGGTGCCACCAGGATGACTGGAACCTCCCCTTTGCTCTGAATCCTGCGCAATAAATGTGTAAGGAGAGGGATCGGAGGGAAAGCATAAACCAGGGAGTACTGGCTCCATTTGACAGAGGATCTCTTGTTTGAGACACAAAGTGCTGTAGCTTGTTGTTGAATCTGGATCCCAGTAGGTTGACCTCTGTCCATCCCCAACGTTGGCAAATTTTCCTGGAACACCTCTGGGTGTAGGGACCATTCCCCCTGGCAGATCTGCTGGCGGCTGAGATAATCTGCCTTCCAGTTCTCTACTTCCGGGATATCGACTGCAGATATCATTAGCACATATCCCTCTGCCCAGGCTAGTATGTAGTTTGACTCCTGGTACCGCCTTGGTGGTTTATATAGACCACTGCCGTGGCATTGTCGGACTGAACCCTGATGGGGCAGTCCTGAAGCTCCACCGTCCAGAACTGTAGGGCCAGACATACTGCCCATAATTCTAGGACGTTGATGGACAGGGTCTGCTCTGTCCCCGATCATTTCCCCTGAGCTGTGAGCCCATCTGGGTTTGCTCCCCAGCCTGAGAGACTAGCATCTGTAGTCAGTACTCTCCAAGTTACTGGGAGAAAGGATTTGCCCTTTCACAGGTTCTGATCCTGCAACCACCAGTTTAGGCCTTAGCATGCCTGAGGAGATAAGCACATTGGATAATCCAGGGCTTTTCTTCCTCTGTTCCAAGCCAACAAGATGTCTTGTAAAGGCCTGGAATGGAACTGGGCATAGGGCACTGCCTCGAAGGAGGATACCATCCTCCCTAGAAGACTTATACAGAGCTGAATGGAGGGTTGTCTGGTGCCCCTAACGCACCTGACCCTTCAGGGCACATATCCTTAAGGGTGGCAAGAATACTCTTGCTTGGACCTTGTTTAGAATCAGACCTAAATATCTTAGGCTTTGAGCTGGTCTCAAGGCTGACTTTTCGGTATTTATGATACACAGCAGCGGCTCTTTCAGAGCGCTTTGCAGGTGCTATTTTTAGCACTGTAGCGCTTGCAAAGAGCCCCAGTGTGAAAGGGGTCTAAAGGAAGAGACTATCTATGACTGGCATGCTCCATTTTTTTAATGAAATTTTCATCCATATAGTATCCATATCCGTAAAACCTTTTAGGAGGCAAAAAAGTCTTGTCAGGATGGAGGCAATCGTGCCGGGAATCTTGTGCTCTAACGCAGCTAGGGCTGAGGACAGTTCATCCATAGTGATAAAAGGGTGAAGCAGCAGCATTGACTGTAGGCACAATACCAGATAGACGCAGCAGCTCAGATTGCCCGGGATCCGACCAGGGGCGGATCCAGAGCCTAGTGTCGGGAGGGGCACTGCCAGAAAATACTTTTTTTGGGGTAAATTTATTGAGGAAATGGCATGTGTTAGCGCTTCAATCATCACGGCACCATGGTTGTTATGGTGTCAGGATGATTGAAGCGCATTATTACTATTATTACATTGTATTAAAAAATGGAATGGTTCAACTCACCATAATGCAGAATCAGTGGGAGCCCCGAGCGGGTCACTTGCCACACGTTACGGATTGTCACCAGATGCAGATTGTCACTTACCACATCGCCTGTCACCAGATGCAGATTGTCACTTGCCACTTCCCATGTCACATGTTGCAGATTGTCACTTGCCACACGTTGCAGATTGTCACTTGCCACCACATGCTGATTGTCACTTGCCACATCCCATGCCACCAGATGCAGATTGTCACTTGCCACATCCCATGTCACATGTTGCAGATTGTCACTTGCCACGTCCCTTGCCACGCATTGCAGATTGTCACATGCCACGTCCCATGCCACGCATTGCAGATTGTCACTTGCCACGTCCCATGCCACACGTTGCGGATTGTCACTTGCCTGCTATAATTGTCTCTTTCTGTGTCCCAGAGTCAGGCAGCAGATTACCAGGCAAGCAGCAGAGAGATGATGTAATCTCTCTCCTGCCGCGGCTGCCTGCACACTGCACAGCGAGGGCGGAACTGCAGGGATGCAGGGCGGGCGCCGGGCAGTGAGAGATGATGTCAGCTCTCTGCTCCCCCGCCCGCCGGCTCCCTGATTGGCCAGCAGCCCGCTCACACACGGTCACCGAGCCGCACAGCTGCTCACCAACCAAGGCGCCCGGGCGGAGCGGCCCTCTGTCTCTCACAAACGGAGCCACCCGGGCTCTCAGTCGTGCAGCCGCCTGCCCGCCCACTCAATCACTTACATTGTCGGAGGGGGCTATTGCCCCGTTGCCCCCCCCCCCCCCCCTGGATCCGCCCCTGGATCTGACTAGGTTCATCAGGAACTACTGATGACATAGGTGTGCCCTTCCCTATGGTGTTAGTCCCACTCCTCTTTTTTGGAAGACATTCAATGCCGCAAACAAAGAGTACTTGGGTGTAGTTAAAACACCTCAGAAGGGAGACCCTTTAATAGGGCTCATCAAGCCCCTATGCAACAATCCTGCTAAGCACCTTTAGCCTGCCAAGCAACACCTGGTGTCTCACGTGACCCGGGTAAGGAAAAATGAACCACTGCAAGTGTCTTTTTAGAACCTGCTCTGTGTCCCACAGCTGCCTTCTGGAAGCACCACATGCTTGGCATGCACACCTTAAATAAGCTGGGTGTGCACAGTCCCGGCGAATGGGCGTGACTGTATTCGCGCAAGACGCAAATCTCTGTGCGCCCAGATGAAGGCTAGGGCGCATGTGCGGCGAACCTACCAAAACAAACTGCTGAGCCCAGTGGCGCTCTTGCGAACGCATGTGCGCCATTACGAACCAAGGTGAAATGGCGCATCATCATACAGGTAAAAAGCAGCCAGACGCAAGCAGAAAAAAGGTACACTTTGCAAACACCCATAGCTAGCCCAAAACTCCCCCGTATGGTCACCACAGACAGGTGTCCAAGCTTTAGCTCGCTTGACTGATTGTTACAATCCCTGGGACACCCCACAATAATAAAATAAAAGGGGTTTCATTTACCCGTCCAGGCACAGGGCCACTTAGAAGCTAAGGGCCCAATCTTCACCCTTCACGGCGGGCTCCTGTCACTTGGACCTTCAAGGACTGGGTACCCTTTCATGTTTAGGGTCCACTCCATTGGACCTGTACAGCACACTGCAGGAAATGCCTTAGCGCTGTAGTGTCCAGGATTTCCAATCTGCAGGGTCCAGTGCCCGGAGGCCATGTTACAGGCAAAACCTTGTAGGATCTTGAGTCTTCTTTGCGAGGCTCGGGTACCATTTATCTAATCATAAAAGCCTGTGTCAAATGGATCCGATCGGTCAATCCCTTGATTCATTTTTGGAACTGTGACAGATCTAGCCGGGACACAGGCTTTTTGAGAGGACTAAATGCGAGCCTCTTGCCAACCGATTATGGGCCCTGGATTTAAGGGGCGCAGGGTGAATGAGAACCCCACTATAATCTGTGCTGGTCAGATTCAATTGCAGGGTTAATTAGCACATACAATAGGTGAAATACTCTTTAGAATCTGTGTCAAGATAGACTGGACTCATTTGCATTATACAAGACAACAGACAGGTGGCGGGAGTTGATGATATTAGCATCTAACATGTGTGAAGCTCGGTGACAACAAGTCTGACCTGTAGTGAAATCCTGATGGGCACAGAGTCACATCGGCTGCTTAAAGGGATTAGTTAATTAGCTCATGTTAATTTGTTACAGGTGTATTGTTAGAGTAAAATGTCTCCTCTTCTACTGTATATAAATACTTGTCAGTTTGGTTCTAATAAAACAGTCCATGTTATCACTAAGCAAGTCTCGTCTCGTTTAGTGCTTGGGAGCGGTTGGAATATCTGAGATCCAGACTGGGAGGAAGTGGTATATGACGAAAGCACTCAAGGAGTGTGGGAGCGTTTCGTCACAGGAACCATTAATGGGACTAGAGACCTGGAGCTCAGAGAGCCCAAACAAACCGTGTCACCCACCTTGCAGACACTGGTAAAAAAGCTAAAGTACTTCCTGTATGGGATGGGTTATATAGGGGATCACTTCCTGTCTTTAGACCTTTGGTCTACCAGTGTCCATTCACCTAATGATGGAGTATAACCCAGCAGGTAATGAATATTAGCCTGACTGTGTCCCATGATGTATGAAAAATAAATGCAAGTTTACAATTTTGTGTTGGGCCACATTCATAGCCATCTTGGGCCACAGGTTGGACACCCCTGCTGTAAAGCCTGCTTTATGTCCTTTGAATACAAATTCTGAATTGGCTGTGTCATTCTAAAATCACCTGGACATTTAGTGTTCAAATTAAAGCTGTATACTGCCTCCCTTTTAATATCGCTTACCAAACTGAAATTCCTATTGCAGGGGGTGCCTAAAATCTGACGTGTACCTTAGTGCAGACTTCAGAGAAAATGAGTGAAACAATCACAAATTAAGGTAATTAAATTGCAACAGTTTTTCTGTCCACAACTGTGTATAGAAACACCTGCAGGTTGCCATACTGCATTACATTTTACAGAATATTACAGCGACTGTGGATTGAAAGGCCAAAGTCCTTTTTAAATAAAAATTACAACTTGTGTAGCAATTGTATATGCCGACAGGTCACCTAAAGTGAGCAAGGCACTTATACTGAACAAATACAGTAAGTACTGCCAAAAAAAAAAGGTAATAAAGCGGAGGAAAAAAAAATAAAAAAAAAGTTCCTTCATTCTCTATTCAACTCACTGAGACAATAAAATGTTTCCTCCATCCTAGAGGCCACAGTTGTGCATTGGCTCCCAGAGTTTCTAACACTCATGCCTTGTTAACACCATGTGCAGAGATGTGAGTTTTTCTGCACTAATCTCTGCAAGGGTGTAGCGTCACATATGGCAACCCATCACATTTGGCTACCCGTCGGACTGCGAATGCGCGACGCAGCCATATGCGTTCCAACACTGTTGTACCACAGGGTCCCTCACGTGCTCGCCACGCTTTGGGCACGGCCTCGCTTTGCTCGGCATAATTATAATCTGACTCTGTGTCCACTTGGATAGTGGGGCTTGAACCTGGACTCAGGGGTGTGGCCACAAAATTCTGCGCAAGCGCAGATTGCCACAGTGTTGGAACGCATATGGCGACATTGCGCATGCGCAGTCCAGCGGGTAGCCAAATGTGATGGGTGGTCATATGTGACGCTACAAGGGCACAAAGAAAACAATTGTTCTCCATGTAACCTGTTCACACCACAACACTGGTAACATGTGCAGATGTTTTTCTGTGCAGGAATCTGCAACATGTATGCAGCATTCTGCGCAGAAAAAAACCTCACTTGACATCAACATTGTGGTGTGCACAAGGCTCATAGAAAACAATTGTTTTCTACGTGCCGTAGCAGAGAATTACTATTGCAGATTTCTGCACAGAAAAAAAAAATAAACAAACAAAAAAAAAAAAATCTCACACGACAGCAGTATTATGGTGTGAACAGGGCACATAAAAAAAAAACCTTAAAAAAATCTATGCAAGTAAAAAAAATCTGCTTGGTTTTGCTGCACGTATGGTGTGAACAAGGCCTTACTATCTTTTTCATTCCAAATACTCTCCCATTGCTGTGTTATTCTCTATACTCAGCAGTCCTGTGTCCCATTTGCCACCCCAAAGACATTTATGCCATTGCAGTTTTACCCCTAGTTAAACAATCTGCTCCCATGCCCACACCCTCATCTGCACAATTTACTTGGTACTGATTATCACAGAAAGTACCATTGATTATAATGCAAAAAGCTGAAGTCAGTGCGGAAATTGTGATTCATTTCACAATCATAGTTTCATAGAAGATACGGCTGGAAAGAGGAAAAAAAAAAAAAAAAAAAAAGGGGGGGGGGGGGGGGGGGTTTGTCAAGTCCGATCTATGCATCAATACGCACATTTTTCTTTTCTAAAAGACAAACTGCTTTTTTAATATTCCAAAAAAAATAATAAAAGTCAAGCGGTATCCTGACATGGGTAAATATTTGCTGACCAGACTAGTTTCTCAACTATTGCTTCATATGCGATGATAGGAAGTGACATTACAGAGTAGGTATGGTTCAGACAAGCAGTAAATTGCATCTTTAGGTCATTGTGAAACTGGCTGATTGCAGTAAGGAGCAAAGAAATAAGCCTCTCGCTAGTTAGTTATTTATTGTGTGTCTTGGTGACAACTTCATTCATTCACTGAAATCTAGCCGTTGGGAAAGTGCCAGGAACTGTGACAAATGACAGAGCCTAAGTGGGTTGCATGTGTTCTAAAACAATACTGTTATGCCCCCCCCCCCCCCTCGTTTATTTTTTTAAACTTTTTGCTACCTTTTCTGACTTTTTCCGGTGGACTTCTGTCTTACCTCACCGGCCCTCCTCCTTCCCCCCACTGCCTTCTGGGACCGGTGCGTGTCCCAGAAGATCACAGGACCACTCAAAGCGCAGTGCCACTTGCCCGTGCGCAGTAGGAAACTGGCTGTGAAGCCTAAAGGCTTTACTGCCAGTTTCCCTTACTTGCAATGCCTGCACCCGAAACTGATGTATGGATTAGCTTGGGGTGCCGACACAGTTAGCAGCTACAGTATTTATAGCTGCTGACTTACATTTTTTATACAGGCAGGAACTCCGCTTTAAAATGATAGAAGTTGTCGCTAAAAGAGGAATAGCATGCATGAATAGCATGTAGGAGATACTTTATAGTTACACTAGTCCAGCTTGGACCAAGGTAAAATATGTATATACCATACTTGATCGATGGCCCTGGAAGCTGGAATTCACTGAAGGGGACAACACTACTCCAGTGATCTCCAATTGCTTCTGGGTCCTGTGCTGAGTGGCTGGCCTGCTGCATTGTGAACACAGAAGAAAGTCAGCCACTAAGCATTAGCACCATTCAGAGAACGGTTTTCATTTTCTCAATGGATGCAAAACGATTATCTGATTTTCCCCAACTGCATGTCAACCATTCATAAGAGAAATATGTAAGATTCCACTGCAGACCTCTTTTTCTAAAAATGTAGGTAACTGCCAGTCATGCTGTCCCCCATGCTTCAGTAATCATAATTATTTAATTCTTCAATAGTCACCATCTTTAAAAAAAAAAAAAAAAAAAAAAATGTTAAATGTCGAAGTTCCCCTTAGTAACATGTTACACTCTGAATTCAGCAGGTTACTAAAGCAGCAGCCCCACACTCCCTCGATCCCTCATTGACAACCTCTCCCAGCACCCAATGTCACAATTTGAAAAAAGCACAGCTGTGCAGGGCTCTGCCCACACAGCAGAGTCATTTAAAGAGTTCTGTGAATGAATGAACTACAAGTCCCATCTTCCACCACAGCAGGGGGCTTGTAGTTCTCAATAAACTGAGGGTGCTGGTGCTCTTGTAGTTCATTGATTCTTCCTGCACTTCAGTAACCACCTGCCCGTACAGGAGGTACAGGCAGTCAGCTAGCTGTACTGAGAGTCTGCAGGAGCATGACATTGCATTCACAATCTGCTGATCTCAGGTGCAATGCTTTGCAGGCCCCTGAAAAATAATAATAAATGCGCATTTGTTTAACTGCAAACAATGTGCATTTATTTATATATTCTTTACAAAAGTGGACTTAGCCATTGAGCTAGCCTGTGGGTCAGCATAAAAGCCAGGCAGCCAGAATTTTTAAAGATCGGATGGGAATGGCAGCACTCCTCATGACGAGGTTATTTTAATGCCGCGTACACACGAAGGGACTATCCCGCGGGATTGTCCGCTGGACTCAAGTCCACCGGACAATCCCCTCGTGTGTGGGCGCCGGCGGACTTTTTGGCGCCAAAAGTCCGGCGGACTAGGTTTTAAGTTTTGTTTTAAAATTGTCCGCTGGACTTGGCAGTCCGGCGGACAATCCCGCCGTTAGGCTAGTCCGCCGGACTTTTGAAATGAACGGACTTGCCGCTCATCGGAAAGTCCGTTCATTCCCGCTGACTTTTTCCAGCGGATTGTCCGCCGGAGAAGTCCGGGCAAGTCACACGCTCGGAAGTCCGGGCGTGTGTGGGGAAGTCCCGCTGGACTAGGTCCTGCGGACAAAGTCCGAACGTGTGTATGCGGCATAAACCAGACTGGAAGCTTCCTTTTTCATCCTAATCCTTGGATATGGGAGATTCCCATGTCATTTAGATGGTTCTACCTATCCATTTTTTAAGGAAAACAGAATGCATATGGGAGGTATTGCATCATAAAAAAAAAACGAAATTTACCCTTTCCACCGCAATCTATTGGAACTTTTTTCATACTAGTCTGGTCGATACTTGAAACAAAATCGCCTTACCCTAAAGACAACCTAACAAGTATAGTGCTCATAGACATGAGCCGATCAGATGTCTGAGGTTGGGCAACAAATCTCATGTATGCAGAAAGATGATCTGCCACTTTCAAGTGTTTTCAAGCTCCTTAGCTAGCCAGGTGCCAAAACCAAGCAGGGACATATGCTCGTCTCAAACTGTTTAAAAGAAAGAATGTTTAACCACTTCAATTACCGGGCACTTTTAGCCCATTCCTGCCCAGGCCAATTTTCAGCTTTCAGTGTCGACACACTTTAAATGACAATTGCATGGTCATGAAACACTGTACCCATATGAAGTTGCTATCATACACCCCCCCCCCCCCCCCCCCCCCCCCCCCCCCCCACAAATAGAGCTTTCTTTTGGTTGTATTAAAGCACCCAATTATTTGCTAAATAAAAGGATGAAAAAAAATATATATATATAATTTAATTTGTTTCTGTTATTACATTTTGCAAATAATTGTTCTTCATAAATTTAGGCCAAAGGGTATTCTGCTACATTTCTTTGGTGAAAATAACCCATATCCGTGCATATTTTAGTCTGTAGGAAAGTTATAGAGTCCACAAACTATAGTATATTTCCTGATGTACTGACGGTCTAATTTCATGAGGCTCAAAAGTGCCAGGACAGTAGAAATACCCCTTAAGTGACCCCTTTTTGGGAAGCAGACAGTGCAAGGTATTTAGTAAGAGGCATAGCGAGTTTTTTTAAAGTTGTAATTTTTTGGGGAAAAAAAAAAAAAGTAAAATTGTATTTTTTACATACTGTCACCAGTGCAATTTTTTTTAACATTGTATATTCCTTTTTTTACAATTCTTTTTTTTAACATACTGTGACCAAAGCAATATAAATGTTAGTATAGTAATATTGTACTACTCTAGGTAAGTGATCATGATCACACACACACACACACACACACACACACACACACACACACACACACACACACACACACACACACACACACATTGCTTGTTGTGATTAGCTGTTATTAGCCAGAGCTAATGACGTGACAAAGATGGACTTTGATTCGTCTTGTCTGTACCATGTGATGACATGCTAGCAACACAATTGTACACAATGGATGGCATGAAAGGAAGCCATCCATTGTTTACAACTGTCAAGGGAGGCCCGGAAGTAAAAGAGAAGAAAGCAATGGACGTACGGCTGGCATGACAGGGGTTAAAGGGGCTTGGTATGGTTAAAAGTTGGGCCAAGTTAGAAGTGCAGGAGAAAGAGTGGCACTTTTTGGTCTAGGTCAGATAGAGGCGGTCTCTTGCCAGACAAGTGGGGTGGGCTTCAGTTAGAGGTCTGCAAGAGAGAAAGCTTCCCGCCCTCATTTTATGGTTGTTTCGGTTTTGGGTGCTGGGGTTCTGAGGGGTAACCTGGTAGGGTGTGGTGGGTGCAAGGTGCCTTTTAGGTGATATGGGCACAAAAAAGGCAGGGACCCGTCTGATGTACAGCTCCCAGTGTTGGGATGCGCATCTGCGTGTTGTCTCCGAGGTAAGTGACACGCAGATACTGTCTTTGGTTTTTTAATCCCCCATAGGACCTTGTGGCTTCATTCTTTTATACACTGGGGGTTGATGTTATTTATCGGTTACTTGTTTGGTAATAAAAGGCTACTGTGGCCATTAACTCCAACATGTGTTGCGTGGTTATTATGCTGGGTGGGTAGGGTTTTTTTTGGTTATAGCTACATGGCAAGACAAGCCATAATTAATACCCTAGTCATGTGACCTGCAGCCAGTACACTGGACAATGGACACAGTTGGGGACAGAATGCGCTGCCCCTTCTGGGGAGGAAAGAAAAAAAAAAAAAAAAGAAAAAAAAAAGAAAAATAAAACACAAGAAACTAAAACAAACAAACCCCCCCCCCCAAAAAAAGGGGGGGAGCTGGTGGAAAGCAGTAAAATCCAGTGAAGGCAAAGCTTTATTGTTTTGGGCAAGAAACAAAAGAACCGCCTGGATGCCTCCTCCTTTAAACAATCATCAATTCCCGACTCGACTATGCTAACTCCCTCTACATAGGACTACCCAAATACCAGATTGCATGCCTACAAGTCATCCAAAACACGGCAGCAAGACTAGTCACTGAAAAAAAAAAAAACTGGGAATCCATCTCCCCAGCCCCAAGGACCCTTCATTGGCTAACCGTTAAGGATCGGATCACTTCCAAGACCCTCTGCCTCACCCACAAATGCACACAAGGAAACGCTCCTCAATACCTATGTGAGAAAATAAATCACTACACACCCATCCGCAGACTTCGATCAACTAGCCAAAACCTCCTCCTCATCCGCAAATCCCGCTACAAATCCAAGGGAGAACGAAGATTCGCAGTCCAAGGACCTCAGGTATGGAACGCTCTACCCACTGACATCCGCATGGAAGAAAACCATCGGGCCTTCATGAAAAAAAACTCAAGACCCACCACTTCTAACAAGCAGGAAGCACGGGACGGATCAAGTGCCTCGAGGTGATTCAGTTCACAGTTGCAGCGCTATACAAGTCTTTCATTCATTTGAACAAGGCCTAAGGAGAGTGTTCATGTTGCTTCCATGTACCACTAAAGCTGCACTTGTGCTGGATTTCTATCTTTTGGATCTACCAACAATGTCATATGTCTGGGCAGCATCTTGCCCTAAACCAACAGTTCTCAATTTAAAAATGGCGACACCTGGCCTCTGCCAGTATCAGAACGGCTTGCAGTATATCTGCTCTGGCTTTCCTGGTGCCTCTGCGTAGACTTCCACATGAATGCTGGGTTGAATATTCAGGCTTATTTACACCGCAACCAAGTAATTACCCTATGGATGTTCAGATTGTACCTGTGTATCCAACTGCCCTCTGAAGTCTATGGGTAGCTTAAAGCCTATTCGATTTCTTAAAATCTAAAAGATTCCTACAATCTACAATACAGTTCTGTTTCTGCAATTGGACTGAGTGTTTACTGTCGCCGAAACAAACTGCACCCCCTCACAAGTAGAAGGGGACCAGAGGGACAATTTGACAAAATTCAAAGAGTGTATGGCCAGCTTTATACAACCTTCTAAAAGCCAATACATCAGAGACATTTGCACCAAAGTGTTCACACATTTCTGTCAAATGTGCACCTTTCTTCAACTTCTGGATTTTTGGACTTTGTAAATTAATAATCATTTGCTTTGCAGTTTTCCGATGCAACCTTGGTTAAAAAAAAAAAAAAAAAAAAAAAGCTCATCTGTGAAATGGAAGCTAGCCCTCAAAAATAGTACACAGCATAATGTGTTTTTTTCCTGTTATACCAGCATAACCTTCAGACAAATGATCTTGGCCCCTTTCCAATGGGAAGTTGTATACAAAAACGCTACTTTTCCATACTGATGAAGTATCAATTATTCATTAAAAATGCAGAAGTTCTAGCCAAACATCCTACTAGGAGTTACATTTGAAATAAAAAAAAATTAAAAAGTAGTGCATTACATGTGCCCAGTCTAGTCCTCTATTCATTATAAATTGTACATGGACTTTTATAATCCTGGTGCATTTCAGTGCAGAGGAAAGCTGCTTTAAAACCTAAACTCTGTACAGATGTAAAAGACAAATCTTTGCAGTTCCGTATTCATAAAAAATATTTATGTATTTTTTAAATGCAGCTAGTGGGAGCACCTGAATTTGACCTGGTATCAGCCTCATGCAATGTCCTGTACAGCACAGCTCAGACATGGAGAGGGAACTACAAGGAGCCAACCAGTCATGCTGCAGTGCCCATATGCTAAAACGCATAGGAGAGAGCAATGTGACAGATGATCAGTCAGGGTTTTTTTTTTTTACTGTGTTAAGAAAATCAGATCTCCTGCCAAGCCAGACAGGGTTTGAAGCTGGATACACAGTTTTTTTCCCCCCACTCAACCAACAGGCTGACTAGAAAAAAAAAAAAAAAAAAAAAAAAAAAAAGTTATATTATATATACAGGATTCCTACATCCAAAATCAAGTTGGATGCAGGAACCTCTCCCACTGTGCTACGGTATTCCAACAGCAGGACTCTTCCACTGTCAGAATATACTGATCAGCGCTGCAGCCGATTGGCTCGGAAGAGATTTTCCAGCCATTTTTTTGCAATACAGCGCTGTGTTGCTTTAACTGACAGACAATTGTACGTAAGACGCTGTACCCAAGTAAAATTTATGGGGTTCCCCCCCCCCCACACAAATAGAGCTTCTTTTGGTGAGATATATAACAAAAAGGGAAGAAAATTTTAAAAACACTGCTACCTACTTCCTCCTGCCTCAGTGCTAAAGGTTCAAGTACCACCACACATAGAATAGGTAAACTGTTAATCATAAATGTATGTAGTTCAACAAAGTAAGCAGCCGCTTAAAAATATTAGATATAACCATAAATGATTAAAATAATTTAACAAATCGCTTAAAAGCAATTAAAATTCATTAATCACAGCAGCGCTCCAGTCAATATATGTTATTGACACTATTATGGATAATAAAATACACATAAAGACCACACTATAGTGCTGATAATCACAATAATATATAAAGTGACAGATGTGCAGGAGATAAAAAAAAATAAAAAGTCTGTGATACAACTGTATAGGTGAGTTTGTAGGCAGATCACTTTTAATAGTGCACTTAACACCGTAATCCTTTACACCGTGCTCCACACGACCCCATAGGGGTTTAAACTCACCAAATAGAAGTAAACAGCGAGCCTTACTCCACCACAATCTCCCAGTCTCCACCTCCAAATTGATCTCCAAATATCCGGTTTACCACAGCACATAGAAAGAAAAAAAAAAAAAAAGGAGTAAACATACTCCACATTGAGCAGATCCATTTGATAGTCTTTATTAGGGTCTAAAAGTTCTTTACAGTATATGCATACAGCGGGCCTGGTCCCAAATCGATCAAACAGCCTTATACTGTAAATCCTGCTCATTGGCTTTCTGCTAGCTTTGAGAGACAAACATGTTGCTGATGTGATGCAATTCAAAAAGGAAGGAATTACAGATAATGTAAATGAAACAGAAGACTAGTAAGAATCTTGAGGACACTGACCTCAAGAGTCTTACTAGTCTTCCGTTTCATTTACATTATCTGTAATTCCTTCCTGCACATCTGTCACTTCATATATTATTGTGATTATCAGCACTATAGTGTGTTCTTTATGTGTATTTTATTATACATAATAGTGTCAATAACATATTGACTGGAGCGCTGCTGTGATTAATTTTAATTGCTTTTAAGCGATTGTTAAAATTATCTTAATCATTTATGATTGTATTTATTTTCTATACCCACTGTATATGACAACATATTGCCAGGGGGACCCCAGAAAGTATTTTCAAAATGGTGGAAACAGGCAGCAGAGAGGCACCATGAGAAGGACGAAAAGGAGAAGAGGCAGCATGAAGGTAGGCAAGAGTACTTATGTTTTAGGTCTTTTTTTTTTTTTATGGAAAGAGTTGGGGGTGGGCCCCCTTTCAAAGAAAGCATTGCAAGAGATGCTTTTATTTTCTTTAAGTGCTAAAAAGGGGATTCTTTTTATCATTACCTAGAATTCTTTTGTAAAATAGAAATCAGAAAATGTTGCATATATTATCTCAAGCCAACACACCTCCGGGACAAAAATGAGTGCTCTTGCTTAAATAGTCATCTTTGTGTACCTGATAAGCTTGTGCAGGGAGTGTCTGCGCATTGTGCCACCTCAACCCCCCAGCTTTCCTCTACGCAACACACTCAAAACATGCCAGGCACTGAATGTCTAGGGAGCAGGCTAAAAAGCCTAAGGCTGGTCACAGCACGCCTACACTCCTAACTGTCCTTTACATTTGTATAAGAAAACCCTGAGGTCACCAACCTGTATGACCAGTCTTTTTATTTATTTATTTTTTGAAAAAAAAAAAAAAAAAAGTAGTCTAAAGTTTAAGCTTATAATTATATTGATATTAGCAAACCCTACTGACATGCTTTGAGATAAAAAAAGGCATTCCAAAAATGTATGTGTTGTAATGCACATTACCCATTTAGATGACTGCACTGAAATGGTCTAATATCTAAGCTGTGCACAGAGGAGGAGATTATACAATACTCCAAATACTTGAGTTCTACAAAAAGGAATACACACACAAAAAAAGTCTACACACCCCTGTGTTTTTTACATCACAAAAAAATGATGAGACAAAGATAAATCATTTCAGAACTTTCCACCTTTAATGTGACCTATAAAAACTGTACAACTAATTTTCTTACTCGCATATTACAGCAAAAGCCATGGTCCGCAGAGAGCTTCCAAAGCATCAGAGGATCTCATTGTTAAAAGGTATCAGTCAGGAGAAGGGTGCAAAAGAATTTCCAAGGCATTAGATATACCATGGAACACAGTGAAGACAGTCACCATCAATTGGAGAAAATATGGCACAACAGTGACATTACCAAGAACTTTTTTTTTGATGTCATAATGTAGAGAATACGATTTCCTTTCATTTGAGCCCAGTCTTGCCACACAGATTTACTCGAGACCTGAGCAATCGTCTTATTGTTCAGTTAGAGAAATCTTCACAAAGTCTTGAAAACTTTGTCAAAACCTCCCCCTTGCTGTGAGTGACATGTGATTTACATATCATATACTAGCCTGAGACAGGCACATCCTGTGTAAAAAGTTCACAATTCACATCCCCTCCTCTCCCCTCCAGCTCTCCCAGGATTGGCTGCCTTTACTGTGTTTTGACTGGATGTTTCTCATCATGGGATGCAGTGAGCAGTCAGCAGACTATAGACAGACAAGTGATTTAGGGGAGATGTATGTAGTCAGAGCTGGGCAGAGTAGAACATCCAGTGATCTGATGATTGTTATAGTGCAGTGTGTGTGTTTCTGAGGTCACCTGATCACAGTTGCAACGTTCCTTTCCATCACCAAGATTTATGTGGGGGAGGGGTGGATTTCTCATTTTTAGAATTACACCCAGTAAGGCTGAATGATCTTATCCCACAGCACACTGGTGTGAACTGGCCCTATCGCATGTGATTCCCACCGCAGTGCAAATCACATGCGATGTTCGTGCAGTGCGATTTCAGCCATACAGATAGTATGTGCGATATCGCACCGCATTCCGACCAAACTCGCACAGGACCCTTTTTTGGTCCGCACCAGAATCGCATGGGTGTTCACACCTATGCGATCCGATTCATGTCCTGTCAGTTCGCAGTGCGATATGCGAGCTGAAATGGGGGTGTCGGTAACATTGTATGACACTCCCCAGCAGTTCGCATATGGCAGCGTGAACTGCCGTGCGAGTCGGATGTGATGTGGGAACTTGCAGTGGATTCGCAGGGTTCCCGAATCGCACTAGTGTGAACCGAGCCTCAAAGCATACAGCCTACAAATGTCACCTGACTGCTCCCACCAAGGCTGCGATTCGGGAACCCTGCGAATCCACTGCGGGTTCCCACATCGCATCCGACTCGCACGGCAGTTCACACTGCCATATGCGAACTGCTGGGGAGTGTCATACAATGTTAACGACACCCCCATTTCAGCTCGCATATCGCACTGCGTACTGACAGGACATGAATCGGATTGCATAGGTGTGAACACCTATGCTATTCTGGTGCGGACCAACAAAAGGGTCCTGTGCGAGTTTGGTCCGAATGTGATGCGATTTCAGCCAGTTTGTATGGCTGAAATCGCATCGCACAGACATTGCAAGTGATCTGAACAGAAATGCGGTGCGAATCACAGGAATGCGGAGTGTACAGTGGTGGGTAGTACGTGCAGGATGGTGTCAGGATATTGGACAGTGTCAGATTATTTTTTTTATTTTACAATTTAATTTTTTTTCAAAAGTTTTTTTGGGACCAGTGGATTTTCTTTTTTATACATTTTTTAAATTACATTTTTTTAATTATTTTTTTTTAATTATTTTTTTTTGTACGATTCCAACAATGATGGGATGGTGGGGTTTTTTTTTTTAAATATATTTTTTCACAGTGCTTTTGGGTAAGGGGGTGGTCGGTGTCAGGGGTCGGCGTCAGTGGGGCAGCAGGGGTCGTGTTGTTCGGAGCTCGGTGGGCAGAGTCATGATGTCAGCAGACTCCCCGCCCACTGCTACACTCCCGTTGGCCAGAGCGTGCAGGAGAGGCAGAGCGCGTTCTGGGTTAAAGCAGAGCGCGCTCACGGCCCCCTGTCACAACTACAGTGTTCAGTGACAGTGGGTGATGATCTGTGTGATGGGACATCCCCCCTGCATGGCTTTTCAGGTGAAAGCCGCGGGAGGGAGTGAAACAGATGATGAAAAGCCATGCAGGGGGGATTGGTGCAGATGTCCCATCGCACAGATCATCACCCACTGTCACTGAACACTGTAGTTGTGACAGGAGCCGTTAGCGCACTCTGCTTTTACCCAGAATGCGCTCTGCCTCTCCTGCACGCTCTGGCCAACGGGAGTGTAGAGGTGGGTGGGGAGTCTGCTGACATCATGACTCCGCCCACTGAACAACAGACCCGCCCACTGAATCTGCACTTTTTGGGAGTTTCTAACAGCTAAAGGGGGGGACATTTGACAGGCAAGGATACATGCAGGAGGCATCTATATCCTTATAGATCACCACTATGGCAGTACTTTAGAATTGATGAGAGTGGGTTTACATTCACTTTAAAAGAACTGGCTGTGGTATATGTGACAGCAATCTCCCATATTCTTCATATGTGTGGGCTATGGGGTAGAGTGGCAAGACAGAAGCATTTTCTTAAGAAGAAAAACACCCAAGCCTGCTAAATTTAGCAAAAACACATCTGAAGTCTGCCAAAAGCATGTGGGAAAATGTGTTATGGTCTAATGAAACCAAGGTTGAACTTTTTGTTCATAATTCCAAAAGATATGTTTGGCACAAAAAC
The DNA here is from genome assembly GCA_028564925.1 of Lithobates sylvaticus. Taxonomy (NCBI): domain Eukaryota; kingdom Metazoa; phylum Chordata; class Amphibia; order Anura; family Ranidae; genus Lithobates; species Lithobates sylvaticus. Next base: position 400,905,588 of record CM053026.1, read on the forward strand.
AACACTGCACATCACCAAAAGAACACCATACCCACAGTGAAGCATGGTGGGGGCAGTTTTTCTTCAGCAGGAACAGGGGCCTTTGTCAAGGTAGAGGGAACTATGAACAGTTCCAAATACCAGTCAAATATTGGCATAAAAACTTCAGGCTTCTTTCAGCATAACAACCCAATGCATACATCCAAATCAACAAAACAAATGGCTTCACCAGAAGAAGATTCACGTTTTGGAATGGCCCAGCCAGAGCCCAGACCTGAATCCGATTGAAAATCTGTGGGGTGGACTGAAGAGGGCTGTGCACAGGAAATGCCCTTGCAATCTGACAGATTTGGAGGGTTTTTTGCAAAGAAGAGTAGGCAAATATCGCTGAGTCAAGATGTGCCATGCTGATAGACTCATACCCAAAAAGACTGAGTGCTGTAATAAAGGCAAAAGGTGCTTCAACAAAAAAAAGGTGCTTCAAAAAAAAAAAAAAAAAAAAAAAAAAAAAAAAAAAAAAAAAAAAAAGGTAGAAAAAGTTCTGAAATGATTTATCTTTGTCTCATTTTTTTCCATCACAGAAATCTGACATTTTAACAGGGCTGTGTAGACTTTTTATAAATTGACTGTATCCATCTCTCTCTCCCCTGCCTGCTGATGATGCTGTATTGGGCCCGCCAGAAGAACGCATATTCACAGTCGTTAAAAAGCGGTCCCGTCTCGCATGCGTGTCAGATCCAGCGGTTAGTTCGGGCTACGTTGCAGGTGGTGCTTTTTGGGTGGTTTTGCCGGCCGAGACGCACCTGTCGGAGTACGTCAAGGATAAGATCTGTCGTCAAATTTATTGATTTCCTCACACTAGTCCTTCCCGACTGGGAGACGATCGACAAATCTCGGAAGGTCAACGTTACGGCACAGGGCGACAAATCAAAGCAGCTTCTTGGACGTTCGGGAACTGGCTGCAAGGGTTCTGTGCTTATGCTGTAGTGCTTTGTGAGCGGTTTACAGAGTTGGCCGCATCCCTTTTTTGCTACCTGGATCTTATCTGGGGTGCTTATAAGGTTTATGGGGGGCAGTGTTGGTTCCACTACAACATCCAGTGTCACCAAAAAATTGCAACACGTAAGGAGTTTCGTTTTGGTTGCCAAGACAGTAGCCTGTGGTTACTGCTTATGTGCCCCCACAGGCCTTCATCCTTTCAGCCCCCAAAAAAGGTCTCTGGTGGCTGTTCAACGAGAGCCACTGCAAGTGGTACAACCCATGCCGCTTTAAGCACGAGGTGCTCACCCAACCAGTCAATGTTTCCAGAAGGGCAAACAACCGCTTTTAAAGCCGGCAGCCGAACCGGACCTTTCCAAGCCAGAGGGTGTCAGTGAACGTCTTACACACAGTCGGACTTTCCGGCAGAAAAAGTCAGATGGAATCTTTTCAATCGGATATTCCGATTGTGTGTGGATTTATTTTTATTTTATTTTTTTTTAGAAAATACTGACAGACCTAGAAATAGAACATGTTTTAAATATTTCCGAAGGAATCAATCCCTATTGGGAAAACCGCTCGTCTGTAGGTTCTCCCGACAGACCAAAAATGACACATGCTCTGAAGCAAGTCCGAGACGGCAGCTATTGGCTACTGGCTATTGAACTTATTTTCTAGTCCTGTCATACATGTTGTACGTCACCGCGTTTTAGACGGTCGGAATTTGGTGTGATCGTGTGTATGCAAGACAGTTTCAGTGGAACTCCGTTGGGAAAAAACGGTCATGTGTACGCAGCATTAGAGAGGCTTCCCTGGCTAGCCCGGTACCACCTTCATAGGGAGGCTTTGATCTTGAAGGATGGTTTGGACTGTGGTTTTTGGATCCCCTTCACTTCTTCTGATGAGCATGGCATCCAATTTGAAATCCGCTGCTCAATTTGAGTCAGTCGTGGCCGAGAAGCTTCAGAAGGAGCTGGATTTGGGGGCATATGGCAGGCCAGTTTGATCTCCCCCTTTCCACAACCTGAGGGTTTCTCCCCTCGGTATGGTTCCAAAAAAGGGCAAATTTAGTCTTATCCACCATCTTTTCTATCCTTCTGGCTCCTCGGTCAATGACAACATTGATGAAGTATCTAGGGTCAACTACGCCTCTTTTGACAAGGCACTTCAATTGATTAGGGTTGCCGGTCAGTCGGCTTTGCTGACTAAGGCGGACGTGAAGTCCGCCTCCTCCCAGTCCACCCGGAATGCTTCCATCTGCTGGGCTGCTACTTTCAAGGAAGCTACTTTTTTTGACATGTGCCTTCCCATGGGCTGTGCCATTTCACGTTATTTCTTTGAGCTCTTCAGTAGCTTCTTTGAATGGGTAGTTGTCCAGTCAGCTGGTTTGCATTCACTGTTGCATTACTTGGATGACTTCCTCTTCATAGGCCCAGCTGGCAGTGGTCAGTGTCAGCGTCTCCTTTCCGTTTCAGGACACCTGTGAGCGGTTCGCAATTCCGCTGTCAGCTGACACAACCGAGGCCCTGTGACAGTGTTAGCTTTTTTTGGCATAGAAATAGACACGGTAGTGATGGTTTTTCACCTGCCCAGTGACAAACTGACTAGGCTCCCCTCTCTAGTTCACTTAGCTAAAGGGACTAAAAAAAACTGCAGTTAAAACAGCTTCAGTCCTTGCTGGGTTACCTGGTCTTAAAGCGGAGTTCCACCCTAAAGTGGAACTTCCGCTTATCAGATTCCTCCCCCCCTCCGGTGCCACAATTGGCACCTTTCAGGGGGGAGGGGGGTGCAGATACCTGTATAATACAGGTATCTGCACCCACTTCCGGATAGCTGCCCCGCCCCTATCCGGAGCTGCCCCGTTGTGTCTTGGGAAACACTCTTTCCCAGGACACAGCGGGGACCAATAGGGGCGCGCAGCGCGACTCGCGCATGCGCAGTAGGGACCGGGCAGTGAAGACGTTGCGTCTTCACTTCCTGATTCCCTGACGGCGTGGCAGCGAGAGACGAGCGGTCTCTCGTCACATTCTGCCTACACCGCTGGAACCAGGAACAGGTAAGTGTCCATTTATTAAAAGTCAGCAGCTGCACTATTTGTAGCTGCTGACTTTTAATATTTTTTGTGCGGGTGCAGCTCCGCTTTAAGGCCTGTAGAGTCATCTGCATGGGGAGGGTGTTCTGTAGACACTTGGTATGGGCCATGAAGGGAGTGGTTGCCCCCCACCATTATGTTTGTAACACCAAGCCCATGCTGGACGACTTGGGGATATGTCTTTTCTCCAGTACTAATATGGGCAGTCCTGTTTGCTGCTGGAGGAGGTACCGAATTCACAGCTTGAGCTATACACCGATGCGGCAGACTCCTCTGGTTTTCAGTGCCTTTTTTCCAGGGGGAATGGTCTGCCAAAGTGTTGGCTAGCCTCATGGGCCCGCATGAATTTGTTGTGCAACCTCAGCCTGCTGGAGCTCTTTCCGATTATTGTCGACATTGACCTGTGGGGCGAAAGGTTGCGCAATTGCCAGGTGGTTTTCTGGTCCAATAACATAAGCGTGGTTAGAATGGTCAACCAACAGTCTGCTAAATCCCCTCCGGTCATATCCTTACTGCGTTTTTCTGGTTCTCAGATGCTTGCAGTTCAACATATGTTTTAGAGCTAGCCACGTTCTTGGGACTGCCAACTATATCTGATGCCCTCTCCCGTTTACAGAACAATCGCTTTCACTCCCTGGCCCAGTCAGCTTCCCTGGAGGGCCTCATTTCTCTGGCCTACTTGTGGAACCTCATTTAGATGTTTGCAAGATCTCCTGTGGGCGTGTGTCTCCGCGGACATGGGTATCATACGGTCGGGTATGGGATGAATGGGTCCAAGTCTTGGGCGGTGAGTTTTTAATCTCGTCTCAACATAACAGATGCATGGCTTTGTTTTCTTATCTCATGTATTTACTAAAGAAAGGTTCTTCGGACTCCACTGTTTTGTCGTCCATGTCTGCCTTGTCCTTTTGGTTCCAGCTCTTTGGGTGGGAAGACATCACAAAAGTGTTTCATGTACGACAGGTCTCGTGGGGTCAGAGACCCGCGACTCATTCCTCAGATTCACGGCACCCGGTTTCCCTCCATATCCTCTCTGGTATCCTTTCCCTGTTGCCGTCCGTGTGCTCCTCTACTTTTGAGACCCTTCTAAATGGTTCAAGTATACTGACAATTTTTTCTATGCTGAAGCTTTCCAGGCAAACACTGGGATAAGTGCCGGGACCGCCCTGTCAGTTCTCCGCTCTCCCCTATGGGGGAATCGGATGAGCACGGACTGTCTGTCCGTGTTCATCCGATCCGCTCTGCAGACAGATAGAAAAATAGTGTTTTCCGTCTGCAGAATCGGACAATAGCAGAGGCGGGTGTCAGCGGATGCTCATCCGCTGACACCCGCTATCCCATAGGGGTGCATGTATGTCCGTTTTTCATCCAAAAACGGATGGATGAAAAACGGACATACGGTCCGCACATGTGAAAGGGGCCTTACTAGGCAATCCTTGAACAGTATACAGCTAAGATTGCATCAAGTGACTAGTTAAAATAGCACAACACATTTTGTTATAGTGCTAATAAGTAAACATAAAATAATAACACATAGCTTGGTGAAGCAAAATTGTCATTACTAGGAATAAAGAGTTTCTTCCCAAAGACATCAGTCCTTTCCCAATGTTAAAATAACTCCAAATAAACTTCCACCATTAATGTACCAAGTGTTTATGAAAAAAAAATAAAAAATTACGGTTTTACATACATATGTAAAAGTTACAGGGGCATAGCCAATCAGCACATATCAAAAAAGGCACATGGCAGGTAACCTTCCTCCTAAAAGACTGGAAGAAACAGAGCTCACACAGTCTACTTAGTAGTTTTTTTTTTCAAAGTATTGACCACTGCAATTTTTTTTTTTTTTTTTTTTAAATGTTAGTTAGGCTGGCCATACATTATACAATTGTCTTATTCAATTTTCTTTAGGTTTATCTTAAAGCTGTAGTACAAAGGCCTGCCTAATTGCATTCACAATTGAAAGGGTTTAGGTTTGGGCTCATATTATATGGTTTTGGTAAATCTAAAAGGAGAATTGAATAAGAAAAATTGTATAAATATATGGCCAGCCTAAAAGTGCATGTAGATTTGTTATGTGCAAATGGGGCACAAAAACAGAATGTTATTAGTCTATTTCCTGTTCTGGCCGAATGTTTTTCATTGAATTAAAGAGAAAATACCAAATTTAGCCACTAGATGGTGATAAATAGCATACTAAATCCCCATGATACTTCCATCTAGTGGCAAAGTATTTTCCATTTTAAATCAATGAAAAAAATTAATAAATAAAAAACTTTTGGCCAGCACAGGAACTAGACAAACATTACATTTTTGCCCAATTTGCACAGAACAAATGTGCATGCATTTTCACTGGGCAAATTGCTAAGTTTTATATATACACATCTACGTGAGAATTAAATAGCAGCAATGGGAGACTTATTCATCCACGCTGTTTGCTACTTTCACTTAAAGTAGCACGATTTCAAAGTAGCAAGGTCAGCATGATTTCAGGTGCCACTTGATAGACATCTGTGCACGAAGCCACACAGATGTCTATTGAAGTCGCACCTGAAATTGGCAAAAGTAGTGCAGGAACTACTTTTTGAAAATCGGTGCAGCGCGGCAAAATTGGTGTTGCACCGATTGGAACAGTGTCATTGCCTCCAATAGGCTGTGACTTGTCATGCAATTTGATCTCTCAAATCGCATGACAAATTGCTCCAATGTGAACCTAGGCTTATTGTCAAAGGTTAATTGCACAAGCTGAAGTTAGACGCTGATTGGTTACTATGCACAGCTGAACTAGATTCTGTGTGCTCCAGTTTTAGTAAATCTCTCCCTATACTGCTTTTTTTTTTTTGGGTGGTACAACAACCATGCCCACTTCCTCAATTCTCTCCTAGGTGAGAATTACTTCAACCCCCTGTTCTGCCTGAAGCCTCCTGGAAACCAAATCATACATCCCAGAAGGCTATGGGACCAGTCGCAAAGCATTATCATGCCTTATGCATGCGCAGTGGGAAGCCAGCTGTGAGACTTCATGAAGCCACAGCAAGCTCCCATATCCTAGTCAGGAAAGCTGAAACCTAGCAAACAACTGTGTCTGCGATCTGGTAAGTGTCATAAGCTACAGTACTTGTAGCGGCTAACTTCAATTTTTTTTCTAAAACAGAGTGAAGTTTGGAGTTTGGAAAATAAGGAACACCACACCAAGCATGAGGAATCCAAATAAAGTGCAAGTCCACCCTAAAACTAAAATCCCTGCATCTACAGACATCCACGGATAAAAGCCTAACCTATCTAGCCCTGTAAAGAAGAAATCAGTATACTTACCCTTTTTGAAGCCAATCCGATCTCCAGCAGCGGAAGCTCTGCAGAGGACACGCCCGACAACAGCTGTGAAATGAATGGGAAGTGACATCACAGATAGCCTTACTATGGGGCTTCTGTTGTCGGCTGTGTCCTCTGCACCCTTCTCCACAGCGAAGCCATGGCTGACAGCTCAGCGTGGGATCAGGTCGGATAGGCTGCAGAAAAGGCAAGTATACCTATTTCTTTTTTACAGGGGTAGATAGGTTAGTGTTAGATCGTGGAGGTCTGTAGATGCAGAGATTTTACTGTTAGGGTGGACTTCTACTTTATTTACGCAAAAGAAAAACCAAAACACGTTTCAGAAGCTCCAAAAGTCCCTTCATCAAGCCTCTGATCCGTGCTGAAAGGTACTGGACTTGATTAGGTTCGGACCAAACCAGGTTAGGTTATTTGAACCAAAGTAGTGCAGGAACCTTTTCTGAGGTTGCAGCGACTTCTGTAGTGTCAGTAGAATGTCTCTCATAGAAATACATTCAATTTGACATGTCCTGCAACTTGGGGTCTCACAAGTCGTATCCCAAGTTTCACAAGTGTGAAAGGAGTCCAAGAAGATAAAAAGGGCTGCAGCAGGGGACTGACCTGTGTCCGATATTGAAGAACTTGCACGAGCACCAGGATTTACATGACTTGGTCATCTGAGCCAGCATCTCAGTTCAAGTTGATGCTAAACCTGGATGATGCCTGAACAAAGATGGCGCTGTCCTCCTGGGGGAAGAAAAGCAGATGAAAGGATTGCGGGGGGGGGGGGGGGGGGGGGGAGGAGTACCAGGCATTCTGTGAAATATAATAGCTGGAAGCATTACACCTAAATATTACTCAGCACACATGCACTTAGTATAAAAAGTATATCTCTTGTGAATTCCTCCTAATGATATGTGAACAGAACCGAACTATTGACTGCACTTCCCTGTTTCAAAATTGGATGCATTATGTTTGAGGCTGGAGCACATGATGTGTCTGCATATCTAGTGCACAATTCAGATACTGCAGCTCGATTAGTGGTTAGGACTTCAGAAATGTATGGAGGCAGTGGCGGCCCTTTCATTAGGGGCACACGCGCGCCGCCCCCCTTATCCATGCATTCGGCCCCCTGATCTATGTACAGGGCGCCGGACCATGGATTCCAACTTGGGGGGGCAGGGGGAGTTTGAAGCACACGGTTGGAGCCAGAGGCTCTAGTAGGCTTCAAAAAAAGGGCGGGCTCGGGGCGCAGAGCACTGTGCCCCGATCCCACCCAGTTGTGCCTGAATAGCGAATTAATATTTGCTATTCTCATGGTCTGAGACAACAAAGCACTAATACAGCACCTTGAGGCGATTCAGTTCGCATTGTAGCGCTATACAAATTATTCATTCATTCTGTGCAACAATTGTCCATATTTGCAAAACACATAAAAAGTATTTTTTTTTTTTTAAATCAAGGGAAGGTGGCATATATGCACGTATTTGTGTGTACAATACTGACTAGCAACACAGATATTTGTGTTTTTTTACCGATCTACAGCAGCATAAGTGCATTTCATTTAGTTACGAATCGAAATTCGGCCAAAATGTTAGTAATTCGGAGATTTGGATGTATCCGATTTTCCGAATCACAATAGTAACGAATTTCAACTAATCCGAAATAAATTATTCAAATTTGAAAATAAATTTGAACCCTATTGCAATAAATACAGTAAGGTATAAATTGATGCATAAGATGAGGATTCCTACTTGGGTTGCTTTATAGAACAGAATAAAATAGAAAGAATATAGCCGTCAAAAAAAATAAATAGGATTTCAGAAGACAGCTATACATGTTATTTTATTATTTTCTATTCTAATGAGCAGCCCAAGTAGGAATCATCATATTACAGGGGGTCCCCGAGTTACGAACGCATTAGGGACTGCCCGCCTGTACGGAAGTCGGAAATGTTCGTAAGTCGGCCGGGCATGCGCAGACCGACAAAAACTGACATTTCCGATGTTCCGTCTAATGCCGTTCTGCGCATGCGCGGCAAATTACGGACATTTACGGCATTTTCCGAGGCTCCGTATGGCCGCGCATGCACAGAACGGCCGAAAAACAGCGAAAAATGGCGGAGGGTCCCCGCAGCGCCCCGTTCGTAAGTAGGGGTTGTTCGTAGGTCGGGCGTTCGTAAGTCGGGGACCCCCTGTATTGCACTTTTATACCTTACTGTGTTTATTGCAGTAGGTTTCATTTTCAAATTGATTTTGAATAGATTTGAAAATAACGAATATACGATATGGATTCCAAAAACAAATCGTTCCAACATAACGAATATGACAAAACTAAATTATTAATAACTTAACTAATGGAACTAATGAATCAGAAACCATACAAAATTACATTTTCCATCATTCATATCTCTAGTTTATGCACCTGCATGTACTAGCCCATTAAAAACAATTGGCTGCATTTATAGAGGTTTCCTGATATATGCTTAAGCTAAGTTTACACTTATGCAAGCCAGGGAACGCATGCTAATCACTTGTGTTTCCCAACCCGCAGGCAAAACACAGTCTGGTTGTGCTATTAAAACCTGGAGAGTGCAAAATCTGGTGCAGTTGTACATGGTAGCCAATCAGCGTACAGGTTTTTTTTTTTTTTTTTTTCAAACTTTAACCACTTTACCCCCGGAAGATTTGACTGCTCAATGACTGGGCCATTTTTTGCGATATGGCACTGCGTCACTTTAACGGACGTTGTACCCAAACAAAATTTACGTCCTTTCTTTCCCATAAATAGAGCTTTCTTTTGCTGGTATTTGATCACCTCTGTTTTTTTTTATTTTTTGCGCTATAAACAAAAAAAGAAGTGTCAATTTTGAAAAAATTAAATATATATATATAATATATATATATATATATATATATATATATATATATATATATATATATATATATATATATATATATATATATATATATATATATATATATATATATATATATATATATATATATATATATATATATATATATATATATAAAAAAAATTTCCTCAGTTAAGGTCAATATGTATGCTAAATTTATTTTTTATTTTTTTCGCAATAAGTGTATACTGATTGGCTTGTGCAAAAGTTATAGCATCTACAAAATAGGGAATAGATTTATGGCATTTTTATTATAATATTACTAGTAATGGCGGTGATCTGCAATTTTTAAAATCGGGACTGCGATATTGCAGCAGACAAATTGGACACTTTTGACACATTTTTTGGGACCACTGACAGTTATACAGCGCTCAGTGCTATAAAAAAGTTAAATTACTGTATAAATGTCACTGGCAAGGAAGGGGTTAACACCAGGGGGGCAATCAAGGGGTTAACTGTGTTCCCTAGGTGTGTTCTAACTGTGGGAGGATGGGACGTCTAGGAGGAGTGTATGAACACACAATCTGTCTCTACTCCCCTGAGAGAACTGGGATTTGAGTGTTTACACACACAGATCCTGGTTCTCGCTCTGTCACGAGCGATCGAGGGTGCCCGGCGGTCATCACGCCGGCATCGGCTCCGGGCACACACGCCCCTAGTGGCTAAAAGGCAAAGCGACATAAGGGAATGTCGTTTCGCCCAGCCGTACCATCCTGCTGCAGTAAAACTGTGGCGGCTGGTCGCAATTGTACATGCTAGATTTACCCTTTAACGGAGCACATACCTTCCCCATTCTACCTTTTCACCTCCCTGCATCATCTGTGCCTTCGCCCCAATGTGACCATGATTTGGCAGGCTACGTACGGTCATTTAAAGTGGAAGTAAAAACTAATAATTAAATTCTCCCCTGCAATCATTAATGTGAGCCAAGTTCAGCCTTATGCCCCAAAATGAAAAAAAATCCCAATTTTTCTACCTTTATTTTGCAGTATGCAGTGCCATCGTATGACTTCAGCTCCTCTTTCTTCTGAGTCTAAGAGCAGCCAGTGGGTGTGGTTACTAAAATCTAGTGACATCACTTCCAGGGAGGGACACTGTTCCTGTGTAGCCAGTGGGCGTATACAGGATGGGAGGAGCTGATCACAGGTTCCTGCCCAGTGTTCTCTCATCAGTAAGGATGCATTGTACATCCTAATTTATGAGAAAATGGGAGGCTGGGTGGTGCAGTGCGCATACAGTATAGAGCGCTGCTGGGCTTTGAATGAAGACTACCATAGGAGAAGGGAGTGAGAGAACTGTCAGTGTAGCTGGAAGTGCTCTGGGGTCTCAGCTCATAGTCTATAGTTGTCTACGTTTCCACTAGTGCACAAAGTCACAGCCCCCTTGATTTCAATGGCACCCGTTCCAATCTATGCGCCACTTTGGATAAAAGTCACATCAAAACATTGCAGGTACCTTTTCAGAGTGTAAAGTTGGATCAAAGCTGCACTTAACGAATGCTAAATCGCGTGACTTTGGGGTCGCAATAGTAGAAACTTAGACTAAGGCTCCGTTTCCACTAGTATGACCAGAGAGTGTAAAGTTGCATCAAAGTCACACTCCAAAGTCGCACTCTAGCCTTAGGCTACATTTCCACTAGTGCGACTCCAAAGTTGCGCGACTCAGACTGCGACTGAGTGCAGCTTTGATCCAACTTTACTCTCTGGATCAAAGTTGCATCAACGTAATGCAGGCACCTTTTCAAACTCGTATAGATGGGAACGGGTGCAATTGAAATCAATGGGCTGTGATTTGTCATGCGACTTTGTGTCCAAAGTTTCATGACAAGTCACACTAGTGTGTAATGTGAGTAATGAGCAATAGACCTGTATCCTTCCAAACTTAAAAAAAAAAAAAAAGACTTAGTTAGACTTACCGGTGACGGTATTTCTAAGAGCCTTTCAGGACAACCCTGGAGAGAGCGCAGCTCCGCCCACTTTTCAGGAAACACATGCTTGACCTTTAAAACCCCTCCTCTTCCACCATGGCCTCAGTTATTGGGGACCTCCGGCATACTGGAAAACAAAGCACAGAGAACCACACAAAAAACCATGACAGATACTTGTATCCTTTTTATGCATTCAAAAAACACAAGGGAGGGAACTAGGGGTTGTCCTGAAAGGCTCTTAGAAATACCGTCACCGGTAAGTCTAACTAAGTCTTTCTCAAATCGCCTTTCAGGACAACCCTGGAGAGGATAACCGAGAAGCTTACCTAGGGTGGGACTACTGCCTGCAGTACCTTCCTGCCAAAGGCCTGATCTGCAGCTGACAGCAAGTCCAGTCTGTAGTGGCGAAGGAAGGTCGAGTAGCTTGACCACGTGGCCGCCTTACAGATCTGATCAGGCGTAGCACCGGCCCTTTCAGCCCAAGAAACTGCTGTTGCCCTTGTGGAGTGGGCAGCAATCCCCGCTGGGGGCACTTCCCCTTTGGCCTTGTAGGCCTCTGCAATAGCCCCCCTAAGCCACCTGCCCAAGGTGCTTTTCGAAGCTTTTTCCCCTTTGCGGGGTCCTGAGAAGATCACAAAGAGGGCATTAGACTTCCTGAACTCCCTAGTGACCAAAAGGAACTGCAGAAGACATCTCCTTACATCTAGCGTATGAAACGCCTCCTCACCTGCGTTGGCAGGAGCTGTAGAGAAGGTAGGCAAAACAATTTGCTGGGAGCGATGAAACTTCGAGGAGACCTTGGGCAGGAAAGCTGGGTCTGTTTGAAGAACCACTCTGTCTGGGAAGATTCTAAGGAAAGGTTCCGTAACTGCTAGAGCTTGCAGCTCACTAATACGTCTTGCTGACGTAATAGCCACCAAAAAAATAGTTTTCAAGACTAAATCTTTTAAACAAGACCCCTGTAGGGGTTCAAAAGGTGCCTCCATAAGCCCCTGAAGGACGATGGATAAATCCCAACTAGGAAAAAAGGTAGGAGCCACTGGCCTATTTCGAGCCAGAGCTCTAAAAAATCTGGAAATTAAAGTCTCCCTGGACAGGGTTTTTTCAAAATAAACAGATAAAGCTGCTACCTGTGTTTTCAGGGTGCTAGCTGCTAATCCTTTTTCCATCCCCTCTTGGAGAAATTCCAGAACGGACACTACACTTTTGACCTGGAATCCCTCAGAGGTACAGTACGAATTAAATTTTTTCCAAACTTTAAAGTATATCGCCCTAGTCACCTCCTTTCTACTGGACAGGAGAGTCCTGACTACTCTATCAGACAGGCCTCTAGCTTTTAGGAGGTCTTTTTCAGAAGCCAGGCCGTTAGCTGAAGTCTGCCTACTTCTGGGTGAACCACCGTTCCCTGCAACAGCAGGTCCTCCCTGACTGGCAGCCTCCACGGAGGCTCCACTGCTAAGCCTAGGAGAGCCGAAAACCAGGGCCTTTTGGGCCAGTAGGGTGTGATCAGGATCATACCGATCCCCTCTTCCCTGAACTTCCTCAGTACCAACGGAATTAAAGGGAAGGGGGGAAAGGCATAGCACAGGTGGTAGTGCCATGGGTGAGCCAGGGCATCTAGACCCACGGCTCCGTCCTCCCTGTGCAGGGAAAAGAAACTGCGGACCTTGCAGTTCTGCCGATTGGCAAAAAGGTCTATTTGAGGAGACCCCCACACTTTGGTGATCATAAGAAAGACGTCTTGATTCAGAGCCCATTCTGCCTCCAACAGTCTTTTCCTGCTGAGCATGTCCGCGAAAAGGTTTAAGGAACCCTTCAGGTGGACTGCCGAGAGGGAGGCCACCCATGGTTCCGCCCAACTGAAAAGTTGCTCGGCTAGGACCATGAGAGCACTGCTCCTGGTTCCTCCCTGTCGCTGTACATAAGCCACTGCGGTCGTATTGTCCGAGAGGATCTGGACATGATGACCCCTCACTTCCTCTTGAAAAACTCGAAGGGCTAAGAGAATGGCCCTGAGCTCCCGCCAGTTTGACGATCTTCGCGACTCTGTTTTGGTCCAGGTCCCTTGTGTCGTCAAACCGTCCAGATGAGCCCCCCAACCCCAAGCACTCGCGTCTGTTGTGAGGCGCTTGTCCAACGGGAAGACCCACGGGAGACCTCTGGAAAGGTTGGTCGGACACCTCCACCACCATAGAGCCCTTTTTACTCTTACCGTGAGCCTGATTTGTTTCTCTAGAGAAACCTGATGCGACCAGGACTTCAGGATATTTGCCTGAAGAGGCCTGGCGTGAAACCGAGCCCAAGGTACTGCCGGTATTGCGGCTGTGAGAAGCCCCAGAACCTTCATGGCCGAACGAACTGAGATTGCACAGTTCGTTTGGACCTGCTTCACTGCCGCCTGGATCTTTTCCCGCTTTGCCTGCGGGAGAAAAACTCTCTGGAGGACTGAGTTGATTACATAACCCAGGAAAGTTATTTCCTGGCTTGGTACCAGGCTTGACTTCTCTAAGTTGAGGAGCCACCCCAGGCTTCTGAGGTGGATTTGAGCAACCTGCAAATTCACAGCTACCTGCTCCTCGGAGTCTGCAAAAAATAGAAGGTCGTCTAGATAGGGCACTACGGGAATACCCTTCAGCCTCAGGGGCTCCAGAGCTTCCGCCAAAATCTTCGTGAAGATCCTGGGGGAGGACGAGAGTCCGAAGGGCAGAGCCCTGAATTGCAGGTGCCAAACGGACTCCCCCAGATTGACTGCCAGCCGCAGAAATTGCTGGGAGGTCTGGGAAATTGGAATGTGTAGGTAAGCATCCCTTAGATCTAGGGATGCCAGGAAACAATTCGGCATTAACAATTTCGTTATCGAGTGGATGGTGTCCATACGAAAATGTTTGTACCGGATCGATCGGTTTAGGATCTTTAGGTTTAAGATCAACCGAAATTTTCCTGAGGGTTTTCTGACTAGGAAAATGTGGGAGTAAAACCCCTGCCCTTGTTGATGTTTTGGGACCTCGACAACCACCTCTTGCTGTATCAGATCCTGCAGCAGGTTCGTCATGGCAGAGGCCTTGTCTTGATCCCTTGGGAGGGTCGTGACATAGAACCTGTTCGGAGGAGGTTCTAGAAACTCTAGGTTGTAGCCCTGGGCGACAACACTCCTCACGAATGGGCTCGGAGTCATCCTGTTCCATTGCGGAAGGAAAGCTGACAGCCTTCCTCCTACTGGAACCAGACCGTCATTTGCTTTTGGGTGTATGGTCGGAGGGTGCTCTAAACAGGACTCCTCCCCTACCTCTACCCCTCTGGGGAGCCCAACGGCTTCTGTTATCTTCCCTACTTTTTTGGGACTGCTGAACAGCACGAAAATTTTTCTTCGGTGCCTGTTTCTTCTTAGTAGGGAAGGCCTTCTTTTTATCAGCAGTTCTGTCCAAGATGGTTTCCAGATCTGGCCCAAAAAGTAGGTCCCCAGAAAAGGGAAGGCCACATAGCCTAATCTTTGAGGCCGTGTCACCCGACCAAGTCTTTAGCCAGACAGCACGACGGGCTGAATTAACTAAAGCAGAAGACCTAGCTGCCAACTTGATAGACTCGGCAGAGGCGTCGGCCATGTATTTTACTGCCTTCAGGATCAAAGGGAAAGATTCCAAGAGGTCTTTCCGAGATGTCCCTGCCTCAATATGACTCTTAAGTTTCTCCACCCAGCATTCCAGGTTCCTCGCTACTACCGTGGAAGCCATGGCTGGTTTGAGGCTAGCTGCCGCAGAATCCCATGCCTTTTTAAGGAGGCCATCAGCCCTCTTATCCATCGTGTCCTTGAGGACCCCCATGTCCTCAAATGCCAAATCAGTGCGGCGTGAGACCTGGGAGAAAGCGGCATCCACCCGCGGCTTTTTATTCCAAACCTCCGACTCTTTATCGTCGAATGGGAAGCGCCGTTTGAGGGTTTTGGAGAGAAAAGGACCTCTCTCAGGGTCCTTCCACTCCCTTTTGACTGTGTCTGAAAGTACCCGATGGACCGGAAAAACCCTGGTTTTGGTGTCATCCAGGCCCTGATACATTCTGTCATGGACTGACAGTTGGACCTTTTCTTCTTGAATGTCTAAGGTAGTATATATACCTTTAAGTAGGTCATCTACTTCTTCTAGGGAAAGTTTGTACCTAGACCTACGGTCCTCATCCTCCTCTTCCCCCTCATCCTCTGAATCCCTGAGGGAAGGAAGAGTGCTTGTCCCCTCGTCCTCTGAATCCAGGATCTCCAGCTGTCTGGAGGTGGATTGTCTAGGACTTAGAGGTGGCTGCTGGCTAGTGCTCTGACCTGCTGGGTTCTGAGCCAACATGGTTTTTACAGAACTCAGGGAACTAGCAATCTCCTTAACAGAGGAGAAGAGGTCCCTGTACTGCTGGGAGGACTCTTCCTCCACCAGCTCCCTAATGCAAGCTTTGCAAAGGGCTTTTTGCCAAGATTCCCGCAATGGTACTTTGCACGAAGGGCATTTCTTCTGGCCTGGAGGGTTAGATCGTTTAGTTTTCCCCAAGACAGTCTCCTAAAAGAAACCAAAAAAGGAATGTCTTACTGCTACTGCAGAGGGCCCACTAAAACAAACAGTGCTCACACCGACCACCAACAGGGAGAAGGACAACACCCCACTGTGACAAACAAAGGGGAAAAGACACAGCCACCATAAACCCACAGGTCTGAGTGACAGTAACCTCAGAAACCTGAAGGGGCAGGCTCCCCTGAGGGAGGGAAATACAGTTCACAAGGAAAAAACATAAGCCCATAAGGGTAAGAATCAAGAGCACCGTTGTGCCCCTCTTACCTGGGCCTGACCGGTGCTCGTGGTGCCTGCCTCCACCGACGCTGACGATCTCTCTTCCATCATGCAGAGAGCGCAGCGGGGACTGAATCTGACACAGCTGATTTTAAAACTCCCGGGCGTTGCGTCATTACGCTGGCCGGAAGCTTGCACACGGTCTATGGACCCGCCCCCTAGCCCCTGCGTTGTCAGGCGACCGGAACCACTCGTCGCCCCGCCCAAACAGGAAGCCGCGTCACTGGCCGCCGCGTCATCCGCCCTCCAGAGGGGACCCGGAAGCCAACTCAGCGCTAGCGCGCGAGATTCAAACTCGGGCTCCCGGGTCCAAGACGCCTCGACCTCCTGCTCGGCCATGCTCCCCTAAGCTGGACAAGGCTGGGGACTCCGGAACACCCTCCGAACGTACCAGGAAGGTGCTGGGATGGTCGTTTTGCCGCGAATCGCACCTCACCGAGGTAAGGCCTTTCAGCTCCCCCTGGAGAGATCGCAGCCCTGCTGGTTCCCACAAGTGCTTCCACATGGCGGAGGAAACACAAATAACTGAGGCCATGGTGGAAGAGGAGGGGTTTTAAAGGTCAAGCATGTGTTTCCTGAAAAGTGGGCGGAGCTGCGCTCTCTCCAGGGTTGTCCTGAAAGGCGATTTGAGAAAAAAGTTACTTTGTACTTTATTCTATTATCTATTGTGCTGGTCACGTGTCATTTCTTCCCCAACTCACTCTGCTGTTCACAGCAGCTGGGCATGTGCCACACCGTGCCCATCACAGTACCATGCAAAAACAACCACGTGGTTGTACACTGTAGAAAATCTGCAGCATGTTGCATTGTAATCTATTTTACAGTTTCTTACAGTGTGCGTTATGTGCTACTGGAACCATGGGGAGTGACCATAATCTCTCTCAAACAGAGGCAATGAAGACAGGAGGAGATCATGTTCTGTGAAGGATAGGAGGGATGGGGCCGGGCTGGGCCGCGCAGGTCTAGGCATGCCTGTCTTAGAACCACCTACAACCTTTTCAGGAAGTGAAAGACAGCTTTAAAAATTCAGATAAACAGTGATAGCATTGTCCTTGAACAAGAACAAGAAATAGGAACATCTTCATTTTTGACTGGAATTACCCTTTAAGGGGGACTCCTCATCCACTCAATTGGGATTAGGGTTGCCACCTGCGGGATTCACACTGACAGTACGGGTTTTGAAACATGTGCCCGGGTCTCTGACCACCTGAGACCTGGGCACATTATTCATTTCAGACCCATTAGTGGCTCCCTGTGTCATTAGTGCAGCCGTGTCTGCTCAATTTCGGGTCCGCAGCAGGGCGCAGCACTGCTTTATTTCTGCTCCTGTTTAGCTGTCTGAGTGCGGGACGGGAGTCGGGACACAGAGGCGGAGCCTCCATGGTGCTCTCCTCAAATCCTCTGGCTGGCTGCAGAAAGGACAAGAGGTGGGCGGAGCCTCCCCATTCCCTGCTGCGCTGGAATGTGCAGAGATCGCGCTGGGATTGATTGCAGCCAAGCTTGTAAGGTAAGTTTTTGCCATGTCAGGATTTAAAAAGTACTCTCACCTCTCCTCCCCCCACCATACACTATACATACATACATACACCCCCCACCATACACTATACATACACCCCCCCTCCCCCACCATACACTATACATACATACACCCCCCCCTTCCCCCACCATACATACACCCCCCACAATACACTATACATACATACACCCCCCTCCCCCCACCATACATACATACATACACCCCCCACCATACACTATACATACACCCCCCTTCCCCCACCATACACTATAAATACACCCCCCACCATACATGCATACACCCCCCACAATACACTATACATACATACACCCCCCCTCCTCCCCCCATACACTATACATACACCCCCCCTCCCCCCACCATACACTATACATACACCCCCCCACCATACACTATACATACACCCCCCCACCATACACTATACATACACCCCCCCCCACCATACACTATACATACACCCCCCCACCATACATACACCCCCCCACCATACACTATACATGCATACACCCCCCACAATACACTATACATACCCCACCACCATACACTATACATACACCCCCTCACCATACACTATACATACACCCCCCCACCATACACTATACATACACCCCCCCACCATACACTATACATACACCCCCCCACCATACATACACCCCCCCACCATACACTATACATGCATACACCCCCCACAATACACTATACATACCCCACCACCATACACTATACATACATACACCCCCCACAATACATACCCCACCATACATACATACACTCATACATACATACCCCTCCCCCACCATACACTATACATACACCCCCCTCCCCCCACCATACACTATATACAGACCCCCCCCACCATACACTATATATAACAATCCTATAGCGTGTACTATAAAAAAAATTGCCGTGCGCCGCGAAAATGTTCGGGTTTGGCTTAAAGAATAGGTGTCAACCCTAATTGGGATATTTAAAATATTGTAGAAATTCCATCTAGATTTGTAGCTGAATGTCCATATTTCTCTGACTACCTCTCGTCAGTACTATAATGCTCGTTCAGAACCCATTAACATCTATTGGGCAACACAGTGGTTTAGTGATTAGAACATTTACTTTGCGGCACCGGGGTCCTCGGTTTGAAATTGGCATGGAGACATGATGGTGGTTTAATTGGCTCCTGTCAGAGAGAAGCCTTAGATTGTACACTCCCTGAAGGCAGAGAACTGTGAATGTCAGGTATGTAAAGCGCTGCATAAATTGCTATAGAATTACCTAGAATGGAATCCCTCAGGACATACAATACAAAGGTGTGGTGTGCACCTAATGCACTCAGCTCATGCTAAACAAACAATTCTTGCACTCCATATTTACAGGGATACCATGTTTTATGTTGATGTCAGAAGTCATAAACCAATGTCATTTAAAAAGACATTATTACAGTTGTTTATCTGTGTACTAAGTAAACTGTTACTGACACGTTAACTGCCTTTTGACAAAACTACTGTGCAAGGTGCAGCAGAATTAGTCATCCTCTTATCTGACTGCAATAAACTATAATCATCATACACTACATGACCTTTTTTTATTGCTTAATAGTAACAGAATAAAAGAGTCCTTCTAAGTATAAAAATAACCGGACCACAGCTTTGGGGGCTCAAGGGGGTGCCCTGCAACATCAGTAGATGCCCATGGGCCACTTATTACTTTAAGCCCACCCAGGTTCACATTGGAGCGACTGGACATGTCAAATTGCTAGCTAATGCACCGTCTGAATTCCGATTCCCAAAATGAGTTGTACACTCCTTGAAGGCAGAGAACTGTGAATGTCAGGTATGTAAAGCGCTGCATAAATTGCTATAGAATTACCTAGAATGGAATCCCTCAGGACATAAAAGGGTGTGGTGTGCACCTAATGCACTCAGCTCGCGCTAAACAAACATTCTTGCACTCCATAGTTTCTGTACTACTTTTAGCGACTTCAGGGGGCAATTTGTACAGACATCTGTACTACTTTAACTGGCAGTTTCACAGTCATGCAATGGTGTGCCCAAATCAAATTTATATATTTTTCACAAAAAAAAGCTTTCTTTTGGCGATATTTGCTCACCAGTGGGGTTTTTTTTTTTTTTTGCTATATAAAAATGAAAAAAAGATGGAAAGTTTAAAAAAAATAAAATAAATAAAAACATTTATTTAATTTTTAACATACTGTCACCAGTGCAGTACAGCGTCATCATATGGTGTGGCGGTGATCAGGTATACTGACTGGTGACCGGTCATGAATTGGCTACATGCACAGCAACAGTGATTACTACTGTGTGCTGTGATTGGACCTCAGCTATCACATGGTACAGGGTGCTGTGACTGGCCCAGGTACCATGTGATAGCTGTAGGCCAATTACAGCATCACAATATTAAGCACAGCTGTTATAAATGAAACCCATTTATCACAGTTGTGTTTACATTGTGATCATGTGATACCCCAGCCGTTTCAAGCAGCCCTGTATAGGAAGCCGCAATTCACTGTGTCTGGTGGACACAGTGGTCATGGGAGTGGCACGCCGTGTACCCATCAACGTACATTTTTGTGCCTGGCTGTGCCACCCGCCCACAGTAAAATTACAGTGGGCGGGACGGCAAGTGGTTAAAGGGGTTGTAAAAGGCAGAAGGTTTTTTTTTTTTTTTTTTATCTTAATGCAGTATATGCTATAAGACAAAAAACCTTCTGTGTGCAGCAGCTCCCCCATCCCCCAATACTTACCTGAACCCCATTTCTGTCCAGTGATGTCCTCGACTGTCTCAGCCGACTGGGATTCTCCCTCCTGATTGGCTGAGACACAACAGCAGCGCCATTGGCTCCTACTGCTGTCAGTTAGCCAATCAGGGGAGAGAAGGGGCGGGGCCGAACCGGATTTCTGTGTCTGAATAGACACAGAGCAGCAGCTCAGCTTGGGTGCCCCCATAGCAAGCTTCTGCTGTGGGGGCACTCAACAGGAGGGCTGGGCCAGGAGCACAAAAGAGGAGGATCTGGGCAGCCCTGTGCAAAAAACCATTGCACAGAGAAGGCAAGTATAACTTTTTTTTTTTTTTTTTAAATATATATATATATATATATATATATATATATATCTATCAAATAAGACATTACAATCACTTTAAGGGCTCCATCAGATAAGCACCAAGACTCGTTATGCATATGCAGCGTCTTCTGTGTCTGCATCCACTTATATAGGCGGTCTGCATGCACCCCTGGGGTGGATACAGACAGAAGACAGCTGCTTAGCACGCAGAATGGGTCACGGCACCCGTCTGAATGATCCCCAAAACTCTTCTCTGCTCCAGAGATGGAAAGGCATCATATATTGAATGGCCTGATGTTACTTATTTAACAGCTTTTTCACTTTCTGATGTTTAACCACTTCAGCCCCGGAAGGTTTTACCCCATTCATGACCAGGCCACTTTTTGCAATATGGCACTGCGTTACTTTAACTGACAATTGCCCAGTTGTGCGACGCTGTACCCAAATAAGATTGATGTCCCTTTTTCCCCACAAATAGAGCTTTCTTTTGGTGGTGTTTGATCACCTTCTGCTATAAAACAAAGCCAAGTAAAAAATTAATATAAAATCTAAAATGTCTTCATCAATTTAGGCCAATATGTATACAGCTACATATTTTTGGTAAAAATAAAAAAACAAACAATTAAGTGTATATTGATTGGTTTGCGCAAAAGTTATAGTGTCTACAAACGGTGGAATGTTTTTATGGAATTTTTAATTTTTTTCTCTTTTTCACTAGTATTGGCGGCGATCAGGGATTTTTAGCGGGACTAACATTGCGGTGGACAAATCGGACACCTAACAAACTTTTGACACTTTTTTGGGGACCAGTGACACTAATACAGTGATCAGTGCTAAAAATATGCAGTGTCACTATACTAATGACACTGGCAAAGAAGGGGTTAACATCAGGGGCGATCAAAGGGTTAAGTGTGCTCCTAGCCTAGGGAGTGCTTGCTAACTGTATGGGGGTGGATGAAGACCGAGATCGGTGTACAGGTACGCAATTTCGCACAATAAAGCCGACCTGCTGCAGTAAATATGCGGTAGGCGATCGGCAAGTACGGTAGTTAAAGCAGTATTAGACCCAAAAGCAAACATTTATTATATTGCAGTTTACCAATTCTTGTGATGGCTGCAATAGTTTTTTTTTTTTTTTTAGGCTCTTTTTTTGGTAATCTAGCCAGCAAGTCTGTTTTTCACAAGCTCACGCTCTCCAGCAGAATGTATCAGTTTACATGGATGAGACAAAAAAAAAAAAAAAAAACACTTTAACCCAAAAAGGAAAAAACTGTTTGCTGTGACCGATTATAAAAATGTGAGCTTGAGCTTGAGTTTGGCTTCAGTTTGTTAGTGTATGTAAAATTTGCTAGTACATCTAACACTCCCCTGACAATACTACTGTCTGCTTGTGTTCATTCCCCCAGAGGAGTTGTCTCCCCAATACAGAAGGTGCTTTACTGGCCATATCACAAACCGAGGGAAAAAACAGCAAGTGAAATGTTTGTTATACATTTTCTGAGAGATGCTTTAAAAATGCTGGATCTCCGTGCCTGAGAACATGATTATCCTGCTATTCATCCATAAAGGGCGCAGGAGCACCGCCCCCTCTCTCCTGGCACCGCTCTATCACCATAGATAGATTCATGCATTGCATGAATCTATCTATGGTCACCGCTGACACCCCCTATTTAGGTGTCCGGCCCCTTTTTGGGCGACAGGCACCTGAATTACAGCGGCAGAGGTGTTTTTTGGAAGCACTTGATTAGAGCCATCAGCTCCAATAGGCACCCAAAAAGGTGAACAGCGGGCGCAATGCTGTGCGTTCGCTGTTCACTCAGCTGTGTTAGCAAAGCGAATTCCTTCACTTTGCTAACACTGAACCGCCTCTCAGCCAATCAGGTGCTTGGGTCTGTTACCCGTCACCTGATTGGCTGAAGCGTCAGGGGCTGTGATTGGATGCCTGATAGAGAGGACGGAATATGTTATCGAGGAGCGTGCAGGACATTGCCACTGACACGCTGCGAGAAAGGCAAGTGCTGGGCGATGCACACTGGTAGCATTTGATGGGGCACAGTAGTGGCAATTGATGGGCACACTGGCAGCATTTGATGGGGCACAGTACAATATAATATATATACACACACACACACACACACACACACACACTGTATGTCCAGTAAACCACACTAAATATAAATGAATTACTGTTCTTCCAAAATGCTTGTAAATTTCTGGAGATGCTGGGAAAAAGGAAGGAGAAGGACAACGATACCCAAATGATCAGGTGTGTAGTCTCTGATGATGTTCACATGTGGTGGATTGCTTTCAATCCTTCATATTGCTCAAACAAAAGAAAAGACATGCCTCATTGCGCAAATAAATAATCTAAAAACGACATGTGGGGAATAAAACTCAATTGCACTCACACATGCCCCGCAATAAGATGGCATTCAAGAAGGTCAGTTGCATATATTCAGAGACAATCTCCTCACTTACCTGTTCCTGCTCACACAGCACTGGGTTATTGGCTCCTCCTACGCGTTACATCACTGGCACGTGAATTTTTCAAGATGCACGTGATGTAACATGTAGGGGGAGCCAGTAACCCCAGTGCTGTGGTGTGAGCAGGAACAGCTAAGTGAGGAGATTGTCTCTGAATATATGCAACTGACCTTCTTAACCACCTCAATACAGTGCATTTTCACCCCCCTCCTGCCCAAGCCATTTTTCAGCTTTCAGCGCTGTCACACTTTGAATGACAATTGCGCGGTCATACAACACTGTACCCAAATGAAATTGTTATAATTTTTCCCCATAAATAGAGCTCTCTTTTGGTGGTATTTGATCACCTCTGCGGTTTTTACTTTTTGCACTATAAACAAAAGAATAGAGTGACAAGTTTAAAAAAATATATCTATTTTTTAATATAATAAATATCCAATTTTTTCCCCCCGTCAGTTTAGGCCGATATGTATTCTTCTACATATTTTTGTTAAAAAAAAAAAAAAAAAAAAAACGCAATAAGCGTGTATTGATTGGTTTGAGCAAAAGTTATAGCGCCTACAAAATAGAGGATAGATTTATAGCATTTTTTTTTTATTACTAGTAATGACAGCGATCTGCGATTTTTATTGTGACTGCGATATTGCGGCGGACACATCGGACACTTGACACATTTTTGGGACCATTCACATTTAGACAGTGATCCGTGCTATAAAAATGCATTGATTACTGTATAAATGTGACAGTCAGGGAAGGGGTTGACACTAGGGGGTGATCAGGGGGTTAATTATTTTCCTAGAGAATGATTCTAACTGTAGGGGGGAGGGGATTCATAAGGGGACAAGACCGATGGAGTGTTCCCAGTACAGAGGAAAACTCCATCGGTTTCCTCTCCTCTGACAGGACGTGGATCTGTGTGTTTACACACACACACACACACACACACACACACACACACACACACGGTCCTGCTGTGTTACTGGGCAATCGCGGGTGCCCGGCGGACGCGCACAATTGCCGCCGGCCGGGCTCTCGTTCTGGGAGGGCGTCTCGGCCCACCAGGGCAAGCGGTTAAATGCGATCTTATTGCGGGGCATGTGTGAGTGCAATTTGTGTTTTATTCCCCACATGTCGTTTTAAGTTTATTTATTTGCGCAATGAGGCATGTCTTTTCTTTTGTTTGAGCAATATCGATCTATGAAGGATTGAAAGCAATCCACAACATGTGAACATCAGAGACTACACACCTGATCATTTGGGTATCGTTGTCCTTCTGGGTTTTATCTTACAAATGAGTGGTATCTGACTTTTTCCCAGCATCTCCAGAAATCTACAAGCATTTTGGAAGAACAGTAATTCATTTATATTTAGTGTGGTTTACTGGACATACACATTAGTTTATTTTTTATAGGATCACATCTTTTATTGTATCACATTATTTATTGGATCACTGTGCTATATTAAGGTTGATGGTAGCGCTTTATAAACTTTTTATATATTTACTTTTTTGCGATATCAACACATAACACAATAATAGCAGTCACCATCATTTATTCATCTTAGTATCAGATTGTGAACCAAAAAAATATATTATCATTCACATCAGCGCTTTAGTATATATAATTTGTATACAATATGTATAACTTGCTTTATCGGTATTCCAATAAACTTTAAAAAAAAAAAGAAGAAAAGAAAACTAACACAGTACTGAAAAATGACCTTGTAATGAAAGGGTATATACAGGCTAGCACTCGAGTGGTTGGGGAGACAAGTAGACATGTGCACAATAGAAAAATTTGTTTAGTTTCGTTTCGTTTCTGTTAGTTTCCGTTGATTCGTAAATTCGTAAGTCGTCGGTGTTCGTATTCGGACTCGTTCGTATTTTCATACAGTTATTTTTTCGTTGATTCGTTTTACCGTTAGTCTAATTTCCGTTTATTCGAAATTCGTATTTTCGTTGTGTTCGGACGCATTCGTATTTTCGTAGATTTAGTTACATTCGTACTTTCGTAACATTGTTTTCGTAATCGGAGCATAATTCATAATTTTATGTAATGTGTATGCCATTATTACATTGTAAGAGACACGGAAAATTACGAATCAACAAAAAAAAAAAAAAAAAAAAAGTTACGAATGTACAAATTCTTTCGTTCAATCCAGTCGAAGCACGTTAAGCAGCGCTATTGTAAGAGACACGGAAAATTACAAATCAACAAACAAACAAAAAAAAAAGTTACAAATGTACGAATTTTTTTCGTTCATTTTGATTTTCGTTGTTTCCGTTTTCGTTTTTCGGATTTTCATTCTTTCGTAGTTTCTAATTTAATTATTTCGGATTTTCAGTGTTTTTCTTATTCGTTCGTTTCGATAGTTGGTTATTCGTTAGAATTTTTAGCAAATCATTCGTTCATTCGTACGATAACGAATGAACCAATATAACGAATTTGAACGGAAAACGAATCGTAACTAAACGAATTGCACATGTCTAGAGACAAGTACCGTCTGTGCAACGTATAGAACTACCCATTTATGAACTACGTGTGGCATGGAGGTCAAATTATTTGTTTAGCATTTTTTTTTTTTTTAGCCGAAAAAAATAAAACAAAATAATGCTAAACAAATAAAGTATAGCCAAATATATTTTGGCCACACGTCTTGTGGGTAACAGGAGTGCACTTACCTTTGCTCTCCTGTGACCCAGAATCAGCCGACAGTGATCTATAGCCCGCTGGCAGCTCCTCCAGGCTCTGGAAAGATCCTGATATGTCGGGATGCACCCAGCTACCAGACTGAGTGGCTGAGAGCCGCCTGCCCAATGCATGCGCTCTCCACTCCGAGCAGACTGAAAACTGGGCAATCAGTGGTCATCTGATTGCTTGGTTCTCAATTTAAGAAAGGCCATACAAAAAGGATGAATTTCTTTTCTGCAAGCACAGGTTGCAAGAAAAAAATAAATAAAATAAAATGTTTTGCTCGATATCCTCCCCCATGCGTGGGGTGCGTGAGAAGCCATCTCCGAGTGATTTTAGCATGTTAAATCTGGCAGGCTGGTTGTACCCAAGTTAATCGATAAATCAACATGGTACATTCAGCTTGCCCATACAGGGTCCTGCTGAACTGGCTGAGATTTGAGCCGTCTATGGCCGGCCTTACAGCTGCAGTATCACACCAATGTGTTTTTAGGTTCTTTTTGTTTTACAGAGCAGTTTACCACACCATTAACAGTGTATTTCATAAAACTAGAAGAAAAGTTTGGGAAATATTGTAATAAACTGAATGATTAAAGGCTAGGTTCACACCACTGTGGCTGCAATTTGGTCCAATTTTCAGTGCGACTTGGTTGCATTTTGACACATTTTAAGTGTTTTTGACATGACGTTGATGGGATTATCATGCCTCTGCATTTTTGGTTTTGTCCAATGATAAGCATATTTCCAAAATCGCTTCATGCGATGCTGCATTGATGTGAACAGACACCATTGAAAACAATGTGATCTCCAATGCCATGCGATTCTATGGGACCCAAGTTGCATCTGAAATCGCACTAATATGAACCAGGCCTTTAGGTTCTTTCACATTGGTGGCGGGCATAAAAAACAGGTGGCTGAGTCATAGTTTTACAATCCCCAGGCACCCACCTTAAATCTAACATTACAGCCAGAAAGAGCATATGCATTCCACATAAACAATACAGGAATACCCCCATTATTAGGTACACAATGGGGTTTATTTACTACAGCTGGAAAGTGCAAAACCAAGCTCAATTCTGCATAGAAACCAATGAGATTCCAGGTTTCATTACCAAAGCTTAATTGAACAAGCTGGGGTTAGAAGCTCATTGGTCTCTATGCAGAAGTGAGCCTGATTTCCACTTTCCAGCTTCAGTTAATAAACCCCATTGTGTACTTAAAAGCGGGGCATTCCTGTATACATTCCATGAGATATTTAACTCAGCCTGCAGAACTGGATAGGCGGCACCACCTGTCAAACCTGTCCTTTGAGGTCTACGGGAGTATGCTGCAAATGTGCACTTCATGGTTGCAATGTGGTATTTTAAGTTAAAAAAACACAAAAAAAAAACTAGGGTCTAGACTTTTCAGGGTTAGGACAGGCATTGAGAAGGTGACAGCTGACGGTCAACCGTGATCTGAAAAAGTATACACACACACACACACACATAGGGGTTCTCCTTAACATCCATACCAGAAGGGCCTAGTATGGATTGGAGGGGGGACCACCACACAGTGTTTTTTTTTTTTTCGCAATTTGTGTATAAAACTGATGACATGTGCGATTCAGAATCGCACCGCAGTGATCAGAAAATGCGCAGGGCTCTTTTTAAAATTTGCAGTGAATTTGCACTGCCGCTGCACCGCAGATATGTGAACCGGCGCCATAAAAAGCCAGTTTGGGTCACATGGCATGCAAATCGGATGCGGTTCAAAATGCATGCCATTTGCATATATGTGAACGGAGCCTTAGGCCCCTTTCACACTGGGGCGGTGAGCCGCGGTGACGGTAAAGCAGCGCTATATTTAGCGCTGCTTTACCGTCGTTTTCACCGCGGTTTTACCCCCCGCGAGCGGCCGAAAAAAAAAAGGGTTAAACACCCCCCGCAGAGCGCCGCCGTAGCCGCGGTATTACCGCGGTAACCGCGGTATTGCCGCGGTTTTACGGCGGTCTCCCATTGTAATCAATGGGAAGGAGCGGTATAGGAGCGGTGAACACACCGCTCCTATCCCGCTCCAAAGATGCTGCTAGCAGGACTTTTTTTACCGTCCTGCTAGCGCACCGCTCCAGTGTGAAAGCCCGCCGGCTTTCACACTGGAGTGAATGGGGCCGGATTTTTTCATGCGGTGAACAGGCGCTATTTTTAGCGCCGCACCGCATGAAAAACGCCCCAGTGTGAAAGGGGCCTTAATCTACTTTTCAGTATATTTGGTATTTTACTGTACTGTAGCACTGTAGCACTGTAGATACCGCCAGTAACAGTCCTTGTGTTGGACAAAACTACAGCTGGCCATACACTATACAATTTTCCTTTAGATTTACCAAAACCATATAATATGGAGGTCAAAACTAAACACTTCCAATTTGTATTCAATCAGGCAGGCCCTTGCACTATATAGTTGAATGTAAATCTAAAAGGAAATGATACAATTCTCTTGTACAATGTATGGCTAGTTTAAAGCATAACTCAACTTCTCCCCCCCCCCCCCCCCCCACAACAAAACATTCCCCTCTAGGTGATCTCCATACATTACAAGGATTATAACAACCTTTGTTGCAGATTCCTACCTTTTGTTATTCTGAAGAAATCACGGTTTGTTCCTCTCGGCCTCTGATGAGTGGGTCTAAAGGGAGTGGTTTCATTATTATAATTATCAGTCAGATGTGCACCTGCAGCGCTCTAATGAGGAAATTGGCAGGGTCTGCACCCCTTTAGACCAGTGGCAGCTGGTGTTTTTTTTTTTGGGGGGGGGCGGCAAAAAATAAATAGTTGCAGGCGGGTGGGCTCCTATGGGCAACGTGCAGCTGCTCCTGTGTCCTCTCTGCATCAAAGCGGCTCCTCCTCCTGGACATCCAATAGGATCGCCTGTCTTTGCAGCCAATCGGGTGACCAGTGTCAAAACCCACTTCCCGATTGGTCAGAAGGAGGATTAGGGTTACAACAGCAAATATTGATTCGCTGTTGTAACACACCTGGGTGGGCTCAGAGCACACTCTCTGTGACCCAAGCCCACCCTATATTGAAGCCTATTAGAGCCTCCGGCTCTAATTGGTGCTTCAAAAAAACAGCCCCTCCGGATTGGAATCCATGCGTTGGAGTCCTGAAAGGGGCCGGCACGCGTGCGGTCTTAATGGACGGGCTGTCCCTGCTTTAGATGCATTTCTATTGGGATTATCTCACCACAAACAAAATTTTTGTTGCAGGGGATGCCTGCGCGCGACCCTGCAGGCAGCTCCATTAGTCGGATTGCGGGTCCCGTGGACTCGATCGCTGCGGGGGTAACTGTGATCGTCTCACGGAGCTGAAGAACGGGGAGATGCTAATGTAAACAAGCATCTCCGCATTCTGCCTAGTGACACTGTCACTGATCATAACTCCCTGTGATCGGGAGCTATAATCAGTGAAGTGTCACTCATAGCCCATCCCCCTAAACGTTAGAAACACTCCCCAGGACACACTTAACCCCTCCCTAGCGGTTAACCCCTTCACTGTCATTTTTACAGTAATCAATGCAATTTTATGGCACTGATCGCTGTAAAAATTACAATGGTCCCAAAAAGGCGTCAAAATTGTCTGATGTGTCTGCTATAATGTCGCAGTCACAAAAAAAAAAAAAAAAAAAAAAAAATTTGCAGATCGTCGCCATTACTAGTTATAAAAAAAAAAAATTATTATTTATAAAAATGCCATAAAACTAACCCCTATTTTGGAGATGCTATAACCTTTGCGCAAACCAATCAATAAACGCTTATTGCGATTTTTACCAAAAATATGTAGAAGAATACGTATCGGCCTAAACAGAGGGAAAATAAATGTTTTTTTTATAGATATTTTTTGGGGATATTTATTCTAGCAAAAAAATTTTTTTTTTTTTTTTTAAATTGTCGCTATATTTTTGTTTATAGCGCAAAAAATAAAAACCGCAGAGGTGAACAAATACCACCAAAAGAAAGCTCCATTTGTGGGGAAAAATTTTGTTTGGGAGCCACGTCGCACGACCGCGCAATTGCGAGTTAAAGCGACGCAGTGCCGAATTGCAAAAAGTGCTCTGGTCTTTGGCCAGCAAAACGGGTTTGGGGCTTAATTAGCAGCAGTGTTGTCAGCGTGTTTTGCGAGTTTCTTCAGTTGGTAATCAGGCTGCATATCTGATAGGAATCCACCTGTGTAGTCATAGCCTGAAGGAGCGAGAGCATTTGAGCAGCGGCTTTCCCTGACGACACCCAACCGTACGACAGCCTTCAATCTGAACATCAGCTGCAGTCACAGTTTGGCAGCACCCACTGCATTCCATCAGTCGGCAGCTGTCAGACTACAATAACCTCAGCGGGAGATTCATTCATCTGTGCTGCATAGTGTGGATGGAGGGATCTGTTAGGTCCAGTTTACAGCAGTGTTAACCCTTGAGAGGCGTTATATCACCAACTGTTTTAGCTCCTAAAAAACCTGCACTACCATGCAGTTGCTGCAATGCCCCAGTACTGTCCACTGAACATGACAGTGTATCATTTTTGCTGTACCTGCACAGAATTGGTTCTGCGGAATGTATGCAACCCAGTCCAGATCCCTTAACCGGTTCAATACAGAGCACTAACACCCCCTTCCTGCCCAAGCCAGTTTTCAGCTGTCGCTGTTTAAATGGCAAGTGCGCGGTCATGCTACACTGTACCCAAACAGAATTTTTATCATTTTGTTACCACAAATAGAGCTTTCTTTTGGTGGTATTTGATCACCT
Source organism: Lithobates sylvaticus (assembly GCA_028564925.1). Lineage (NCBI taxonomy): Eukaryota > Metazoa > Chordata > Amphibia > Anura > Ranidae > Lithobates > Lithobates sylvaticus. The sequence continues at coordinate 400,936,177 of CM053026.1, forward strand.
CTGGGATTTTTATTGTATATGCAGCACTGATGGGCAATGATAGGCAGCACTGATGGGCACTCATAGATAATTATGGGTGGCACAGATGGGCACTGATATGCAGCACCGATGAATTGATATCACTGATGGTACTGGCAGGCATTAGGGATGGGCACTGATTGGCAGCTGCATGGTGGTCTAGGGTGGCATACCTGGTGGTCTAGTGTGGTGGCAATTTCTGGGTGGGCATCCAAGGGTGGTCTGCGCTGATAAAAAAAAAAAATCAGCGCAGACCCCCCCCCCCCCTTCCCCATGAGGAGAGTAGCCGATCGGCTCTCCTCTACTCACGTCTGTCAAGACGCGAGTGAGGAAAAGCCGATCAGCGGCTCTTCCTGTTTACATCGCGATCAGCTGTGATTGGACTCGGCTGATCATGTGGTAAAGAGGCCCTTTACCGAGATCGGTGTAGAAGTGTGTCACACCGCACCACGATGCACTCCCCCAAGGGTGTGTGAGAGCGGTCGTTCTGGAGAGCAGTCATAGGACGTCCACCCAGAACAAAATACACACCACCCAGCCGTCACTCGACAGCCGGTGGGCGGATAGTGGTTAGGGGGATGACCACAAGTGTGAATGAGCAGATTTTTTTTCCCTTAAATTAGCCTGCAGGCTGAAAAAAATTATATATATATATTTTTTTTTTTGTTTGTTTTTTGTTTAATATTATTATTATTATTATTATTATTATTAATAGGATTCATGTATGGCCAGCATTAGGCTGGTCGTAAATTATACAATTGTCTTGTACAATTTTCCTTTGGATTGACTAAAACCATATAATAGGGGCTCAGACCTAAACGCTGGGTACTTTCCATTTGTATGCAATCAGACAGGCCTTTGCACTGCATAGTTGAAGGTAAATCTAAATGAAACTGAATAAGAAGATTGTATAATATATGGCCAGCTTTAGTGTTGTCACCTGCCAGCAGAAGTGCTGTTACTGGTTGTACCCTCCAGGTAAGAAACTTTGCAAGAATTGAACAAAAAAATTCTAAACAATGATATATGGTGCCAAACATATTAGAAAAATGATTTTTGACTACACATACAATTTAAAGAGGTATTAAACCCAAAACCAAAAATGTAATACATTGCAGCTTACCAATCATATGTGGTGGCCGCATCAGTTCTCTTTTATTAGTCTTTTTCCCCCTTGGTTATCACCTGGTGATTTGGCCAGTAACACATCTCCTATATTAGAGTGTCCCCACTCTGGAGGAATGATAACAGGAGGCACAGCAAACAGCAGCCTTGTTAGTCTGGGGGGAGGGTGTACTAGCAGATTGCACTTTATAATCAGTTACAGCACATCGTTTTCCTCTTTTGGGCTAAAAGGTTTTACAAAAAATATATAAAAACTGATCATTGTAAGCTCCCCTGCCAGTGGTAAACTGCACAAATTTGCAGCGGAGATATGTGAATTGGTTAAAATCTCCTGCTATTGTGAATTGCATGCGGAGAATCCACATCCAATTCGAAACGGTGTGAACCCAGCCTTAAACTGGCCATACACCTTTAGATTATCTGCAGATTTTCTATGGTTAGATGGAAAAAGTGCAACAGATTTCTCCATGTTCGTTAAACTGTGTGGATGGCGGAATCTCCCACTTTTTCCATCTAACCATAGAAAATCTGCAGATAAGTTAGAATAATTTATAATTTAGCTGTATGGCCAACTTTAGACATACCAACAATTACATGGTTCCCGATTGGATCGTTTAAGTAGGTTTTTATATTAGTTTTGAGAAATCTAAAAAGGTTGATTGCATCATGTATGGTGACCTGAAGTATCACCACTAAGGATGAGCTCCGGCGTGTTCGCACAGCCCACGTGCAGAGCCCGCCAGGAAGTTGGCACTGCGCTAATCACAGGCAGTGAGACATTGTCCCAATGCACGGCTGCGGAGATCGGGAAATGTCTCACTGCAAGTGATTAGCGCAGTGCCAACTTCCTGGCGGGCTCTGCACGTGGGGTGAGCGAAAACGCCGGAGCTCATCCTTAATCACCACATATTAAGCAAGACTGAATAATCTCCCTTAGATCGACGAATTGGATACAAAGTAAGCATAGTTTAGGCAGTTCCTCCTATTACATCGTTTTGGTAGATCTAAAAGTTGATTGCATGGTCAGATTGTAGCAGAAGGATCTGTCTGGATCCAATCTGATTGGATACTTTAGGTTTGTTCTTATATTAGATAGTTTTGGTGAATGTAAAGTTGATTGTAACCTGTATGGTGACCCTTGAAGCCAACAATGATAAAAGCGTGTACTTACTTCGTTAGACAAGCAGTGGTGTCAGCCATCCGTAGTGTGCTCTTCTCTTGTACAACTACTTGTCACACTTCTCCGGTAGCAGCTCCCTTTGCACAATCAGTAGGCTGGCCCCTCCCCTAGTGATCTCCCCCCACGCCCCCTTCTTATGTCAGTCCTAAGACATATACATCCCGTACTGGACTCTAATAACAGCTCTCCCTCCTCCCTCCTCCCTCCTCCAGTACCCCATCCACGCCCCCCTTATCTTTGTTCTGTCAGCAAACAGGCTTCTCCCTAATCACCAGCTCGCCTCTGACATTTCTGCTGATCTCCTACAACATGTTCTGCTTCTGATAACTTCTGTCCACTGATGCCTCTATACTACTTCCTCTAATGCTATGTACTGCACAGAGTACAGCCAGCCCTGCTCTTATGGGGGCCATAGACACGACAATCTGATCAAAGAATCACATGATATAATCGGATGATCTATGAATTATCCAAAAGACACATACCGTGTGTCTTTCAATTTCAGTTCCCCGTACTGGAATGTGAACCGACGCCTTAGGTGTATTATGCATCGAACGGTCTTTTCGATCATATCTCTGATTAGATAGTAAAAATGATCGTAAATTCTCTTGTATAAAAAAATTGGCAACATTAGATCAAACATATCACATGACATTAGTCTTCATACACACAGGCAGAAAAAAAATGCCAATTAAAGAGTTACTATATCATAGTTCCCAACTGTCCCTGATTTCGAGGGACTGTCCCTGATTTGGATCAATGTCCCTCTGTCCCTCTTTCCTCCTCATTTGTACCTCATTTTGGTCTGATCTATATAGTTGTATATAAAATCCACTATTTATCTTTCAAAAAGGTGTTTCCCAGTGCTAAACCTTTCATTTAAATTCTAAATTGCTGTATTTGTAAATTTTATAAGCCAATATAAAGGAATAGGGGTTAAAAAAAATCCCTTGTGGATTTAATTAACCCTTTGTTTTTGGTTAATTCTCCTTTAAGGGGGTGTGAAAGGGGCATGTCCTATGCCTACATACATTTGCTAGTAGGTGTCCCTCAATCCCATCTCAAAATGTTGGGAGGTATGCTATATACTTTTTTTACCATACCTTTGTACGCAGCTATATTTTAGTCAATGTTTCCACACATAGGGGCTACTTTACTAAGATGAATGCGCTGCGCCCGTTCATGCCATAATTTGTGCGCCAGATAAATTATTAAGTGAGCGTATGAACCGGCGCACACATAAGCGCAACACATAATATACCGACGCACCGCGATAATAGTATGCCATTGATAATAGCGCATGCCAACAGTCCATTCACACAGGGGCAACACGACTTCCAGCGCGACTTGGGGCGACTTACAACGCGACTTTAAGTCGCCCCCAGGCCAGGCGACTTTAATTAAAAAATAAATAAATAAACGGCATGGGTTCCCCTCCAAGAGCATACCAGGCCCTTCAGGTCTGGTATGGATATTAAGGAGAACCCCGCGCCAAAAAGAATTTAAAAAAATGGCGTGGGTGTCCCCCTCAAAATCCATACCAGGCCCTTCAGGGCTGGCATGGATTTTAAGGGGAACCCCTCGCCAAAAAAAAAAATAAAAAATGGCGTGGGGGCCCCCCTCAAAATCCATACCAGACCCTTATCTGAGCACGCAACCTGGCAGGCCGCAGGAAAAGAGGGGGGGACGAGAGAGCGCCCCCTCTCCTGAACCGTACTAGGCCACATGCCCTCAACATTGGGAGGATGCTTTTGGGGTCCCCCCCAAAGCACCTTGTCCCCATGTTGATGAGGACAAGGGCCTCATCCCCACAACCCTTGCTCAGTGGTTGTGGGAGTCTGCGGGCGGGGGGCTTATCGGAATCTGTCTGACGCAATATTGCAGTTCACAAAATCGCTGATCACCGCCATTACTAGCAAAAAAAAATTTTAGAACAAAAATGCCATAAATCTATTCCCTATTTTTCTAGACGCTATAATTTTGCACAAACCAATCAATATACGCTTATTGTGTTTTTTTTTTTTTTTTCCCAAAAATATGTAGAATATATATTGGCCTAAACTGATGAAGACATTTTTATTTATGTTTTTGGATATTCATTACAGCAAAAAGTAAAAAATTGTGTTTTTTTTTTTTCAAAATTGTCGGTCTTATAGCTTATATTTTATAGCACAAAAAAACAAAAACTGCAGAGGTGATCAAATACCACCAAAAAAAAAAAAAGCTCTATTTGTGGGGAAAAAAGGACATAATTTTTTTTGGGTACAGCGTTGCATGACCGCGCAATAGTAAGTTAAAGCGACGCAGTGCTGTATTGCAAAAAATGGCCTGGTCATTAAGGGGGAAAATCCAAAGCGAAGCTCCACCCAAAAAAGCTCTCCTTGTTTGCTTACCCCCCCCCCCCCGTTACAGGTACCCGTCCCCACTTCCGGGAGACCTCTCTGCAGCCAAATTCCTCAGAAGTGAATGAATGAATGATTTGTATAGCGCTGCAAATGCGAACTGAATCGCCTCAAGGCGCTTGACTGCTCTTGTTGTCATGCAATATTTAGAAGAGGTGGGTCTTGAGTTTTTTCCTGAAGGCCTAATGGTTTTCTTCCAAGCGGATGTTGTTTGGTAGAGCATTCCATAGCCGAGGTCCCTGTACTGCGAATCTTTGTTCTCCCTTCGATTTGTAGCGGGCTTTGGGTATGAGAAGGCGGTTTTGGCTTGTCGATCGCAGGCTGCGATTTGGTATGTATTTTTCTATTTTCTCACACAGGTATTGAGGCGCGTTACCTTGTGTACATTTGTGGGTGAGGCAGAGGGTCTTGAATGTGATCCTGTCTTTTACCTTGAGCCAGTGGAGGGTCCTCAGGGATGGGGAGATGGATTCCCAAGTTTTCTTTCTGGTGACTAGTCTTGCTGCTGTGTTTTGGATGACTTGTATGCGTGCAATCTGGTAATCCTATGTAGAGGGAGTTTGCGTAGTCGAGACGCGAGTTGATGATAGTTCCTACTACTACCGCTTTTTCCTTTTCCGGGATAAATGGGATAAGTCTGCGCAGCATGCGGAGGAGATGATGGGATCCGCTGATTACGGATCCTATTTGTGCCTCCATGGTCATCTCTGAATCAAAGATTACTCTGAGGCTTTTCGCTTTGGTGCTTGGGAGGATGGTCTGTCCAAGGATGGTTGGTGGTGTCCATGGGGTCTTCATCTTTTTCCTTTGGTTTGTGTTGAGGAGCAGTAGTTCTGTTTTAGATCCATTCAGTTTGAGGGAGCTAGTGGTCATCCAGTCATCCAGTCATCTATCAAGGTGAGACATTTTCCTAGTTCCTGGTACTGGTCTTTTTGTCTGGTGATCCGGAAATACAGTTGAGTGTCGTCCGCGTATGAGTGGTAGCATAGATCCAATTTGCTAATGATTTTGAAGAGTGGCCGTATGTAGATGTTGAAGAGTACTGGTGACAATGGTGATCCTTGAGGGACTCCATAAGTAATTGCCCGGGTTTCCGAAGTGAAGGCTCCTAGTTTCACTGTCTGTGACCGGTTTCCTAAGAAGGAAGCGAACCATGGAAGATCTACATCTGTAACTCCTGCCACTTCCTTGAGGCGGATGAGAAGCATGTTGTGGTCCACTGTGTTGAACGCTGCACTAAGATCCAGCAGTACCAGAAGACACGATTCTCCATCATCCGCTGCTACTAGTGCGTCATCCCATATTCGTCCAGCCTCCTCCAAAAGGCTTCACTGCCAGTTTCCCTTACCACAAATGGCGGCCGTAGCACCCGAGAGCCGATTGTAAAATCGTGTGGGTGCCGACATCGTGGGATCCTTGGACAGGTAAGTGTTCTAATATTAATACTCACAGTAACCCGGTATAGATCTTCTCTCACTTCTTGGGCCCCTTTCATCCGTATTGATCCGCCACGTGAAGATCCGCTGCTCAACGGGGATCACTCAGCTGATCCCCGCTGAGCCGGTTGATGACAGGGCGGTCCCTGCACACTGTGCAGGGACCGTCCTGTCAGTTCTCCGCTCTCCTCTATGGGGGATCGGATGAACACGGACCGTCTGTCCGTGTTCATCCGATCGGCTCTGCAGACGGATGGAAAAATAGGGTTTTCCTCCGTCTGCAGAATCGGACAATAGTGGAGGCGGACGATATCGGGTGTCAGCGGATGCTCATCCGCTGACACCCGCTATCCCATAGGGGTGCATGTATGTCCGTTTTTCATCCAAAAACAGATGGATGAAAAACGGACATGCGATCCGCATGTGTGAAAGGGGCCTTACAGTAGTATCCTACTATAGATCTTCATTCACTGAGCTCCCGGTCTCTCTTTAGACTTCAAGAACCCATACGTCACTGGATTCCCTGAGCTCTTCCACAGCTAACCTGTGTAAACTCCTCAAGCTTCACCCACGATAACCCGCTGGGTCCCTGGCTTGGCACTCTGCTGAAGCTTTCCTACTTCTTCAACGTCCCGGCTGGTGAAAAGGCTGCTCTGGTACTCTATCAGACTTCCATACACTGGCCTCTGATAACAGGAATGGTTGTCCCTTGCTGGTGACTATTCCTCTCTTTACCTCTGGCCTTGATCATCACTCGCCCCTGGCGGCAGGAGTGGTCGTCCCTTGTGTCAACTGCTTCTCCCTCACCGCTGGCAATGATCCAGTTCCCCCATCCGGCGGAACCTCTGCAACTTGGTTTGGCTTCCAGCCTGAAGCCCCAACCCCGTGCTGCCTCTCTCAAACCTGGATAGGCCTCAGACAGCCTAGCAGCCAGGTTCTCCCGGGATAAGGCTCAGGCTTCTGGCCTAGCAGCCCGGAGCCTTGTGACACATGTACGCCCAGACAGCCGTCCAGGTGGCACAGAACCCCAAACACCTGACTCCTCCTGAAAAAATAGGAGCTCCCAGCAAGCCAAGGGACCAAAATGACCCCTGCCAATTGGATGAGTCAACCTTTTCACTCCTAGTCTGGTATTCCTATGCCCTTATCATTCTACTGCCACAGGCCAATCAGGAAGCAGGTCCTGAGACTCGATTGCCCAGGAAGTCTTAGCACCCTCTTGCAGTTCAGCCGCGAGGAGAAGCAATGGCCCCAGAGCTTGGAAGAGTCAGGGAGCAGCTCAGGCAGCGGTCCTCTCCAGCTGGAACTCGGCTCCCTCTTCCAGGGGCTTAAATAAAGAAATAAAAATTCCATAAAGATATCCCAAAGTTTGTAGACGCTATAACTTTTGTGCAAACAAATCAATATACACTTATTGGGATTTTTAAAAAGAATATTTAGCAGAATACACATTGGCCTAAATTGATAAAGAATTTTTTTATTTTTTATTTTTTTTGTTGGGTAGGTTTTATAGCAGAAAGTAAGAAATTTTTTTTTCAAAATTGTCGGTCTTTTTTTGTTTATAGCACAAAAAACAAAACCCGCAGAGGTGATCAAATACCACCAAAAGAAAGCTCTATTTATGTGAAAAAAAAGACATCAATTTTATTTGTGTACACTTTTGCACAACCGCGCAATTGTCAGTTAAAGAAGCGCAGTGCCGTATCGCAAAAAATGGTCTAGTCATGAAGTGGGGTAAAGCTCCCGGAGGGCAAGGGGTTAAATATGAGTGGATGACAAAAATCTAATTTTCTTGCTGCAAATACCTTTTTTCTTCATAGTTCCTGTCCACTTCCTGCTTCCCCTGCTTAGGGGAATGGCGTCAAGCATTTGCTCCTGTTGACTCCTGGGATATTTTTGTCAGAAATCCCAGGAGTCTTCAGACATTCTGAGAACAGCTGACATCAAAAAACAGCTCTGGTCTGTTATCTAGAGTTAGTATCTAGGAAGCTCAACTAAACGATCTGGTTTATAGATGTACAGTAACTAAGGCTGGATTCACACATATGCATTTTTAGTGCTTTTTGCAGATTTTCACCACAGTCCATTTACCATGGTTTCCTATGGAACACTTTCTGTAGTACAAATCTGCAAAATCCAAAAAGCACTGAAAATGCATAGGTGTGAATCTGGCCTAATGCCCCGTACACATGTTCCGATTATCATACGACAGATCGTTCGCATTTTGTTGCATACAACTAAGATCGAATACAACAGTGCAAAATGTGTGTAAGATTTTTGTCGTACGATTTTGGAAAAATCTTCCGCTGTGCGTAGCTACGCATTTTCAATGATGTCAAATACGTGTGACCCCTGTGTCCTTCTGGTTTATTTTCGTATTTCCGAGCATGCGTGGTGTTTGTTGAATGACTTTTATCGGACGCATACTGTACTGATTACGCGATTGTTGTCCGACCGAAGTTTTCCTGTTTGTCCCTTGGGATTTGGTTGGACGGACTGTCGTGATCGGCTGTCAAAAGCTGCGTACGAACGATCAGATTATCGGACGATCTGTCCGAAAGCATCTTTTGTCGTCTGATAATCTGAACGTGTGTACGGGGCATAAAACAATCCCTTGCCTGGAGGGATGCGCATGGGGGTAGGGTTGCCACATCATCCCTTTAATCTAGGACACACATCAATTACACAGGTTCTGTGGCTGATTAAGGTGGTAATTAAACTCACTTGGTGACTTATCTGCATTAAATTAGCTTGATAACCTGTGTAATTAATATGTGTCCTGGATTAAAGGGATGATGTGGGCTGTGAGGATGACCTCTAAAGCCCCATACACACGGTCGGATTTTCGCATGGATTCTGTCCTATCGGACAATGTTGTCGAAAAATCCGACCGTGTGTAGGCACCATCGGACATTGTACGTCGGATTGTCCGACGGACAAAGTCCTATCTCCTGCTGGATAGATTTTTTGACAACAAGGTCCGATCACACCAAATCCGATCGTGTGTAGCGAATTCCGACGGACAAAGTGCTACGCATGCTCAGATCACATTACAAGACCAAAGCTATTGGCTACTAGCCTCTACGTAGTCCCGTCGTAGGCAACAAACGTCACCACGTTCAGAATGATCGCATTTTCCGACAACTTTGTCCGACCGTGTGTACGCAAAACCAACATCGGACAAAGTACGACGGACATGATCCGACGGACCTGGTCCTCGGATAATCCGCGCGTGTGTATGGGGGCTAAGGCTGCTTTCACACTGGAGCGGTGGGGGCTCTGGCGGTAAAGCGGCGCTATATTTAGCGCCGCTTTACCGGCGTTTTAGCAGCGCATTTCGGCCGCTAGCAGGGTGGTTTTACCCCCCGCGAGCGGCCGAAAAAGGGTCAATACCGCCCGCAAACCGCCGCTGCAGCGGCGTTTTGCGGGCGGGTTCGGCGCGCTCCCCCATTGTTTTCAATGGGACCGGGCGGTATAGGAGCGGTAAATATACCGCTCCTATAGCGAGCCAAAGATGTGGCTTGCAGGACATTTTTGAGCGTCCTGCAAGCGCACCGCTTCAGTGTGAAAGCCCTCGGGCTTTCACACTGAAGGAACAGCAACAGCTGTTTCGGGTCGGTTTGCAGGCGCTATTCTTAGCGCAATAACGCCTGCAAACCGCCCCAGTGTGAAAGCAGCCTAAGGCTGGATTCACACCTATGCATCTTTAGTGCTTTTTGCATTTTGCAGATTTGCACTACAGAACGTGTTTCATAGGAAACCATGTTAAATGGACTGTAGTGCAAATCTGCAAAATGCAAGGTCCATTTAACATGGTTTCCTATGAAACACGTTCTGTAGTGCAAATCTGCAAAATGCAAAAAGCACTAAAGATGCATAGGTGTGAATCAGGCCTAACTGAGAGTAGTAGTGTTACCAAACATGTTTTACTTAAAGGGGTTGTAAACCCACGTGGTTGTAAAACCACCTAGATTAAGGATTACCTGTAGGTGCAAGAAATATCTCCCAAACCTAAAAGGTTTAGGAGATATTTGCAGAAATAGCGGCACCGATGTCTACGGCGCATGAGCCGTAGACATCAGGCGCACTGAGCGTGCCGTTTCTAATAGCGATCATGCCATTAGTGGCGGCACCTGCACGCATGCGCTGGAGTGACGTCATCGCGGCTCCGGCCAGTCACAACGCTTCTTTAAATGGGGTTGGGCAGAGAGGGGATATAGAAGCAATTCAAGCTCTCTTGTTTTTTATGACATGTAATGACCTCCAGTTGACCAAGTGTGGCCACCTGGCTTATGTGTGGGAATAGGACACTCTTCAACCCCCCCACCCTTGAGCAGTGTTGGTCATCTTACTTTAAAAAAGTAATTTAGTTAAGTTACAAATTACTTCTCCCAAAAAGTAATTGCGTTAGTAACTCAGTTACTACATTGGAAAAGTAATTAGTTACTCAGCAAAGTAACTGACTTTTTTTTTTAAATATTCTATACGTGTAACTAAGGGGCGGGTCTAGTATTACTGTAACAAAGGGGCGCATTTATTATTGTTATATATCGTGTAACCAAGGAGCTGCTCTATTATTACTCTAACCAAGGGGCAGTTCTGTTATATCGTGTAAGCAAGGGGCGGGTCTATTATTATTATAGCGTGTAAGGGGCGGGTCTATTATTATTATATCGTGTAAGGGGCGGATGGCTACAGAAGAGGCGAATGTTAAATTAATGGGCAGAGCTCGATATATAACAATAATAATAAATGCGCCCCTTGGTTACAGTAATACTAGACTCGCCCCTTAGTTACACGATAGACACCCCTTGCAGAGTAGCACGAGCATCATGAGGGTACGGCATCGCCTCGTACAATTACATGTTAACTGCGCCTGCGCTGTGTAGAGTTCACTCAGAGCTGTCTAAGTTCGCCAATTTTCAGAAGCTCCATAGTCCTTCGTACTGCGCAAGCGCTGCGCCTGCGCAGTACAGGGGGTCCTTATCCGGCGGGGGAACTTTTTTGGCAGGACACCGGAATTACACTACTGCCATCTAGTGACGGTAGATGTAATTGGGGTAACTAAGCCAAAGTAATGGGAACTGAGTTACCATGAGGGGAAAAGTAAGCAGTTAGATTACTAGTTACCCTCTAAAGTATTACGTAACTCAGTTTATTTTAACTCAGTTACTTACATCACTGCCCTGAATATTTGAGAGGTGATGTTTCTACCGGGTAGGAGTTAAGTGATTTTAAAGGATCGTTTTTTTTTTTTTTTTTTTTTAAATAACATTGTCATACTTATCTCCACTGTGCAGCTCGTTTTGCACAGAGTGGTCAAGAACATCCTCTTCTGGGGTCCCCCGGCGGCTCTCCCCGCATAAGATAACACCCTAGGAGAAGGGGTTACCTTGCGGGCGTGCTCCCGAGTCCAACATTTGTGTCTATAGACACGAATGCTATACCCTATCCCCCAGCGCCCGCGTCATTGGATTTGATTGACAGCAGCCGGGACCCTTTGGAGAGAGGGACAGCGCATCCCCGCCGAGAAATATATTAACCACTTAAGCCCCGGACCAATTTGCAGGCAAAGGACCAGGCCCCTTTTTGCGATTCGGCACTGCGTCGCTTTAACTGACAATTGCGCGGGCGTGCGAAGTGGCTCCCAAACAAAATTGGCGTCCTTTTTTTCCCACAAATAGAGCTTTCTTTTGGTGGTATTTGATCACATCTGCGGTTTTTATTTTTTGCGCTCTAAACAAAGATAGAGCGACAATTTTGAAAAAAATGCAATATTTTTAACTTTTTGCTATAATAAATACCCCCCAAAAAAATATTAAAAAAAACGTTTTTTTCCCTCCGTTTAGGCCGATACATATTCTTCTACATATTTGTGGTAAAAAAAAATGGCAATTAGCGATTGATTGGTTTGCGCAAAAGTTATAGCGTTTACAAAATAGGGGATAGTTTTATAGCATTTTTATTAATGTTTTTTTTTTTTTTACTAGTAATGGCAGCGGTCAGCGATTTTTATTGTACGGCGACATTATGGCGGACACATCGGACGTTTTTGACACATTTTTGGGACCATTGTCATTTATACAGCAATCAGTGCTCTTTAAATGCACTGATTCCTGTGTAAATGACACTGGCAGTGAAGGAGTTAATCACTAGGGGGCGGGGAGGGGTTAAGTGTGTGTGTGTGTGTGTGTTTTTTAACTGTAGGGGGGCGTGGCTTGGCGTCTGATGTCACTGATTGTCTTTCCCTATAACAGGGAACAGACGATCAGTGACAGGCTCAGTAGGAAGCATGGGGAGAGGTTTGTTTACACAGACCTCTCCTCGTTCTTCAGCTCTGTGACCCGATCGCGGGACACCAGCGGCGGTCACGGAGCTCAGGACTGGGTTGCGAGCGCACCCCACAGCTGGGCACTTAAAGAGCCACGTACAGGTACATGATTGTGCCCAGCCATGCCATTCTGCCGACGTATATCGGCGTGAGGCGGTCCTTAAGTGGTTAAGGTGAAAAAAACCACGAGGGTTTACAACCCCTTTAAGGAGAGGTGTACTTTTCTGAAAGTGTATATATTGGAACACAGATCACTGGCCTCTCGCTTAGCCTCATGGAAAACAAAGCATTGTCACGTAAGATTTCTCTCTGTAATGTAACTTCATCTTTTCTGTAACTTTTCCTGTCCTACAATTTGTCCTGATCTACTGATAGCATTTGTAGGTCCATTATTGTAATACTTTGTATAATCGGTAACATCTAGGGATGAGCCGAACACCCCCCCGTTCGGCTCGCACCAGAACCCGCGAACGGACCTAAAGTCCGTGCGAGCTTTAATCAAAAGTGCTAATTTTAAAGGCTAATATGCATGTTTTTGTCATAAAATGTGTTTGGGGACCTGGGTCCTGCCCCAGGGGACATGTATCAATGCTAATTTTTTTTTTAAAAAACGGCCGTTTTTTCAGGACCAGTGATTTTAACAATGCTTAAATTGAAACAATAAAAGTGTAATATTCCTTTAAATTTCGTACCTGGGGGGTGTGTATAGTATGCCTGTGAAGGGGCGCATGTTTCCTGTGCTTAGAACTGTCCCTGCAAAAAGTGTCATTTTTGCAAGAAAAAAAGCTATTTAAAATCACTCGCGGCTAATGTGAATTGACGGCTCCCGTAACACAGAAAAAAAAAAGAGAAAAAAAAGTAATTGATAAAAAATAAAAAAAATAAAAATAAAAAAGCGTGGGGGTCCCCCCAAATTCAATAACCAGGCCTTTCAGGTCTGGGATGGATATTAAGGGGGACCCCAGCCAAAAAAAAAAAAGGCGTAGGGTCCCCCTCAAAATCCATACCAGACCCTTATCCGAGCACGCAACCTGGCAGGCCGCAGGAAAAGAGGGGGGGACGAGAGTGCCCCCCCTCCCGCCTGAACTGTACCAGGCCACATGCCCTCAACATTGGGAGGATGCTTTGGGGGTCTGAGATCCCCAAAGCACCTTGTCCCCATGTTGATGATGACAAGGGCCTCTTCCCCACAACCCTGGCCGGTGGTTGTGGGGGTCTGCCGGCGGGGGGCTTATTGGAATCTGGAAGCCCCCTTTAACAAGGGGACCCCCAGATCCCGCCCCCCCCTGTGTGAAATGGTAAGGGGGTACAAAAGTACCCCTACCATTTCACCAAAAAAGTGTCAAAAATTTTAAAAATTACAGGAGACGGTCTTTGACAATTCCTTAAAATCTTCTTTCTTCTTTCTTCATCCTTCGGTTTCTTCATCTTCTCCTTCCGTCATCTTCTTCCACCGATCCGCTTCTTCTTGCGCTGGTCTTCTCGTCCTTCTCATCCGTCATCTTCTTCCATGGCGTCGGCGTCTGTTCTTCTGTCGGGCCGCTCCTCGCAATGGGAGGCTCCCGCTGTGTGAGGCTTCGCTCCGGCTGACAGGTCTTTTATAACGTAGGGCACCTGGTGACCCTACCCCCCTCTGACGTCATGGGGAAAGCCATAAGGAATTCCCCATGACGTCCGGTGCGTCAGAGGGGGCGGGGTCACCAGGTGCCCTTCGTTATAAAAGACCTGTCAGACGCAGCGAAGCCTCACACAGCGGGAGCCTCCCATTGCGAGGAGTGGCCCAAGAAGAGACACCGACGCCATGGAAGAAGATGGGGGACGAGAAGACCAGCGCAAGAAGAAGCGGATCGGAGGAAGAAGATGATGGAAGAAGAAGATGAAAGAAGATGCCGGAAGGAGAAGATGAAGAAAGGAAGACCAGAAGAAAGAAGAAAGAAGATTTTAATAAAGGCCCTTGTCCTCATCAACATGGGGACAAGGTGTTTTGGGGGTCTCAGACCCCCAAAGCATCCTCCCAATGTTGAGGGCATGTGGCCTGGTACGGTTCAGGAGGGAGGGGGGGGCGCTCTCGTCCCCCCCTCTTTTCCTGCGGCCTGCCAGGTTGCGTGCTCGAATAAGGGTCTGGTATGGATTTTGAGGGGGACCCCACGCCATTTTTTTTGGCTGGGGTTCCCCTTAAAATCCATCCCAGACCTCAAGGGTCTGGTATGGATTTTTGCAGGGACAGTTCTAAGCACAGGAAACATGCCCCCCTTCACAGGCATACTATAGACACCCCCCAGATGTGATACTGCAATGCTGTACTAACAGCACGCACACACAAATCCCCAGAAATACAGCACATATTGTCAGCAGTCAGCAGCACGCTGACACTGAAACACAATATGCGAGGCTGCCGCGGCCTCTTATACCGTGGGGCGTGTACTAAAGCCCCTGAGCTATAATTGGCTACAGGCATCCTGCCTGTAGCCAATTATGGCTCTCCTCGCTGCCGGCGCTGTGATTGGTCAAGCATGCGGGGTCACAGTGCATGCTTGGCCAATCATCAGCCAGCATTGCACTGCGACTGGCGCAATGCATTGCGGGCCGCTCGCATCACACGAATGTAATGCGAGCAGCCAAAATAGTTCTGGGCTCGCCGAACGGGCGAACGCCCGATGTTCGATTCAAACATGGGTTCGAATCGAACACCGGGCCCATCCCTAGGAACATCTTTGTTTTAAGGTTGTATCATTTATGTTATAGTTGGTAATATCGGTTAAATACAAGTTTATTTTCTGTACAATAGTAAGTTTAAATAAATGTGACTTATTCTTTTCGCAGTTATCATTCGTTTTAATTCTATCCGTAATAGCGGCAACCTCAGTGGTTGAGTCTTATATAGATAAAAGGTTTTAATCACTTATTTTATGTATCATTAGGCGTATAAGGGAGGTAGGTAGAAATCAACATTACAGCTTCAACTGCCGTCAGTTAACCACTTCAATACAGGGCACTTTCCCCCCTTCCCGCCCAGACCAATTTTCAGTTTTCAGCGCTGTCACACTTTGAATAACAATTGCGCGGTCATACAATACGGTACCCAAACAAAATTTTTATTATTTTGTTCCCACAAATAGAGCTTTCTTTTGGTGGTATTTGATCACCACTGGGATTTTTATTTTCTGCTAAACCAATAAGAAAATACCGAAAATGTTTCTGTTTCTGTTACAAAACTTTGTAAATAAGTAAGTTTTCTCCTTCTCTGATGGGCACTGATGGGGCTGCACTGATGTCACCGATAAGGCTGCACTGATGGGCACCGATGAGGTGGCACCAATGAGGTAGCACTGATGATGGGCACTGATATGTGGCACTGGCACTGATATGTGGCACGGATGGGCATGGATGGGCACTGATAGGTGGCACCAAACAATAATGCCTGAAAATCAGTGATGCCCATTGTGGGCACATCCCTGGTGGTTTAGGGTGGCAAACCTGGTGGTGACATCCCTAATGGTCTTAGTGGTGTCCCTGGTGGTCCAGTGTGGGCATCTTCGGGCGGGGGGCTGTGCTGATAATCAATCAGCACAGACCCCCCCTGCCAGAGGAGCGATCGGCTCTCCTCTTCTACTGACAGACGTCAGTGAGGAAAAAACGATCAACAACTCTTCCTGTTTATTCTGTGATCAGCCGTGATTGGACATGGCTGATCAGGTGGTAAAGAGTCTCCGTCAGAGACTCTTTACCTGGATCGGTGTTGCGGTGTGTCAGATTGACACACTGCAACAACGGTCGCCGCGATGCGCGCCCCCGGGGGTGCGCATTGGCTTGATGTCCTGGCAACGTCATATGATGGTGGTTAAAATAGCCACCATAACATACATGGTCTGTGAAGTTGCAGAATGGAACATTAAGAGAAGTAGGTAGATAAGTCAAATTACTGCAGTTTGTAGATGCTGCTTGTATTCTAGGGATGAGCCGAACACCCCCCGGTTCGGTTCACACCAGAACTTGCAAAAAATTTGTGCGAACATGCAAACACCGTTAAAGTCTATGGGACACGAATGTGAAAAATCAAAAGTGCTAATTTTAAAGGTTTATATGCAAGTTATTGCCATAAAAAGTGTTTGGGGACCCAGGTCCAGGGCACATGTATCAATGCAAAAAAAAGCTGTGATTTTAAGAATGCTTAAAGTGAAACAATAAAAATGTAATATTCCTTTAAATATCGTGCATGGGGGGTCCCCTTAGTCTGCATGGAAAGTAGCGCATTTTCCCCATGTTTAGAAAAGTACCGCAGCAAAATGACATTGCTAAAGGAAAAATGTCATTTAAAATTGCTCACGGCTGTAATGTACTGCCAGATCCCGGCACTATACTGTACATAAAAAAAAAAATAATAAAAAAAAAAAAGCGTGGGTTAAAAAAAAACAGGCCCTTTGTGTCTGGAATGGCTATTAAGGTGAACTCCACAGCAAAAGTTTTTTTTTAAATGCCGTGGGGGTCCCCCCCAAAATCCACTCAAAGGGCCTGGTATGGATAGTGGGGAACCATGTGACGTTTTTTTCTTAATTCTGTCATAGGGCTCCCCTTAACCACTTTAATACACTATATTATATATTGTGCACTGCACTATATACCCTGCACTGTATTATATATACTACACTGAGTGCACTATATACACTGAACTGCACTATATATACTATATGGACTGCACTATATACTCTGCTGAAAAATTGGGCCTTAGGAGTTGGTGATGGCAGAACACGGTAACCAATCACAGTTACTCTTGTTGGGCACAGGAATGGGCCCTTCTGTAAAATATTATTTAAAAAATTGTAATTGCATGCCCCTGTTAAACAGAGGCAAAAACATTGGGCCTTAGGTGTTGGTGGTGCCAGAACACTGTAACCCCTCACAATTACTCTTGTTGGGTGCAGGAATGGTCCCTGCTGTTTATGTTTATATTATTTCAGAGGCTGCTTGCCCTCTTTTAGTGGCCTGTGAGCGTGTTCCTCTCCTTGGAGGCCTTCCAGACATGATGGGTATTTATCTTTTTTAAACACCACACAACACTGTATTATATACTGTGTACACCGCCTGAAGTGTACTTGAAACTGTACACACTGTATTATATACTGTGTACACCGCACACCGCCTGCACTGTGTTAGAAACTGTACACCACTGAATGCACTGTATATGTATATATATATATATATATACTATGCTGAATGCAGACTATATATAGAGTTTACACTGTATATATAGGCTAAGCTGAATGCAGAGTGTATGTATGTATGTGTGTGTATGTATATATATATATATATATATATATATATATATATATATATATATATATATATATATATATATTAGGACTGTGGAAATTAAAGATTCATTCCTTGATTAATCATTCATTTTTTTTAAACGATCAAAATTCTTTTGATCGGTACTCACCTCCGCCGGCTTCCGGGGTCTTCAGGGAGTTCCGTCAGAGGTCCGGTGACGTCCTCCCCCCTTCCCCAAGTGCCTCGGTCTGCTAACGAAGGGAAGGAGGGAGGAGTCTGGTGACCTTGAAGTTCTGATTGAACGTAGCGCGTATGGGGGGGGGAGCTACGCATGACGTCACCCGCTGCTGCCCTATGGAACTAACACGATTGTCGGCTTTACATGCTGTGTTTTTATCATCTTTATGTGAGTAGTTTGTGTTTGAACACAAAAATTAAATCTTATACTTAAGCGGTGAGCACTTAGATATTTTCTTTCTACACATGACCTGGCATCCTTGCTGAGATCTAAGGAGACGTGAAAGAAGTTTATGGTCCATGTTAACCCTTTTGACACCCGCTTGCATGATCACCTGTTTGCACAGGGGTCCATGCCATAAGGTGAGAGTGATTAGTTAGACCGGAGGTGGAGGGATTGTCACGCTACTGTGGAAAACAAAATTACTTACGTCAGTGCTACAGTTTGAATTTAAAACGTTTTTATGTGAACTGTTAAAGCGGGACTGTACTGAAAAATTTTTTTTTTAAAAGCCAGCAGCTACAAATACTGCAGCTGCTGACTTTTAAAAAATGGACACTTACCTGTCTCCCAGTTCCAGCGATGTCGGCAGCAGAGGCCGATCGATCGCTCGGCTCTCTGCTGTTGCCGGCGCCATTCTCGATAAGGGAATCAGGAAGTAAAGCCTGCGGCTTCACTTCCCGCTTCCCTACTGCGCATGCGCGAGTCGCGCAGCGCAATGAGAATCTTCAGCGCTGTCTGTCGGGACACGTCTGTGTCCTGGCAGACAGCGCGCCGGGACAGGAAGCTGCGTAAACTCCCGTGGGAGTTTATGCCCGGAAGTGGGTGCAGATACCTGTCTTAGACAGGTATCTGCACCCCCCCCCCCCTGAAAGGTGCCAAATGTGACACCGGAGGAGGGGAGGGTTCCGAAAAGCGGGAGTTCCACTTTAGGGTGGAATCCCGCTTTAAGTCATGGATTGTGTAACTAGTGTCGGGTGATTGTATATAGTGTATACCACATTTACCACTGACTAATGCAGAGTTGCAATGCAAGGAGATCAGCTAAAAGTAGTTAGATCTGTATGTGTATGTGTGTTATAATTAATCGAAATTAGTCGATTAATCGATTTAACCGCTTCCCAACCGCCTAACGCAGATATACTGCGGCAAAATGGCATGGGGAAAGGAAAAATCACGTGCCTGTACGTGATCCTATAAATGCCTGCCCGTGGGTCGCGTGACCCCGGCCGCGAGACCAGCGGACCCGATCGCCGCTGGTGTCCCACGATCGGGTTACGGAGCTGAAGAACGGGGAGAGGTATGTGTAAACAAACCTCTCCCCGCGCTTCCTACTGTCTGTCATTGATTGGCTGTTCCCGGTCATCGGGAAAGCCGATCAATGATGTCAGACGTCAGCCCCGCCCCCTAATGTAAAAAAACACACACACACACGTCACAGCCCATAACCCCTCCCCTCCCCCTAGTGGTTAACCCCTTCACTACAACTGTCATTTATACAGGAATCAATGCATTTAAATAGCATTGATTGCTGTATAAATGACAATGGTCCCAAAAATGTGTCAAAAATGTCCGATGTGTCCGCCATAATGTCGCAGTCACAATAAAAATCGCTGATCGCCGCCATTACTAGTAAAAAAAAAAAATATTAATAAAAATGCTATAAAACTATCCCCTATTTTTTAAACGCTATAACTTTTGCGCAAACCGATCAATAATCGCTAATTGCGTTTTTTTTTACCAAAAATATGTAGAAGAATACGTATCGGCCGAAACTGAGGAAAAAAAACGTTTTTTTATATATTTTTTAGGGATATTTGGGCGCATGGAAGAAAACCATCAGGCCTTCAGGAAGAAACTCAAGACCTACCTCTTCTAGAAGCTCGACAACCAAACGCCAATACAGCGCCTTGAGGCGATTCAGTTCGCATTGTAGCGCTATACAAGTTATTCATTCATTCATTCATTCATATTTATTATAACAAAAAGCAAAAAATATAGCATTTTTTTCGAAAT
Source organism: Lithobates sylvaticus (assembly GCA_028564925.1). Taxonomy (NCBI): domain Eukaryota; kingdom Metazoa; phylum Chordata; class Amphibia; order Anura; family Ranidae; genus Lithobates; species Lithobates sylvaticus. The sequence continues at coordinate 400,956,194 of CM053026.1, forward strand.
TGTCGCTTTATTTTTGTTTATAGCGCAAAAAATAAAAACCGCAGGGGCGATCAAATACCACCAAAAGAAAGCTCTATTTGTGGGAAAAAAAGGACGCCAATTTTGTTTTGGAGCCACATCGCACGACCGCGCAATTGTCAGTTAAAGCAACGCAGTGCCGAATCGCAAAAAGGGGCCTGGTCCTTTGGCTGCCAATTGGTCCGGGGCTGAAGTGGTTAAAAAAAAAAATCGATGAATCGAACATGAAAATTTTAATCAGTAACAGCCCTAATATATATATATATATATATATATATATATATATATATATATATACACAGTATCTCACAAAAGTGAGTACACCTCTCACATTTTTGGAAATATTTTATTATATCTTTTCATGTGACAACACTGAGGAAATGACACTTTGCTACAATATAAAGTAGTGAGTGTACAGCTTGTATAACAGTGTAAATTTGCTGTCCCCTCAAAATAACTCAACACACAGCCATTAATGTCTAAACTGCTGGCAACAAAAGTGAGTACACCCCTAAGTGAAAATGTCCAAATTGGGCCCAAAGTGTCAATATTTTATGTGGCCACCATTATTTTCCAGCACTGCCTTAACCCTCTTGGGCATGGAGTTCACCAGAGCTTCACAGGTTGTCCTCGTGCACTCCTCCATGATAACATCACTGAGCTGGTGGATATTAGAGACCTTGCGCTTCTCCACCTTCCGTTTGAGGATGCCCCACCGATGCTCAATAGGGTTTAGGTCTGGAGACATGCTTGGCCAGTCCATCACCTTTACCTTTGGCTTCTTTAGTAAGGCAGTGGTCGTTATCATCGAATACTACCCTGCGGCCCAGTCATCCAAAGGGAGGGGATCATGTTCTGCTTAAGTATGTCACTGTACATGTTGGCATTCATGGCTCCCTCAATGAACTGTAGCTCCCCAGTGCCAGCAGCACTCAGACTAAGGACACTCCCACCACCATACTTGACTGTAGGCAAGACACACTTGTCTTTGTACTCCTCACCTGGTTGCCGTGACACACGCTTGACACCATCTGAACCAAATAAATTTATCTTGGTCTCATCAGACCACAGGACATGGTTCCAGTAATCCATGTCCTTAACTGCTTGTCTTCAGCAAACTGTTTTCGGGCTTTCTTGTGCATCATCTTTAGAAGAGGCTTCCTTCTGGGATGACAGCAATGCAGACCAATTTGATGCAGTGTGCGGCGTATGGTCTGAGCACTGACAGGCTGAACCCCCATCCCTTCAACCTCTGCAGCAATGCTGACAGCACTCATATGTCTATTTCCCAAAGACAACCTCTGGATATGAAGCTGAGCATGACGCTGTGCACTCAACTTCTTTGGTCGGCCATGGTGAGGCCTGTTCTGAGTGGAACCTGTCCTGTTAAACCAATGGCCACCATGCTGCAGCTCAGTTTTAGGGTTTTGGCAATCTTCTTATAGCCTAGGCCATCTTTATGTAGAGCAACAGTTCCTTTTTTCAGATCCTCAGAGAGTTCTTTGCCATGAGGTGCCATGTTGAACTTCCAGTGACCAGTATAAGAGAGTGAGAGCGATAACACCAAATTTAACACACCTGAGACCTGTAACACTAATGAGTCACATGACACTTGGGAGGGAAGATTGCTAATTGGGTGCAATTTGGGCAGTTTCACTTAGGGATGCACTCACTTTTGTTGCCAGTGGTTTAGACATTAATGGCTGTGTTGAGTTATTTTGAGGGGACAGCAAATGTACACTGTTATACAAGCTGTACACTCACTACTTTACATTGTAGCAAAACATAATTTCTTCAGTGCTGTCATATGAAAAGATATAATAGAATATTTTCAAAAATGTGAGGGGTTTACTCGCTTTTGTGAGATACTGTATATATTAACCACAACCACAACACTGCCTGAAGTTTGCATGTTCTCCCTGTGCCTGCGTGGGTTTCCTCCGGGTACTCCGGTTTCCTCCTCACACTCCAAAGACATGCTGGTAGGTTAATTGGCTTCTGTCCAAAATTGGCCCTAGTATAGGAATGGGGACCTTGAAATGTGGGCTCCTTGAGGGTAGGGACTGATGTGAGTGTGCAATGTACAATGTACAGGGATAGGGACAATTGTAGACATGCACCCACTCACTCAGGTTGAACTGGATGGACTGGTGTCTTTATTCAACCTTACTAACTATGTAACTATGTATGTAACTATGTAACTAGTCTGACTGTATATATAGATCAAATACACTGCCACTAACTAACCTGCCTGCCTAATCTAGGTCAATCTCTCTATCTCCATCCACTATAACACACTATATGAGCGCTGTGTAAGCAGCCTTATATAGTGTGGGGCGTGGAGTTAGCCCCCCTGAGCCATGATTGGCCAAAGGCACCCTGCTGTGATTGGCCAAAGCATGCAGGTCAGGTGTATGCTTTGGCCAATCATCATACAGCAATGCACTGTACTTTGTTGTCTCTTCCTGGGTCTGGGGAGTGTGCGCACGCTGCCCGCGACCCGCTCTCGCTTTGATTGGACCATTATGCCTTTTCCCTTGCAGGTCTGCAAAAAACAAAACAAAAACGTCAGCGGGTATACAACCGCTTTAAGATATGTGGAGATCTCTGCATTGCCAGCGGGATCCGTGAGTAACCACTACAGCCTGAAAAATTGGATCATTGTATTGACTGTCTATGGGAGTTTACCTGCATGGTGCGGGAAGCCTTGTATGTGGCTGCTTTGAATATACCTGTGAATATCTGTGAGGTAACATTACGTGGATTTGCAGCGTCCAAGGGCTTACACTATCTATCTGGTTATGGACATATATCTCTGTCTTTATCATTGCACTTTAAAATGTCAGGATGGAGAGCGGGGGTGTGACCGGATGTGAGAGGTGTGAGGAGTGGGACGTGATGAGTGTTGGTGAGGAGTGAGAGACCGTCCGGGACTGCCCGTGTGATCCACCCCCACCCTCCCTCGATATGCTGAGAAGCTTGGGCGACCTCCTCTCCTTAACAACACTATAGCCCTGGTGGTGTGAAGGCCGGGCCCCATGAGGATTCACGGATATTGCCGAGAAGAAGTCCTTGTGAGTCGGCTGGGACTCGGCTTTGTCTTCATAGAAGGCGCTGAAGGTGACGTCACACGCCGTCTATCACACGCCACTCGTGGTGTCTGGAGCGCAGAGAGGGAGCTCGCCACGAGCACCGGGCGGCTCTCCTGAGGGTCCCCCGTATGTGGGAAAGACTGACGGGGTACGCCCGGGCATGCACGGCAGTACACTGGAGGCAATTACTGGGAAGCCCAAGCAGAATCAACACAGCAACCCGCCACAGTCTCTACAGCCTTCCGAAGCCGCGCAAATGACAGGGGGCGTGAGTACCCCAAGCACTATAAACTTAAGATTATGTGAGGAGCCATGAACATGCTTAAAGACGCGGACTTCATGTGACATACAGTCCTATGCTATATTTATGAGACAAAACGGATGATTTTTTCTTAAAAACGTGGTAGTTACTTATAAGGGAGAAGGAGAGGGAGGAAGGGAAGGAGGGGAATAGAAAAGAAAGTGTGGTGTCTGGAGACCTAGCGTGGAATGTCCCAAGGCCTACTGAGGTCAATTTAGAGACTGAGTGCTGGACATTGCTGGGATGGGCCCTGGGGATATGCCCGACCGGTCTGATGACCTTTGATACGGTGCTGTGTTACGGTCTGTGTGTTATTTTCTTTCCTTCCTTGTGCTACTGACTAAACAGGGCCCTGTACTGGATTAAAATGCATGAAGAGGATTGAAGCGATTTTGAACTTTGAACAGAGGCCTGGAGGTAAGCACTGGGGGGACGAAGCATATGCAGTAGCAGCCTTTGTATAGGCAAAACACACTATTTTTTTCATCATAAAACAGCTTGACCCTTTAACATATATTCCATGCTCAGCAAGCGAGCCCTGGAGGATATGCCGCATCAGGAGGGGGCTCAGAAAACCCACTCAGCTAAAGAAAAAGCAAACCAAGCCGATGCTGCTGCGGCGAAACTTGAGCGTTTTGCTCATGCAACCCAGTCCCTGATTAGTGGCCCCGATCAAACATCTACAGTACAAACTAAACACCAGGGGGTATTACCCGAGAGAAGAAGTAGTAGCCAGCTAACTGCTAACTCTGCAACCCTAGCTGCTGGCAGATAATAAGGGACAAGGAGCAAACAAGGCACCACAAACTGTATCAAATTTAATAGAGGGCGCTATGGTTGGAGAAGGGGAACCTACACTACGTGATATCCTTAGTGCCGTTAATGCCTGTAAAGACTCCATATCTAACTTGGACAATCAGTTAAACAGCATTAAAAATTAGCTACTTACCATAAATCAAGTGTTGAGCAATACAGTAGAAAGGACCACAGTACTTGAAGGGAGACTAAACTTGGTGGAAGATGAGCTTTTGTCGATGCAACAAAAGGTAGCGGGACTTCAGAAACAAATCGCCTTACAAGCCTCCAAACTTGATGAAATTGAGAATAGAAGCCGGCGCAACAATGTATGCCTAATAGGACTACCTGAGAAGAGCGAGGGCCCTAATCCAATAACTTTCTTAGAAGGCTGGTTTAGGGAGACCTTTGGGGCCTCTACTTTTACGCCACACTTTGCGATCGAGAGGGCTTATCGAGTCCCTTCCAGGCTTAGACAACCCGACGACCGCTCCAGACCACTGATTATGAAATTTTTAAACTATAATGACAAGGTGACTTTATTACGGAAGGCTAGAGAAATGGGTGAGGTGCTCTTTAATGGGTTCAGGATTTCATTTTATCAAGACTTTTCACCTGATCTCCAGAAGCTAAGGGCAGAGTTTATACCAATAAAGCTCACCTTACAGAAGTACAGGATTACATATGCTCTGCTGTACCCAGCACGCTTACGGTTAACGGCTCTGGGATCAACTCTGTTCTTCAATACACCAGCTGAGGTCGAGAAGTGGGTGGATGAACATAAAAATTACTTTTAACCACTTCAATACAGGGCTTTTAAACACCCTTCCTTACCAGAGCACTTTTTGCGATTCGGCACTGCGTCACTTTAACTAACAATTGCGCGGTCGTGCGACGTTACACCCAAACAAAATTGACGTCCTTTTTTTCCCACAAATAGAGCTTTCTTTTGGTGGTATTTGATCGCCCCTGCGGTTTTTATTTTTTGCGCTATAAACAAAAGAAGAGCGACAATTTTGAAAAAAAAACACAATATTTTTTACTTTTTGCTATAATAAATATCCCATTTTTTTTTTTAAAAACGATTTTTTTCCTCAGTTTAGGCCGATACGTATTATTCTACATATTTTTGGTAAAAAAAATCGCAATAAGCGTATATTGATCGGTTTGCGCAAAAGTTATAGCGTCTACAAAATAGGGGATAGATTTATTGAATTTTTTATTTTTTTTTTACTAGTAATGGCGGGGATCTGCGATTTTTTTTTCGTGACTGCGACATTGCGGCGGACACTTCGGACACTTTTGACACATTTTTGGAACCATTCACATTTACACAGCGATCGTTGCTATAAAATTGCAATGATTACTGTGTAAATGTGACTGGCAGGGAAGGGGTTAACACTAGAGGGCGCTGGAGGGGTTAATGTGTTCCCTAAGCGACGTGATTCTAACTGTAGGGGGAGGGGACTTAAGGGGAGGAGACCGATCATGTGTTCCTCCGTACTGGGACCACATGATCGGTCTCCTCCCCGCTGACAGGACGTGGGGCTGTGTGTTTACACACACAGCTCCACGGTCCCGCCCGGTCCCGTTGTTTTAACGGGCAATCGCGGGTGCCCGGCGAACATCGCGGCCGCCGGGCACTCGCACCGGGTCCCGAGCGATGCCGCGGGCGCGCGCGCGCCCCCCAGGCGGCCGGGAACCCGAGGACGTCATATGACGCCCACCCAGGATGGTAGATCCACCTTGTGGGCGTCATATGACAGCGGGCGGTGCTGAAGCGGTTAAGAAGGCCATACCTATGCCTGGAAGGGAATTGAGAACTTTTCCCTCGCCCCCTTTTTTTTATTTTTATTTTTTTTTGAAGGGGAAGATTATAGTATTATTCTTGCATCACCTTTTTTTTTTTTTTTTCTTTTTTGATTATTATTATAAGTTTTTGTGAGTTGAAAGGCACAATTTTGACAATAGCACTTTAAAAATCATGATTAGCACTGTTTAAAAGTATTTGTCTTGCACATTGAGTATACAAGGATTGAGAAAGCCATGAGCATGTAATTTGTATCACAATTTAGGAAGGGGGGAAGAAAGGGGTCCTTTTTTTTTTCTTTCCCCTTTCTCTTCTCTCTGCTGCTTACTACCACAAGTTCCTGCGAGTTGAATAGCATTTCAAAAATTGCGATTAGCATTGCCCAAAAGGATTTGTTTTTCCATATTGATCATGTAGGGAGTGAGAAAGCTATTAGCATGTAACTTGTATTATAAGTTAGGAGGGGGAAAGGAGAGAGAAAAGAATGCGGGGGGGGGGGGTTTCCTTTTTTTTTTTTTTTTTTCTTTCTTCTTCTCTGTTGTTCACTACCACAAACTTTTGTGAGTTAAAAAACACAACTTTGATAATAGCACTTTAAAAATTGTGGCCAGTATTGACCACAAGTATTTGTTTTGCATATTGAGCACATACGAAATGTAATAGCCGTAAGTATGTTATTGGTGATATGAAAATTGCATATTTGATAATCACGGCTATGGGATAGAACTGCTTGGGAGTTAGACAGTGTGGGGGAGGGTGGGGGGGGGACACCGGGTGGTTGTTGGTAGGAAGTGAATGGATAGGTCACAGGTGAAACCCCTGGGGGAGGCCCAGTGGGGTGGGGGATGGTCGAGATGGGGAGGGGGGTGGGGGAGAGAGGTCGCTCGCCACTGTTATTTGAGACACATATCAAGGCAAGGATGCATGAGGGGGGCATCGGGGCCCCTGGGGGGGACGGGGAGGGGACAGGGGACCACTGAGGATATTGTTGGTCCCCTCTCCCCTCTCTGCCTCCCTGTTGGTCTGGGGCTCCCCTTCTTCTTTTTTTTTTTCTTTTTCTTTCCTCACCGGTTGACCCATGCAGGAGAGTATAGTAAATATTATATCATGGAATATCCGGGGCCTGGGTGATAGGGGAAAGAGCCACTATCTTGACGGCACTAGATGCAAGGGGCCGAGCCTCTTGTTTCTACAGGAGACACATTTAACCCAGGAAACAACCCAACAACTTATTAGTCGAAAGTTCCAAGCCCAATACCATTCAACTTACTTCTCATATTCTAGGGGAGTGAGTATCTTGGTTGGAAGGGGGGTCCTCTTCTCCTGTACTGAGTCTTGTTTGGATGATCAGGGCCGATATGTTTTCTTGTCTTGTCAGATTGGCTCCCAAGTTTATATATTGGCCAATATCTATATACCCCCTCCCTTTAAGATGGAAGTCTTGTATAGGCTGCTGGAGTTTGCTTTAAATAAACCTGGTATCCCAATTATAGCAATGGGTGATTATAATGAAGTGCTAAACAGGAACCTGGATAGATTTCCAACCCCTGCTATCTCTAAGACTTTAGGATATACTCGGCTATGGCGATTTTTGACCGAGATTGGTCTTACTGATCTCTGGCGAATACGCCATCCACAAGCAAGAAAATATTCTTGTTTTTCATGTTCCCATCGCACCCTCTCAAGAATTGACATGGCTTTGGGAAATGGGGAGGCAACCTCATTGGTTAAGGAAATAGAGTATGGGCCAAGAGGGGTCTCGGACCACTCCACGCTGACGCTTGCCCTAAGTATGGGGAATAGACCCCGCCTTAGGGAATGGAAGATCAACCCGTGCTGGCTAGAACTGATTGAACACCTGAGTCAATTGGCAGACGGGATGAACGAATTTATACAAATTAATACAGGTACGGCGTCGCCTGGGGTGGTCTGGGACGCCTTGAAAGCCTATACTAGAGGGCTAGTAATTCAGGGAGTGGCAGTAGTTAAGAGGAAGTCAAGGGAGGATGAGCAGGGAAGTAGGAATGAGGTGTCTCAGGCAGAAAGACGGTATGTTGAAAATCCAACCCCTGACAACGAGAAGGAATGGTTAAATAAGCAGCAAATATACAAAATGGCACTCATCCAGAGGGCTGAGAATAGGCAAATTTTCCAGCGCCAGTTCTATTTTGGAGAGGGAGAGAGGGTGGGACGAATGCTCTCATTACTGACTAAAGTTAACAATTCCTCTATGATGATTTCAGTGATTAAGGGACCGGATGGAGTCCCTGTTACTGCCTCAGTAGAGATAATGATTGCCATTAGTAATTATTATAAAGCTTTGTATAAATCTACCAGAGGCAAGGACAAGAGGGCTGCAGCAGAATTTTTGCAGCAGATAACAACCCCAACCCTCTCTGAGCAAGATAGAATGAATCTAGAAGCACCAATAACTACAGAGGAGCTTAGATGTGCAGTTGTAGCAATGCCTAACCAAAAAGCCCCGGGCCCAGATGGGCTCCCGATAGAACTATATAAACGTTACGCTAACATTCTGTTGCCGAGGCTGCTAGAAACGTTGAGATGGTCATTAGATACGGGTACACTGCCCGTCTCGATGCTAGAGGCTAATATAACTTTAATATTGAAGGAGGGGAAGGACCCCCAGGAAGTCTCCTCTTACCGCCCAGTTTCATTGTTGTGTTCAGATATTAAGATTTTGGCCAAGGTCCTAGCTAACCGGTTAAATAAATGTATCCATAAATGAATACACCCAGACCAGTCTGGCTTTATCCCCGGCAGATCAACCAGCACCAACATTAGGAGAGTCTTTTTAAATATGCAAATACCAACAGATAACTATAGCCCCAAGGCCATACTAGCTTTGGACGCTGCTAAAGCTTTCGATAGCTTGGAATGGGACTACCTATGGCTGGTGCTGGATCGATTTGGGTTTGGGCCTCTATTTATGGCATGGGTCAAACTGCTCTATAATGGACCTAGAGCTAAAGTTAGAGTGGGCAGTGAATATTCTGACATATTTCAACTAGAGAGAGGGACGAGGCAGGGATGCCCCCTCTCCCCTCTCCTCTTCGTCCTGGCAATGGAACCCCTGGCGATCCTGACGAGAACTCGTCCGGATATCCAGGGATTCCGGCGCCGGACGGGGGAGGATAAGATTGCATTATTCGCGGACGATGTCCTGTTTTTTATTGGAGATATGAACTCCACGCTTAAGAATGTGATAAGTATGGTGGGGGAGTTTGGACGACACTCCGGTTTGGTTATAAACTGGAGTAAGTCAGCTCTACAGCCGCTGGCAGGGCCCAAAAACCAACCACTACCAGTAATCCCTTCCCTGGAGATAGTGACCAAGCTAAAATATCTAGGGGTTTGGATTTCAGGTGATATACGGCAATATACTAGTGACAATCTAGCCCTTCTGCTGGTGAAATGGAAGCAAAAGGTAGATATATGGTCCCGACTTCCCCTATCCGTGGCAGGGCGCTGCGGATTGATCAAGATGATCTGGCTCCCGCAGGTACTTTACGTGCTGCATAATTCACCAATTTGGATTACCCAAAAATGGTTTAAAAAGATTGAATCCTTGTTTAGAGATTTAGCTTGGAAGAAGGGGAAAGCACGGATCGGCTTGGAGACACTGCAGCTCCCTGTCAGGGAGGGAGGAATGGCAATCCCCCACCCAAGGTTATACTTCTTGGCAGCACAACTCCAGCATTTAGTGAGGGATAGAATGCTGGAAGGAGGGAGTCCTAGTAATCAATTGGCCATCTTGGGAGCCTCCCACAACTTGTTAATAGAGGTGTTGGAGGCGGACTCATTTGTCCAGAAAGGCCCAACGATGGTTTTGATGAACAAATTGTGGCGGGCAGTCAAGCTGATGCTGGGCTATGGGGGAGTGAGTGCGCTCACTCCCCTTTGGAACAACAGGAATCTGCCTGAAATATCCGGCATAGAAAGACCCCGAGAATGGGGTAGGCAGGGGATCGGCCGCCTGGCGCAGCTGTATGAGGGTAATCAGTTCAAGTCATTTGAAGAACTCAAGCGAGAATTTAATATCCCAAACAGCACGTTCTATAAGTATCTGCAGGTCAGACATGGAGTAAAGGCCCAATTTGGCTCATTAACCATTGAATGGGTGAGGACCCCTTTTTTCAATAAATTGCTTGAAATAGGACCAGCAAGGAGACTGATCTCTAAGCTTTATGCTGAGTTGGCTGATAGAACTATGAGAAAGAAAGGCCCGGATAGGAGTAGAGCAGGATGGGAACAGGACATAGGGCCAATGACCTCTAAACAATGGGCCAAGATTCTGGAACAGGGAAGCCTGGTTTCAATATCCCCTTCACAAAGGCTATCCCATTTACTCCTCATCTACAGAGCTTACTACACACCCCCAAAAATGTTTAAAGCGGGATGGTACTGGGAAAAAAAAAAAAATTTAAAGCCAGCAGCTACAAATACTGCAGCTGCTGACTTTTAATAAATGGACACTTACCTGTCCCTGGTTCCAGCGATGTGGGCAGCAGAGGCCGATCAATCGATCGGCTCTCTGCTGCTGCCGGCGCCATTCTCAGTGAGGGAATCAGGAAGTGGCTTCACTTTCCGGTTCCCTACTGCGCATGCGCGAGTCGCGCAGCGCAATCAGAATCGTCAGCGATGTCTGCCGGGACACGTGTGTGTCCCGGCAGACAGCGCGCCAGGACAGGAAGTGGCGTAAACTCCCGTGGGAGTTTATGCCCGGAAGTGGGTGCAGATACCTGTCTTAGACAGGTATCTGCACCCCCCTCCCCCCTGAAAGGTGCCAAATGTGACACCGGAGGGGGGGAGGGTTCCGAAAAGCGGGAGTTCCACTTTAGGGTGTAATCCCGCTTTAAATTTGGTAGGCAATCCAAAGACAAATGTCCCAGATGTAAGGCCTCGGGAGATCTGATACATATGATATGGAGGTGTCCTAAACTATTTAGATATTGGTCTGAGATTATACAAAAAGATAAATAGAGTTTTTGGCATCACATTGGAACCAGAGGCTGAGACCTGTGTCTTGGGAAGTTTCAAGGAGGGGGGAGCCCCTCCATTAACAAGGATAGCTGTTATTAGATGCTTATACCAGGCCCGGCATCTAATAGCGCAGAACTGGCAGACAAAGACTCCCCCTTCATCTCAGGTATGGGCCGAGTATATTAATTCTATGATATGGTGTGAGAGGGCTATGTTAGTTAGACAAAATAACCTAAAGAAGTTTACAGGACTATGGAGTCCATGGTTAAGTGAGATGGGATGCCCTGGATGGAGAAACAACCCCTTCCTGTGCATGGGTACCCTGGACGATAATGTGGTCCTTAAGCCATCGAGTACAGTGGGGCAGAGGGTCCTGGTGCCTACCCTTCTTCCGCTCTCTTCGACCGTGAAGATACCAGTGTCGCGCGACGGGGGGCGGGGGGGGGGGGTTGGGAGATGGGTATAGGTTGGGGAAAGCAATATTTAAATTCTGGTTCCCTTGTTGTTTGGGCAATGGGGTAACATGCCCGTGTAAAATTTGTCACTTGTCCTCTCTTTCCCTTTTCCACCTATCAATATTTTTCAATAAAAATGGAAACTTTGTTATGCGAAATCAAATAAAGGGGAAGGGAGAATTATGAAGTTTAAAAGGGGGAAAGAGGAGAGACGGGGGGTAGGGCAAAAACAAGAAATAGGGAAAGGTATAGGCTGCTGAAAGCTGCACAAATAACCGGAGAGTAAATAAGTTACACAGCACCCATTTGTTATGTAACATTCCAAGAAACAAAATGTTTATTGTACTGTCCGACATAAACTGTGTATGAAATTTATAAGTGTAATTTGTAAAAACTTTTCAATAAAAAATTATTTAAATCAAAAAAAAAAAAATATCAGGATGGAAGCATCAGGGACTAATTAATATTGGAGAATCAACACACCAGTCTGTGAAAGAGTATTTTTTACCACCCCCCCCTTTTTTTGGATTAACTATTTTTTCATTGTGACCAACTTAATGTGTTTTTTTACCTTATGCCGCGTACACACGATCGGAATTCGCGTCGGGAAAAACTGACGTTTTTTCCGACGGAATTCCGCTCAAGCTGTGTTGCCTACACACGATCACACCAAATTCCGACCGCCAAGAACGCGGTGACGTCCACCACGTACGACGAGACCATAAAAGGAAAGTTCAGCACCACATACGGCACCCGTTGGGCTCCTTCTGCTGATCTCGTGTTTATCGCGTGTTAGTAGAAGTTTCGTTATAGACGATTCGTGCTTTTCAGACTTTTGTGCTTCACATCGTTCCTGCTCTACAGTTTGTGCTTGTCGGTGCGTATCTGCTTATCAGTGCGTGCAGTCAGTTCGCATTTGTTTGTCTTTGCGGCCTATATATTTATATATAGTACGCTTTGATTTTCAGTGCTTATTGTCCGCTCGTTGCTTGATTTGCATTTCGTTCTTTCAGGCCTTGCTGTTTATCAGTGCTTTCTTTAGTCCGTTCTGACCAGCCGACCGTTTAGAAGCGATGTTGCGTGTACATACTCATCGTAGAGTTCGTGCTGTGCGGGGGCTTGGGGTTCTTACTTTGACACAAGCCCAGTCCATGAACAGGGCGAGGAGGAGTTCGTGGACCAAGAATTGGTTGCTCCAGCGTGACCAATTCTTGCACATGCCTCGGCTTCGTGAGATCCGTGAGAATAATCCTGATGATTTCAGAAATTATCTCAGGATGACGGATCCCATTTTTCACCATCTGTTGGCTTTGCTGTCCCCTTATATTGGCAGGCAGGATACCTGCATGCGGCAAGCCATCACTGCGGAGCAGAGGTTAGTTGCCACGTTGAGGTACTTGGCGACAGGGAGAAGCCTTCAGGACCTCAAGTTCTCGACAGGCATCTCCCCCCAGGCTCTGGGGATCATTATTCCAGAGACCTGTTCTGCCATCATCCAGGTCCTGCAGAAGGACTATATGAGGGTAAGTTTTATCCTTTAACATCACATTCTATGTATTTACTGTTTGCTAATGTATTGTATTTCTTTCCTCGTTCCCTAATTACCAGGATTTCAATATGCTGTAATATGCTGTGCCCCTTTGTCCTCATGCATGTTGGATTTTTGTACGTTCCTTTTTTGTCCTTCATGCATATTTGCCTTCACTAACCCCCCCAGCATGCTATCCGGGGCCCATATACTCCTATAGTCTAGTCACTTAACAATGTATTTTGTCAGCTCCATTGTAATGCTTTACCCTAAACACCCCCTAAAATGTGTACAAATGTTATAGTTGTCCTTAAATTCAGAGTGCCTGAGGCTTTGTTTTGTGGTGCCCAAAATCTTTTGGGAACCCTCCCTCCCCCCAACTGCTCAGTCAGCTGATACCAATCCTCTATCTGCTGACTTTGCCAAACCCAATACAAATTATATCTACCTCTATAGTGGTCATATTTATGGATGAATTTTTCAAAGCATGTAGTGCCAGGGCCTCAATACTTTCAAATGCTACTGTTTTAATTGTTCTTCTCCTGTTATTATTGTGATAGGTAATAGCAGAATCAAAAAATGTGCTTCCATTTTTTTTTTTTTTTTAGGCCACTTCTTCTTACCTGTCCAGTGGGCTGCCAATAGTGTAATGAAGGAGGGGCTGGCCAAACTATCACACATTACTTTGTTACTCCATTACGTAGTGGAGAGGGTGGTTACCTGTCCAAAACATACCTCCCCCCTAAAATATTTACAAGGGGCCATCAGAGGGGGGAGGAATCTGATAAGTGGACCTTATATTTTAGCCTTTAAATACTACAAGAAATGTTATACTGATGTTTGCCAACAATGTTTGTGTATAATCTGCTTGTAATGTTTATTATCAAATGTACTAATTATATTTTTCTTGTTTGACTCCACAGTTTCCTTCCACGCCACAGGAATGGCAGACTGTGGCCTCCCAGTTTGCCCAGCGGTGGGATTTTCCTAACTGTGGAGGGGCAATCGATGGGAAGCACGTCCACATCGTCCCACCACCCCATTCGGGGTCATACTATTTTAATTATAAGAGGTTCAATAGTATGGCGGTGGTGTCGGCGACCTATGAGTTTATATATGTGGATGTGGGGAGGAATGGCCGGATGTCGAATGGAGGAATCTTTTGCTGGACCGAGTTCTACCGACATCTCGAGAGTGGTGGCTTGGGATTGCCACCCCCGGAGGAGAATGTCGAAGGACTCCCATTTGTGTTCGTCGCAGATGAGGCTTTTGGTTTGGGAAACCATCTGATGAGACCATTCCCCCAGAGGACCCTCACCCCGGAGAAGAGGGTATTTAATTACCGGCTGGCGGTTCCGCCTATTTCAAACGGCCATTAATATGGCGGAATACAAACTTAACACCATTGTGGTATCATGTTGCATCTTGCACAACTTTTTAAAAAGGACCAACCCCAATTATGTGGTTACACTTGGGCCTGACACTGGACTTCAATCCCTGACATCTCTGGAAGCGGCCCCTCCTGGCTTGCCCCCCCAAAGCACCGTGAAGTGCGCCAAAATTATTCCGAATATTTTTCGGGGAGGGGGGCCATTGCTTTGCCAGCACTTTTGGAATAAATTTTACCTTTATTTATCTTTAAAAATCTTGCTTTGAATTTCCTGCTTGTGTTTCTTTTTTGGGTCTCCTAGTGCACTTGTAGTGCCAAGTGGTTTGTACATTATTATCTAAACACCCATTGTCACTGTAAACACCAATTTCAACACAAAAAATGGTATTGATCATTGAAAGAAGAAGCCACACATTGTTGAGTAAAAATTTTTTTTTTTACTCCATACACATGTGTTTTTTTTTTGTTTTTTTTACAAAAATAACAAGTTTTGCATTTTCACCCCAAAAAATTGTGGTTACGTTACATAAACAGCCATGTTTACAAACACAACATACACAACTCTGGAAAATAACAAAGTTCAACGTAGAAAAACTTTTTAAGCCAAGATCACACATTACATTGTCCAAAATGTGTGGATCTTGCCTTCATCAGCCTAATTTTGAAGATGCACACAAATTGTGAGGCAAACTGGGGATTTACATCCTGATCCCATTCCTAATGTCAACATGTGCTATCTCCCATCATGGGGGATCAATGTATGTGTTTTGGGGGTGCAACCCCTTCCTCTCACTGACTTGAGTTTTGAGGAAGGGGTTGCAGGCACAAAACGCGTACATTGATATCCCCTGATGACAGATAGCACATGTTGACATACTGTGTGCATCTTCAAAAGTAGGCTTTTTAAAATGTTGTACAATTTAAAAAAACAAAATGGTGGCAATTTTTGAGAAAATTATATTCTTCCAAGGACATCAATCATGTTTTTAAGTTTAACTTCAATGTCCCTATTTTTTTGCGAATAATCTCTAAATCCTGACTACACCACATGATGTCCTGGATTAGCCTTTGGGCACTGTCACTGGTGAAATGATCTGATTGTTCTTCCACAACCTGTACTTCACCTAAAAATAAAAAAAAACACACCATGTATTATAAATAGGCAGGCATACATGTCTTATTACCTGAATCTGGGGTGTCAGACACTCACCTGTTGTGGTCTCAATCTCGACCACTTTTCCTTCCTCCACATCCTCATCTTGTGGTTCCCTTTCTTCAGGAGGTGGGCGGTCCCTGGTGACATGATATTTCCCGATTCTTTGTTCCCCTATGAGAATAAAACAAAAGGTATACTTAGCACACAGATATTTGAGCCAACAAATATGAATGATAAACATTGCTTGGAAGTGGGGGACAATTGTCTGTTTGGGCAGAATTCCAAGCTGAACACATGATTTATTCTCTTAATTCCTCAGGCTGGAATACTTACCTTTTTTGGAAAAGTTTCCAACCTGGAGACACCCCAAAGTATCCACTGGAGTACCTGTGTTTGACCCCCTAAAATGTGCACCTGAGTCCAGATGTGTAAACAGCTGCAGATTGTCCTCTACATACATTACACTGAATGAAGATTGATATTCCTTCTAGGTTCAAACACATCTAGACAACAATGTCCTAAAAACTCTTTTGGATTAACTAAAAAATTTGAAGCAACAAATGTATTTAATCATTTATCTGTGAAAACATCGTATTTTGGATAACGAACAAGGTTTCCAACGAACGATTACTGTGCGTATGACCATGAAAGTAGCCATTTTGGAGTGTACAAGACCTTATTAACCTCTTTGCGCCCACGCTATAGCCGAAAGACGGCTGCAGCGCGGACGCTCCCTGCCGGCAGGACGTCCATGGACGTCCTCCTGTTTACTTCCCTAATGCGCGCTCCTGAGAGCACGCATCGGGGAAGTTCTGTGCTGGCCGTGTCCGTCGGACATAGCCGGTCACAGATCGCTGTAAACGGCCAATCACAGCGGCCGTTTACAGCAAGATCGGCGTGTCCAATGAGAGATGATCTCATATGGAAACATATGAGATCATCTGTCAGCGCCGCTCTCCCTCCTCACACAGACAGCGTGTGAGGAGAGAGAGATGAACGGCTGCAGCACCCGTAAGTAAAAAAAAAAAAATGTGCGATCTGTCCCCGCTGCCATCTGTCCCCATTTGTGCCCGCTGCCATCTGTCCCCATTTGTGCCCGCTGCCATCTGTCCCCATTTGTGCCCGCTGCCATCTGTCCCCATGTGCCCGCTGCCATCTGTCCCCATGTGTCCGCTGCCATCTGTCCCCATCTGTGCCCACTGCCATCTGTCCCCATGTGTCCGCTGCCATCTGTCCCCATGTGTCCGCTGCCATCTGTCCCCATGTGTCCGCTACCATCTGTCCCCATCTGTGCCCGCTGCCATCTATCCCCATCTGTGTCCGCTGCCATCTGTCCCCATGTGTCCGCTGCCATCTGTCCCCATCTGTGCCCGCTGCCATCTGTCCCCATCTGTGTCCGCTGCCATCTGTCCCCATCTGTGTCCGCTGCTATCTGTCCCCATGTGTCACCTGTCCCCAGTGCCATCTGCCAGTGCCATCTGTCCCCAGTGCCATGTATAAGTGCCATCTGTCATCAGTGCCACGTGTCATCAGTGCCACGTCAGTGCCATCTGTCATCAGTGCCATATCAGTTTTGCATGCCATCTGTCATCAGTGCCACGTATCAGTGCCATCTGTCATCAGTGCCATCTGTCATCAGTGCCACCTGTCAGTGTCACGTGCCATCTGTTATCAGTGTCACGTGTCATCAATGCCATGTATCAGTGCCATCTGTCATCAGTGTCACGTGTCTCATATGAGATCATCTGTCAGCGCCGCTCTCCCTCCTCACACAGACAGCGTGTGAGGAGAGAGAGATGAACGGCTGCAGCAGCCGTAAGTAAAAAAAAAAAAAAAAAAAACGAAATGTGCGATCTGTGCCCGCTGCCATCTGTCCCCATCTGTGCCCGCTGCCATCTGTCCCCATCTGTGCCCGCTGCCATCTGTCCCCATCTGTGCCTGCTGCCATCTGTCCCCATCTGTGCCCGCTGCCATCTGTCCCCATCTGTGCCCGCTACCATCTGTCCCCATCTGTGTCCGCTGCCATCTGTCCCCATGTGTCCGCTGCCATCTGTCCCCATGTGTCCGCTGCCATCTGTCCCCATGTGTCCGCTGCCATCTGTCCCCATGTGTCACCTGTCCCCAGTGCCATCTGCCAGTGCCATCTGTCCCCAGTGCACCTGTCCCCAGTGCCATCTGCCAGTGCCACCTGTCCCCAGTGCCATGTATAAGTGCCATCTGTCATCAGTGCCATATCAATGTCACGTGCCATCTGTCATCAGTGCCACGTATCAGTGCCACCTGTCAGTGTCACGTGCCATCTGTCTTCAGCGTCACGTGTCATCAGTGCCACGTATCGGTGCCGTCATCAGTGCCACATATTAGTGCCATCTCTCATCAGTGCCACGTATTAGTGCCACATGATATCAGTGCCACGTATAAGTGCCATCTGTCACCAGTGCCACATATTAGTGCCATCTGTCAGTGTCACGTGTCATCAGTGCCCCGTATTAGTGCCATCTGTCATCAGTGTCACGTGTCATCAGTGCCCCATACTAGTGCCATCTGTCATCAGTGCCACATCAGTGTCACGTGTCATCAGTGCCATCTGTCATCAGTGCCACGTCAGTGTCACGTGTCATTGTCCTGGTGCTCCAGGGCCTTCAAAAGTGTAATAGGTAGTCAACAAGTTAGATGTGTAATTTATGCTCCTAGAACACCTGATGGCGCTCCCTGCATGTTGGACCTCTCTTAGTGGCCAGGCTGTGTAAAAGTCCCACGTATGTGGTATCGTAATACTCAGAAGGAGTAGCAGAATTTATTTTGGGGTGTCATTTGTGGTATACACATGCCATGTGAGAGAAATAACCTATTACAATGACAATTTTGTGGAAAAAAATAAAAAATAAAAAAAGAATTCATTTTGCAAAGAATTGTGGGAAAAAAATGACAACATCAAAAAGCTCACCACGCCTCTTACTAAATACCTTGGAATGTCTACTGTCAAAAAAAGGGGTCATTTGGGGGGTATTAGTACTTTCCTGGCTTGTTCGGGTCACAAGAAATGAGATAGGCCACCAGTACATCAGATGTGATCAACTTTGTATGATTCGCACCACAGTTTGTAGAGTCTGTAACTTTCACAAAGACCAAATAATATCCACTAATTTGGGTTATTTTTTACCAAAGATATGTAGCAGTATAAATTGTGGCCAAAATTTATGAAGAAAAATTTATAATTTCCTAAATTTTATCACAGAAACAAAGAAAAATGTGTTTTTTTTCAAAATTTTTGGTCTTTTTTCATTTATAGCGCAAAAAATAAAAAACCCAGAGGTGATCAAATACCACCAAAAGAAAGCTCTATTTGTGGGAAAAAAAGTACAAAAAATTCATTTGGGTACAGTGTTACATGACTGAGTAATTGTCATTCAAAGTGTGAGCACCGAAAGCTGAAAATTGGTCTGGGCAGAAAGGGTGTTTAAGTGCCCAGTAAGCAAGTGGTTAAAGGAAAAACACATGGCGCAGCATGCAATATTAATAATAATAATAATAATAATAATAGGTACACACGACATATACTTACTTTTTCGAAGACATTTCTTGATCTTTCTGTACTGATCGTGCTCCCTTAATTTGAGGTCCGACCAGCGTTTCCTCAGTTGATCCTTGGTTCGTCGTACCCCACAATTACTGTACAGACTCTTCACAACTTTCTTCATGATCTTGGCCTTTCTCATATTTGGGTTTGGGTACGGACCATAATTCCCGTCATAGTCGTTACTTCTCAAGATGTCGACCATCTCCAACATCTCCACAAAGGACATATTTGAGGCCTTAAATCTCCTCCTCGATCATGACGTTTCAGGCTCCGGGCTTTCCTCCTCCTCGTTACTGGAATTATGCACCTGCTGTGTCTCCGCCATGTTTCCGCTCCCACTGCAACGAAAGAGACGGGGCGGCGAATATTCTAGAAAGAACGTCAGGGGCGGGTGACGTGGGTGAAGATTCACGCATGCGCAGTGTATATAAAGCTTCAAACACGTGTGTGTCGTAACTACGTTCTGTGTGCAGAGGAAGGAGGAACGGACGCCACGAACAACGACGAATGTTAGAACGAAGGTAAGATTAGAATTTTGGAGACATGTGCGGCCTATACTGAATCTAGATTGAGGCCAATATTGTGTTGAAAGATTATCCTGAAATGTTTATTTTTGTATTTTGTTTGGTCTTGCAGACATAATGCTGCCATTTAGGAACCAGAATTCCTTGGGGAATTCATTGATAAATATCGGGAGATGAGAAATCTCTGGGAGGTGAAAAACCCCTTGTATCACAATAAACCAGCTAGGAGGGCAACGCTGGAGAAATTGCTTGAATTTGTAAAGACCAGGGTCCCCGATGCAGACATCAGGTTTGTTGAATCAAAAATTGGTAGCTTGAGAAGCACCTATAAGAAGGAGTACCAGAAGGTCCAGAAGTCCATGAGGTCCGGAGCAGCAGCAGATAAGGTGTATGTACCCAGTCTGTGGTACTACAGCAGGATGCGGTTTATAGATGACCAGATTGAGGGCAGAGAATCCCTTTCCACTCTTCCGGCACCCCTTTCCTCCAGCCTTCCAACCAGCCTTCCATCCAGCCTTCCCTCAACCCAAGCAGAGGCATCTGTGGACCAACCTGGGCCTTCCATACAGGAAGAGATTGAGGAGCCCAGATGGAGCCAGGTATAGGTTTTTTATACATAATTTTTCAGTGAAAAAAAAAGATTGTTGGTAAGTAGATGTTATTATTGATAATAAATGAATGAAGTAACAAAAAGTGTATAACATATTAATAGACAGAAGTGGGCTCACAATGATAGTCTTTTCTATTTATTAACATTAAATTTACAACAGTCATGAGCTGAAAATTGTGTGTGTTTGATGAACAAAAAACTAAAACTATGTCCCTTTTTCATACACAGGATGACCTCAGCCAGGACGAGGCTCTGGCTAGTGGCACACAGGAGGAGGCAGGGAGAATTGTCAGACAGGAGGTGGCAGGGCCCAGTAACACACAATCCCAGGTGCCTCCCCTCATCCTTCCCTACAAAAGACCCAGGAAGGGCACAAAAACAGAGGAGGCAGCACTGGCCCTCGTCAAGGAGGCTAATGACGCCCTCAGATCCCCCCTCGATGCTATAGAGGCCTATGGCATCTACATAGCCTCAAATTTACAACAAATGGAGGAGGGCCAACGGCGGAAATGTGAAAAACTAATTTTTAATACAATTCACAAGGGGTTGAGTGGGGAAATCTGTGAAGATGAACACCTGTGTTCTCTGCCCCATCCTCCTCCTCCTCCTGCCACGAGTCCACCTCCAGAGCCACAGCCTCCAGGGAAGGCTGCAGGGAAGGCTACAGGGAAGGCTGCATGGAAGACCAGGAAGTGATCCCCTGCCTTCAGTCTGGTCTCAAAGAACCCACAGCGTGTTGTAGTACCACAGCCTGGGTACATATACCATCTGTTGCTGCTCCTGTTCTCTGGGATTCCTGGACCAGATTGGACTTCTCTTGGACTTTGATGTCTGCCTTGGGGCGTTGCCTTTATCTTTATTTTGTTATTATGATGTTAAATAAATTTAGTTTTTGGTTTCAGAAAATACTTGCCTATGTGTTTTTCTACAAATAGCAAATCAATTTATTTTGGGTGAGTAGGCAGGTACATTTCAAAAATACAATGTCAAAATTAACAAGGGACACCAACAACAAACAGGTTTACAAATAATACATAATAATGGTGTTGTGGAAGCTTAACATAAAAAATAAAAAGGAGAGCACGAGAAACTACAATAATACAAATATTCTTATTAAAGAAAAAAAAAGCACTTAAAAAAATTATATATATTTTATGCAGATCTGGCTTAAATTCTAATATAAATATTATTCAGGAGAGACCTAGAAATAATAAAGAAATACGTTTGTGAAAACTGTGTGTGAATATGAGCAGCAAAACAACTTCATTCTTCTAGCATTATAAAGAAAATAATGCGCGGCATTGAACAATTTAAAAAATTGCAGTGTGAAGAATCTGCTATCTCCATTACGAACGCTAGTTTTACCAGTCCGTCTCGTACTGGATTCTGAGCATGCGTGATTTTTGGCGTGTCAGAATTTTTATTTAGGGGGGGGGGGGTCTGCGGACTGCTATATTTACCCTGTTTGGTTCCCTAGTTTTGTGAGATAGTCATATATATACATGGGTCATTTGTTCTTATTGATATGGGGAATATAGAACATTGAGGAAGTGTCATAACTCCTTTTGTTCTATATACAGGGGGTCCCCGACTTACGAACCCCCAACCTACGAACCTCTCCTACTTACTTACCTACTTACGAACCGGGCGCTGCGGGGTCCCTCTGCCATTTTCCGCGGACCTTTTGCCGTTCTGCGCATGCGCGGCCAGACGGAGCCTCGGAAAATGACGGCAAACATCGGAAATGTCCGTAATTTGGCGCGCATTCGCAGAACGGCATTCGACGGAACATTGGAAATGTCCGTAATTGTCGGTCTGCGCATGCGTGGCCGACTTACGAACATTTCCGATTTAAGAACAGGAGGACAGACCCCCTGTATAGGGGATAAGCGATATTGTGGCTTACTGTGAATTTTTGCATTTTGCCATTTTTAAGCAATAAATTATATTATAAAATATAGTTAACTCTTTGGGGTGTGTTTATATCTCTTTATTTGTTATTTTTGATTTAGTGCTATTATTGATTACATCCCCCCCCCCCCCGATATACAATCGATGAGTACTACAAACAAATGAATTGAGGCGGGAATCCCATTGTTCTCTAGTTTTACAACCTGGTTATTACCTTTATCATAGTTGGCTTATATCTTTGTTGTGTAGTTGCTGGGAGACTCCCTGGTCAAGGTATTTTGGTGAGGTCAGTGTCAGGTCACCTGAGGCCAGGTGACAGATGCACACTGCTGGGGTCAGGAGCGTATTTCTCTATGCTTGGTCATGTTTCTTATATTCACATTTTTTCACGTTTCTCTTTTCTATACGGACTGCACTATATATGCTGCAGAAAAATTGGGCCTTAGGTGTTGGTGATGCCACAACACTGTAACCCCTCACAGTTACTCTTGTTGGGCGCAGGAACAGGCCATGCTGGTTTTTTTTTTACGTTATATAATCTTTATTTATTTTCTTCATATACAAAATACATTCTCTACTTACATAGTACATACATTTAAATAAAATCCATTTCTCACAATTTACTAGAGGTACCCTTCAGCCTTTAATTCTCTGTATCCTTCCCATCCTTCTCTCATAACACCTGATATATTCTCCTTTCCTTCTCTCTCCCCCCTCCCTATCTACATAGTGGGGATTCCAACTTATCCAACCATGGTCTCCACATTGCTTCAAACTCTCTCAGGTTTCCTCTCCTTATATACACTGTTCTTTCCTTCCATACTGTTTCTGTTGTTAATTTTATCCATTCTCCTACCGTTGGGGGTTTCTCAGCCTGCCACCTCTGCACTATTAGCTTTCTCGCCTGAAACAGACCTCTCATCACCACAGTAATTACCGGGGGTCCACCATTTATTCCCTCATCCAGTCCCAGTATACACAGTCTGGGGTTCATTTCTAGCCTTACATCAAGTACCATATTCAAGGTGTTAAGAATTTCTGACCAGTAACGGTACAGTTTTGGGCACTTCCATACCATATGTGCTAAATTCCCAGTATCCTGACACCTAGGGCACCCGGCATCCGTTCTCCACCCAAACTCATATAGTCTCTTAGGTGTATAATATGTCCTATGTAACATCAAATATGAGACCTTCTGAGCGGGCGAGACCGATACCACGTGTCCTTTCTCCAGTATCCTCATCCACTGTTCATCTGAGAACGTTCCAAATTCTTTCTCCCATTTCCCCCTGCTCTTAAGCCGTTCTGGATTTTCTATACTACGTTCACATATGTACGGATATATTTCTGCTATGAATCCTCTACTCTTCTCTTGGGAACCTATTCTTTGATACACCGGGGAGTTATTTCAAGTTGGAGCTTGTTTCTCAAATTGTTTATTTAAGGCGTGTCTAATTTGTAAATATTTGTAAAATGAATGTTTAGGTATATCATATTTCACTCTCAGTGCTGTAAATGTTTTTAATATCTTACCCTCATACATCTGGGCCACCTTATCTATCCCTTTTATTTCCCACTCTTTAATTTTCCCTATCATTTCTACTTCCTGCAAGTTTTTATTATGCCATAGGGGGGCATATTTTATCATACCCTCTAACCCTTTTACTGCTTTTACTGCCTTCCATACTTTTAAGGCAAGTCTCGCCATGGGGGTTTTATAGAAAAATGAAGAACTTCTACTATTGATTTATGCGGGGTTCCTGCAATCATTAACTACTTGTTACTTCCTCCTGTCATAATTCCTAAGTGTTGCAGTTGGGCTGCTAGGAAATAGCTCCGTGGGTGCGGTACTGCCATCCCTCCCTTTCTTGTTGCTAGTTGTAATGTTTGTAACCCAATCCTAGACTGACCTCCTTTCCATATGAGTTCTCTAAACAACATATCTATCTTTCTAAACCATTTTTTGTCTATCCATATCGGACAGTTATGCAGCAGGTATAGAAGCTGTGGCTGCCACAGCATTTTAATCGGGTTACATCTCCCTGCGACCGACAATGGGAGACGTCTCCAGATTGCAATTTTACTTTTAAATCTAGCTAAAAGCGGTACTATGTTATCATTTATGTAGTTATTAGGATTCCTTGTTATATATATTCCTAAGTATTTCATTTGTTCAACTACTTCTAGCTGTGAAATATCCTGTATACTCTGATTCCCTAGAGCAGGGGTCTCCAAAGTACGGCCCGCGGGCCACATCCGGCCCGCTGGGACGTTTTTCCCGGCCCGCAGGTTGAGTCGCCGATCCGTGATCCGAACGGGCCACCCCGTTCGGATCGGCACACCCCGCGATCCGCGGAGCGCTCCGCGGCCTCGGCCTTAGGAAAGGCCGCGGCTTCGGCCTAGCTCCGGAGCGGCGGCGGCCATCTTTGTACACCCGGCGGCCTTAGGAAAGGCCGCGGCTTCGGCCTAGCTCCGGAGCGGCGGCCATCTTGGTACACCCGGCCACTGTTTACAATGTGATCGCTCCGTCAAATTTGACGGAGCGATCACTTGTAAACATACCCTGCATTACCCAGCCAATATACTGCATTAACCCTGCATATACTCTGCATTAACCCTGCATATACTCTGCATTAACCCTGCATATACTCTGCATTACCCAGCCAATACTCTGCGATACTCTGCATTACCCAGCCAATACTCTGCGATACTCTGCATTACCCAGCCAATACTCTGCGATACTCTGCATTAACCCTGCATATACTCTGCATTACCCAGCCAATACTCTGCGATACTCTGCATTACCCAGCCAATACTCTGCGATACTCTGCATTACCCAGCCAATACTCTGCGATACTCTGCATTAACCCTGCATATACTCTGCATTACCCAGCCAATACTCTGCGATACTCTGCATTAACCCTGCATATACTCTGCATTACCCAGCCAATACTCTGCGATACTCTGCATTAACCCTGCATATACTCTGCGATACCCAGCCAATACTCTGCGATACTCTGCATTAACCCTGCGATACTCTGCATTAACCCTGCGATACCCAGCCAATACTCTGCGATACCCAGCCAATACTCTGCGATACCCAGCCAATACTCTGCGATACCCAGCCAATACTACAGTGGGGAGAGGATGTGGATATTACAGTGGGGGAGATGACGTGGATATTACAGTGGGGGAGATGACGTGGATATTACAGTGGGGGAGATGACGTGGATATTACAGTGGGGGAGATGACGTGGATATTACAGTGGGGGAGATGACGTGGATATTACAGTGGGGACTATATGGTGGCAGAATTTTCACAGGTTTTTGCAAATTCAATTATTTGCTGATCAGAAAAATGATCCGATCCGTGACTCCTGATCCGAGGATCGATCCGATCCGTGAGTTTTTTGATCCGTTGCACCCCTAGCCCTGATAGTATGCAGCACAGGTCCCGCAGCCCGACGGAGCATGTCCAACCCGGCGCCTCACTAGTTGTTGATAGGACCTACTGCGCCTCCCGGGTCCCGCCCCTCTGTTAGCATCAGTGTCCTTTACGGCTGTGCTTTTGGCTACAACGTGCCTGTGTAACAGCCGGGCGGGAGTCGGGAGGTGCAGCAGAACAGCGCTGAAGCCGGACACAGATGTAAGAGGGACACAGATGTGACTGTTGGAGGTGATGGGGACACAAATGTGCGGCGGGGGCTAGTTTGAGAGACACAAAAGTGAAAGGGGAGCTCTAAGGGGGGACACAGTTTTGCAGGGGGCTCTAAGGGGGACACAATTGTGCTGGGGTCTCTGATTGGGGCATAAATGTGGAAGGGGGCTCTAAGGGGGACACAATTGTGCTGGGGTCTCTGATTGGGGCATAAATGTGGAAGGGGGCTCTAAGGGGGACACAATTGTGCAGGGGGCTGTGATGGGGGGCATAAATGTGGAAGGGGGGCACTAAGGGGGACATAATTGTGCAGGGGTCTCTGATGGGGACACAAATATGGAAGGGGGGCTCTGATGGGAATACAAATATGAAAGGGGGCTCTGATGGGGACACAAATATGGAAGGGGGCTCTGATGGGGACACAAATATGGAAGGGGGGCTCTGATGGGGACACAAATATGGAAGGGGGGCTCTGATGGGAATACAAATATGAAAGGGGGCTCTGATGGGGACACAAATATGGAAGGGGGCTCTGATGGGGACACAAATATGGAAGGGGGCTCTGATGGGGACACAAATATGGAAGGGGGCTCTGATGGGGACACAAATATGGAAGGGGGCTCTGATGGGGACACAAACGTGTCAGGGGGCTCTGATGGGAATACAAATATGCAGGGGTTCTTATTCAGGCACAAATATTCGGGGGGGCTCTAAGGGGGACACAAATATGCAGAGGGGGCTCTGATGAGGATACAAATGTATGGAGGCGTGTGTGTGTTGAGAGTAACACAGATGCAAGACCCTGTGAACACTGGAATTTTAGCCCCAGTGCATGAGGTTACATCGTTTAGGTGCGCCATCAAGCTCTACTGCCGGCAGCCTGTCAAATTCTATTTTATTCTACTGCCGATTCATTAAAAAAAAAAAAAAAATTTTCGGCCCGCGAATATGTGAAAAATGCACAATGTGGCCCCCGAAGTGAAAAGTTTGGAGACCCCTGCCCTAGAGGATCTATAGGCATTAATGCGGATTTCTCCCAATTTATGGTCAGTCCTGATATTTTGCCAAAGTCTATGAGGATGTTCATCACCTGCCTGAGGGATTGCCCCGTATCCCCCAGGAAGAGGAGGACATCATCCGCATACAATGCAATTCTCTCTTCACCCCCTGCTCTCCTGAACCCCTGCATATTTGTGTTTGATCTGATTACACTAGCTAAGGGTTCCATTGCAAGGGCAAAGAGCAGGGGGGGCAGTGGGCAGCCCTGCCTTGTCCCTCTCTCCAATTGAATCCCCTTGGAATGCTCACCATTAACCCTAATTTTAGCACTAGGACTCTTATACAGGGTTTTAATCCATTTGATAAACGAAGGGCCAAATCCAAATTCCCTCAACACTCGCCACAAGTATCCCCACTCTAAGCTATCAAAAGCTTTAACCACATCTAGAGCCATAACTGCCCTTGTACCTATGTTCTCTGTTGGTATCTGCAGGTTAAGATACAGCCTCCTGATGTTCATACTGGTGGATCTACAGGGTATAAATCCTGTTTGGCCGGGGTGTATAAGTCTAGAGATGATTTTATTTAATCTAATTGCCATTGCTTTAGCTAAAATTTTAGCGTCCGAGCAAAGTAGGGAAATAGCCCTCTTTATGCAGGACTATTATCGTTGCCTCCGTCATAGACGTTGGTAGCTTCCCCTCCTCCTTTGCCCAGTTTAGTACCTTAAGAAGCTCTGGCAATAGAATTTTCCCATATTTCTTATAAGTTTCTACAGGGAGACCATCTGGTCCTGGTGATTTCTGATTGGCCATTTCTTTCACCGCCAGCTGGATTTCCTCCAGCGTTAACGGTGCCTCCATTACCTCCCTTTCTTCTTCAGTGAGAACCGTAATTTCAACATTTCTAAAAAATTTGTCCACTTCCCCTTCCTCCATCATCCCTCGCTATCTATATAATTTATCATAATATACTCTGAAGGTATCTGTAATTACTGACGTCTTTGATGAGATTTCTCCTTTCTCCGTCCTAATCGCAGGGACGGTGGAGGGAGAGGAATTAGTTCTCACTAAATGTGCCAAAATATTTCCAACCTTTTCCCCCTCCCCATAGGCCACTTGTTTCTGAAACAATCTCTTATTCTCTGATTTCCTAATAACTACTTCTTTGTATTCCTGTTGTTTAGCTAGCCATCTACTTTGTTTTTCTAGGGTGGGGTCTTCAACGTATTCTCTTTCTGCTTTCATCAGCTCCGTTTTGCTATTATTCTCCCATTCTCTTGAAGCCTTTTTGATTTTTGAAACTAATTGAATAAGGATACCTCGCAGATAGGCCTTCAGTGCATCCCACATTACTCCTCTTGTCACTGTCTCTTTATTAAACTCTATAAATTCTTCCAATTTTAATAACACCTGGTTTGGATCCCCTATTATTTCGAACCAAACTGGGTTCATTTTCCATATTCTAGGAGGTCTTTTCCCTTCTAAATTTATTGCAACAATCAGCAAAGCGTGGTCCGATACCCCCCTAGGCTGGTATTCTATATCCCTTACTGTTTGACATGCTTCTCCATTTCCCAGAGCTAAATCGATCCGTGAAAGTGTAGAATAGGAACTTGAGAAACATGAGAATTGCAACACCCCCGGGTTTCTCACTCTCCACATATCAAACAGCCCCGTTTCTTGTAAAAACTGACATAGTCGGCTCTCATCTACCTTCTGCCTCTGTGCACCTAGAGGAAACCTGTCTAATTTTTTATTAATAACCTCGTTAAAATCCCCTACTGCTATGACTGGTATCCCAGCTTTATCTGTTAGGAATTCCATTAGGCTATACATAACATCAAGCTTAAACGGGGGAGGCATATAAATATTTGCAAGAACATATTCTCGATTTTCTATTACACAATGCAGAAAAATATACCGCCCTTCCCTATCTATACTGGTCTGCCGACAGGTGAACCCCACCTCTTTTCTTACCATCACGGCCACTCCTCTTGAATAAGAGGTGTGTACTGAGTGGTATTGGTGTTGATATTTTTTACTCTGGTTTAGTAACTTGGTGTCTTGGGTTAGATGTGTCTCCTGCAGGCAGATCAGTCCTACATCACTCCTTTCCAGGGTCTCTACCACAGCTGCGCTCTTAGCCGGTGTACCTAGCCCCCGTACATTCCAGGAACCGATATTCAATACCCTAGTCTGCATAGACTATCAAGACGGACAAGCAGTGTAAAAGGGGATCCCTGTTAATTCATAAAACAGAATACCAAAGGGAGAAGAGGGGGAGAAAAAAAAAAAAAAGAAAAAGAAGGGAAGGAAGGAGACAGAGCAGCAAAAAGGAAAAAAGGGAAGAGGAAAAAACTTTTGACAAGAGGGAAAAACCCTAGTGAGAAAAAAAAAGAAAGAAAGAAAAAAAAACCCTTCGCCTATCTTAATATTTCCTTCTAGGTGAATAAATGTGAATCTTTCTTCTAAGTGTTTATCCACCAGTGTTTTTAGCTTGTGGCTTACTTTCATATAAACTACATATTTTTTCCAATTTTTACATTGTATCTTAATATTTCCCTCTGGGTGAAAAACTGTGAAACTTTCTTCCAAATGTTTATCTATGAGTGTTTTTTGCTTGTCGCTTACTTTCATATAAATTACATATTTTTTCAAATTTTTACAAATTTTTACATCGTTGACCCCACCTCCCCCCTCCCCCCCTAGGGACTTTTTTTGTGACCATTCCCAAACCTCTCATACCTACCCACCTCCCCTCCCCCCCCTCTCTTGTATACAAATCCACTCCCACCCCCCGCCCGCCTCCCTCCCCTACCCTACACACATCAAAAAATATATTTTTATCTTTACCCCAACCAATCATATCCTCTCTGTCGTGCTATGTGGCTCCCACCACCCTCCAATCCATATATATATATACCCCTTATCTCTGAAACACATCCTTTCCCATCCCTCTATATTTATTCCTCTCTCCTTAATCCTGTTATCCCCTCGTTTTGATTATTAGTTGATCTTTTCTATCCTCCAACCATGTTGTCACACTTGCAGGGGAATCAAAAAAAAAGTCTCTCCCAAAGCTACCACACGTAGCCAGGCTGGGTACAGTAATGCGTAAATAACATCAAATTTCTGGAGTCTACGTTTGACTTCTATAAAATCTGCTCTACGCTTCTGCAAATCGGGTGAGAAATCGGGATACAGTGAAATTTTAACTCCATTAAAAAAGATATTCCCCATCTCTCTAGCCCTACGGAGAAGCGTTACTTTATCTTTAAAGTTCAGAAATTTCATTAACATAGATCTAGGGTGCCCTCCTTGAGGTGGAGGTCTAAACGGAACTCTATGCGCCCTTTCAACCGAGAACTGTTGTGAGAATGTCTCTATTCCAAATACTTCGATAAGCCATTTTTCCATAAATACAATCGGATCAGATCCTTCACTCTTTTCTGGTAGGCCGACAAGCCTCACATTATCCCTTCGGAGTCTGTTTTCCAATTCATCCAATTTTCCTGCAAATTTATCCGATTGCTCTTTTAAAGTTTTAACCTCTTGATTTAATGGGTACATGTCATCCTCGATTTGACTAATTCTCCCTTCAGTTGCTGTTATTCCATCAGCCGTCTTTTCAAGCTCCTCGCGCATCAAGGACAATTCATCTTTAATATTTTTCATTTGACCGCATAATTCCCCTAAAGACTGATTGCATATATTAACCGCCGCCAATACATCCTTTAATGTCGGCTCTCCTTCTACCATTGATGCTTGGGCCAAGGCCAGTTCTGGTTTTCCGGGGACCCCCGGATTTTTGTTGGACGAGTTCTTTACCCCACCTGGGGCCACTACTGGGTTGTTTGATTGTCCTAGGCTCTTTCTATCAGTTGGCATTTTAACTTGGGGTTGTTGTCCTCCTTTAGTTGGAGTGTGATCTGGAGTATGAGCGTATTTTTCCAGCTTTGCTGCAGCTGATGCCCCGTTTGTTATTGTAGAGTGAGCCCCCTTTTCCTTGTCCTTATCTTTAGCTGATCTTAATGATTGTATCCCGACATTCTCCTGATTGGCTTGTTCATCCGCCCTCCTCCTAGATGACATAGTGTCACACCAGACTCTCCCTAAGTCTAATGTTACCAGACAGTGGGTTTGGAATGGGCGAGCTTATCTATCCCCCTTTATTTCCAAAAAATCCAACCGCCTGTATATAACACCGCTTAAACAGACCTCTAGTTGTGATTAGGGATGAGCCTGTGTGCTCAGCGACTATAATGCTAATCCTTTAAAAAACTGAAGGGGAAAAAAAAAAAAGGATAAGCACAGCGTGCGACTTATATTTTACTAAAAGGCCTTCCTATATTCACAATTAAGGAGGGCCAGGTGTATATGTATGGTGTACAGGTATGGTGTACAACTTATACTTAACAAAGGGACAGTCCCACTGCGCCAGTTCTATTTGTAGCGGAGAAGTTCAAGCCCATAGACAGTTATTCTTAGCATATGATGGTCCTCTGGTTACAGGAGAGAAACAAATCTCATATATGAACAGCATGCAGCTTATATCAAGGGCCAGGGCAGTCAAGCAGTAACAGTTGAAAAGGGAATGACCCTGTATATGTGGCACAGAGCAAAGCTTTATTTTTTGCAAAGAAAAGCCAAAGACAACATTCCTCCGGTTGTAGTTAAGATAGAAGCCAGCATAAATGCTTAGAAGAGGGGAAAAAAAAAAAAAAAAGCCCCACCGTTTGTAATTTTACAAATTGCAGTCCTTAAAAACAGTCCTCAAAAAAAATAAAAATAAAAAAAAGCCCAGCATATATACGCACTCCAGCACTACTTTCACTTTTGACAAGGAAAAGACAATCCTCATCCCAAAAAGATGGAACCCAGCAGAATTGCACAGCACGGCACAGCTTACAATTAACAGCGCAACAATCAGCTTATATTTTTGCAAGTAGGTCTTCAAGTTGCAATTTATAAAAGAGCCAGCACTACACAGCACAGCTTGTAACTTTAGCAGAGAGCAGTCCTCAAATTGCAGCCTTAAAGAAGCCAAATGCATGTAGACATTTACACAGTATAGCTTGTATTTCCAATGGAGAAGCGGTCCTCAGTTGCGGTGGGAGAAAAAAGGGAAAGCCGGACATATATGCATATCACAGTCTGTTAAACTCAGTCCACTAGTTGCAGTTAATAGTAAGCTGGCATAAATGCATATCATCCAAAAAAAGTGTCCTCTCACCTTCTCCTTGCAGACTTTAAGATAGCAGTCAAGGGCAGTCAGAAAGTCCCTTTGGGGTTCCCCCCTCCTCCGGTTACCTTTTTTTCTTTTACTCCGTGTGGGCTGTTCAAAAAACCGGCATCTCCATTTGAATTTTCCGCCGCTCTCTTCCTCTCACAAGTGGCGGGTAGACAAGCAGAAGAACACGTGTGGCGTCACCCTTGGCTGTTCGGCGCTGCTCGGCTATCTCCGGCTATCTCCGTGCATGAACAGTACGGCGCTGCAGTAGGTAGCTCAGGTAGACTCTAGGAACCTCCGAACCGAGCTCTGCACGTCACTACGAGGGGTTGGTCACTCAGATCTCAGGGAGCTTCTGCATTTTCAGCACGTCCATAGGGCGGGGGATGGAGGAGAGCACACAAACGCTCTCACATGCCTCACACGCTCACACACAGCACTTCATGTCCGGTCACCGGCCATGCTGTTAAATATTATTTAAAACATTTTATTTTTACTTGCCCCTGTTAAACACAAAGAATTGTGGGAAAAAAATGACAGTGGCCAAAAAAGATTAGGACAAGAAGGAAAAATGCTGGGCTCACAATGATAGTCTTTTCTATTTATTAACATTAAATTTACAACAGTCATGAGCTGAAAATTGTGTGTGTTTGATGAACAAAAAAATAAAACTATGTCCCTTTTTCATACACAGGATGACCTCAGCCAGGGCAAGGCTCTGGCTAGTAGCACACAGGAGGAGGCAGGGGGAATTGTTAGCCAATCCCAGGTGCCTCCCCTCATCCTTCCCTTCAAAAGACCCAAGAAGGGCACAAAAACAGAGGAGGCAGCACTGGCCCTCATCAAGGAGGCTAATGACGCCCTCAGATCCCCCTCGATGCTATAGAGGCCTATGGCATCTACATAGCCTCAAATTTACAACAAATGGAGGAGGGCCAACGGCGGAAATGTGAAAAACTAATTTTTAATACAATTCACAAGGGGTTGAGTGGGGAAATCTGTGAAGATGAACACCTGTGTTCTCTGCCCCATCCTCCTCCTCCTCCTGCCACGAGTCCACCTCCAGAGCCACAGCCTCCAGGGAAGGCTGCAGGGAAGGCTGCATGGAAGACCAGGAAGTGATCCCCTGCCTTCAGTCTGGTCTCAAAGAACCCACAGCGTGTTGTAGTACCACAGCCTGGGTACATATACCATCTGCTGCTGCTCCTGTTCTCTGGAATTCCTGAACCAGATTGGACTTCTCAAGCTACCAATTTTTTTGATGTCTGCCTTGGGGGCCAAAGGCTGCGCAAATTCAAGCAATTTCTCCAGCGTTGCCTTTATCTTTATTTTGTTATTATGATGTTAAATAAATTTAGTTTTTGGTTTCAGAAAATACTTGCCTATGTGTTTTTCTACAAATAGCAAATCAATTTATTTTGGGTGAGTAGGCAGGTACATTTCAAAAATACAATGTCAAAATTAACAAGGGACACCAACAACAAACAGGTTTACAAATAATACATAATAATGGTGTTGTGGAAACGTAACATAAAAAATAAAAAAGGAGAGCACGAGAAAATACTACAATAATACAAATATTCTTATTAAAGAAAAAAAAGCACTTAAAAAAATTATATATATTTTATGCAGATCTGGCTTAAATTCTAATATAAATATTATTCAGGAGAGACCTAGAAATAATAAAGAAATACGTTTGTGAAAACTGTGTGTGAATATGAGCAGCAAAACAACTTCACTCTTCTAGCATTATAAAGAAAAGAATGCGCGGCATTGAACAATTAAAAAAATTGCAGTGTGAAGAATCTGCTATCTCCATTACGAACGCTAGTTTTACCAGACCGAGCGGTTCCGTCTCGTACTGGATTCTGAGCATGCGTGATTTTTGGCGTGTCGGAATTGCCTACACACGAACGGAAAATCCGATAGAAAGGTTTTCCGTCTGAAAAATTGAGAACGGGTTCTCAATCCAAAGTCCGTCGGAAATTCCAACAGAAAAAGACCATTGGGCATACACACGGTCGGAAAATCCGATGAAAAGCTCCCATCGGACTGTTTTCATCGGAAATTCCGACCGTGTGTACGCTGCATAAGTCCCATTACCTGACCGACTAATGACACTGAATAGATATATGGGTGTATAAATATAATGTGGATCGTGCATCATTCCATTATGGAATAGTGTGATTATTACCTGTATTTTATGGAAACACACTAGCCCTTTTAGGAATTATATGCTGGTATTTGTTTATAGGCAGTCTTTGGGGATTCTTTAGGTATTATTAGGGGTGCTTTTTATTTAGGGGGGGGGGGGGTCTGCGGACTGCTATATTTACCCTGTTTGTTTTCCTAGTTTTGTGAGATAGTCATATATATACATGGGTTATTTGTTCTTATTGATATGGGGAATATAGAACATTACTCCTTTTGTTCTATATACAGGGGGTCCCCGACTTACGAACGCCCAACCTACGAACCTCTCCTACTTACTTACCTACTTACGAACCGGGCGCTGCGGGGACCCTCTGCCATTTTCCGCGGACCTTCTGCCGTTCTGCGCATGCGCGGCCAGACGGAGCCTCGGAAAATGACGGCAAACATCGGAAATGTCCGTATTTTGGCGCGCATTCACAGAACGGCACAATGTCCGTAATTGTTGGTCTGCGCATGCGCGGCCGACTTACGAACATTTCCGATTTAAGAACAGGAGGACAGACCCCCTGTATAGGGGATAAGCGATATTGTGGCTTGCTGTGAATTTTTGCATTTTGCCATTTTTAAGCAATAAATTATATTATAAAATATAGTTAACTCTTTAGGGTGTGTTTATATCTCTTTATTTGTTATTTTTCATTTAGTGCTATTATTGATTACATCCCCCCCCCCCCCCCCCAATATACAATCGATGAGTACTACAAACAAATGAATTGAGGCGGGAATCCCATTGTTCTCTAGTTTTACAACCTGGTTATTACCTTTATCATAGTTGGCTTATATCTTTGTTGTGTAGTTGCTGGGAGACTCCCTGGTCAAGGTATTTTGGTGAGGTCAGTGTCAGGTCACCTGAGGCCAGGTGACAGATGCACACTGCTGGGGTCAGGAGCGTATTTCTCTATGCTTGGTCATGTTTCTTATATTCACATTTTTTCACGTTTCTCTTTTCTATACGGACTGCACTATATATGCTGCAGAAAAATTGGGCCTTAGGTGTTGGTGATGCCACAACACTGTAACCCCTCACAGTTACTCTTGTTGGGCGCAGGAACAGGCCATGCTGTTAAATATTATTTAAAACATTTTATTTTTACTTGCCCCTGTTAAACAGGGGCAGAAAAATTGGGCCTTGGGTGGTGGTGGTGGTGGTGGTGCCACAACACTAACCCCTCACAGTTACTCTTGTTGGGTGAAGGAACGGGCCCTGCTGTTAAATATTATTTAAAAATTGTAATTACATGTCCCTGGTAACAGGGGCAGAAAAATTGGGCCTTGGGTGTTGGTGGTGCCCTAAACCAAAAATATTGTTGGAAGCTAGCATCATCAAGATTCAGGAGGAATAAGATAGGCTTTAATGGATCCCAGATCCATAGCAAATTCAATCAGTTACATCAGCATCAGGTACTTGATAGCTGCTTATCCAGAATTAATTAATTTTGATAAATGAAAGCCTATCAAAGAAGTCTTCGGACAGGCGCACTCTTTGATCCGTTACAAACCCTCCAGCAGCACTGAATGTGCGTTAAGAAAGCATGCTGGATGCAGGACAGGCCAGTAGCTTGATTGCATATTGAGCAAGTTCTGGCCAGTGGTCCATCCTCAAGACCCAGTAACCCAGTAGATGCTCTGTTGGAAAGGTCTCCAAGTCTGCTCCTGCCCCTAGATATTCCTGCACCATATAATGCAGATGCTGGTGATGGTTACTTGAACCTATCAGACCTTGGCGATGAGGACTGAAAAATTGTTTAAAGGCATCGGTCAGCCGGCCACCTTCTCCACCGCTCCTCCTCTGACTGAACGAAGCCTCAGAAACACATTGTCCAGCACCAGGAAACATTAACCTCCCAGGGTCTAAAAAAAAAAAAAAACGTCACACAAACTTTTCTTCAAGGCCTCCTAAAGATGTTTCATCCTCTGTTCCCTCTGCGAAGGCAGGAAGAGTTCTGCAACTTTACCCTTGTAACGTGGATCAAGAAGGGTTGCCAGCCAGTAATGATCCCTCTCCGTGATACCACAAATTCTAGGGTCCTTTCGCAGGCTTTGCAGAATCAGGGAGGCCATGCAGTGTAAGTTTGCAGAGGCATTCAATTCAGAATCCTCTGGATCACTAAGGATCACTTTATACGTAACTACCTCCTCCCAGCCACGTACAACTCCTTGGGTTTCTGGGGACTGAAAACCATCCCTTGAAGACTGCTGCATGTTATCCTCTACATCCATGCTGACGCAATCCTCCTCCTCTTCCTGTGTGTTTGGCGGCCCGCAGGAATGCTATCTGGATAAAGGGGGCCTTGAGAGGAAAGGAAGTCCTCCTCCTTTTCCCGCTGTTCTGCCTCAAGTGCCTTGTCCATGATTCCACGAAGCGTGTGCTCCAGCAGGAAGACTAGAGGGACAGTGTCACTGATGCATGCATTGTCGCTGCTCACCATCCTTGTGGCCTCCTCAAATGGTGACAGGACAGTGCATGCATCCTTGATCAGTAGCCACTGGCATGGCAAAAAGAAGCCAAGCTCCCCTGACCCTGTCCTGGTGCCATACTCCCACAGGTACTCATTGATGGCACTCTGCTGTGTGTGCAACCGCTGCAGCATTGCCAATGTTGAGTTCCACCTGGCCAGGTTGCATTCCCTTTGAATGTCAGCCAGCCGGGCACTGGCATTGTATGACAGGCGGAAATGACCACAGACTTTTCTGGCCTTCCTCAGGAGATCTTGTAAGTCTGGATACCTGGTCAAGAAATGCTGCACCGCCAAATTTAAGACGTGTGGCAAACATGGGTCAAGTGTCCCTGTCGGAGGGCGGAGAGAAGGTTGGTGCCATTGTCGCATACAACCATTCCTGGCTGAAGCTGGCGTGGCGTCAACAACACTGAACCCTGTCCTGCATCCTTCCCAGCTGCCAGCAGAGTTACCCAGTGCGCCGTGAAGGAAAGGTTACGTCCCTGCCCATGCTTGCTGGACCATGAGTCAGCGGTAATTCGTACCTTACTGCTGACTGCCATATCCAACGAGGCCAAAACATTGCCTTCCACATGACGGTAGAGTTGGAATGGCCTTATGTGAAAAGTAATGCAATTTTGGAACCTGCCACTGAGGTACAGAACATTCCACATATTCCCGAAAGGGGGCAGAGTCTACCAGCTGAACAGGCAGCAGTTGCAATGCTAGCAATTTGGCCAAGCTAGCATTTAGATGCTGAGCATGTGGATGGCTGGGACCAAATTTCTTTTTTTTTTGTGAAAAGTTTTGTTTATTGTTTTTTAACATAACACGTGAACACAAGACCCAATGGGCCACACATAAAAAACTATTTACATTTCTTCAGCATTGACTCTCTCCTCCTCCTTCCAGACCCTCACTCAGTGACAGAATCAGAATAATAATAATAAGGCCACCTTTCCCTAATGACATTCAATAATACATTTCAATATGTCAAATAATTATATACATGTGGAATCCCACAGCAGATACATTCCATTATGTGTCACTCAATCCGCCACCGTAGTTTCACTATTCATCCAACTGCCCCACACTTTAAATTTCTGTGTTATGCCCCTGCTAATGTATGTAGCCTTGTAGAATGGAGCAGCTCTATTTACCACACCCTTCCATGCTGATACAGATGGAGGATTAGGCTTTTTCCATGATAATGCTATTGTTTCCTAATAGATTAGGATCGTTAGTAAGGTACGCTTTACTCTCTTTGGTGCTAGATTGTCTACCAAACCCAACAGGCACACCTCTATTGTGGGCTGTACAGGAATGGCTGTTACTTCTGCTATACATTCTGTGACCCCCTTCCAAAAAGCCTGAATGCTCGAGCAATTCCAAAAGATATGCATGAAATCTGCACCACCAGCAACCAGGCGACTGGGCAGGGAACATTTTAGCCACTCTAGCTGGAGTAAGATATATATACGGTGCAAGAATTTAAATTGGATGAGTTGGTCTCTAGCAGAGACCAATCTAGTAAAATGAATGTCCAATATATCATCCCAGTCATCCCCGTCCATCTAGGGGGAACACCTCTCCCTACACTTTGCAAGGAGATCTCCTCCCTCAACATTTGTTTATATATTGTAGACAGGTCCAATGTGTCCTCCCTCCGCAGAGACTCCAAATCACCAAATCACTCATCTTCAGGGTAATACCAATATCTCCAAATTGGGCAATGTATGCATGTCTGAGCTGAAGATAACGGAACAAGTGAGTGTTGGGAAGATTAAACTTTGTTTTCAGTGTGTCAAACTGCAGAAGTTTCCCACCACCCACTATGTCTTTCAGCATCTTAATACCAAATTTATTAGGATTCTTCCAAAGTGGTGTGTGAGGAGAAATCTCAGAGGTGCTACCCATCTTGGTCACTGCTACCCATGCCCTACTAGTTGCACGCATGGATATCGTGAGCCAATACGGTAGGTGTGCCAGCGCCTCATACGAACCAACAACAGCTGCCTCTAGTGTACTGGCAGTGTCATCCTCAGGTAGAGTAAACCACCTGTGTACAAATATTAGCTGACCCGCTAGGAAATATCTGTGGAAGTCCGGGACCGCCAGACCCCCTTGTTTCTATGGCAGTTGTAACACCCGGAGTTTAATTCGTTGGTGTCGCCACTGCCACAGGAAATTCGTTATAAGTTGATCTATCCTTTGGAATATGTATCTCGGTATCCAAACAGGAGTATTCCAAAATATATATAAAAACAGAAGTAAAAATGTTATTTTTACTAAATTCACCCTACCTATGAGTGTCAGAGGTTCTGCCAGGCCTGTAGTCTGGATCTTAGTTTAGTCAAAAGTGGATCGACATTCAAAGTAATAAAGTCTGATAAAGAGTTGGATAAATGTAACCCCAGATATTTGATCACCTCTACTCTCTGCAAGGGACAATTTACGGGAATCTCGCATCTGGGGGGTGGCGTCTTGAGTGAGAGAATCTGGGATTTCCCCCAGTTGACTTTTAGACCCGAAAAATTAGCAAAGGAATTAAGAATGTCTAAAGCTGCCAACAGGGAATTCTTGGAGTCTTGCAAAAAAAGAACCATATCGTCTGCATATAGTGCAGTTTTTTCGGTTAAAATACCCACCGTCATCCCCTTTACCTCCTCTGAGGCTCGCAAGGCCGCAGTCAAGGGTTCAATCATAATAGAGAAAAGACCCGGGACAAAGGGTATCCTTGGCGAGTGCCCCTATGCACTGGAAAAAATTCTGATAACATATTGTTTAGTTTTATGGCTGCTATGGGACAATGATATAGAATGTTGATCCACTTCCGGAACTGGGGACCGAACCCAAACATCTCTAGTACCACCTTCATGTAATTCCAGTCTACGGAATCCAAGGCCTTCACTAAATCGAGAAAGACCAGTATCCCACCGCTAGAAGTTTCCGGGCCTAACTGAGTATGGGTGAAGACCCTGCACAAATGAATATCCGTGGTCTAATAGCTAACAGTTTGGTCAGTATTTTGAAGTCCATATTTAATAATGAGATGGGCCTATATGAAGTGGGTCTTTATCCGGCTTAGCCAATAATACAATATGAGCCTCGTAAAAGTAGAGGGGCAAGCTTCCCTTTTGAAAGCAATCTGTGTATAATTGCAGCAATCTGGGTGCCAGAGTCTCTGAGTATTGATGGTACCACTCAATTGGTAGACTGTCGGGTCCAGGAGCCTTACCACTAGGGAATGGCCCTATTGCGGAGTCTACCTCCTCCTACCTGAACGCAGCATCCAGAAAACCGCCAGATTCCTCTGGCAGCTTGGGCAACCGCAGGGACCCCGATGTGTCCCTGAGGTCACCAGTGTCATAGGGATCTGTGGAAAAGTACAGAGACCTATAGAAGGATACAAACTCCTGTACTATGTCCTCCCTTTCTCTTATCAGTTGTCCGGACAGGGATAGTATGCAGGAAACTACTGTCGGGGAACCAAATTTCTTTTTACGGTTCAACAACTGGAGTAGGGAAATTTGCCTGCTGAAATCAATTGGTGGTGTACTGCTAGCAGATTGGCGGCAAGTACTTGTGACACATATTGCTATACCTTTTATTCCTCTCAGTGCAGGTTTTTGAGAGGACTGGAGGTATAGTAGGGTTGGAGATCCCAGATGAGGAGCAAGGAGAAGTCTGCCTTTTTCTATGATGTGGGTCTTTCAAGTGCTGTTGCCAGTGGACTGCATGGCAGGTCGTTATATGTCTGGTCAAGCATGTTGTGCCCAAGTGGCTGCTGTTTTGGCCATGCTTGATCCACTTCAGACAGGTTGCAAACAGCAATAGTGCGATCTGCTGCATGCGTGTCGAAAAAGACCCACACCAAGGAACTTTTAAAAGTCAGTGGGGAATCAGCAGCGGCCTGCACCTGCAGAGCTCTGCGGTGGGTTGCAATAGGGTGGCTGCACTTAAGCTGGTTCCTGGTGGCAGGGGCGTACCAACAGGGGGGGCCGGGGGTGGTCCGCCCAGGGTGCCACACACTGAGGGGGTGCCAGACTGTTAGTGGCGTTGCTATGGGAATGCGCTCCGTACCTCGGTCGGGTGACACCATCCCAAGGGCGGCGAGAGTCCTGGCTGCTCCCTTTTTTTTTTTTTTTAACAATAAAGTTTATTAATTTTTTTCAAAGAAAAAATGAAACATTACAACAACTTGTACAGTGGTTCATTTTCAGTAACAGACAGACAATTTATACATTATCGTCAAGTGGCTCAGCTACCTTTCCTAGAATGAATTGACTATTGCAGTAAACCCTAACCTTTCGTGCACAATAAATCCGAGGTCATTAACCCATGTTCAGCATACTAAGATATCAGTCCCCGACTCAGGCAGTGAGGGGGGGAACGTCAGACACAAGTGAGGGGACGAGGGGAAAAGGGAAAGGAGAGATAACAGGGGTGGGGCGCAGGGCCCCCCGTCAGCATTATCACAGCACAGCAAAACCCATACCAGTGGAACATTCTACAGACTAGTCCAGACTTAAGTTTCTCTTCGCTACCCAGGCCGCCCAAATCTTGTCAAACTTAGTAGGACAGTTATGTCCAGCGTACGTGATTTTGTTTAGGGGAAGGGCCGAGTTCACCAAGGACCTCCATTGTTGTACTGTTGGTGGGGAGGGGTCCTTCCATTTCAGAAGTATCGCCTTTCTGGCGTAGAAGGCCGAATAGAACACAAATAGTTTTTTAGATGGTGTGGTTGCTAAGTTGTCAACAATTCCCAGGAGCAGGGGGATGGGATCTCGTGGAACGTGTAGCTTACTGACCGAGTTAATGTCCCTGAGTACCTCTTCCCAAAAAGCCTGTATGACGGGACAAGACCATATGACATGCATAAACATACCTATCTCAGAAGTGCATCCAGGGCATATTGGATCACACGTGGGGAATAGCTTGGCCAGTCGTTCCGGGGTGTAATACACCCTATGTATGAATTTGAGTTGTATGAACCTATCCCTCGCCGAGACCATGAGGGGAAGGTATTGCTGGATCCCCTCCTCCCAATCGTCATCAGCAAGGGATGGTATGTCTGCTTGCCACTTGTTAAACAGTTGGGTCACCCTAGAGGTATCCAGTACAGCCAACTCAGAGTATAAGGCCGATAATGTTTTCCCGTCATCTCCTCTAGTCAGAACCTTTTCAATCCCAGTAGTCTCTAGTGTGATTGGATTCGTGAATTGGGCCTGGAAAGCGTGGCGGAGCTGCAGGTATCGGAAGAACATATTATTGGGCACCTCCCTGTCTCTTTTTAAGTCGTCAAACGTGCACACTCCCGCCGGTGTTGTAATGTCAGCCAGTATCGTGATGTTGTGTCTTACCCACAAATGTGGATCCGGTATGGATCGGAAATGTGGTAGTCTAGGGTTACCCCATAAGGGGGTATTAGGGGACCATCTGTTAGGTAGCTCAATCTTGGCTCTAACCGTTTCCCACACCCAAAGTGTAGTGCGCATTAAGGTAGTGACACGGGGGTTACCTGGCTGCTCCCTTTAGTATTTTTTTTCAAAGTCATTGTCAGTCAGTGTCATTTCTGCAGGAAAAAAAGTCATTTAAAAGCAATGAATTGTCGGCTCCCCGTAATAAAGAGAACAGTCATTGAAAGTCATTGATAAAAAAAAAAAAAGTGTGGGGTTCCCCCCAAATTCAATTACCAGGCCCTTCAGGTCTGGTATTTGATATTGAGGGGAACCCCGCGTCAAATAAAAAACATTTCGTGGGGTTCCCCCCAAATATCCATGCCAGACCCTTCAGGTCTGGTATGAATTTTAAGGGGAACTCTGCGCCAAATAAAAAAAAATGGCGTGGAGTTCCCCCCAAAAATCCATACCAGACCCTTTATCCGAGCATGCAACCTGGCAGGCCGCAGGAAAAGAGGAGGGACGAGAGAGCGCCCCCCCCTCCTGAACTGTACCAGGCCACATGCCCTCAACATTGGGAGGATGCTTTGGGGGCCTGTGATATAGGATCCACCCAGGGTGGATCCACACACCAGATATAGGATCCACCCCAGGTGGATCCACGCCCCTGCCTGGAGGACATCATGCCTCGTTGGAGTTGTGCCTCCTCCTCATAACTTTCCTCCTCTCCTCTGTGGACAAGGAGTCGGTGGAATAGGCCGATTTGGCAGCTGCATTGGAAGGCAAACTACTCTGAGCCTGGGTCACAGGATGAGGACGGCTTTGTTATCCACTCCACCAACTCTTCTGCATGTTGTGGCTCAATAACACGGCCAGCAGCAGAAAAATAGGACAAGCGTGCCCCACGGCCACCTGCAGAGGATGCACCAAGTGTGCCCCACGACCACCACTGTTGACCGTAGACACAGAGGCTGCTTGTTCTCTTTTAGTGGCCTGTGAGCGTTTGCCTCTCCTTGGTGGCCTTCTGCCATTTTTTTTGTAACGCGGCACTACACTGTATTAGATACTGCGTACACTGCTTGAAGTGTATTAGAAACAGTACACCACTGAATACACTGCATATATAGTCTACACTAGGGATGGGCCCGGTGTTCGATTCGAACCCATGTTCGAATCGAACATCGGGCGTTCGACCGCTCGTCGAGCCCAGAACTATGTGGGTCGTTCGCATCAAATTTGTGTGATGCGAACGGTCCACAATGCACTGTGCCAGTCGCAGTGCATTGCTGGCTGATGATTGGCCAAGCATGCACTGTGACCCCGCATGCTTGGCCAATCATAGAGCCAGCGGCGAGGAGAGCAATAATTGGCCACAGGCAGGATGCCTGTGGCCAATTATAGCTCAGGGGGTTTAGAACACGCCCCACACCATATAAGGCCGCCGCGCCGGCGGCCTAGTGTAGTGTGTTCCGGCGTTAGTCAGTGACTGTTTCAGTCACATTATCTGCTGTGATTCATTCTGCATTGCTGACAGACAGTATCTGCTGTGTTATTCATTCTGCTGAGTGCTGCTGACATTATCTGCTGTTTTATTCATTCTGCTGAGTGCCGAAATTATCTGCTGTGATTCTGGGGATTAGTCTAGTGTGTGCGTGCTGTTAGTACAGAATTGCAGTATCACATTAAACCACCTTTACCCTTCTGGCCTGTTGTCATCTAAGGCAGCCAGCCAGGCATTTGCAGGAGTTAGAGTGTGTGTGTGCTGTGTGAGTATAGCACAGTACACAATAAACCACCTCAGCCTCTATCTGCCCTAAGGCCCTGTTGTTGTCATCTAAGGCAGCCAGCCAGGCATTTGCAGGAGTTAGCCTGTGTGTGTGCTGTGTGAGTATAGCACAGCACACTATAAACCACCTCAGCCTGTATATGCCCTAAGGCCCTGTTGTCTTTTAAGACAGCCATCTGCAGGAGTTAGTGTGTGTGCTGCGTGACTCCAGCACAATATACACTACCCACTACAATACCTGGAAGACCGACAATGTGAGGCAGGCAGTCCCGAGGCAAGAAAACAGGGCAAGCAGGCTCTGTGTCTAGAGACAACAGTGCTGGTCGTGGATGTGGTGCATCGTCATCAGCACGTGGCCATGGGACACGCTTGTCCTTCTTTTCGGCAGCTGGACTTGTTAAGCCGCATGGCTTGGCAGAGTGGATGACCAAGCCCTCCTCATCCTCCTCATCCTCTCTCACCCAGGCTCAGGGTACTGGCAAAGCAGCTGCCAACGCGTACTCAATGGCATCATCAGGCACCCCTTCCCTAGACCATGTCCTCCTGAGGAGTCCCCCGAACTGTTTGAGCACAGTGTTGGGTACATGCTCCAGGAGGATGCCCAGCGTTTTGAAGGCTCGGATGATGATACCGAGCTAGAGGAAGGCAGTAGCGTGAGCGCAGAGAGAGGGGATGCTCAAGGACAGCAATCTGGCAGTCATGTTCCACCAGCTGCAGCTTACTGCCAGGTTTGCTCCAGTGGTGAAGAGGGAGGGGATGATGAGGTCACTGACTCCACGTGGGTGCCTGAAGGGAGAAAGGAGGAGGAGGAGGAGGAGGAGGCGGCACATCTCCAAAGAGGCAGGATGCCCTCCGGGGGCCAGCTTGAGGCCAGCACACCAACTGAATCACACCGCAGAGCTCCGCCTGTGAAGGGCGCTGCCTCTGCACGTTATTACAAAAGTTCTTTGGTGTGGGCCTTTTTTGAGATG
The DNA here is from genome assembly GCA_028564925.1 of Lithobates sylvaticus. Taxonomy (NCBI): domain Eukaryota; kingdom Metazoa; phylum Chordata; class Amphibia; order Anura; family Ranidae; genus Lithobates; species Lithobates sylvaticus. Next base: position 401,001,065 of record CM053026.1, read on the forward strand.
AGTGCATCAGATCGCACCACTGCTATTTGCAACATATGTCTCAAGCGTATGTTGCGTGGCCAAAACATCAGCCGCTTGGGCACCACAAGCATGACCAGACATATGTCGACCTTCCATGCAGCTCGTTGGCAAGCGCACATTAAAGACCCACACCAAAGAACAAAGCGGACCTCTCCTTGCTCCTCATCAGCTGGGATCTCTAACCCCACTATACCTTCAGTCCTCTCTGAAAGCTGCACTGAGAGGAATGAAGGTGTAGAATTAGGTGTGTCACAGCCAAGTACTTGCGGGCACTCTGCTAGCAGTACACCGACGTCCGATTGTAGCAGGCAAATTTCCCTGCCCCAGCTGCTGGACCGTCAAAAGAAGTTTTACTCCCAGCCATCCACATGCCCAGCGGTTGAATGCTAGCTTGGCTAAATTGCTAGCACTTCAACTGCTGCCTTTTCAGTTGGTAGACTCGGCCCCCTTCCGTGAGTTTGTTCAATGTGCGGTTCCTCAGTGGCAGGTTCCCAAACGCAACTTTTTCTCACGGAAGGTGATTCCGAGGTGGCCAGCTTAAGCCAGGAATGATGGTTTGTGACAATGGCACCAACCTCCTCTCCACCCTGCGACAGGGACATCTGACCCATGTGCCCTGTATGGCTCACGTCCTTAACCTGGTGGTGCAGCGGTTCTTGGGCAGATACCCAGGCTTACAGGATGTCCTGAGGCAGGCCAGGAAAGTCTGTGTGCAGACTTTCCTGGCCTGTCAGTGTGCTGCTGACTGCTGACAATATATGCTGTATTTCTGGGGATTTGTGTGTGCGTGCTGTTAGTACAGCATTGCAGTATCACATCTGGGGGGTGTCTATAGGTTGCTTGTGAAGGGGGGCAGGTTTCCTGTGCTTAGAACTGTCCCTGCAAAAAGTGTCATTTTTGCAGGAAAAAAGCAATTTAACCGCTTCAGCACCGGGCCATTTTTCACCCTTCCTTACCAGAGCACTTTTTGCAATTCGGCACTGCGTCGCTTTAACTAACAATTGCGCGGTCGTGCGACGTTACACCCAAACAAAATTGACGTCCTTTTTTTCCCACAAATAGAGCTTTCTTTTGGTGGTATTTGATCACCTCTGCGGTTTTTATTTTTTGCGCTATAAACAAAAGAAGAGCGTCAATTTTGAAAAAAAACACAATATTTTTTACTTTTTGCTATAATAAATATCCCATTTTTTTTAAGAAAAACTATTTTTTTCCTCAGTTTAGGCCGATACGTATTCTTCTACATATTTTTTGGAAAAAAAAAAAATCGCAATAAGCGTATATTGATCGGTTTGCGCAAAAGTTATAGCGTCTACAAAATAGGGGATAGATTTATTGAATTTTTTTTTTTTTACTAGTAATGGCGGCGATCTGCGATTTTTTTTTCGTGACTGCGACATTGCGGCGGACACTTCGGACACTTTTGACACATTTTTGGAACCATTCACATTTACACAGCGATCGTTGCTATAAAATGATTACTGTGTAAATGTGACTGGCAGGGAAGGGTTAACACTAGGGGCGCTGCAGGGGTTAATGTGTTACCTATAGGAGTGATTCTAACTGTGGGGGGAGGGGACTCAAGGGGAGGAGACCGATCATGTGTTCCTCCGTACTGGGATGACATGATCGGTCTCCTCTCCGCTGACAGGACGTGGAGCTGTGTGTTTACACACACAGCTCCAATGGCCAGGGTTGTGGGGAAGAGGCCCTTGTCCTCATCAACATGGGGACAAGGTGCTTTGGGGGTCACAGACCCTCCCAATGTTGAGGGCATGTGGCCTGGTACGGTTCAGGAGGGATGGGGGGCTGCTCTCGTCCCCCCCTCTTTTCCTGCGGCCTGCCAGGTCGCGTGCTCGGATAAGGGTCTGGTGTGGATTTTGAGGGGGACCCCACGCCATTTTTTTTTTTGGCTGGGGTTCCCCTCAATATCCATAGCAGACCTGAAGGGCCTGGTTATTGAATTTGGGGGGACCCCCACGCTGTTTTTTTTAAAAAAAAAATATTTTTTATCAATGACTTTTTCAATGAATGACTGTTCTCTGTGTTACGGGAGCCGTCAATTCATTAGCCGCGAGTGATTTTAAATAGCTTTTTTTCCTGCAAAAATTACACTTTGTGCAGGGACAGTTCTAAGCACAGGAAACATGCGCCCCTTCACAGGCATACTATAGACACCCCCCAGGTACGAAATTTAAAGGAATATTATACTTTTATTGTTTCACTTTAAGCATTATTAAAATCACTGCTCCTGAAAAAATTTGCATTGATCCATGTCCCCTGGGGCAGGACCCAGGTCCCCAAACACTTTTTATGACAATAACATGCATATTAGCCTTTAAAATTAGCACTTTTGATTTCAAACGTTCGCATCCATTGTAACTAATAGGGTTCTTATGTTCGTACGGACTTTAGGTCCGTTCGCGGGTTCTGGGGCGAACCGAACCCGGGGGTGTTCGGCTCATCCCTATACGGCACCAGGACAGGGTCAGGGGAGCTCTGATTTTTTTTCTCCACGCCAGTGGAGCATGATCAGGGATGCATGCACGGTCCTGTCACCATTTGAGGAGGCCACGAGGATGGTGAGCAGTGACAGTGCATGCATCAGTGACACTGTACCTCTTGTCCACCTGTTGGAGCATACGCTGCGTGGATAATGGACAGGGCACTTGAGGCAGAACAGAGGCAGGAAGAGGAGGACTTCCTTGCCTCTCAAGGCCCCCTTTATCCAGATAGTGTTCCTTCTCTCCCACCCATCACACAGGAAGAGGATGAGGAGGAGGAGGAGGATTGTGTCAGCATGGAGGTGGAGCCTGGCACTCAGCATCAGCAGCAGCAGTCTTTTAGGGATGATTTACAGTCCCAACAAACCAGTGGACTTGTACGTGGCTGGGAGGAGGTGGCTGCGGATCATGTCGTCCACAGTGACCCAGAAGACTCCAGACCGAATGCCTCAGCTAACCTACATTGTATGGCCTCCCTGATCCTGCAAAGCCTGCGGAAGGATCCTCGTATTCTTCGGATCAAGGAGAGGGACCATTACTGGCTGACCACTCTCCTTGATCCACGGTACAAGGGTAAGGTTGCGGACCTTATCTTGCCGTCGCAGAGGGAGCAGAGGATGAGACATCTCCGGGAGGCCTTGCAGAAAGGTCTGTGCAACGCGTTCCCAGAGACTGGGAGGTTACAAACTCCTGGTCCTGGACGACGAGTTGCTGAGGCTTCGGTCAGTAGAAGAAGGAGCGGTGGGGAAGGTGGACGTCTGACTGATGCGTTCAGACAATTTTTTAGTCCGCAGCCCCAAGGTATGATCGGTTCCAGCAACCATCGCCAGCGTCTGATATACATGGTGCAGGAATACCTAGGGGCAAGGTCAGACTTGGACACCTTTCCCACCGAAAATACTCTGGCTTACTGGGTCTTGAGGAAGGATCACTGGCCAGAGCTTGCACAGTATGCAATTGAGCTACTGGCCTGTCCTGCATCCAGCGTTCTTTCGGAGCACACATTCAGTGCTGCTGGAGGATTTGTCACCGATCACAGGGTGCGCCTGTCCACCGACTCGGTTGATCGACTGACCTTCATAAAGATGAATCAGATGAACCACCACCAAAGGCCCAATTTTTCTGCCCTGTTCAACAGGTGCATGCAATTACAATACTTGATCTAATAATTCACAGCAGGGCCCATTCCTGTGTCCACCAAGAGTAACTGTGAGGGCTTACAGTGTTGTGGCAACACCAACATCTAACGGGGCAAATTTCTGCAGAGTATATACGGCAGGCCCCTACTTTCAAACATCCAACTTACAAACGACTCCTCCTTGCAAACGGAAGGAGAAAACAGGAAGTGATAGGAAATCTACCCCTAGGAAGGGAAATTCTATCCTGTTAGATTTAATTTGGGAAAAAGGTATCTCCTCTTTACTGATGCTTTATCACCAATCCTTGTTTCAATAAAAAAAACACTTTTCCAAAAACATTTGTCATTGGGATGGAAAGTGAGGTGAAATGTTCTGAACAGGTGCACAGACAGCAAAACAAATGTTACAGGGGTGATAACCCTTCCCTATGTTCTCCAAAAAGATTAAAAATAGATTTTTTTTGAATGGAGCTACACTTAAAAATGTACCTGCTCAAAATTACAAACAGATTCTACTTAAGAACAAACCTACAGTCCCTGTCTTGTTTGCACCGCCTGTATACTACTGTTCAGAGTATATAGGGTTGTAGGTATAAGGTTTTATTTTGGGTGCGGGGTTCCCCTTAATATCCATACAAGACCCAAAGGGGCTGGGGGGGGGGGGGGGGGGGGGGGTTGATGGGGTAGCCATGCCATTTTTCTCAAAGATTTTCATCCATATTGCCAGGACAAGACATGAGATTAAAGCCGCAAGCAGTTTTAAATGGCTTCTTTTTTTCCCTTTACAAATGTCATTTTGTGCAGGGACAGTTCTAAACACGGGAAACACATGCCACTTCACAGGCATCATTTAGACACCCCCAGCTACCATATTTAAAGGAATATTTCACTTTTTTTTTTTTTGCACTTTATGCATCATTAAAATGACTGCTCCCGAAAAAACGTCCGTTTTTAAAACTTCTTTTTGCATTGATACATGTCCCCTGGGGCAGGACCCGGGTCCCCAAACCTGTTTTATGACATTAACATGCATATTGGCCGTTATAATTAGCACTTTAGATTTCGAACGTTCGCGTCCATTGTAACTAATAGGGTTTGAATATTCGCACAAACTTTCGGTCCGTTCGCAGGTTCTGGTGCGAACCGAACCCGGGGGTGTTCGGCTCATCCCTAGTCTACACTGAATGAAGAATATATATATGTGTGTGTGTGTGTGTGTATATATGTATGTGTGTATATATACAGTATCTCACAAAAGTGAGTACACCCCTCAAATTTTTGTAAATATTTTATTATATCTTTTCATTGTGACAACACGTGAAGAAATTACACTTTGCTACTATGTAAAGTGGTGAGTGTACAGCTTGTATAACCGTGTAAATTTGCTGTCCCCTCAAAGTAACTCAACACACAGCCATTATTGTCTAAACTGCTGGCAACAAAAGTGAGTACACCCCTAAGTGAAAATGTCCAAATTGGGCCCAAAGTGTCAATATTTTGTGTGGCTACCATTATTTTCCAGCACTGCCTTAACCCACTTGGGCATGGAGTTCACCAGAGCTTCACAGGTTGCCACTGGAGTCCTCTTCCACTTCTCCATGATGACATCACGGAGCTAGTGGATGTTGGAGACCTTGCGCTCCTCCACCTTCCGTTTGAGTATGCCCCATAGGGTTTAGATCTGGAGACATGCTTGGCCAGTCCATCACCTTTACCCTCAGCTTCTTTGGCAAGGCAGTGGTCGTCTTGGAGGTGTGTTTGGGGTTGTTATCATATTGGAATACTGCCCTGCAGCCTAGTCTCCGAAGGGAGGGGATCATGCTCTGCTTCAGTATGTCTCAGTGCATGTTGGCCCTCAATGAACTGTAGCTCCCCAGTGCCCGCAGCACTCATGCAGTCCCAGATCATGACACTCCCACCACCATTCTTGACTGTAGGCAAGACACACTTGTCTTTGTACTCCTCACCTGGTTGCCACAACACACGCTTGATACCATCTGAACTAAATACGTTTATCTTGGTCTCATCAGACCACAGGACAAGGTTCCAGTAATCCATGTCCTTAATCTGCTTGTCTTCAGCAAACTCTGGGCTTTCTTGTGCATCATCTTTAGAAGAGGCTTCTTTCTGGGACAACAGCCATGCAGACCAATTTGATGCAGTGTGCGGCATATGGTCTGAGCACTGACAGGCTGACCCCCATCCCTTCAACCTCTGCAGCAATCCTGGCAGCACTCATACGTCTGTTTTCCAAAGACAATCTCTGGATATGACGCTGAGCACGTGCACTCAGCTTCTTTGGTCAACCATGTCGAGGCCTGCTCTAAGTGGATCCTGTCCTGTTAAACAGCTTTATGGTCTTGGCCACCGTGCTACAGCTCAGTTTCAGGGTCTTGGCAATCTTCCTATAGCCTAGGCCATCTTTATGTAGAGCAACAATTCTTTTTTTCAGATCCTCAGAGTTCTTTGCCATGAGATGCCATGTTGAACTTCCAGTGACCAGTATGAGAGAGTGAGAGCGATAACACCAAATTTAACACACCTGCTCCTCATTCACACCTGAGACCTTGTAACACTAACGAGTCACATGACACCAGGAGGGAAAATAGCTTGGCATAGATTTGGACATTTTCACTTAGGGGTGTACTCACTTTTGTTGTCAACGGTTTAGACATTAATGGCTGTGTTGAGTTATTTTGAGAGGACAGCAAATTTATACTGTTATATAAGCTGCACACTCACTATTTTACATTGTAGCAAAGTGTAATTTCTTCAGTGTTGTCACATGAAAAGATAGAATAATATAGTTACAAGTGGTGTAATCACTTTTGTGAGATATTGTATATATATATTATATATATATATATATTTTTTGATACACTGTCTGCACTGACTGAATATAGAGTAGACACTGAATATATAGTCTATGCTAAATGCAGTCTGGTGGACCGGGTTGATAAATTACTGGGAGGAGCTGGACATGACCCAGCTGTCTTGGTCCATGTTGGAACCAATGACAATACATGGGAGGTAGAGGTTCCTTAAAAATCAATTTAAAGAACTAGGCTGCAAGTTGACGGGAAGGACCTCCAAGGTGATATTCTCTGAAATATTTCCTGTGCCATGTGCATCACAGGAAAGGCAGGGGGAGATTAGAGAGCTGAATGCATGGCTTAAAGTGGTTGTAAACCCTTACAGACCACTTTGACCTGCAGGTAAGCCTAGATTAACCACTTCAGCCCCGGACCAATTGGCAGGCAAAGGACCAGGCCCCTTTTTGCGATTCGGCACTGCGTCGCTTTAACTGACAATTGCGCGGTCATGCGACGTTGCTCCCAAACAAAATTGGCGTCCTTTTTTTCCCAAAAATAGAGCTTTCTTTTGGTGGTATTACACATACCTCTCCCGGTTCTTCAGCTCAGTGACCCGATCAGGGACACCAGCGGTGATCGGGTCCGCTGGTCCCGCGGCCGTGTTCACGGAGCTCCCGACCAGGTCGCAAGCACGCCGCTGGCGGCGCGCACGCGACCCACGGGCAGGCATTTAAAGGATCACGTAAAAGGTACGTGATTTTGCCTGCCCGTGCCATTCTGCTGACGTATATATGCAGTGGGCGGTCGGGAAGCGGTTAAGGCTTACCTGTAGGTCCAAGAAATAACTCCTAAACCTACACGTTTAGGAGATTTTTGCAAAGACAGGCACCGCTGTCTACGGCGCATGCACCGTAGACAGCGGCGCGCAGGCGCACTGAATACGCCGCTGCTAACGGCGATATGCCGCTAGTGGCGGCTCTCGTGCACATACTTGGGAGTGACGTCATCGCGGCTCCGGCCAATCACAGCGCCGGAGCCGCGAGACCCGGAAGTCACTCCAAGATACATAGCAGCGGCAGAGATGAAGAAGGAGGACCGCTTCAGGGGCTTCGTTCTCAGGTAAGTTATTCATAATGAGCTAGTATGCTATGCATACTAGCTCATTATGCCTTTGCCTTGCAGGGTTTATTCTTTTTTTTTTTTTTTTAGATGGGTTATCTTCCTCTTTAAGATCTGGTGTAAGAAGGAAGGGTTTGGGTTTCTAGAGCACTGGACTGCTTTTAATTGGGGTGCAACCTATATGCTAAAGATGTTTTGCACCTGAATGGAAGGTGGTCGGCTGTGCTGGGGGAGAGGTTTATGGGAAGGCTGGAGGAGTATTTAAGCTAGGATTGAGGGGGGAGGGTGAACTAGAATTCCATCAGGCAGACAGGTCAGGGGTCAGACATTAATGGAGGGTGGAATGGGGATAGATGGGAGGGTTATGGCAAGTGACAAGAAAGGAAATGATAGTGCCATTTGTACTACTAAAAAAGATATGCAAAACAGCATTAATATTAATAATAATAATAATAATGCATTCATGTGTTTGTTCACCAATGCCAGAAGTCTGCCAAGGAAAATAGGTGAATTGGAAGCTCTCCTGCACTAGGAGAACTATGATGTAATGTGGCTCACGGCCAAAGTAAAAAAAGCTATAAACAGAGCATTTAAAAAATATAAAAATGAAGGAACACTATTGTCGTTTAAATGTTACAAAGAATATAACAGAATATGTAAAAAGCAAATCAAGGACGCAAAAATTCTAAACAAACGACAGATTGCAAAAAATAGTAAGACAAACCCCCCAAAATTCTTCAAATATATTAATAGTAAAAAGGTCAGGCCTGAGCATGCAGGGCCGTTGCTACCACTAGGCGAACTAGGCGACCGCCTAGGGCGCACTGCCGCCTAGGGCGCCCGGCCGCTGGTTATTTTACTCTGAGTCGAGTCCTGCACAGTCTGTCCTTGTAATTATCCTGTGAAGCAGCGCCGCCCCCCCCCCCCAATCTGGCTTTCCGCTGATGTGTAATGTGTTGACATGCAAAGACCGTAATCCCCCCTCTCTGCTCTGCAGCGAGCCTGTAACGATGTGTGTGTCCAGACTCCAGGGCGTCCAGGGCACTCTCTGTGTGTCACTCACTCTCACTGTGTCAGGCTCAGGCAGCACCCGCCCCCCTCTCCCCTCTCCGCTCATGATGACATGTCATATCTCGCCGAGGCCGCTCTTCAGTGTCAATGTCAGTCCAGCAGCACAGTCCCCCCGGCCCCGCCCCCCCACGCGCTCTTGGAACGGATTATGGATGGATGGAGGATGCAAGTAAGCATCATGGGATACAGTAGCAGCATGGCAGCGTGGCGCCTGGCGGCAGCTCTCAGGGCTTTGGGACAGGTGCTGGCTGGAACAGGAAGAGGCACCACATGACACAGAACAGAAGCAGCAGGCAGCCTGGCAATACAGCAGAGTTGGTGCCAGCGAGAAACAGGTGTTATGGCCGGTGTGGTAAGTAAAAACTGTTACTTTCTCTCTTAATGAGATTTCATATGTGATGACAATGACATGTAATTTTAAAATGTGTGTGAGCGTATATGTATTATATTGACTGATCTGCCAAATGTCCCCCCTCCCCCCGAGTCTGTATTTTATGAGCGCTGGTGAAGCGGCATTGATGGGCGCTGGTGAGTCTCTATTGGATGGGCGCTGGTGACATGGTATTTGACGGGCACTGGTGAAGCGGTATTGATGGGCGCTGGTGATGAGTCTGTATTTGGTGGGCGCTGGTGAGTCTGTGAAGTGGCATTGATAGCCGCTGGTGAGTCTGTATTTAAAAGGGGCGCTGGTGAAGTGGCATTGTCATGATGGACACTGGTGAGTCTGTATTTGGTGGGCGCTGGTGAGTCTGTAGTTGATGGGCGCTGGTGAAGCGTCATTGATGGGCGCTGGTGAGTCTGTATTTGATGGGCGCTGGTGAAGCGACATTGATGGGCGCTGGTGAGTCTGTATTTGATGTGCGCTGGTGAAGCGGCATTGGTGGGCGCTGGTGAGTGAGGTGGTATTTGATGGGCGCTGGTGAGTGAGGTGGTATTTGGTGGGCGCTGGTGAGTCTGTATTTGGTGGGCACTGGTGAGTGAGGTGGTATTTGATGGGCGCTGGTGAGTCTGTATTTGGTAAGCGCTGGTGACATGGTATTTGATGGGCACTGGCGAGTCTGTATTTGATGTGCGCTGGTGAAGCGGAATTGATGGGCGCTGGTTAGTCTGTATTTGATGGGCGCTGGTGAGCCTGTATTTGATGGGCGCTGGTGAGTCTGTATTTGATGGGCGCTGGTGAGTCTGTATTTGATGTGCGCTGGTGAGTCTGTATTTGATGTGCGCTGGTGAAGCGGCATTGATGGGCGCTGGTTAGTCTGTATTTGATGGGCGCTGGTGAGTGAGGTGGTATTTGATGGGCGCTGGTGAGTGAGGTGGTATTTGGTGGGCGCTGGTGAGTCTGTATTTGGTGGGCACTGGTGAGTGAGGTGGTATTTGATGGGCGCTGGTGAGTCTGTATTTGGTGGGCATTGGTGAGTGAGGTGGTATTTGATGCCCGCTGGTGAGTCTGTATTTGGTAAGCGCTGGTGACATGGTATTTGATGGGCGCTGGTGAAGCGGCATTGATGGCCGCTGGTTAGTCTGTATTTGATGGGCGCTGGTGAGTCTGTATTTGATGTGCGCTGGTGAGTCTGTATTTGATGGGCGCTGGTGAGTCTGTATTTGATGGGCGCTGGTGAGTCTGTATTTGATGTGCGCTGGTGAAGCGGCATTGATGGGCGCTGGTTAGTCTGTATTTGATGGGCGCTGGTGAGTCTGTATTTGATGGTCATTGGTGAAGCGGCATTGATAGCTGCTGGTGAGTCTGTATTTGACGGGCGCTGGTGAAGTGGCATTGATGGGCGCTGGTGAGCCTGTATTTGATGGGCGCTGGTGAAGCGGCATTGATGGGCGCTGGTTAGTCTGTATTTGATGGGCGCTGGTGAGTCTGTATTTAATGAGCGCTGGTGAAGCGGCATTGATAGCTGCTGGTGAGTCTTTATTTAATGGGTGCTGGTGAGTCTGTATTTGACGGACGCTGGTGAAGTGGCATTGATGGGCGCTGGTGAGCCGGTATTTGATGGGCGCTGGTGAGTCTGTATTTGATGGGCGCTGGTGAAGTGGCATTGATGGGCGCTGGTGAGCCTGTATTTGATGGGCGCTGGTGAAGTGGCATTGATGGGCGCTGGTGACTCTGTATTTGATGGGCGCTGGTGAAGTGGCATTGATTGGCGCTGGTGAGTCTGTATTTTATGGGCACTGGTGAGTCTGTATTTGGTGGGCGCTGGTGAGTGAGGTGGTATTTGATGGGTGCTGGTGAGTCTGTATTTGGTAAGCGCTGGTGAGATGGTATTTGATGGGCGCTGGTGAGTCTGTATTTGATGGCTGCTGGTGAGTCTGTATTTGATGGGCGTTGGTGAAGTGGCATTGATGGGCGCTGGTGAGTCTGTATTTGATGGGCACTGGTGAGTCTGTATTTGATGGGCACAGGTGAGATGGAATTTGATGGGCACAGGTGAGGCTGCATTTGATGGGCACAGGTGAGGCTGCCTTGATGGGTGCTGGTGAGACTGTATTTGATATGCAGTGCTGAGACTGTATTTGACGGGTAGAGGTGAGGCTGCATTTAATGGACACTGGTGAGATGAGCATCCCTTACACACACAAAAACCTCTGGTCTCGTCTGGTCCCCTCCATCAATAATTCCCCCGGTTCCCTCCCTTCATTAACTCCCTCCCATACAGTTTCCACATTAAAGCGTTTAAACTGGTTAAAAAATAATGTTCTTTAGCAATGAACATATATTTCACATTAGAAATTATGCTGCCAAAATCAGTGTTTGCTGTAAATTGCATCCAGCATTGCACCTGTTTCTTCTTGCCGGAGGCTGACATTTTGGTGAAGCCTATAGCCCCTGAGCAGAAGTAAATCATAAAGTGGAACTAAACCCATTGATGTAATGGTTTTTAAAAAAAGCTATATTCTTGGAATGTTGGGATTGCCAACTGTCACATTTGCTTAATTCCTCAACCAAACTGTCATATCATATGGCTAGTGTCATAACTGATCACATGTGCAGCACCATGGCAGTTGCAGATTAAACAGAAGCAGATTCCTTGGCTGTAAGAAAATAGGAGGTTTTAATTCTGTTTCAAGGCTGTCAGCAGGCCTCTACAAACACAGAAGTGCCTAAAGGTGCCTAAAATTTTGAGCACCTGAGCATGTGCAGAGCGGGGGAGACAGTATATTACTGGATTGTACACAGTTTAGACACATCATTTTAATGTTTTGTATAGCTATACCTGCAAAAGGGGACAGTAATCGAGCAGGACTTTATTTTCTGACTAAAGTTCCACTTTAACTTCCACCCTCCAATACGGTTCCCTCAATCTGGCTGTCCAAGATTGCATAGAGGATTGGACAAGCCTCAGGGGCTTGTCCAATCCTCAGCCATATGCCCCCAAATTCGTGTGGGTGGATGGGGAAGGGATTTATTTGTCTAGGAAGCCAGACAGACTAGGTTTAACCAATATTTTTGGCCTTAAGTCATGTGGTCACTGTGAAAACCAATCAGCAATCACTTGACTAAATGGCTCTTGTCCTAGACAGGAGCCAATACCAAAACCGAATTTGTCTTTCAGGGGTTAATTATTAGTTTATTTCTGCAGTGGATTGATTCACGTTATACAATGTCTGGACCTCTGCGTAAGAAGTTGTCGGGTGCGGTTTTCAAAAGGTAAAGAAAACTTCGAGAAGAAGAGGCCCAAAAATGGCTGGATCATTAAAAAAATATCCTGTGCATATGGATAGCAGTGAAGGACCTTCAACAACCATGACAGTGGGTGCTTCAGCATCGACAACTATTAGTGAGCAATCTGTTGTAGAGAAAAGTGACACAGATACTGAAGAAGTGAACTCTCCAATATCAGCAAAACTACTAGAGATTACTTCATTACCACTGGATTTCTCTGATCCAGCGGATTGGCCTGATGTCATCACTACATCATTTCGGCATACCATCGTAATGAAAGGCCCAGCAAAACCAAATGAACGCTTTTCATTTCCCAGGGATGCCTCTAATAGACGTTTTACAGCAGTCCATTACAAACGCCGCCTTGGAAATGGAGAAGTGCAGACGAGACATTGGCTAATCTACTCTAGCAAGCTAAAGTGTTTTGTTTTTGTTGCAAACTGTTTGCAAACAAAGAAATAAGTCTGATTGCTGGAGGTGTCGATGACTGGAAAAATATATTGAATATTTTGACAGTACACGAACAGTCTGCATATCATCTTGCTTCTGTGGGAAGGTGGAATGAGCTATTGATGAGGCTTGGATCAGGAAAAACTATTGACCGGGCTTACCAGAGGTTATTAACAACCGAAACTCAGCACTGGCAAAGTGTTCTCCAGTGCCTGGTAGCCATTGTCCAATATCTTGGTAAGCAGTGCTTGAGTTTCAGAGGAAGCAATGACACACTTTACAGTGCAAACAATGGCAATTATTTGCAACTTGTGGAACTGCTGGCCACATTTGATAGAGTGATGCAGAACCACCTTCAAAAAGTAACAAATTTGGAAATTCATTGTCACTATCTGGGAAAGGATATACAAAATGAATTAATTGGCCTTATTGCTAAAGAAATAAACAGACGGATTCTTCTACTATTAAAAAATGCCAAGTACTTTTCCATCATTCTTGACTGCACCCCAGATGTTGCTCTTGTGGAACAGATGACCATCATTGTTAGGTTTGTGTCAATAATATAAGGGGACTCAATAACAGCATGCCCTGAAGTGAAAATCGAAGAAAGGTTTCTTGGATTTATCCCAGTTCATAGTTCAACTGGAGAACAGTTGACTGAATCGATTCTGGCAGAGCTTGAGAAACTGAACATACCATTAAGTGATATGAGAGGCCAAGCCTATGACAATGGGTCCAACATGAAAGGGAAGCACTCTGGTGTTCAGAAGAGAGTTAAGGAATTGAATTCACGGGCATTCTATATTCCTTGCAGTGCTCATTCTTTAAACCTGGTTGTAAATGATGCTGCTATGTGTTGTAGGGAAGCCAGTTAATTTTTTGGTACTTTGCAGAAAATATATGTTTTTTTATCTGGCTCAACAAATCAGTGACACACTGATGGCAATTGAAGAAAATCCAGCATTTGCTAAGAAGCGAGGCTGCTTCATTGGCAAAAGAGCTGACAAACTTTACATTTTTGTGTTTGACAGTAATGTGGTTTAACATATTAAGTAGCATTAATGAAGTTAGCAAACTTCTTCAAAGTCAAACAATTTACTTGCCAGATGTTGTGGAGCTTTTGGAATCCAGCAAAACCTACTTGGAAACTTATCGTTCTGATGATGGATTTGAGGAGTTACTCACAGAAGCACGAACAATGGCACTGGAAATGGAAGTTGAACCTGTGTTCCCTTCTACAGTGCAGAGAAAAAAGAAGAGACTTTTTTCCTATGAGGGACAAGATGATCCCATCCAAGATTCCCAAAAACGGTTTAAAGTTGAGTGTTTCTACACTATCTTTGATGTCATAATAAAATCTGTTGAGGAGAGATTTGAACAGCTTGAAGGTCATAGCAACTATTTTCAGTTTTTGTATGACATCAGGAAACTTAAAGACATGAATAGGGAGCAACTCTTGAAGAGCTGTATGGAGTTACAAGAGGTGTTAACTGATGTAAAGACCAAGGATGAAGATATTGTGTGAAGAGTCTTGGCTCCTGTTGTATCAGCAAGCATGAAACCAATTGACGTTCTGGGTTACGCAGTCAGGAATGGTTTTGCTCCAAATGTAGCTATAGCACTTCACATACTGTTGACACTCCCTATCACAGTGGCTTCAGGTGAAAGAAGCTTCTCAAAATAAAAAATCATTAAAAATTACCTGCGTTCTTCTATGTCACAAGAAAGGCTGGTGGGTCTTGCCACTCTGTCTATTGAGAATGCCATTGCTCAAGAGATTGACTTTGAAATATTGTTGAAGGAGTTTGCTAATGCTAAAGCAAAAAAAGGTCAATTTTTTGTAGACCCAATAGCCTTAGTTAAAAGATGCTTGAACAGCACAGAGTTCAAAGATTGGCACTTTCATTATTGATTGTTTTTAGATTTGCAATGTTATAAGTTCTTTTGCACTAGTACTTTAGTTTATTTTTTTTATTGTACAAAATTTATTGAGAGAGGTTAGAGATATTAGAATGTTATAATATCTCTCTTGTCTCATAGTGTTTATTTTATAATAGTATGTTTCTATAACGTTGTCCATGTTATTTATCTATCTTATTTTTGTGAGTCTTGTTGCCAGTTGATACATGTGCAATGCTGCTATGTTATGTTTTGCAAATGAGAAAATGTTTACAAATAAAAATCTACTATTTTATGGTTTATCGTTTTGAATAATTTGATCCAAAAGCTGGTTTGGGGGCAAAACTGTAAAATTTCCACAATTAGCTGGTCTAGCAAAGTGTTGCATGCAAAATAGTAACGGTCATTAAAAAGGTGGGTGTACATGGGCAGGGCAAAGGGGTGGAGTCAGGGGTGGAGCCAAGGGGGCGGCAAAATGAGGTTTCGCCTAGGTTGCCAAAAATCCTTGCACCAGCCCTGTGAGCATGTAGGCCCTTTACAAAATAATCTAGAGTGGGTGACTGGGGACAAAGAAAAGGCTAATTTATTAAATACATTCTTCAGTTCTGTGTATACAAAGGAGCATGGGGAGCTCATGTCCATAATGGGTGTGGTAGTGACACAGCCCCAAATGATCCACAATGGGTCAAAAGTGATATGGTCCAGAAATATTTAGACAGAATAAAGGTGGATAAAGCACCTGGACCATATAGTATCCACCCACGGATCCTAAAAGTATTGAGCTCTGTAATTTCAAAGCCATTGTATCTAATTTTTAGGGACTCATTAATGACAGGAATAGTACCACTGGATTGGCATAGGGCCTATATTTAAAAAGGGAACAAAGTCTTTACCAAGTAACTATAGACCTGTTAGTTTAACTTCTATAGTCGGGAAGATACTGGAGAGTTTAATAAAAGACCACATAGATGATTTCTTGCTGGAAAAAAATATTTTAACTGCCTTCCGTCCGGCACACGACGATGTACGTCGACAGAATGGCACGGACAGGCATAAGGGCGTACAGGTACGTCCCCTTTAAGATGCCGCCGTGCCCTCTGGCACGCCGGTCGGGACCCCTGTATGGCCGGTCGCGGGTCCCGTGGACTCGATCACCGCGGGGATCCCCGCGATCGTCTCACAGGAAGGCTGAACGGGGAGATGCGGAAATAAACAGCATCTCCCCATTCTGCCTAGCAACTAGTGACGCCGATCTCTGCTCCCTGTGATTGGAGCAGAGATCAGCATTCACTAGCTGACAGCCACGCCCCCCCATAGTTACAAACACGCCTCTAGGTACATGCAACCCCTTCACTGCCAGTGTCATTTATACAGGAATCAATGCATTTAAATAGCATTGATTGCTGTATAAATGACAATGGTCCCAAAAATGTGTCAAAAATGGCCGATGTGTCGGCCATAATGTCGCAGTCACAATAAAAATCGCTGATCGCCGCCATTACTAGTAAAAAAAAATGATTAATAAAAATGCTATAAAACTATCTACTATTTTGTAAACGCTATAACTTCTGTGCAAGCCAATCAATAATCGCTTATTGCGATTTTTTTTTTTACCAAAAATATGTAGAGGAATACGTATCGGCCTAAACTGAGGGAAAAAAACGTTTTTTATATATTTTTGGGGGATATTTATTATAGCAAAAAGTAAAAAAGAATGTGTTTTTTTTTTCAAAATTGTCGCACTTTTATGTTTATAGCGCAAAAAATAAAAACCGCAGGGGCGATCAAATACCACCAAAAGAAAGCTCTATTTGTGGGAAAAAAAAGGACATCAATTTTGTTTGGGAGCCACGTCGCATGACTGTGCAATTGTCAGTTAAAGCGACGCAGTGGCGAATCGCAAAAAGGGGCCTGGTCCTTTGGCTGCAAATTGGTCCGGTCTGAAAGTGGTTAAGCAACAGACAGCTTGGATTAATAAAAGACAGAAGTTGTCAAACAAATCTGATTTCTTTTTATGAGGAGGTAAGTAAAACCTTGGACAGAGGGGTATCTGTGGACGTGGTATACTTGGATTTTGCAAAAGTGTTGGATACAGTGTCCCACACGCATCTAATGTGTAAGGTAAGGTCTACAGGCTTAGAAATAGCAATTTGTAAATGGATAGAAAACTGGCTAAAAGATCGAATTCAGAGAGTAGTGGTTAATGATTCTTACTCCGAATGGTCTAAGGTTATCAGTGGTGTACCCCAAGGTTCAGTGCTGGGACCCTTATTTTTTAATATCTTTATAAATGATATAGGATCTGGGATTAAAAGTACCATTTCAGTCTTTGCAGATGACACCAAGCTATGCAGTAGAATAACGTCCTTACAGGAGGTCTCCAATTTACAAGCTGACCTCAATGTTCTGTCTAATTGGGCGACTATGTGGCACATGAGGTTTAATGCTGATAAATGTAAAGATATGCACTTGGGGGCTAAGAATATGCATGCGTCATACATACTAGGGGGAGTACAACTGGAGGAGTCAATAGTGGAGAAGGATCTGAGGGTTTTGGTAGATCATAAGCTCAATAATAGCATGCAATGTCAAGCTGCTGTTTCCAAAGCAAGCCAGAGAGAGAGATATCATTTTGCCCCTGTTAAAATCATTAGTAAGACCTCATCTGGAATATGCAGTTCAGTTTTGGGCACCAGTTCTCAAAAAGGATATCGGGGAACTGTAGAAAGTGCAGAGAAGGGCAACCAAACTGATAAGAGCCATGGAGGAGCTCAGCTATGAGGAAAGATTAGAAGAACTGAATTTAATCTCTCTTAAGAAGAGAAGATTAAGGGGGAATATGAACAACATGTACAAATATATAAGGGGTCCATATAGTGAACTTGGTGTTGAGTTATTCACTTAACGGTCAACACAGAGGACAAGGGGGCACTCTTTATGCCTAGAGGAAAAGAGATTTCATCTCCAAATGCGGAAAGGTTTCTTCACAGTAAGAGCTGTGAAAATGTGGAATAGGCTCCCTCCAGAGGTGGTACTGACCAGCTCAGTATATTGCTTTAAGAAATGTTTTCATAAATGTGTGTAATATAACTGGGCACTAACATTTATAAGTAAACAAACTAAAACTTGCGCCAACAGAACCCACTGAGTTGATAAACAAACAAAACAAACAAAATGCTGCTGCTGCTTACAAAGGTATAGACCTTAGAAATGGAAAACATACGAAAATAAATATATAAACTGCGCTAGCGAATAAAGTGCTTACTATGTGATTAATGAAATAAATCACCATGAAATATCAGTGCAATCAATCATGATACCTCATAAAGTGACAAATATTATAAAGTGAATAAAGTGCTGAGTGCTAAGTGGAGTATAATATATGGGTGAATAAATCACATAAGTGCATAAATACGTCACATAAGTGAATACATTGCATAAGTTGCTTAAATAGATCACATAAAGTGCTATGAACCATTCAGTTGCATGACAAGTAGGTGCTCAATAAGTAAGAAGCAGGATCCTTGTGAAGAATATCCCCTCCGGTAACCCCACTCACCACAAATGATGGACCCGCGGCTTTTCAGTCCTGGGGTCAGATAAAGCTTAGTGTGGGGATTGAATGGTGGGTGAAAGAATTCTTTTCCTAGGTGCTCCCAAAAGATATATTTATTTCCAGAGGATACTCATTTCCAGGCGATGATTTGGCCAAAAATAGAAGAGAGAAGAACATGTGAAGTACTGCTAATGATAGGCTGTCGCACCGCTGTTATATGGATCACTCACACAATAACAAACAGGTATCAGCGTGTTTCCGGGTGCACACATATGGCGTTCCACGGTAACCAGAAGCAGCTTCACTGGTTCTCAACACCGGAAATTACGTTGACGCGTTTCGCCCCTCCTCCAGAGCGTTATCAAGGAGTTTGCTCCCGGTGTTTGCTAGATGTTATTTATACTATACGGCTGCCTCCCAAATAAGGATGGGCCCGGTGCTCGATGCGAACCCATGTTCGCATCGAGCACCGGGTGTTCACTCGCTCGGCGAGCCCAGAACTATTTTGGCCGCTCGCATCACATTCGTGTGATGCGAGCGGCCCCGCAATGCATTGCGCCCGGCGCGGCCGGCACAGTGCATTGCTGGCTGATGATTGGCCAAGCATGCACTGTGACCCTGCATGCTTGGCCAATCACAGCGCCGGAAACTCGGAGAGCCATAATTGGCTACAGGCAGGACGCCTGTAGCCAATTACAGCTCAGGGGCTTTAGTACACGCCCCCTCTTATAAAAGGCCGCCACGCCGTCTGCGCCGGTCACATGCGTTCCGGCGTTAGAGAGAGCAGGCTCATTCTGTGTCACTCTGCTAGATTCATTTAGAAAGATTTATTTAGAAAGATTCATTTAGAAAGATTCATTTAGAAAGATTCATTTAGAAAGATTCATTTAGAAAGATTCATTTAGAAAGAGGGGCTTGTAGTGTGTTCGTGGCAGGCACTGGCAGCAAACAGAGCTCCTATATTTTGTTCCCAGAAGCACCTATAGGACTTGTAGTGTGTTCGTGGCAGGCACTGGCAGCAAACAGAGCTCCTATATTTTGTTCCCAGAAGCACCTATAGGACTTGTAGTGTGTTCGTGGCAGGCACTGGCAGCAAACAGAGCTCCTATATTTTGTTCCCAGAAGCACCTATAGGACTTGAAGTGTGTTAGTCCCATCACACAGAGATCCTATATTTTGTTCCCAGAAGCACCTATAGGACTTGAAGTGTGTTAGTCCCATCACACAGAGCTATATTTTCTTCCCAGAAGCACCCATAGGACTTGTAGTGTGTTAGTCCCATCACACAGAGATCCTATATTTTGTTCCCAGAAGCACCTATAGGACTTGAAGTGTGTTAGTCCCATCACACAGACCTATATTTTCTTCCCAGAAGCACCCATAGGACTTGTAGTGTGTTAGTCCCATCACACAGAGATCCTATATTTTGTTCACAGAAGCACCCATAGGACTTTAAGTGTGTTAGTCCCATCACACAGAGATCCTATATTTTGTTCCCAGAAGCACCTATAGGACTTGAAGTGTGTTAGTCCCATCACACAGACCTATATTTTCTTCCCAGAAGCACCTATGGGACTTGAAGTGTGTTAGTCCCATCACACAGAGATCCTATATTTTGTTCCCAGAAGCACCTATAGGACTTGAAGTGTGTTAGTCCCATCACACAGACCTATATTTTCTTCCCAGAAGCACCTATAGGACTTGAAGTGTGTTAGTCTCATCACACAGAGATCCTATATTTTGTTCCCAGAAGCACCTATAGGACTTGAAGTGTGTTAGTCCCATCACACAGAGCTATATTTTCTTCCCAGAAGCACCCATAGGACTTGTAGTGTGTTAGTCCCATCACACAGAGATCCTATATTTTGTTCCCAGAAGCACCTATAGGACTTGAAGTGTGTTAGTCCCATCACACAGACCTATATTTTCTTCCCAGAAGCACCCATAGGACTTGTAGTGTGTTAGTCCCATCACACAGGGATCCTATATTTTGTTCACAGAAGCACCCATAGGACTTGAAGTGTGTTAGTCCCATCACACAGAGATCCTATATTTTGTTCCCAGAAGCACCTATAGGACTTGAAGTGTGTTAGTCCCATCACACAGACCTATATTTTCTACCCAGAAGCACCCATAGGACTTGTAGTGTGTTAGTCCCATCACACAGAGATCCTATATTTTGTTCCCAGAAGCACCCATAGGACTTGAAGTGTGTTAGTCCCATCACACAGAGATCCTATATTTTGTTCCCAGAAGCACCTATAGGACTTGAAGTGTGTTAGTCCCATCACACAGACCTATATTTTCTTCCCAGAAGCACCTATAGGACTTGAAGTGTGTTAGTCCCATCACACAGAGATCCTATATTTTGTTCCCAGAAGCACCTATAGGACTTGAAGTGTGTTAGTCCCATCACACAGACCTATATTTTCTTCCCAGAAGCACCCATAGGACTTGTAGTGTGTTAGTCCCATCACACAGAGATCCTATATTTTGTTCACAGAAGCACCCATAGGACTTGAAGTGTGTTAGTCCCATCACACAGAGATCCTATATTTTGTTCCCAGAAGCACCTATAGGACTTGAAGTGTGTTAGTCCCATCACACAGACCTATATTTTCTTCCCAGAAGCACCCATAGGACTTGTAGTGTGTTAGTCCCATCACACAGAGATCCTATATTTTGTTCACAGAAGCACCCATAGGACTTGAAGTGTGTTAGTCCCATCACACAGAGATCCTATATTTTGTTCCCAGAAGCACCTATAGGACTTGAAGTGTGTTAGTCCCATCACACAGAGATCCTCTATTTTCTTTGCAGAAGCACCCATAGGACTTCTAGTGTGTTAGTGGCATCACACAGAGCTCCTATATTTTCTTTGCAGAAGCACCCATAGGACTTCTAGTGTGTTAGTGGCATCACACAGAGCTCCTATATTTTCTTCTCAGCAGCACCCACAGGACTTCTAGTGTGTTAGTGGCATCACACAGAGCTCCTATATTTTCTTTGCAGAAGCACCCATAGGACTTCTAGTGTGTTAGTGGCATCACACAGAGCTCCTATATATTCTTCTCAGCAGCACCCACAGGACTACCGACTACAATAGCTGGAAGACCGCCAAGGGGAGGCAGAGCGTGCAGAGCCAAGAACACAGGGCAGGCAGGCTCTGTTTCTAGTGGACGTGGCCGTGGCCGTGGACGTGGTCGTGCATCGTCATCAGCACGTGGCCATGGGACACGCGCGTCTTTGTTTTCGGCAGCTGGACATGTGGAGCCGCATCATGCTGAAGGCTTGGTAGAATGGATGACCAAGCCCTCCTCATCCTCCTCATCCTCTCTCACCCAGGCTCAGGGTACTGGCAGAGCAGCTGCCAACGCGTACTCAATGGCATCATCAGCCACCCCTTCCCTAGACCCACCATGTCCTCCTGAGGAGTCCCCCGAACTCTTTGAGCACAGTGTTGGGTACATGCTCCAGGAGGATGCCCAACGATTCGAAGGCTCGGATGATGATACCCAGCTTGAGGAATCTGGCAGTACTGTTCCACCAGCTGCAGCTTACTGCCAGGTTTGCTCTAGTGGTGAAGAGGGAGGGGATGATGAGGTCACTGACTCCACGTGGGTGCCTGAAGGGAGAGAGGATGAGGAGGAGGACGAGGAGGAGGAGGATGCGGCGTCACATGTCCAACGAGGCAGGATGCCCCCTGGAGGCCAGGTAGAGGCCAGCACAGCAACTGTACAACACCGCAGAGCTCCGCCTGTGCAGGGCACTGCCTCTGCACGTTATCAGAAAAGTTCTTTGGTGTGGGCCTTTTTTGAGACGAGTGCATCAGATCGCACCACTGCTATTTGCAATATTTGTCTCAAGCGTATCTCGCGTGGCCAAAACATCAGCCACTTGGGCACCACAAGCATGAGCAGACATATGTCGACCTGCCATGCAGCTCGTTGGCAGGCACACATAAAAGACCCACACCAAAGAACTAAGCGGACCTCTCCTTGCTCCTCATCAGCTGGGATCTCCATCCCCAGTACACCTTCAGTCCTCTCTGAAAGCTGCTGTGAGAGGACTGAAGGTGTAGAATTAGGTGTGTCACAACCAAGTACTTGCAGTACACCGACATCCGATTCTACCAGGCAAATTTCCCTGCCCCAGCTGCTGGACCGTCGAAAGAAGTACACTCCCAGCCATCCACATGCCCAGCGGTTGAATGCTAGCTTGGCTAAATTGCTAGCACTTCAACTGCTGCCTTTTCAGTTGGTAGACTCGGCCCCCTTCCGTGAGTTTGTTCAATGTGCGGTTCCTCAGTGGCAGGTTCCCAAACGCCACTTTTTCTCACGGAAGGCGATTCCGTCTCTCTACCGGCATGTGGAAGGCAATGTCCATGCCTCGCTGGACAGGGCGGTCAGCGGTAAGGTGCATATTACCGCTGACTCATGGTCCAGCAGGCATGGACAGGGACGTTACCTTTCTTTCACGGCCCATTGGGTCACTCTATTGGCAGCTGGGAGGGATGCAGGACAAGGTGCAGTAGTGTTGGAGGTTGTTCCGCCACCACGCCTCCAAAACGCTACTACTGCTACTGGTTGTGACACACCTCTCTCCTCCACCCCCTCCTCTTCTTCCTCCAGTGCTCTGTCCTCGGAACCAGCGGTGCTCCGTAGGCGTACAAGGGGCTACGCAAGTACGCAGGCAAAAAGATGCCATGCCGTGCTTGCGCTGGTGTGTTTGGGGGACAGGAGCCACACTGGGCCAGAGGTTCTGGCAGCTCTGCAGGGGCAGGCCGAGAGGTGGTTGACGCCACGTCAGCTTAAGCCAGGAATGGTCGTTTCTGACAATGGCACCAACCTCCTCTCCGCCCTGCGACAGGGGCAGCTCACCCATGTGCCCTGTATGGCTCACATCCTCAACCTGGTGGTGCAGCGGTTCTTGGGCAGGTTCCCAGGCTTACAGGATGTCCTGAGGCAGGCCAGGAAAGTCTGTGTGCATTTCCGCCGATCTTATAATGCCAGTGCTCGGCTGACTGAGCTGCAAAAGGAGCTGAACCTGCCCAAGAACCGCCTAATATGTGACATGCCCACCAGGTGGAACTCAACTCCTGGGCGACGAGTTGCTGAGGCTTCGGTCAGTAGCAGAAGGAGCGGTGGGGAAGGTGGACGTCTGACCGATGCGTTCAGACAATTTTTTTAGTCCGCAGCCCCAAGGTATGATCGGTTCCAGCAACCATCGCCAGCGTCTGATATACATGGTGCAGGAATACCTTGGGGCAAGGTCAGACTTGGACACCTTTCCCACCGAAAATCCTCTGGCTTACTGGGTCCTGAGGATGGATCACTGGCCAGAGCTTGCACAGTATGCAATTGAGCTACTGGCCTGTCCTGCCTCCAGCGTTCTTTCCGAACGCACATTCAGTGCTGCTGGAGGATTTGTCACCGATCATAGGGTGCGCCTGTCCACCGCCTCGGTTGATCGACTGACCTTCATCAAAATGAATCAGTCTTGGATCACCACCAGCTACCAGGCACCTGAAGTGGATATAACGGAATAATTTATAATGTCACATCCCTTCAAGACTGCCTATGCTGATGCTGAGTGACTGTCCTCTTATGTTCACTGACTATCCTCTTCCTCCTCCTCAATGATCCATGCCACCACACCAGTGCCTAAGGCACAATTTTTCAGCCCCTGTTTAACAGGGGCGTGTACTTACAATTTTTTAAAAAAATGCTTCGCAACACGTGTGACTGCTGTGCTCCAAGTACAGTATCTGTGAGGGGTTGCAGTGTTGTGGCACCAGCACCAGTGCCTAAGGCACAATTTTTCAGCTCCTGTTTAACAGGGGCGTGTACTTACAATTTAAAAAAAAAAATGCTTCGCAACACGTGTGACTGCTGTGCTCCAAGTACAGTATCTGTGAGGGGTTGCAGTGTTGTGGCACCAGCACCAGTGCCTAAGGCACAATTTTTCAGCCCCTGTTTAACAGGGGCGTGTACTTACAATTTTTTAAAAAAATGCTTCGCAACACGTGTGACTGCTGTGCTCCAAGTACAGTATCTGTGAGGGGTTGCAGTGTTGTGGCACCAGCACCAGTGCCTAAGGCACAATTTTTCAGCCCCTGTTTAACAGGGGCGTGTACTTACAATTTAAAAAAAAATGCTTTGCAACACGTGTGACTGCTGTGCTCCAAGTACAGTATCTGTGAGGGGTTGCAGTGTTGTGGCACCAGCACCAGTGCCTAAGGCACAATTTTTCAGCCCGTTTAACAGGGGCGGGTAATTACAAATCTTGATCTAATAGTTCACAGCAGGGCCCATTCCTGCGCCCACCAAGAGTAACTATGAGGGCCTACAGTCTTGTGGCAACACCGTCCACCACCACCGCCAAAGGCCCAATTTTTCTGCCCTGTTCATCAGGTGCTTGCAATTACAAATCTTGATCTAATAACTCACAGCAGGGCCCATTCCTGCGCCCACCAAGAGTAACTGTGAGAGCTTACAGTCTTGTGGCAACACAGTCCACCACCACCACCACCACCACCGCCAAAGGCCCAATTTTTCTGCCCTGTTCAGCAGGTGCATGCAATTACAAATCTTGATCTAATAACTCACAGCAGGGCCCATTCCTGCGCCCACCAAGAGTAACTGTGAGAGCTTACAGTCTTGTGGCAACACCGTCCACCACCGCCAATTTTTCTGCCCGGTTCAACAGGTGCATGCAAGTACAAATCTTGATCTATTAACTCACAGCAGGGCCCATTCCTGTGCCCACCAGTCTTGTGGCTACACCAACATCTAATAGGGCAAATTTCTGCAGAGTATATACGCCAGGCCCCTACTTTCAAACATCCAACTTACAAACGACTCCTACTTGCAAATGGAAAGAGAAAACAGGAAGTGAGAGGAAATCTACCCCTAGGAAGGGAAATTCTATCCTGTTAGATTTAATTTGGGAAAAAGGTATCTCCTCTCTACTGATTCTTTATCACCAATCCTTGTTTCAATTAAAACCCCACTTTTCCAAAAACATTTGTCATTGGGACGGAAAGTGAGGTGACATGTTCTGAACACATGTGCAAAGACAGCAAATGTTACAGGGGTGATAACCCCTCCCTATGTTCTCCAAAAAGCTTAAAAATAGATTTTTTTGGGATGGAGCTACACTTCATAATGTACCTGTTCAGATTCTACTTAACCACTTCAATACAGGGCTTTTAAACACCCTTCCTTACCAGAGCACTTTTTGCGATTCGGCACTGCGTCGCTTTAACTAACAATTGCGCGGTCGTGCGACGTTACACCCAAACAAAATTTACGTCCTTTTTTCCCACAAATAGAGCTTTCTTTTGGTGGTATTTGATCGCCCCTGCGGTTTTTATTTTTTGCGCTATAAACAAAAGAAGAGCGACGATTTTGAAAAAAAACACAATATTTTTTACTTTTTGCTATAATAAATATCCCATTTTTTTTTAAAAAAAACTATTTTTTTCCTCAGTTTAGGCCGATACGTATTCTCCTACATATTTTTGGTAAAAAAAATTGCAATAAGCGTATATTGATCGGTTTGCGCAAAAGTTATAGCGTCTACAAAATAGGGGATAGATTTATTGAATTTTTTTTTTTTTTTTTTTTACTAGTAATGGTGGGGATCTGCGATTTTTTTTTTCGTGACTGCGACATTGCGGCGGACACTTCGGACACTTTTGACACATTTTTGGAACCATTCACATTTACACAGCGATCGTTGCTATAAAATTGCAATGATTACTGTGTAAATGTGACTGTCAGGGAAGGGGTTAACACTAGAGGGCGCTGGAGGGGTTAATGTGTGTCCCTAATAGGAGTGATTCTAACTGTAGGGGGAGGGGACTTAAGGGGAGGAGACCGATCATGTGATCCTCTGTACTGGGATCACATGATCGGTCTCCTCCCCGCTGACAGGACGTGGAGCTGTGTGTTTACACACACAGCTGAACGGTCCCGCCCGGTCCCGTTGTTTTAACGGGCAATCGCGGGTGCCCGGCGGACATCGCGGCCGCCGGGCACTCGCACCGGGTCCCGAGCGATGCCGCGGGCGCGCGCGCGCGCGCCCCCCAGGCGGCCGGGAATCCGAGGACGTCATATGACGCCCACCCAGGATGGTAGATCCACCTTGTGGGCGTCATATGACTATGGCCGGGTATTGAAGCGGTTAAGAACAAACCTACAGTCCGTGTCTTGTTTGCACCACCTATATACTGCTGTTCAGAGTATATAGGGTTGTAGGTATAGGGTTTTATTTTGGGTGCGGGGTCCCCCTTAATATCCATACAAGACCCAAAGGGGCTGGGGTGGGGGGGGGGGTGATGGGGTAGCCATGCCATTTTTCTCAAGGATTTTCAGCCATATGGCGGCCAGGACAAGACATGACATTAAAGCCGCAAGTGGTTTTAAATGGCTTCTTTTTTTCCTTTACAAATGTCATTTTGTGCAAGGACAGTTCTAAACACGGGAAACACATGCCACTTCACAGGCATACTTTAGACACCCCCCAGGTACCATATTTAAAGGAAAATTTCACTTTTTTTTTCACTTTATGCATCATTAAAATGACTGCTCCCGAAAAAACATTAGTTTTTAAAAGTTCTTTTTGCATTGATATATGTCCCCTGGGGCAGGACCCGGGTCCCCAAACCTGTTTTATGACATTAACAAGCATATTGGCCGTTGTAATTAGCACTTTTGATTTCGAACGTTCGCGTCCATTATAACGTATAGGGTTCGAAAATTTGCGCGAACTTTCGGTCGGTTCGAAGGTTCTGGTGCGAACCGAACCCGGGGGTGTTCGGCTCATCCCTACTCCCAAATAACCAACCAATAAAAAGGATAAACCATCCAGTGTTTATCTTAGTTAAAGTGGTGTTGCCACCAAAAAAAAAAATTGCTTAAAAATCATAAATAAAATAAAATAAAAATAATTGGAAAAAAAAAATTTACTCACCTCTAAATGCCTGTTTCTAGGGGGTCCCTTGTAGTCTGCCACCTTCAGTGCCCAGGCACTGAAATCACTTCCCCTCGGCGCCGCACAGTCATCTGGGACCTGTCACGTGTCCCAGATGACTGCGTGTCGTATCACGGTGTGCAGCGCCGCTCGCGCATGCGCAGTGGGTGCCCGGCTGTGAAGCCACAGCCGGGTGACCACAGTAAGAATGCCGGCGCCATGAGCGGAGCAGGGAATGAGGGGGGCTTTGTTCCCCCGCATCGCTGGACCCTGGGACAGGTAAGTGTCCGATTATTAAAAGTCAGCAGCTGCAGTATTTGTAGCTGCTGACTTTTTAACATTTTTTTTTTTTTTTAGGGGGCACCCCACTTTAATTTGCTTCCAAAGCTACATAATTTCCTGTTACAATTTGAACAACAAAACTTTAATGACAAATTATAAACATAGTGGAACATGATGACAAGCAAAATAAAAAACATTTATAACATTAAAATTATACTTAAAAGATTTCCAAAATATAAATATACTTAAATGGTAGAAAGATTATATTTATGGTGATAAACAAATTAATAAGAGAATTTTAAAATAATAATAATAAAAAATGAAAAATACAAAAATAAAAATAAATGAAAATAAAAATAAAAAAAAATAAGAAAATGAAAAATAAAAAAATGAAAATAAATATAATAATAAAAAAATAATAAATAAAAATAAAAAAAATAAAAAGAAATTGAAAAAAAGAAAAAAAAAAGAAAATAAAAATAAAAATGAAAAGAATACAATAAAAATAAATGTATATCACCAGTTAGATAAAAAGCAGTTAAAGTCCAATTCAATGTTGAGGCCTTGTGGGCTAACCCTATGTATCCACTGGGTTTCGTTCTGCGATATCGCCTTTTTAAGATTTGAACCCCTCCAATGTTGTTCAACTCTGTCGATACCGCAGAACTTCAAACCCCTTGGATCTCAATTATGAAAGAGTCTGAAATGATTGGAAAGGCTGTGATATTTAAAACCTTTCTTGATCCTATTGACGTGTTCTCTCAATCTAACCTCTAGTTTCCTAGTGGTCCTAGTGGTGGCAAACAACACACTTCCCGCAACTGAAAAAAACTGTCTGGTCAATAAAAGTGCAAAGTTTCTCTGGAGGATTCACAACATTGTGTGCAAGCCTCAATCTCAAAGATGGAGGTTTAGTATAGATGAACTGCAGCACAGATGGTAGGAACTTGATGATATCTTTATCTTTGAGCAACAATGGCCAACGTTCTTTAATAATTTTTTCAAATTGCCTATGTTGTCTGGTAAAGCCAGTAAGAAAGGCAGTACAAAACTCCCTTTTCTCCCGATGTTTGGAACACAAAAGGGATTTCCTATTCGTGTTACGTATGACATCTAATCTTATTCAATTCAGTATTGTTATATCCCTTCTCACTGAACCTGTCACATATGACTTTTGATTGGACATCATAATCTTCAATCCTTTTGCAGTTCCAAGAACCCTTAATAATTGACTTTTGGGTTCTCCTTTCAGCCATCTTGGATGATGGCAATTACCAAGAGGTATGTAGCCATTTCTGTCTACATCCTTAAAGAAGGTGCGGGTAGACAATCCGCCACCGTCCTTGAAAATGACCAAATACAAAAAATTGACTGATTCCTGGCTAGAAACCTCAGAAAAGGAGATCCCATAAGGATTGGTACCAATCATATTCAAAAATTCACAAAATGTTTCTTTAGATCCTGCCCAAATGATGAATATATCATCTATATAATGCTTAAAAAAAAAGCTAAGATGAGGACTATTCTAACCATAGATTGCTTAGGATTCCCACCAACTCATAAACAAGTTGGCCACTGACGGGGCATACTTTGCCCCCATGGCCACCCCTCTTTTCTGTCTATAATATTTTGTCTCATGCCAAAAAAAGTTGTGGCTCATTGCCAATTCTAAGGCTTCTAGCAGAAAATCTTTCGGTTTGGATTTAATCACTGTGTCCTCCAAGGCTGTAAGGAAAACCCAGACAACAAAACACACAGTGGTGCGCAGGCGTGGACAGTTCAGGAGATGCTCAAGAAAGGACATGCGCGGTGGTGCGTGTGCACGCATTGGTGTGCGCGCACGCACACGTGCGCACATTGGCACCAATCCGCCTATTTAGACCTGCCAGTGACATGCACAACTTGCTGAGTGGTCTTTTCAGCTAGTGCTTGCTTACCCGATCTGAACCAGTTTCCTGTATCCTGACCCGGTTTGCCTGAACTACCTCTTGACCTCTGCCTGCCTACTTGTGACCCCGGCTTGTGTCGGACTCCCCTTCTGCCTGATGTTCCTGTGCCTCATTGCCTGCCTGTGTACCGAACCCGGCCTGTGTCCCATCTTTGCCTCTGCCTCACAACTTGGTACCTGCTCTGCCCGGCTGCTGATGAACCCTTGGCTTACGCCCCGGCTACGCTTCCAGCTACTGATTCAGCATCACGGAGCTCCTGTCTTCAGTTCCGGCCCAGCGCTCTCAAGTCACCTGGTTCCTGCCAAAGTACAGCCAGAGTCATCGCAACATCGGCCCTCATGTCACTCTGTGTCCTCCACTCCCTGTCATCACTACCAGGGGTGTTGGACAGGAGGTGCAAGAGAAGCCCCCTCTACAGCTTGATCTCCACCAGGTACGCATGTACGTGACAAAGGCCCACTTGACTGCTTGCAATGCATGACATTGTTGGATATTGGTGTATAGTGAATTGACATCCACACTTGCCAAAATGTGACTGTCATCCACCATCAAAGGATCAATTAGTGAGATCACATCTTTACTATCCCTCAAATAAGCTGGACACTTTTGGACCAATGGATGTAGAAAATTATCCAAATATTCCCCCAATCTGAAAAATAGCAAGTCTACCCCGCTTATTATAGGTCTTTCTGGGGTCTACAAGGGTCCTTATGTACCTTGGGCAACTGATAAATAACAGGTACCCTTGGTGTATGTGAGACCAAATATCTAGTTTCTTTTTTGTTGATTATCCCAACTTGATTGGCAGCCTTGATCAGCAATTTCAATTTTGCCTTATATTTATTACTTGGGTTCCCCCTTAGTTCTTCATAAGTTGCCGCATCAGAAACTAGTCGGTTTAGTTCATTCATGTAATCAATTTTATTTAGAATCACTACCCCCCCCCCCCCCCCCCCTTTATCAGCTTGCCTGATAACTATATTTTTCTTTTTCTCCAATAACTTCAGACCTCTTTAAACATCTTTTTTCTTTCTGCTAGGACGAATGTTTAATTTACTTAAATCTTGTTCAACAATGGATTTGAAAACCTCCACAATGTGATTGTTAGACACGTTGGGATTAAAGATGGAATTGTTCCTAAGATTGGTATGAACAAAATCCTCCTCTACTTGACTGCTTATCAATTTATTTTTGGCATAGAACTTTTTAATATTAATCTTTCTGATAAATTTTTGGAAATCTATAAAAACATTAAATTTGTTAAAATCTTTGTCGACTGCAAACTTCAATTCTAGCTGTAAAACCTTTTTCTCGTCATCCGAGAGTACAGCATCACTCAAGTTGAAAATTCCAGCTTTTACATCTCTCTTTTTCTTTTCCCGTTCCCCCCTCGACATCCTCTGGTTCTCCTCTTCTTGCCTCCTGTTGTGATGGAGGGGGAGCCATAGGATTTCTTGGCCTTCATTCCTCCTCTTTCACATCTTGGGGATATTGGCCCCTCCCTCGGCCTCTGGGATTGGGTCCACCCCTGGCTCTCCAGGGGGAGTCCTCCATATCCCCTCTTCTGAAAATCCCCTCTGGGGTTATTAGGGTAGCCACCCCTCCCTCTGGGAGGTTATTGGTTATAGTGGTAAGGTGTCCAGGATGGACCACCATACCCCCCCCCCCCTTTGTTTATAACCACTCATGTTGTATAAACCTCTACTAGGCTGTTGGGAGTATTCTTGCCTTTGTGGTTCATATCTGTTAGATATGGGGACCCCATATTGTGGGGCTGGCGACTGAGGAGTGCCTCTCCCTCCACCATTTTGGTCCCCCCTAACGGAATTCCTCCACTGACCTTCATATTGCACATGTTGGACTGGGGTTTTAGGATAAGCAGGTCCGGCATCCATTTCAGATATGTTGTCACTGGATGTACCAGGCTGTTCATCACTCAACTCCTGCCACCTATAAACCTTGTTAGACTTATAATCATTAATATCCCTAATAGAGTTGAGCGGACACCTGGATGAATAAAAAATAAAAATAAAATGCTGGTGGCCCCCTTCTCAGCAGAAGAGGTACAGGAAGTCATTAAGAACCTCAGAAACTCAACGGCACGATGCCGCACATATGGTGGGAATACCCCAGAATACGCACTCTGGAAAAAATTATTCAATTTAATGGATAAGATAGTGGGAAAATAAAATACTTGGAAATTAAAAAAAATGAAAAATTATAATCTTGACCTAGGAGGACGAAATTCAAATGGAGTAGGAGGTTGAGGTGGCGGTGGATGTGGCGGTGTAGGTGGAAGTGGTGGTGGAGGAGGACGAGGTAGCCAACACTGGTTCAAAAATACAACAATGGCTGGGTAAGGCTAGTGGTGAATGATGTGTTGAATTCTGTCCCCCGTCGCATAGTGTCCGCCCTGTACTGCGCTTGCTCAGTACGTAGGACAAGGGGATTTCGAAACTCTCCGAAGACGATGCGCAGTAACTCCAGGTTCAAGCCACATCATCCGAGGTTGAAGCCTAGCCAAGCGAGCCCGTGAGGGGCCCTGTTACTATGTGCTACCGTATGTCCACTTGGATAGTCGGGCTTGAACCTGCACTCACTGCGCAGGCGACGTTCATCTTTGGAGATTTTGTGAATCTCCTTGTCCTCCGTACTGCGCAAGCACTGCACCTGCGCAGTAAGTGGCCGGACACTATCCGATAGCAAGACAGTTTTGTCAGAACACCGGTATATGTGTCTATTCTGCACAAGGTACTGCCAAGTCCTGTGGGATCCATGCCTTGTTCATTTTAATGAACGTGAGCTTGTCCACATTGGCTCTGGACAGGCGGCTGCGCTTGTCTATGATAACGCCCCCTGCCGTGCTAAATACACGTTCAGATAATACACTGACGGCAGGGCAGGCCAGCACCTCCAAGGCGTAAAGGGCAAGCTCAGGCCATGTGCCCAATTTGGAGACCCAGAAGTTGAAGGGGGCAGACCCGTCATGCAGTACGTGTAGGCGTGTGCACACATACTGCTCCACCATGTTGGTGAAATGCTGCCTCCTGCTAAGACGTTCCATCTCAGCTGGTGGTGCTGGTTGTTGTGGCGTGCTGACAAAGCTTTTCCACATTCCGGCTATGCTAACCCTGCCTTCCGAGGTGCTGGCGGTGCCCCGGCTGCGTTGGCGACCTCTTCCTCCTCCTCTGCCTTCGCCTTGTGCTTCCACCGTACCCCCCCTTCCAAGTGGGAATGCCACCAGCAGCGCGTCTACCAGCGTGCGCTTGTACTCGCGCATCTTACGATCACGCTCCAGTGAGGTAATTAAGGACGGCACGTTGTCCTTGTAACGGCGATCCAGCAGGGTGGCCACCTAATAATCAGCACCAGTTAAAATGTGGGCAACTCGGCGGTCGTTGCGGAGACACTGCAGCATGTAATCGCTCATGTGTGCCAGGCTGCCCAGAGGCAAGGAAAAGCTGTCCTCTCTGGGAGGTGTATCGTCTGTGTTCTCTGCATCCCCCCAGCCACGCACCAGTGATGGACATGAGCTGGTCTGGGTGCCACCCTGCTGTGAACATGGTTCCTTCTCCTCCTCCATCTCCTCCTCATCCTCCACCTCGTCATCCTCCAGAACTGTGTCCTTGCTGCCAGACAATTGTGTACCTGGCGCTTGTTGGTGCAGGAACCCACCCTCGTAGCCACTTGTAAATGACTGCCCTGAAAGCCTTGGAAATGAACCCTCTTCCTCCTCCTGTGCCACATCCTCTTCCATCATCGCCTGAAGCGTTTTTTCAAGGAGGCATAGAACTGGGATAGTAACGCTGAGAACGGCGTCATCGGCACTGGCCATGTTGGTGGAGTACTCGAAACAGCGCAACAAGGCACACAGGTCTCGCATGGAGGCCCAGTTATTGGCGGTGAAGTGGTGCTGTTCCGCAGAGCGACTCACGCGTGCGTGCTGCAGCTGAAACTCCACTATCGCCTGCTGCTGCTCGCACAGTCTGGCAAGCATGTGCAAGGTGGAGTTCCACCTTGTGGGCACGTCACATGTGAGACGGTGAGCGGGAAGGTCGAAGTTACGCTGCAGCGCTGACAGGCGAGCAGCAGCAGGGTGAGAACGCCGAAAGTGCGCACAGACGGCCCGCACCTTCTGCAGCAGCTCTGGCATATCGGGGTAATTCTTAAGGAACCTCTGAACCACCAAGTTCAGCACATGCGCCAGGCAAGGGATGTGCGTCAAACCGCCTAGGCCCAGAGCTGCTACGAGATTTCGCCCATTATCGCACACCACCAGGCTGGGCTTGAGGCTCACTGCCACCAACCACTCATCGGTCTGTTCCATGTCCCTCCACAACTCCTGCGCGGTGTGGGGTTTTTCCCCCAAACAGGAAAGTTTTAAAACTGCCTGCTGTCGTTTAGCCATGGCTGTGCTGAAGTTGGTGGTGAAGGTGTTACGCTGACCGGATGAGGAGGCGGTAGAGGATGAGGAGGCGGAGTAGGAGGAGTTAGCAACAGGAGGCAAACTGAAGTGCCCTGCAATCCTCGGTGGTAGAAGGACATGAGCCAAAGTGCTATCCGCCTCAGGCCCAGCCGCCACTACATTTACCCAGTGTGCTGTTAGGGAGATATAACGTCCCTGACCGTGCTTACTGGTCCACGCATCCGTAGTTAGGTGGACCTTGCCACAGATGGCGTTGCGCAGTGCACACCTGATTTTGTCCCCCACTTGGTTGTGCAGGGAAGGGATAGCTCGTCTGGAAAAGTAGTGGCGGCTGGGCACGACGTACTGTGGGACAGCCAATGACATCAGCCTTTTAAAACTCTGCGTCTCCACCAGACGGAATGACAGCATTTCAAAGGCGAGGAATTGTGAAATGCTGGCATTCAGGGCCAGGGATCGCGGGTGGCTAGGGGGGTACTTCCTCTTCCGCTCCAGTGTTTGGGAAATAGAGAGCTGAACGCTTCCATGGGACATTGTGGAGATGGTTGGTGACCCAGGTGGTAGTGTTGCTGGCAGATCCTCTGTTTGCGGGTTGGCAGGTGTCACTGTCACTACAGAGGTGGATGAAGAGGCCGAGACTGCAGCAGAAGAGGAAGCAGGAGAAGCCAGAGACCTTTCTTGGTTTTTGAGGTGTCTACTGCTCAGGTTGAACGTTTATGCCTCGCTTCAGGCTCTGATTGCACAGCGTGCAAACCACTCGTGTCTTGTCATCAGCACATTGTGTGAAGAACTGCCACGCTAGGGAACTCCTTGGACCTGGCTTTGGTGTGCTCGGTCCCTTGCTGCGTTGGGCAGTAGCAGACGCACTGTCTAGGGGACGGACGCTCCGCTTTTGCACCCTGCTCCCTCTTCTGCTGTGCTGGTGGCTCTGTGCGACCACCGCCTCTTCCTCTGAACTACACTGGTCACCTGCGTGACGTTGATTCTATGTGGGGTCAAGGACCTCATCGTCCTCCACATCATCTTCCACCCAGTCTTCACCCCTGCCCTCCTTGTCGGCCTGCACAATGGCGAAAGCAGCAGCAGTTGGCACCTGTGTTTCGTCATCATCCGAGACGTGCTGCGATGGTCCTCCCATGTACTCATCATGAAACATAAGTGGTTGGGCATTGGTGCACACAATCTCTTCCACTTCTGGGGCAGGGCTAGGTGGATGGCCCTGGGAAACCCTGCTAACAGAGTCATCAAAAAGCAGAAGAGACTGCTGCATGATTTGGGGCTCAGACTGATTGGCTGATTTGCAAGGGGGTGAGGTGAAAGACTGATGGACATCGGCTGCAGGTGCCAACTCTGAACTTTCATCAGGAGACTGGGTGGGAGACAATGTGAAGGAACCGGAGGCACTGTCAGCAGCAACCCAATCTACTATTGCCTGTACTTGTCCTGGCCTCAACATTCGTACAGCCTCATTAGGCGCGCCAAAATACCGCTGCAGGCTCTGTTGCCTACTCGCACCTGAGGAAGGTGTTTCACTAGTGCGTGTAGCTGGCACAGATCGACCACGTCCTCTCCCTGCAACAGGAGCGCCACCAGCAGCACCACGACCCGGGCCACGTCCCCTTTTTGATGAGCTCCTCATATTTTCAAAATTTATGATCTCGCCCTAAATGGGTGTTTTTGTCTATAGCAGAATACACGTACAGTGTCTAAAGCGTTTATGAAAACGCAGAAAATGCTATTGGGAAGAAAAAAAACACTGCAAAATTAAAATTTTTTGCAATGTTTTTCCAATATCAGAATAAACGAATAGTGTCTAAAGCGATTATGAAAACGCAGAAAATGCTATTGGGAAGAAAAAAAACACAGCAAAATTAAATTTTTTTGCAATGTTTTTCCAATATCAGAATACACGGATAGTGTCTACAGCGTGTAAGTATGAACACGCAGAAAATGCTATTGGGAAAAAAAAAAACACAGCAAAATTTAATTTTTTTGCAATGTTTTTCCAATAGCAGAATACATACAGACTATGGTGTATCTCTTACTATATGCAGTGTTGGTCCTAATGGTGCACTGAGCTTGCAGGTAAAACTTTTATATTTTGTCTGGCACTGGCCTCATGGCACTGTTAAAAGACTGTGCACTGCACCCCAGCCAGGGTACAATTGATTTAGGAATCGCTTCAATAATTCTCTCTGACTCTTTCTTTTGCTTAATAAAGAAACTCCCTACCCTCCTCTAGCTATCTAGATCGCTCACTGATCTAACTAATTAGAAGAAAATTAAAGGAATGTGGACTGACTGACTGACTGACTGACTTTATCACACTAACTCCTAAAAATCCTCTCTCTCAGCAGCACAGGAACCTGTCTATAGCAGAATGACGCTGTGTGCTGTGTGTCTGGACTATATATAGAGGCTGGGTCACATGCTGCACTGGCCAATCACAGCCATGTCATTAGTAGGCATGGCTGTGATGGCTTCTAAGGGCACACTAGTGAAACTAGCGTCGATTGGCTGCCCTGCAGCTGTTAAAAAGGTGCCAATACATCGCCGAACACCGGACCCGAACCCGAACTTACAGCCAATAGTTCGGGTTCGGGTCCGGGTCCCGAACACCCAAAAGTCCGGTACGGACCCGAACTTCACAGTTCGGGTTCGCTCAACCCCAGTCCCTAACATATTTTTTCATTTTTTTCCTTTGTAGATCCTTATCCAATTTTTCAACAAAATCCTGCAACTGTTTCATCTTTTCCTTATAATCACCTGTAGAAATTGAAGGACCCAATTTAGATTTAATAGCATTGATGTTAGCCTCCAATAGTTTCAACCTTTTTTTCTTTCCTAGCTATTATAATTTCTCATAGTTTTTTCTCAGCGTGATTAAAAAAAGAGAACCACTCGTCCTCACATTCTTTGTCAATCATGCCATCATTTGGGGCAACATCCCACCTTAGCCTCCTAGGGGTGATGTTCTCTTTAAGATATTTACTTAGAGTGAATACATCTCACCAGGTCTTAACCTGTTTATCTAAAGCACCCCTAATTTCCAGTGTTGAGAGCCAGTGACGCTGCTTCCGGTTACCGTGGAACGCACGCCATATGCGTGCACCCAGAAACACGCTGATACCTGTTTGTTATTGTGTAAGTGATCCATACAGTATAACAGCGGTGCGACAGCCTATCAGCCCAGGTTGAGGAAGGGAGTAACATGAGCCTAAAGAGAGGGGGTGCCACAGAAGGACAAGAAACTAGCAGTCATGTTCCCCCAGCTGCAGCATACTGCCAAGTTTGCCCCAGTGACAAGGGGGGAGCAACAGAGGAGGAAAGTGAGGAGGACGAGGAGGCACAACTCCAACGAGACGGGATGTCCTCCAGGGGCTGGCTTAAGGGCAGCCATCCTATTGCATCACACCACAGCAATGCTGTTTGCAATCCCTAGCAATGTAGTAAGAAAAAACTGCGCTGGACAATGTACAAAACGAAATAGCAGCAATACCACGTGAGATACACACAAAATACAATAAATTCAAAAAGGTTGCGCTACAAAATTATCTTAAAGTGATCAGTGAAGATTATCATAAAGTGATCCGTGAAAACGTATTATAAAGAAAATTTAAATCTCATATAATATAAAAATGAAAATGAAAAACACCAATCATATATCCTGTGAATAAACAAATTCCTGTAACAAAGGGAAGAAAAGAGTTTCTCTGTATGGGAAACAAAGAATATTGTTTCCTAAATGAAGTGTTCAAAATAATGTATTAAACAGTGTCCAAAGCTGAGGTGATTTTAACGATCGCAGTGACTTTGCTGAATAAATCCCACCACCAAATGAAGTGTGCGCATACCAGCTATAAGAACTAACACCTGTGGCTATTGCCCAGCCAGGGCCTTTTCCTTGGTAAATTTGCCAAACAATCTGGTTGTTGCATCTATTGAGTGGTCCCCCGGTCTGGGTTGTGTCCGTACGATCCTCCACTGGCAGCAAATAATATTACACAGAAGGGTTGATGATATAGATTCGCTCAAAGGAAAAGAGATTTAGATAATCTTAAGTTTAAACAGCCCAAAACGAAAAAAAGATTTAGAGAAGGGGATAGAGTCACTGTGTGCCAATAAACAACTGGTAATACGTCCTGCAGACAAGGGCGGGGGAATAATCATCTTAGACAAAAGTGATTATATGATAGAAATGAATAGGATAGTGGGGGATGTGGCTACTTATACTCCCCTGCCTTCCAATGCAGGTGGGAGATATAAAACCATGTTGGAGGACATCGTGCAGAAGGGAATCCACTTGGGCATCCTAAATAAAAGACAATTTTTGGTCCCCAAATCACCTAGGGTACAGATTATATATTATCTCCCCAAAATCCATAAGAGTCTTACTTGCCCCCCGTTGTTAGCGGAATTGATTCCGTGATGTCCTGGGTGGGCAAGTACATAGACTTCTTTTTACAACCATTGGTACGTGCTATGCCTTCCTTCATTAAGTCATAAATCTCCTGGCAGGATTAAAACCTCAGGATGGTATGTGGCTAGTTACAGCTGACGTCACGCCGCTGTACACGATCATCCCCCATGAGCTTGGTTTGGGTGCAGTCAAATATTTTCTACATAGAGATTCCCTTCTTGCTGTATAACAGATTGATTATATTATGGAACTTTTGCAGTTTGCGGCCACTCATAATTTTTTTTGGTTTTTATAGATGCAACGACCAGATCGTTTGGCAAATCTACCGAGGAAAAGGCCCTGGCTGGGAAATAGCCACAGGTGTTAAAGTTCTTATAGCTGGTAAGCGCACACTTCATTTGGTGGTGGGATTTATTCAGCAAAGTCACTGCAATCAATACGTTTTCACGGATCACTTTATGATAATCTTCACTGATCACTTTAAGATAATTTTGAAGCGCAACCTTTTTGAATTTATTGTTTGCAATCTCTGTCTGAAGCGGAACACCAGCCGTTTGGGCACCACATGCTTGACAAGACATATGACGACCTGCTATGCAGTCTGTCAACAGCACCTGAAAGAGCCACATCATAAAAAAATGCAGACTTCTCCTCGCTCCTCATCTGGGATCTGTACAAAGGTTATTGCCAATTATTGGAAAAGACTGGTTCAGGTACACATCCCTAATACAAAATGTAAAAACAGGGTTCCTCAAAGAATGGGACTTTAATGGACCATGAACACTCAGAATAGTAAGGGATTTATAAAATTAGACATTTATTACAAAGCGTATATAACATGATACAAAAATTTATAAAACTAAAACACATGATAGAAGAAAACAATTAGAGGACACAGCTGGAAAAAGCCCAAGTCGACTGTCAGGAAGCCAGAGGAAATCCAACGTGTTTCAACGAATAAGGTAGAAGTCTTCTTCAGGGAAAGTTAGTTCATAAACTGATCATATTTCGAATTATTTGCAAAAAGAAAAAAAGAACGTAGATGTAAGTATCTATACTAACCTCATGTGTTATATATTTCGATCAGGAGAGATCATGGCTCAACGAGTAAAAGGAAGCTAAGACGCCAAAACAGCGTCGTGAAGTCAGAGCAGGATAGAAATAAATCGTGTCCACATCTAAACCCCTGTATCTGAATGTGCCTCCCAAAAGGGGGCCGGAGCGGTGTTGAGGGACAAACCAACAAGGATCTAGATACATAGAAAAACAGGGGGGGGGGGGAAGTATAAGGATAATGAATAAATTATAGTACAGGGCATAAGCTAATGCACAAAGAAATAAACGCTCAGTAAAGTCCTCCAAATATGTAATGATAAGCATACCTATCACTTTGCGGTATATCATTGAAAAATATTGAACAGTAAATGGAGCCCAACACCAAGACAAAAGGTGGATACAAATGAAGTGTGGAAATAGTGAAAACAAGGGGCTTACCTGCTCAGAAGTAAAGGAAGAGTGCAGAGGATATAGGAAAAATGATGAGACAGCCAATGCTGTCTTCAATCAAGCACTGAAAAGCATAGGCAGAAAGCCCAGCCAGGTGATTACCTAAAGCTGTGACAGAGAACCGTGATCCACAGATCTGTGCAGTATGTTGCTGGAGGTGCTACCAAGAGAGCTAGCAGAGTGAAATGGGGATCCTTATGTGCTCAGCATGACCAAATGGGATCTTCCCAGCGTCACACTAGCACAGAAAAAAAGGGGGAGGCCCTCCTGCCAGAGCAACCAAAGCCACCCATAACAGTTAGACACATCTCCCCATGTGCTGGCCACAATTGAAATCCCACTTACGCCAGCAACAGGATTCCCAGAGAGGTCGTCTTGTGCATGGCGTGGGGAGATGTGGCACTGATGCGCAATGGGACTGGCCCACCCAATCCCTTGCATCAACCAAAGGTGGATGGGAGGGAAGAGTGAGGGCCCCCAATGCGCCTCGCAGCTCCCGGGTAATGAACACAGACCAGCCCATCAGAAAGGGATCACAAAGGTCAGAAGGACATGACCATATATAAAAAGTTGCTACGTGCGATATGAGTATTAAATCAGTATTAACATAGGTCTTAATAAAAAGCGCATTATGGACACAAAGGTTTGCCTTGAGCTGCATAGGAAAGGAATATAGGAAAATTTCTAGCAGCCACCAGTTTTCATGTTCACATGGTCTAGACTTAACTGACATGTAAGTACACAGTGGGATGAGTTCATTTCTCCCCTCCTTTACATTGTGTTTGGGTGTAAATTTGGACCATATCGTTTATTTATGCTTTTTTACAGACATTGGTGCACGTGCCCCTGATGATGTGGTAGGAAACCACGAAACGTGTGTGGCACGCTCTCATGGCTTTATCTGCGGCACAGCCTTGCCTCAATTCTAGCGGCCACTGTTAGCTGGATCGGTTCTTTGGAAAAGTATCTTCATAGAATTAACTCCTGTATTGAAAGATTTACCTCATAAACCTCAAAGTGATAGGTATGCTTATTATTACATATCTGGACGACTTTACTGAGCGTTCATTTCTTTGTGCAGTAGCTTATGCCCTGTACTATAATTTATTCATTATCCTTACACTCCCCCCTCCCCCTGTTTTTCTCTATATCTAGATCCTTGTTGGTTTGTCCAGCAACACCACTCCAGCCCCCTTTTGGGAGGCACATTCGGATTAAGGGGTTTTGATGTGGACATGGTTTATTTCCATCCTGCTCTGGCTTTGCGTCGCTGTTTTGGCATCTTAGTTTCCTTTTACTTGTTGAGCCATGATCTCTCCTGATCGAAATATATAACACATGAGGTCAGTATAGATACTTACATCTACTTCTCTTTTTCTTTTTGCAAATAATTTGAAATATGATCAGTTTATAAACTATGTGATATTATAAATTTTGTTTCTAATTATGTGTATATTGATATTTTAGATTGTATGTATACATCTGGAAATCCTCAGCCCATTTTTTTCCCCAAATTTTTTTTATTGGATAATAGTATCAAGATTACAGTATTATCTTAGTAAGGAATCAAAGAACATTGATTGTTATAGGTAAGACAAAGGCATGTATCTAACAATGGATCTCTTGAGTAACCAGCTTAAAATCCAGAGGGAGATACAATTTTATGCAGGGTACAAAGATCAACAGTAGTTAAACTTATGCCGCGTACACACGAAGGGACAATCCCGCAGGATTATCCTCTGGACTGAAGTCCAGCGGATAATCCCCTCGTGTGTGGGCGCCGGCGGACTTTTTGGCGCCAAAGTCCGGCGGACCAAAGTTTTACGTTTTGTTTTAAAATTATCCGCTGGACTTGGCAGTCCAGCGGACAATCCCGCCGTTAGTGGGCAAGTCCGCGGGACTTTTGAAATGAACGGACTTGCCGCTCATCGGCAAGTCCGTTCATTTAGCACGTGACTTCAGGTTACGTAGCTAGCGTAGGCAGTTACTGCCGCCGCGCTAGCTCCGTGACCTGGCATGGATTTAAAGGGAATCCCCACGCCGAAAAAACGGCGTGGGGGTTCCCCCCAAATCCATGTCAGACCCTCATCCGAGCACGCAGCCTGGCAGGCCAGGAAAGGGGTGGGGACGAACGAGCGCCCCCCCCTCCTGAGCCGTACCAGGCCGCGTGCCCTCAACATGGGGGGTGCCCTGGGGAAAGGGGGGCCGTGCGGCCCCCCCACCCCAAAGCACCTTGTCCCCATGTTGATGAGGACAAGGGCCTCTTCCCGACAACCCTGGCCGTTGGTTGTCGGGGTCT
This sequence comes from Lithobates sylvaticus, assembly GCA_028564925.1. Lineage (NCBI taxonomy): Eukaryota > Metazoa > Chordata > Amphibia > Anura > Ranidae > Lithobates > Lithobates sylvaticus. Next base: position 401,043,164 of record CM053026.1, read on the forward strand.
GCGGGCATGGGCTTATCGGAATCTGGGAGCCCCCTTTAATAAGGGGGCCCCCAGATACCGGCCCCCCACCCTATGTGAATGAGTATGGGGTACGATGTACCCCTACCCATTCACCTAAGGTGTAAAATGTAAAGTACAAAAACACACACACTTTTGAAAAAAATATTTTATTGCACTGCTCCGGGGGTCTTCTTCCGTCTTGGGGGTCTTCTCGCCGGACTCCTCCGCTCTCTTCTGCTCTTTTACCTAGCTCTTTCACGAGCGGGGGAGTCCGGCTACCTTCTTCGTCGTCGCCGCCGTCGTCTGGGGGTCTCGATCCACCTTCGGGGGTCTTCCGGGGGTCTCTTCTGTTCTTGCGGCGGTCGTCGTCTTCCGCGCCGCCGGCGCCGCCTTCTTCTTCTTCTTGTCCTTCTTGTTCTTCTTCTTCTTCCGATGTTGACCCGTCGCTGTCTCTGCCCGGAATGCCTGTGCCGCTCTGCGCTCGGACTTATATAGGGACATGGGGGACAGGGTCACATGTTCATGTCACATGGTGACCCCGCCCCCTTGCGATGTCACAGTCCCAGCATCCTCCGGGACTGTGACAACACAAGGGGGCGGGGTCACCATGTGACATGTGCATGTGACCCTGTCCCCATGCCCCTATATAAGTCCAAGCGCAGCGCGGCACAAGCATTCCGGGCAGAGAGAGCGTCGGGTCAACATCGGAAGAAGAAGAACAAGAAGAAGGACAAGAAGAAGAAGAAGGCGGCGCCGGCGGCGCGGAAGACGACGACTGCCGCAAGAACAGAAGAGACCCCCGGAAGACCCCCGAAGGCGGATCGAGACCCCCAGACGACGACGGCGGCGACGACGAAGAAGGTAGCCGGACTCCCCCGCTCGTGAAAGAGCTAGGTAAAAGAGCAGAAGAGAGCGGAGGAGTCCGCCGAGAAGACCCCCAAGACGGAAGAAGACCCCCGGAGCAGTGCAATAAAATATTTTTTCAAAAGTGTGTGTGTTTTTGTACTTTACATTTTACACCTTAGGTGAATGGGTAGGGGTACATCGTACCCCATACTCATTCACATAGGGTGGGGGGCCGGTATCTGGGGGCCCCCTTATTAAAGGGGGCTCCCAGATTCCGATAAGCCCATGCCCGCAGACCCCGACAACCAACGGCCAGGGTTGTCGGGAAGAGGCCCTTGTCCTCATCAACATGGGGACAAGGTGCTTTGGGGTGGGGGGGGGGGCCGCACGGCCCCCCTTTCCCCAGGGCACCCCCCATGTTGAGGGCACGCGGCCTGGTACGGCTCAGGAGGGGGGGGGCGCTCGTTCGTCCCCACCCCTTTCCTGGCCTGCCAGGCTGCGTGCTCGGATGAGGGTCTGACTTGGATTTGGGGGGAACCCCCACGCCGTTTTTTCGGCGTGGGGATTCCCTTTAAATCCATGCCAGCTTGCGGAGCTAGCGCGGCGGCATTTACTGCCTACGCTAGCTACGTAACCTGAAGTTACGTTCGAAATGAACGGACTGCTCCGTGTGTGGGCAAGTCCGTTCATTTTCAATTCCCGCGGACTTTTGGCCGGCGGATTATCCGCTGGAGAAGTCCGTGCGTGTGTGGGCAAGTCCACACGCTCGGAAAGTCCAGCGGACCTAGCTGGAAAGTCCCGCGGGATTGTCCGCTGGACTAGGTCCGCCGGCAAAAGTCCGCACGTGTGTACGCGGCATTAGAGTAAATATTAATAAATACCATAGCATGTCTTTCTGTCTTGTTTTAAAAATAGTCAAGGGAGATTCGATATGCGTGAGAAATGGTGTGGGCGTTTGTATGATAATTTAATCCCAAGGAATAGGATGTTGCCAATTTGGTGCTCTGTCTTGAACACCTGATTAACATGAAGTAAAACGGGGGCTTAGTGGATGGTGGAAGATAAAGAGGTGAAGGGATGGGGGGTGGCACAAGGAGGGGAGGCAGAGAGGAGGGGATGGGGATGGAGGGGAGGGGCCACGAGGATAGGTGGGTCAGTGTTTTTCTCTCCTCAGTCTCTGCTAATAGTTAAGATGATTGGGTGATGGTTGGATAGGAGCATTGGTTCGATAGTCGTGTGGGAAAGGAAAGGGAGATCCTTCTGGGAAAGGAAGAGGTAGTTGATTCTGGAATATTTATTATGAGGGGCAGAGAAGAAAGTATAATACTTTTCATTGGGATGGAGAGTGCTCCATGTGTCATGCAAGAGTAGCTCTTGAAATTGTAGTTTGATTTGGCATAGGGTCCTATAAGGTAGAGATGTGGAACCTGATTAGGTGTCTAACAGTTGGTACAGGGCGACATTGAAGTCCCCTCCGAGTATTGTTAATCCTGCGGAAAAACCTGCCAGGAGTTGGGAAATCAGTCTAAAAAAGCTGGCTTGTGCAGAGTTAGGGCTGTAAATATTGGCCAAAGTTATAGGTCGGCCCTGAATCCTACCTTTTTAAAAAGATGTATCTATCTTCCTTGTCAATAAGCGGGTTAGTAGAATGATAGGAAGTTGGGAGTAAATGATTTGTGAGCTTAGGGATCTTGTCTTCATGAAAGTGCGTTTCTTGTAGGAAAACGATGTTGGATTTTAATTTGTGAATCTGAGAGAGAACTTGACTGCTTTTCTCAGGGATATTGAGCCCATTCTCATTTAGGGAGGTTACTTTTAGCGGGGTATATTTGGTGGTAGATCTTGTATGTGACATAATGTGGGGGAGTAGGCTTTTAAAGTATGTGAGAGAATCCAAGGTGTTTGTCGGCTATCACTAGGGATGAGCCGAACACCCCCGGGTTCGGTTCGCACCAGAACCCGCAAACGGACCTAAAGTCCGTGCGAGCATAAGAACCCTATTAGTTACAATGGTTGCGAACGTTCAAAATCAAAAGTGCTAATTTTAAAGGTAATATGCAAATTATTGTCACCAATGGCCAGGGTTGTGGGGACGAGGCCCTTGTCCTCATCAACATGTCTCAGACCCCCAAAGCACCCTCCCAATGTTGAGGGCATGTGGCCTGGTACGGTTCAGGAGGGAGGGGGGCCGCTCTCGTCCCCCCTCTTTTCCTGCGGCCTGCCAGGTTGCGTGATCGGATAAGGGTCTGGTATGGATTTTGAGGGGGACCCCACGACATTTTTTTTTTGGCTGGGGTTCCCCTTAAAATCCACCCAGACCTCAAGGGGGGACTTTGGGGGGACCCCCACGCTTTTTTATTTTTTTTATTTTTTATTAATGACTTTTTTTTTATCAATGACTTTCAATGAATGACTGTTCTCTGTGTTACGAGATCCGTCAATTCATTAGCCGTAAGTGATTTTAAATAGCTTTTTTTCCTGCAAAAATGACACTTTGTGCAGGGACAGTTCTAAGCACAGGAAACATGCGCCCCTTCACAGGCATACTATAGACACCCCCCAGGTATGAAATTTAAAGGAATATTACACTTTTATTGTTTCACTTTAAGCATTATTAAAATCACTGCTCCTAAAAAAACGGACGTTTTAAAAAAAAAATTTGCATTGATACATGTCCCCTGGGGCAGGATCCAGGTCCCCAAACACTATGGGGGGCGGGGTTACCAGGTGGCCCCGCCTTCCGTTATAAAAGACCTGTCAGACGCGGCGAAGCCTCACACAGCGGGAGCCTCCCATTGCGTGGAGCGGCCCAGAAGAGACGCCAACGCCATGGAAGAAGATGCCGGACGAGAAGACCAGAGCAAGAAGAAGCGGATTGGAGGAAGAAGATGATGGAAGAAGAAGATGGAAGAAGATGCTGGAAGGAGAAGATGAAGAAACCGAAGGATGAAGAAAGGAAGAAGGAAGACCAGAAGAAAGAAGATTTTAATAAGGAATTGTCAAAGACCGTCTCCTGTCATTTTTAAATTTTTTGTCACTTTTTTGGTGAAATGGTAGGGGTACTTTTGTACCTCCTTACCAATTCACACAGGGGGGGGCGGGATCTGGGGGTCCCCTTGTTAAAGGGGGCTTCCAGATTCCGATAAGCCCCCCGCCCGCAGACCCCCACAACCAATGGCCAGGGTTGTGGGGACGAGGCCCTTGTCCTCATCAGCATGGGGACAAGGTGCTTTGGGGGGTCTCAGACCCCCAAAGCACCCTCCCAATGTTGAGGGCATGTGGCCTGGTACGGTTCAGGAGGGAGGGGGGGCGCTCTCGTCCCCCCCTCTTTTCCTGCGGCCTGCCAGGTTGGGTGCTCGCATAAGGGTCTGGTATGGATTTTGAGGGGGACCCCACGCCATTTTTTTTTTTTTGGCTGGGGCCCCCCTTAATATCCCTGGCAGACCTGAAGGGCCTGGTTATTGAATTTGGGGTTGACCCCCACGCTTTCTTTTTTTTATTTTTTATCAATGACTTTTTTTTATCAATGGCTTTCAATGAATGACTGTTCTCTGTGTGGAGCCGTCAATTCATTAGCCGCGAGTGATTTTAAATAGCTTTTTTTCCTGCAAAAATGACACTTTGTGCAGGGACAGTTCTAAGCACAGGAAACATGCGCCCCTTCACAGGCATACTATAGACACCCCCCAGATGTGATACTGCAATGCTGTACTAACAGCACGCACACACTAATCCCCAGAATCACAGCACATAATGTCAGCAGTCAGCAGCACATAACACTGACACGCTGACACTGACAACACAATATGCGAGGCCGCCGGCGCGGTGGCCTTTTATACTGTGGGGTGTGTATTAAACCCCCTGAGCTATAATTGGCCACAGGCTATCCTCGCCGCTGGCTCTTTGATTGGCCAAGCATGCAGGTCACAGTGCATGCGTGGCCAATCATCAGCCAGCAATGCACTGCGACTGGCGCAGTGCATTGCGGGCCGCTCGCATCACACGAATTTGATGCGAGTGGCCCAAATAGTTCTGGGCTCGCCGAGCGGGCGAACACCCGATGTTCGATTCGAACATGGGTTTGAATCGAACACCGGGCTCATCCCTAGCTATCACACCTAAGTGTGAATAGGTATGGGTTGTGAGGATAGTAGTGTCCAGGGGGGTAGGACAGTGGTTGTGATATTGGGGTAGCGAAGACTGAGGAGGAAGTGGGGGAGAAGGATGGGGAAAGAGATAGAGGGAAGGAGAGAGGAATTTAAATAAAAAGTATAAGGAGGGGGAGGGAAAGAGAGGGTAATGTGGTAACAAGGGGGTAGGGAGGGTGAGGAGTGAGAGAGGGTACCACCGAAAGTGGAAAAGAAAGAGGAGAGGAAGTGTTCCGAAGGTAAGGAAGAATCCAAAGACCTTATGAGTTGTTAAGTGGTCCGGTAGGGATCAACCTATGAATTAATTAATTCCTGTCGTGTGGAGAAGCAGAAGGTACCAGTATTGAGTGGGTAGGTAAATAAAGTCCTCTTGTCTGCCAGAGGTAGGAAAGTATTGTAGACAAGTGGAGGAGCCCTTCGGTTTTAGCACTAAACAGAAAGAAAGACTATGGCTCAACAAAGGGAGAACTCAATTACAAGATGGTAGGGAGCTATAAAACATAACATAATATGTACTCATCTGGAGGCTGTGGGGTTTGATATATAACGGCTCATTTTAGAGTGAGGCAGCACTGGTAATGTGAAGGTGAGCACCTGTTACCTAAAGCTAAAGTGAACCTAGGTCTTTTGTGAAGAAATAAGTGCTTTCTCATTTTGAACACCTTTGCTGTATCAACTAAGCATTTTGCAACCAGTATGTCAGCTTTGCTATAGTACACATACCTATCAAGATTGGATCTCTAGTGTGTGATCTCCAGTCATTCTATGGTTGGGGTTCAGAGAGCCGGTAGTAAAGATGAACCGGTTTAACTCACCTGAGCGTACTATCACATAAGAAGCAATGAGGTGGGAAATGCAGGTCAAATATAGAAATCGGCCAAACACACCAGAGAGTCATCGTGGTTGAGTTGTTTAGCTAGAGAAAAAGAGAGACATTTTTTGTGACTGTGAGTGTTCAGTCGTTAATTATGCACACCAAAAGTGGAGATGTAACAGTCTCCAACAGGAATTAACACCAATAAACAGTAAACAGTATACAATATACCATTTTTTTTTAAAAGCATACAGGGGTAGGGCTCATCTAATGCCCTGTACACATGGTCGGACATTCCGACGACAAAATCCGTCAGATTTTTCCCGACGGATTTTGGCCCAAACTTGTCTTGCATACACACGGTCGCACAAAGTTGTCGGAAAATCCGATTGTTTAGTACGAGGTGATGTACAATACGTATGTCGGCACTATAAGCGGGCCAGTAGCCTTCGTCTCGTAATTTATTCTGAGCATGCGTGGCACTTGTGTGCGTCGGATTTGTCTACACACGATCGGAATTGAAACGATCGGATTTTGTCTGAAATTCCAACGGAAAAAGTCTGATGGAGCCCACACACGATCGGAATTTCCGACAACACAATCCGATCGTACATTTTCTTGGGGAAAGTCCGACCATGTGTACAGGGCATTCGAGATAACCAGTGTGGGGCAGCTTAACGCTTGCATAGGTCGTGAGGCCTATTCTCAACTGTTAGCTGGCTATTAAGAAGGGGCCGGGGGAGTAAGTGCATAAAGAGGTATTCACTGAACAAGAGGAATACATTACCTTGAGGCGGTTGGTAAGGGAGAAGGTCATAATTATTTTAGATTCTGTGTGAAGTCGCCTCTCCGGGGAGGGCTTCCCTAAGCATTGTATATCACAAGAAACATTTCTTCAAAAGAAGCCTATGTATTAAGACAAAAAGTAATTTTCCTAAGTGCTCTAACCATGTAATCCAGTGGAAGGGGTGGTATGTGCTGTGGGCGATTGGAAAGGGGCTAGGTAGGGGGAGGGGGGGAGGTGGAGAGGGGATGGTAAGGGGGAGACTGCTTGGGGCACTAGCCTGTAGTCCCAGAGATTAGAAATCTCACAGCATGTGCATGCTAAGCGTGTGTGTCAATGTTCATGTTGTCTATGGTTATTATGCGTTGCAAACGTTACCATTCGTTACCATCAATGAAGGTGTTCAATGAAGGTGTTCAAGCGTCTTAATGAGTTCTTGCTTCTTGGGTAGACATTCTATAATGGTGTGGAGAGATGCCTGGCATCTAAACATGGGCAAACCTTGTGGCCAAAATAAGTGGCAATTGCCTTGTCCTGTACATCTCAATTTGAGGGAGGGTGTGGGAATGTAACCCCCTAGGGATAGATTTTTCCCCCAATTACAAATACTGGGGAGACATTGGATTTGGCATTTGAAGTGTGGGTCAGGTAATTTCTGATGGCAATGTCTTATGTGAAGGTGACTTCTTGATGTAAATCATGAAAACAGGGTAGCTTAAAATGCTATCAAAGAAATATCGGGTTTCAGGGTTTCAGGTGAAAAAGGAGAAAAGACGATCGGTCATTCTGGACCTCCATGACGAGGTCTTCTATGAGCTGGAGAAGCCGCAGGACTATTATGCATGGTGGACTTGAATCCTGAGGATGTAGCGTGTCTAGGCGAGTTGAACCTGCGTCGCCGAATGTGGAATTCATCACCAACTCGGATGGCATCTGTGGAGGTGGATCTCCTGAGGTGAGAAGGTCGGAGGGTTTTATACCAGTTGGGTAATTCAATCAGGGGTAATTTTAGTGTCTCACAAAATGCAGGTAGGTCTTCTGACACCCTCAAATTGGCCGTGCGGCCTTGTGCTGAGGCAGCTAAGCAGAAGGGAAATTTCTAGCGGTATTGGATTCCGTTAGAGCGTAGTAGGTCAAGGAGGGGATGCAGGTCTCTTCTATTTTGGAGAGTAATGGGTGAGAGGTCTTACATTTTTTATATCTGTGCCTTGGTATAGTAGGTTGCGGCTGTCCCTGGCCCTTCGCAGGATTTCTTCCTTCAATTTAAAATTAACCAGGCAACATACTACTGGTTGGGTCAGTGTCTCTTCCCCTGGGTCTAAAAGGTCTTTTATAGTAATAATAGTAGTCTGGGCCAGTTGGTTATGTTGATTGTTTCCAGAAGGCCTCTTACCCGTATGTTGTGTCACCGACCACGATTATCCAAGTCTTCCATGTATCTGTGTAGCTCGCTGAGCTGGACATTGTGGGACTGGGAAGATGCCTGGAGCTGATGAATGGCAGTTTCATTATGCAGTGTTGTTTCTTCTATATCATCCATACGCATTGTCATGGTCTGGATGTCTCTCCTGAGGTCTGTGATGGCCGTTGCCAATGTGGCCTTTATGTCTTCAGCCACTGATTGAAGGTCTCTGATGCTCAGGGATCTGATGCTGATCTGCAGCCGTGTTTGGCAGTGGGAAGTGAGCCCGGTGTCTGCCTGAAGAGCTGAGGCTGGAGGAGCGTGCTGCGTTGGAGTAGACCCGAGCTGAAGCCAGGGCCTCGTGTGGCTGCATCCGTAAGATCTCCGGTATACTGCGGCTCATCTGGGATTCTGTTCCCCTGGGGGATCGGGCCCAGTCAGGGACAAGTTCCCCTTTGGTTTCCCCATGTCTGCAGGGGGAGATGGCTCCACTGAACTGAAAGAGGCACCTCTGTAGAGCATGGAGAATATGCAGCCATTAGAGTCCGGCACCAAACCACGCCCACAAGACTTCTACCTCATTCGTTAAAAAAATGCGTAGGATTTCCTCTGCCTTCCCGACAGTCGACTTGGGCTTTTTCCAGCTGTCTGTCCTCTGATTGTTTTCTTCTATCATGTGATTTAGTTTTATCAATTTTTGTATCATGTTATATACTCTTTGTAATAAATTTGTAATTTTATAAATCCCTTACTATTCTAAGTGTTCATGGTCCATTAAAGTATCATTCTTTGAGGAACTCGGTTTTTACATTTTGTATTAGGGATGTGGACCTGAATCAGTCTTTTCCAATAGTTGGCAATAACCTTTGTACAGATCCCAGATAAGGTGAAAGGAGAAGTCTGCATTTTTTTATGATGTGGGTCTTTCAGGTGCTGTTGCCAACGGACTGCAGGGCAGGTCGTCAATGTTTTGTTAAGCATGTGGTGCCCAAACTGCTGGTGTTCTGGCCACGCTTGATCCGCTTTAGACAAAGATTGCAAACAGCATTGCTGTGATGCAATAGGGTAGCTGCCCTTAAGCCAACCCCTGGAGGACATCCTGTCTCGTTGGAGTTGTGCCTCCTCACTTTCTTCCTCTGTTATCTCAGGCACCCAAGTACAGTCAGTGACCTCATTATCCCTTCCCTCCTCATCATTGGAGCAAACTTGGCAGTATGCTGCCGCTGGCGGAACATGACTACTATACCTCAAGTCTTCTCAAAAACCTGTATTGAGAGGAATGATGGTATAGAAATGGGTGCCACAAGTACTTGCACCCAATCTGCTAGCAGTACACCACCTGTTGATTTCACCAGGCAAATTTCGCTACCCCAGTTGCTGAACCGTAAAAAAAATTCAGTCCCAGCCATCCACATGCTCAGTGTCTAAATGCTAGCTTGGCCAAATTGCTGGCACTACAACTGCTGCCTTTTCATTTAGTAGAGTCTGCCCCCTTTTGTGAATTTGCGGAATGTGCTATACCACAGTGGCAGGTTCCAAAAAGAAATTTCTTTTCACGTAAGGCCATTCCAGCTTTGTACCGTCATGTGGAAGGCAATGTTTTGGCCTCATTGGACAGGGCGGTCAGCAACAAGGTTCAAATTATGCGGCGTACACACGCTCTGACTTTCCGGCGGGATTGTCCGCCGGACCTAGTCCAGCAGACAAACCGCCGGACTTTCCAGCGGAGGCACGCCGGACTTTCCGAGCGTGTGGACTTGCCCACACACGCCCGGACCTTTCCGGCGGACAATCCGCCGGAGTTTTGGCAAAAGTCCGCGGGGCTTTTGAAATGAACGGACTTGCCGACACACGATCGGAAAGTCCGTTCATTTAGAACGTGACTCCAGGTAGACGGGACTAGCAAAGGCGACAAAGGAGAAAGCTGGGCTCCTCCGCTCGTGAAAGAGCTAGGTAAAAGAGCAGAAGATAGCGGAGGAGTCCGGCGAGAAGACCCCCCAAGATGGAAGAAGACCCCCGGAGCTGTGCAATAAAATATTTTAAAAAATCGTGTTGTTTTTTTTTTATTTACACTTTTTTCCTTAGGTGAATGGGTACGGGTACATCGTACCCCATACTCATTCACATAGGGTGGGGGGCCGGTATCTGGGGGCCCCCTTATTAAAGGGGGCTCTTGGGTTCCGATAAGCCCCTGCCCGCAGACCCCGACAACCAATGGCCAGGGTTGTCGGGAAGAGGCCCTTGTCCTCATCAACATGGGGACAAGGTGCTTTGGCGTGGGGGGGCCGCAGGGCCCCCCTTTGCCCAGGGCACCCCCCGTGTTGAGGGCACGCGGCCTGGTACGGCTCGGGGGGGATGCTCGCTCGTCCCCACCCCCTTTCCTGACCGGCCGGGCTGCGTGCTCGGATAAGGGTCTGAGATGGATTTGGGGGGACCCCCACGCTGTTTTTTCGGCGTAGGGATTCCCCTTTAAATCCATACCAGGTGACGGGGCTAGCGCCGTGGCATTCACTGCTTTCGCTAGTCCTGTCTACCTGAAGTCACGTTCTAAATGAACGGATTTTCCTCCGTGTGCGAGGCAAGTCTATTTATTTCAAAAGTCCCGCAGACTAGCACACAGACGGCGGGATTGTCCGCCGGACTGCCGAGTCCAGCGGACAATTTTAAGTCTGAACTTAAAACTTAGTCCGCCGGACTTTTAGGAGGAAAAAGTCCACCGGCGCCCACACATGGGCGGAATGTCCGGCGGACTCTAGTCCTGCGGACATTCCCGCAGGACAGTGCGCTCGTGTGTGCGCGGCCTTACTGCTGACTCATGGTCCAGCGGGCATGGTCAGGGACGTTATATTTCCTTCATGGCGAACGGGGCTTCTGCTGGCAGCTGGGAAGGATGCAGGACAGGGTTCAGTGCTGGAGCTTGTTCCACCACCACGCCTCCAAAAAGCTGGTGGTGATTCTGCCACATCTGTCTGCTCCACCCCTCCTCTTCTTCTTCCTCTATGGCCTTTTCTGCTGAATTGGCCTCTGAACCAGCAGTGCTCCGTAAGCCTTCAAGGGGCTACGCAAGCAGTCAGGCTAAAAAATGCAGTGCTTCAGTTTGTCTGTCTAGGTGACATGGGCCATAGTGGGGCAAAGATTCTGTCAGCTCTGCAGGGGCAGGCTCAGAGGTGTTTGACATCACGGCTGTGTCTGCCCTCCGACAGGGACACATGTTCCATGCTTGGCACACGTCCTGAGCTTGGTGGTGCAGCGTTTCTTGACCAGGTACCCAGGCTTACAATATCTTCTGAGGCAGGCCAGAAAAGTCTGTGGCCATTTTCAGCGGTCATACAATGCCAGTGCTCAGCTGGCTGACATTCAACAGGAATTCAACCTGCCCACCAACCGACTCATTTGTGACATGCCCACCAGATGGAACTCCACATTTGCAATGCTGCAGCAGCTGCACGCGCAGCAGAGGGCCATCAATGAGTACCTGTGGGCGTGTGGCACAAGGACAGGCTCAGGGGAGCTTGGCTTCTTTTCACCACACCAGTGGCTACTGATAAAGCATGCATGCACTGTTCTGTCACCATTTGAGGAGGCCACAAGGATGGTGAGCCGCGACAATGCATGCATCAGTGAGACTGTCCTTCTAGTCTTCCTGCTGGAGCACACACTTCGTGGAATCATGGACAGGGCACTTGAGGCAGAACAGCAGGAGGCCCACTCAAGGCCCAATTTCTGTGGGGCCACCAAACACACAGGAGGGAGAGGTGGAGGATTGTGTCAGCATGGATGTAGAGGATAACATAAAGCAGTCTTCAAGGGATGATTTTTAGTCCCCAGAAACCCAAGGAGTTGTACGTGGCTGGAAGGAGGTAGTTCCTAACAATGTCATCCTTAGTGAACTCAGAATCTCATGCCTCCTCAAAATTACGCTGCATAGGGATCCCTGATTCTGCAAAGCCTGCGAAAGGACCCGAGGATTTGTGGTATCAAGGAGAGGGATCATTACTGTCTGGCAACCCTTCTTGATTCACATTACAAGGGCAAAGTTGCAGAGCTCATCCTGCCTTCGCAGAGGAAGCCGAGGAGGAAACATCTTTCGGACCCCCTGAAGAAAAATTTGTGTAACACCTTTCCAGACACTGAGAGGTTACAATTTCCTGGACAACGTGTTTCCGAGACTTTATTCCGTCAGAGAAAGAGCGGTGGAGAAGGCGGCCAGCTTACAAATGCCATTTAACAATTCTTTAGTCCTCAGCGCCCAGGGCTGTAATGTTTAAGCAACCATCGGCAGCGTCTGCATTATATGGTGCAGGATTATCTAGGGGCAAGAGCAGATTTGGAAACATTTCCAACTGAGCATCCACTGGCTTACTGGGTCTTGAGGATGGACCATTGGCCATAACTTGCTCAATATGCAATTGAGCTACTGGCCTGTCCTGCATCCAGCATGCTTTCTGAATGGACATTCAGTGTTGCTGGAGGGTTTGTAATGGATCAAAGAGTGAGCCTGTCCACAGACTCTGACATTTATCAAAATTAATCAGTCCTGGATCAGCAGCTATCAAGCCCCTGATGCTGATGTAACTGATTGAATTTGCTAGGGATCTGGGATCCCTTGAAGACTGCCTATGCTGCTATTTCTGAAAAAAGAGGGGAAAAGGAAGGGAAAGGGGAATGGTGGGATTTTGTATGAAGCAAAACACCAAAACCAGATGAATCAATTGGTAGATACTATTTAATATTTAATGGTGCACATGGATGCATATGGGATAGTTAATAGCATGTAGCAAATAACATAATAATATAGTAATATAATAAATACATATAAATTTACACACACACATAAGTGTTGGAAATGTATACATATACATAAATGTTCCTACATAGTAAATATTTTAAAATGTATTAAATGCAGCCCAAACTTGCATATAAACATGATTGATTGCACACACAATAATATAAAAATGATTCAAAATCTTCAAGGTAGTTGCATAGTAAACAAATGGTAGCTGTGACAATACATCAGTATATAGCTCTACGCATGTTTTGTAGAAAAAATCCACTCATCGGGAGCAAATGCAATCTAGGGATGTCTGTAATAAAATATAAATAACAAATATTATAGTAACTAAAGTAACAGGAAGAGGGGGAACCACAACTTAATCCCAGCACTGTTACCTAAAAGTAGGCTACAATATTCAACAGCATGGGTAGTATTAGTAGTTGGAGGCACTGAGGGAAACATCATCCCCAGAAACTGAGGTGGTGGTGATTGTGGCAGTGGTGAACAGAAAACAAGAATTGAGCATCAATAGTGATGTCGTCCCCAATAAATGACTGGTTGTAATAAAAGTGCTGAATAGGGGCCCATAGGGCTTCTGTGAAAAAAATGTAAATAAAGTGTATCAGCAAAGTGACTACACAATGAATGATTGGGAAAGATAAAAGAGCCAACACCAAAGGGAAGAGAAACAGAGACTAGATCGTAAGTTTAAAGATGAAACGGGTGAGTGACTCACCATAGAATGAGTGATAGTATAGTATCAAAGATAGCACAAAAAAACATAGATGGATAGAAGGCCAGAAAGAAGGTTTTTTGTGCTATCTTTGATACCATCACTATGGTGAAAAAACATTTCTGCACTTCTACAGTAGCAGGGCAACAGATCAGTCCAAGCGGTAGGCAAAATCATAGTCCATAAAACAGGCCAGGGTCAGTTTACGTGCAAGCAGTCCAAGCGGTAGGCAGAAGCATAGTTGATAAAACAGTCCAGGGTCAGTTCACGTGGAAGCAGTCCAAATGGTAGGCAGAGGCATAGTCAAAAAACAGGCCAGGGTCAGTTCACTTGGAAGGCAGTGGCATGGTTATTTGAGGAAGCATGGGGAAATGGTTAAGAATATGGGCTAATATTTTAGGAATGTGTGATATAGTCTGAAGCATTCACCAATGCAAAGGCCGGGTTCGGAGGGACACTGGGGACAATGGTAGCTGATATCTCTTCGAAATCCTTTTGCTGCATACTTGACATCTTTTTTTGGCGTCTTCAGCCTGCTTCAGATGGTGGAATGTTTTCCAGGAAGTGGCGTTCATAAAGTCGGCTAACAGCATCAGAGCGAAGGTTTTCTGGGGGGGTCTTTGATGGTAGATGAGGGACGTGACAAGTTATTCGATGAATTTTAGCAGGGCTTTCCGTGAATTTGGTGTAAATTATTTAGGCATTACAAATGGCCAAATTAATTAAATAGATTGCTACTTTCTTTTACCAGAAACGTGACCTCCTTATTGATAAATAGGGCTGAAGCATTTGGTCGTTGAAATCCCCCCTCCCATGTAGAGATTGTAATCTTGTACACATGTCAATGGGACCTCGTCTTCTCTGAATGTCAATTGTAGTGTCATCATGGATGGTGGACATCATGTACACATTCCTGGTATCCTTCCACCTCAAGGCCAGCATTTCGGTGCATTTCAAAGTTGCTCTTTCTCCCCTTCGCAATTTCTTATTTACTATGGCTTGTGGGAAGCCCTTCCTATTCTTTCTGGAGGTTCCACAGGCCAGGGTTTCTGCGAGGTATAGGTGTTTCAAAAAGGGCAGGCTGGTGTAGAAGTTATCCAGGTATATGTGGTAACCTTTCTTCAGCAATAGGTATGCCAGGTCCTATACAATTTTACCAGTTGTGCCCATGTAGGCCAGGCACTCAGGGGGCTGGAGCTGGGAATCTCTTCCTTCGTATATGGGGAACACATACAGATATCCCGTGACTCTCTCGCAAAGCTTATAAAATTTCACTCCGTATTTGGCCCTTTTGCTAGGAATGTATTGCTTTATTCCTAGCCGGCCTGAAAAGGGTACCAGGGACTCATCTACACATATATGCTGATCAGGGACATAGAGTTCTGCAAATCGTTGGGAAAATAAATGAATGAGTGGGCGAATTTTATATAACTTATCGTAATTTGGATGATTGCGGGGAGGGCACTGAATGTTGTCACTGAAATGAAGAAAGCTCATTATCATTTTAT
Organism: Lithobates sylvaticus; assembly: GCA_028564925.1. Taxonomy (NCBI): domain Eukaryota; kingdom Metazoa; phylum Chordata; class Amphibia; order Anura; family Ranidae; genus Lithobates; species Lithobates sylvaticus. Next base: position 401,058,173 of record CM053026.1, read on the forward strand.
ATCAGGACCTGGACATTACAGAAGAATAAATGTGCATGTGGTGGATGGGGTTGGTGGACCAATAGGCATGTCCTTAATTTTTTTTTTTGTAAGCCCCATGTTTATGGTGAGGCCCATAAACACTTTGAACTACTCCAGAGTCAAACCTTCCACTCAAACGGATGGGTGTATGATGATTGGGGGTTGTTGGCAATATGCTGCTGGACTTATAAATTGGTCTTGTCCACGATGAATTGCAGCAAAGTGTCGGGCAAAAATAAATAGACAATCGATTTCAGTAAAATTTGAGGTATTGGCCTGCACATTTGGCTGTGCAGTGAAAGGGGGAATTCTTGCTGATCCTGAGTCAGAAGGCAGCCATGTTGGATTGGCAAGACCAGCTGGAAGATGTGTAGCGGCCCTGGCTCTTGGGGGATGTGGCACTCCAGTGCTGGTAGTTGGGTGTGATGCTGCGGCAGTGATGGTACTGGGCCTGGGCATTTCTTGTGGTCTTTCGCTGGTAGGGGGCCTTTGGGTTTGGGGTCTATCGCTGGTGGTAGCGCTGGTAATTAGGCCTGGGAATTTGATCCTGGGGTATATTGCTAGTGGCTGCCTGGTTTCCAGAGGGATCCGGGTTTCCTTTTTAGGAGGGATCCATTCTTCCTCTGATTCATTTGCCGATCCACTACTATCGATCGATTCAAATGCTGAATTTGATTCACAATCGGAATTGGCATTTGAATCTGATGAGAACTCCCCGCTGCTCTCATCAGTCATGGAGAGGATCTGGAACACATCCTCACTGGTATATACTCTTTTGGACATTTTTCTGATGGGCTGTGCAACAGGTGACCGGTGATGGTCACTGATGGACGATAGATGACAGGTGATGGGTGACAGGTGACGGTCACTAATGGGCAACAAGTGATGGTCACTGATGGGTGACTGGTGACAGTCACTGATGGGTGACAGGTGATGGGTGATGGTCACTGATGGGTGACAGGTGACGGGTGACAGTCACTGATGGCAGTCTCTGACTGGTGCACTTTATAGGACTGATAGGTGACAGATGTGGGTCAGGGATGGGTCACTGATGACGGTCACTGGCGATGGGCATGGATGGGTGACAGGTGCACTGATGGGTGACAGGTGCACTTTTATAAGCACTGATGTGGACTTATGTAGTGACTGTTGGGTGACAGCTGTAATGGGGGGAGCAATGTGACAGGTTCTATTTTTTTGTGTGGTGTTGGTGCATACACTGACACTACACAGATCAGTAACTCAGTGCTTCTGGCTCTTCTCTCCTCACACTGGAAACGGTGTGTGAGGATAGAAGAGCCGGTAACAGCTAGTAACCGGTCTATGTTTACATTTAGTGATTGGCTGTGAATGGATCATAGCCCATCATGTGGTAAAAAGCTGCCAGCCATTGGCTGTTTACCCTAGTCTTGATTATGCTAGCTTCCAACAATATTTTTGGTTTAGGGCACAACCAGCACATAAGGCCCAATTTTTTTCTGCATCTGTTTAACCACTTCCCGACCGCTCACTGTATATATACGTCATTTTTTTGAAAGAGGGATATGTCGGTAACGGCAGCAGCTGCTGCCACAACCGAGGTATCCCTCTTCACAGTGAGCGGTCCCCTTTCCGATAATGGTGGTCATCGCGGCGGATTCACCGCAAGATCACCGTTATCGGCGGCGGGAGAGGTGCCCCCCCCTCCCGCCGCTCTCCTGTGCCTTCCATCGCTTACCGGAACCGTCGGCAGAGGCGGAGGCGATCGGGTCCTTTCCCTGCCTGTGCATAGAGATGAGTGAAGCTAAGATGGCCCCCACTCATCTCTATACCATAGGAGGGCGGAAGCGACGTCAAAAACATCACTTCCGCCCATATGTCTAAAGCCCCATACACACGGTCGGACAATCCGCGGACCAGGTCCGTCGGATCATGTCCATCGTACTTTGTCCGATGTTGGTTTTGCGTACACACGGTCGGACAAAGTTGTCGGAAAATCCGATCATTCTGAACGTGGTGACGTTTGTTGCCTACGACGGGACTACGTAGAGGCTAGTAGCCAATAGCTTTGGTCTTGTAATGTGATCTGAGCATGCGTAGCACTTTGTCCGGTCGGACAACCGTACACACGATCGGGTTTGGTGTGATCGGACCGGGTTGACGGCAAATCTTTCCAGCAGGAGATAAGACTTTGTCCGTCGGCCAAACCGACGAACACTGTCCGATGGTGCATACACACGGTCTGATTTTTCAACAACCTTGTCCGATCGGACAGAATCCATGAAAAAGTCCGACCGTGTGTATGGGGCTTTAAAGGGGAATTTACAAATGTCATTTTTTTTTAAATGACATTTTTTTCTTTTTCATTGAAGTCCAAATATGAGATCTGAGGACTTTTTGACCCCAGATCTCACATTTAAGAGGACCTGTCAGGCTTTTTTCTATTACAAGGGATGTTTACATTCCTTGTAATAGGAATAAAAGTGATAATTTTTATTTTTATTTTTAAAACAGTGTAAAAAATAATACAATTAAGTAAAATAAATAAGAAAAAACAAAAACATTTTTTTAAAAACACCCCGTCTCGACGAGCTCGCGCGCAGAAGCGAGCGCATATGTGAGCAGCGCCCGCATATGAAAACGGTAGTCAAACCACACATGTGATGTATCGCCGCGATCGGTAGAGTGAGAGCAATAATTCTAGCCATAGACCTCCTCTGTAACGCAAAAAATGCAACCTGTAGAATTTTTTAAATGTCGCTTATGGAGATTTTTGAGGGTAAAAGTTTGACGCCATTCCACAAGCGGCCGCAATTTTGAAGCATGACATGTTGGATATCAATTTACTCGGCGTAACATTATCTTTCACAATCCAAAAAAATAATTGGGCTAATTTTACTGTTGTCTTATTTTTTTATTCAAAAAAGTGACTTTTTTTTCAAAAAAAGTGCGCTTGTAAGACCGCTGCGCAAATACGGTATGAAAAAAAGTATTGCAATGACCGCCATGTTATTCTCTAGGGTGTTAGAAAAAAAACAATATATGATGTTTGGGGGTTCTAAGTCATTTTCTAGCAAAAAAACTGTTTTAAACATGTAAACACCTAAAATCCAAAACGAGGCTGGTCTGGAAGTGGCATGTCATTTCAATATTTTTTTTTACATTTTTAACAGCGGGCCCATTCCTGCACCCAACAAGAGTAACTGAGGGGTTACAGTTTTCAGGCACCACCAACACCCAAGACCCAATTTTTTCTGCACCTGTTTGACAGATGCATGTAATTTCAATTTTTTTGGTTCTAATTATTACCAACAGGGCCCATTCCTGCGTCGAACAAAAGTAACTGTGAGGGGTTACAGTGCTCAGACACCACTTTGGATGAGCGAATAGTTTAGGCCAAGCATAAGTTTGATCTGAACATCGCCCATTTAGGTACTCGCCTAGCACCCAAACTTTCTGGGCACTTAGTGGGATGTTCAAATGCCGAGAGCAGTCAATAGGTTGCTAAGTCTTCCCTGCTGAGAGCTAAATAAAAAATAAAAATAAATGATTGTGCAAAAAAGAATGTAAATTAAAAAAATTGGGGTAAAAACGGCATGGGGGGACCCATTGTAAAATGACGCCAGCAGGAACACTCCCTCCCTCCTGCAGCCCATCAGAGTACCCCAGTACCCGATCTGCAGCCCATTACTCTAAGAATATATGTTGGGATGTTTTCTTTCCATAATAGAAAAAGAGAGGTTACCCCTAGATGGACTTTAAAAGCACATAGTAGTATCTAATAGAGGAGTATACAGAGAATTTATAGTAGAAAAATATTTTTATTAATGGTTAAACAACGTCATTAAAAGTACATATAGAAGTGAAACAATGATTGTCTAAACAATGTCGAATGTTATCACATACTATACTTACAAACATATAGAATATCCTCTTTACACCCTAAAAAAAATTGGGTCATTTTGTGGGTAATTCCACTGACCTGGTGCTCCAGGACCTTCAAAAGTGTGATAGGTAGGAATGAAAACAGATGTGTAATTTATGCTCCTAGAATGCCTGATGGTGCTCCCGCATCTTGGGCCTCTCTATGTGGCCAGGCTGTGAAAAAGTCTCTCACGTGGTATTGCCAGTCATATGCTGCCACTTGTGCCCATCATATGCAGCCACTGTACCCATCATATGCAGCCACTTGTGCCCATCATATGCAGCCACTGTGCCCATCAAATGCAGCCACTTGTGCCTATCAGAATGGGGACAAGGTGCTTTGAGGAGCACCCCAAAGCACCCTGCCCATGTTGAGGGGAAGTGGCCTGGTATGGTTCAGGAGTCCGTGCGTGCACCCCCCCCTTTTCTGGCCTGCCAGGCTGCTTGCTCGGATAAGGGTCTGGATTTTGTTGTTATGTTTTAGAGTGACTCGTATATCACCGAGATCCCCCCGAGATCCCCCCCGCTCCATAAGCTGGCCACACCAATGTTCATATGGCGTTATGCTAGGTGGTAAGGGTTTGGATTCCCAAATGGAGTGTAGGAAGTGAGAGATTTGTTGGTGTCTGCAAGTTTCAGTTGGGGGCATTTCAAGGATATTGATACAGTGAATTATGGTGAGTGGACCCGATGAGTTAAAATAATGACCTATTCTGTATAGCCCCTTGTTCAGCCACCATTGAAAGGCTCTAATGTTCATGCCTGGGGGGAATTGGGGATTGTGGAATAAATGGGCCAGCGGCTTAAACAGGGATATTAACTCCAGATTAATTTTGAGTTTGTCCCATACTGACATCGAATGAGATAATGTTGGGGCAAGAATTGCTGGTCGTTTAATAGGGTGACTCGACAGTAAGCAATCTAGTGTGAATTGCGGTACTGCTTCCCTTTCCATCTGCACCCAATCAGGTTTTGCAATCCGGGAGTAGATCACTGATATTTGGGCTAATTGTGCTGCTTGGTAATACCTGTGTAGGTTAGGTAATCCCATCCCTCCCTTGTTTCGGGCTCTAAAGAGGACCCCCTTAGCTAGCCTGTGCCCCTTTGATCCCCAAACAAAGGCTATAATTTTCACCTGAAAGCGTTTCAAATGGCCCATTTTAAAGGGTATGGGTAGGCACCGAAAGAAATCGAGAATACGTGAAAGTAGTGTCATCTTTATAGCGTGAACCCTCCCTAGCCATAATATAGGTAGTCAAGACCATTCACGCAAATCCAATTCCAATTTGCGAAATATTGGCGGATAATTGGTTGCATATAGCTGATCTATCCTAGACGGTAAATGCACCCCTATGTAGGGAATCATGCCATGTAAAGGTGAAGTGGCTTTTAGCCAGGAAACTAAGGAATCTGGTAGATTTATGTTAAGGGCCTGAGACTTTGACATATTGACATGTAGTCCTGAAATTTTTCCAAAATCGTCCAGTAGGCGCCAGACATTTGGTAGAGAGATGAGTGGTGATGTGATGAAGAGGAGCAGATCGTCTGCAAAAAGAGCGCATTTGTGTGATTGTGGGCCACATTGTACGCCATGAATATCCGGATGAGTCCTGATCACTATGGCTAAAGTTTCAATCGCTATTGCGAACATCAGGGGAGATAGGGGGCAACCCTGTCCTGTGCCTTTAGAGATTGTAAATGGCTCTGAGTCGTATCCCTGAAGACGTACTCGCGCTTCGGGAATCTAATATAGTGCTCTTAGAATGTTAGTGAAGTGTCGGCCAAACCCCCAATACTGTAATATTTTGAAAAGATAAGGCCATGAGACAGTATTGAAGGCCTTGTGTAAATCTATAGATAGTAAAAGACCTTCTTGAGATTTCTCTTCATCCCAGCCCGATCTCAACAGTGAGATCATGTCAATTGCCCGTCAAATTTGATCAGGGCCTTGCCTACCCAGGATGAACCCCACCTGATCTTTATGTATGTATAAGCTTATGAAAGAGGACACCCGGTCCGCTAACAATTTGGTTAGGATCTTTAGGTCATTATTAATTAATGATATTGGCCTGTAGTTGCTAACCTCCCCCGTGTCTTTCCCTGGTTTTGGAAGCACTGTGATAAACGCTGAGTTAAGTGAGCATTCCAGGGTCGTTCCCTTCCTCAGGGCATTAAAGAATCGTGCTAGATATGGGGACAGAATGGGTGCAAACTTTTTATAATAGGGGATGGAGAACCCATCTGGTCCAGGAGCCGACCTCCGTTTCAAGTTTTTGATTACCAAGAGCACTTCTTCCGCCGTTAGTGAAGATTCTAATCTATCGATATGGCGATCTTCCAGTTTGGGAATAGATAAAGAGTCTAAAAAGGAGTCAATACCAGCCTGATCCTCCTGCGCCCCTCCGCTATATAAAGTTTTATAGAAATCATGGAAGGCGCTCATTATTATACATGTGCACACTGAAATATTTTGTTTTCTTCCGAAAAATAAATGTATTTAGTTACTTACGAAATTCGTTTTTATTTATTTTGTTTCATTAAAAAATGCATTAGTGCAAAAATCCGAAATAATTAAGGTTGAATCTGTCATTGAAGGCTTATGGTGTCTGTCGAATGTTCTAAGAAGATTCGACGGAGCAGCTAAACTGTACGAAGCCGCAATCGTACATTTCTGGTCGAATGTTCCGCTTACAAGCTATAGTAGAATTCTAATGTTGTATGACACTAGTAATAATTATATTAATTATTATTACTAGTCAACCAACATTAGAATTCTTCTATAGCCTATGGGCGGAGCATTTGACCATAAATGTCCGCTCACGGCAACTGCTTCGTCGAATCTTCATGTCGAATCTTTTCTCTGTATGTTGAATAATCTTGGACTAATAGAGTTAGGTTAAGCACATTTGACCTTTTTTGCTATTGTCTCTATATGTCTTTTCTCTCTTTGTTGAATCTTTTTTCTATGTAGAATAATCTTGAACTAATAGAGCTAAGGTTAGGCACATTCGACCACAGGTTCGATGGACACAAATCGCTATTGTCAGCGTCCTGTCGAATCTCCTATCTATATCAAACTGTTGCAACAAAAACGAAAATAAAGCATTTGTTTATGTCGGATCTTTCGGTTTTCGGATTCTGCACATTTGTTATCGTTTGTTAAAACAATAACGAAAATACTCGAAATTCGGAGGAAAATGCATTCGGACGAAAACTAATGCACATGTCTACTCATCATTTTCTGAGGGTTATGTGTCCCAGATCCATTTGGGAGACATATTTTTGGTAAGGTAGTAGAGCGAAGTTTGTGAGTTAGACCAGCTGGTAGCATTGAATCCATTTTATCTCTCATTTGGTAAAACCGGGCCCCACTCCATCGTAAATTTTTCCCGGCTCTTTATTTTCATTTCACAAGAAAAGTTTTACAGTTATACACCATAATGTTCATATATTTTATCTTTCCTTTTGGCAATTTCCCTCTTTAACACATACATCAATGAAATAATAAATAATTATATTTTCTGTCGTTTGTTTCATTAAACATTCCACTGGAGTAAAGAAAAGATAGAAGAAACACTTTCTTCTACCCTTGTAAATTTTTCCCTGCTCTTGATGTAAGAGCAAGGTTTAAAGCCAGTCTGGCCTCATCGAGTTTGGCTGCCGGAATAGATTTAGGGTCTCTTTTATGTTCCTTGCTAATAGTTAGGAATGTAGTATCTATGTCTGCTTTATTTGCTCGTTTTATTTGGAAAGAAATCTGGATAAATTTCCCTCTGATGGTGGCTTTATGGGCTGCCCACAGAGTTTCAGGGTTTATATCTTCCTTGTCATTTAGGGAGAAGTAGTCATTGATGGCTTTATGATTTCAATTTGATCTCACCGGGTCACTAAGTATTGATTCGTTAAGCCTCCAGTGATTCTTTCCATGAGGACTCTGGGCTCCTTTTATGAGAAGAAAAACCATAGAGTGGTCAGACCACACAGTATCTCTTATGAATGATTTGTGTGCTAGGGGCATATGCGTAGTAGACAGGAAGATATGGTCAATTCTGGAAAAGGATTGGTGTGGGTGCGAAAAATGGGTATAGTCCCGAGTTTGAGAATTGAGTTTTCTCCAAATGTCAATTCATTTATGTTGGTGAATGAGTCTAGCTATCCGTAAACTTTGTATGGGTGGGTGGGTAGTTTGAGTACCCGGTGGGCGCTTTTTGTCAAGCCCCGAGTCGAGGGCTATGTTGGTATCTCCTCCCACCACAATTGTGCCTTCCAGCATGGGTCCCAGTTTCTGGAACATTTGTTCAAAGAATTTTGCTTGGCCTCGATTGGGTGCATAATTAGAAACTAATTGCTATATCAGTAATGCACCACTGCACTTTTAAAACACCAATCGCCTGGTGTATATGTTTATCTGGTTATCGTAGCAAATAGATTGCATACAATAGGATTGTATGGTGTATGGCACCAACCTTGCAATTAGAGTAATCGCCTGGTGTATCTGCATATTGTTGCAATTAGATTGTATTCAACACTAATTGTCTGGTGTATGGTACCAATCTTGTAGTCAGAGCACCTGTTGCGACGCCAGAGTTCCTTCAATCTTTCTAACACAGCACACAATTCCAAATCATCTTGATTGCTATCACTGAATCGTCGTTCAACTTTTTTTCATTTTACCAACACAACAAATACTTTCACCTATTAAATAAGATTTTATATGCACGTTTGGCATTTCTTTTATAATAAGGATCACATACTCACATATTAATTTATATACAAGGATTGTATATTTTATTTCACACACCTCCAGCACTATATATACGGAGTGTATATATATTTTATTTTATTTTTTTCACTTGTGCACTATTGACCACAATTGACATTGTGGCAATAATTATTTTTAAAGATCTATGCTCACATAATTAAGGTTGAATTGCACACCATTTATACGCTATTTGTATATCTTTCACCTATTTTCAAGTGTGGGAACACTTTTAATGGTAGCAGCATTTCATTTAGTAATCTTATTTTATTCTATTAGATTTGGGGCTTTTAAATTATATATAAGCGCTTTAGTATACACCAATTTTTAACTGTATTGCTATTGTACTGCCAATGTTTTAAAATGCAAGTGTTTGCTGTGACCATAGATCTCCTTTAAGTTAAATATATCCTTGTTTTATCAGTATAAACATCTATCATATCAAGTTGGCATTTTGTTTTATACTCTCTGTAGGATGAAGCTGAAGTTAGCTCCTTATTCAGCCAGCTTCTTATTCAGGTTGGATGTTTATTTACAAAAGTGATTATTTACTTAACAATCATCTACAACGTTTATAATAAAATTGTGAACTTTAACAACAATTCTGTATCCCTAAGGCTGCTTTCACACTGGGGCGGTGCGGGGCGGCGACGGTAAAGCAGCGCTATATTTAGCGCTGCTTTACCATCGTTTTACCCGCGGTATGCAGCCGCTAGCGGGGTGGTTTTAACCCCCGGTAGCGGCCGAAAAAGGGTTAAAAACCTCCGCAAAGCGCCACTGCAGCGGTCTCCCATTGATTTCAATGGGTAGGAGCGGTATAGGAGCGGTGAACACACCGCTCCTTCACCACTCCAAAGATGCAGCTAGCAGGACTTTTTTTTTTTTTTTTACCGTCCTGCTAGCGCACCGCTCCAGTGTGAAAGCCCTCAGGGCTTTCACACTGCAGACACAGCAACAGCTGTTTCGGGTCGGTTTGCAGGCGCTATTTTTAGCGCAATAGTGTGAAAGCAGCCTAACTGCCATGTATTTAAAGGGGTAATTCAGAATAAGTAACTTTTTTCTATATGAAAACCATCTTGGCTCACCCAAATTCCATTTGTTTTATACTCATTGGGCAGCCTACTATATAGAAAAGTTAAATTTGGCCCTAGCCAAGTGATATAGAGCATAAAAATGTTCACCCTGACAGCCATACATTTCAATGGGAAATTCCAAATAAGAAGCCAAGCTATTCTTTTTTGAAAACCATCTTGGCTCACCCAAATTCCACTTGTTTTATATCCATCGGGCATCCTACTATATAGTAAAGTTAAATTTGGCCCAAGCCCAGTGATATGAATCAGAAAATATAGCACCAAACTTGTCACCCTGTCACCCATGCATTTCTATGGGAAATTCTGAATAAGAAGCCAAGGTATTCCTATATGAAAACCATCTTGACTCATTGGGCATCCTACTATATAGAAAAACTGAAAATTTCCTATCAAATACTTACCGTAATTTTCCTTTCCTGATGGACCCCATTCCCATAAGTGTGAGATCTCAGCCAGAGACTGCGTTCCGTAACTAGCCAACTCTTGATCCATGGGTGGGACGTCCGTCTGCCATGGAGTCTATCAGGAAAGAAAAATGACGGTTTTCGATAGGAAATTTTCCATTTTCATAAAGGTGTTTATGGAGGCCCATGAGGCCGCCGGGCAGATGACGTCTGAAGCCACATGTCAGGTTGCCACCCAGGAAGTTGCGATACCCCTGGTCGAATGTGCCATCACTGCCTCCGCAGGAGCCAAGCCCTATAGGTCTGCTGGATAATCTGGATTATCCAGGATGCGATCGTTTTGGAAGAAGCACGTTTCCCCTTATTTTTTTCCAGAGAATAAGACAGACAAGTGATCCGAACGCCTAAAGGATCACTTGTTTGTCTTATTCTCAGGGTAATCTTTTAGTGGTTTTAGTGGATGAGCCTCCGAGGCCCCTGGAGTTTTGAACGTGGGCAGGACAATCTCTTGATTCTCATGGAAGACCGACGTGACTTTAGGCTTTGAAATTGAGCATGGGTATGAGCACCACCGGTTTGGAAAAAAAGTGAGAAACGGTTCGATGTGGGCAAGGGCCCCAAACTCTTAGCCGAAGTGATGGCCACAAAGAAACCGGCCTTCGTCGAGAGAACCTTAATGGAAGACAGTTAGGTTAGATCCCATGGAACTAGATGCTGTGAGTCCAGGACAAGGGGAAGATCCCATTTGGGTACTGTCGGTTTTCTTTTGGGACTAAGTCTTGCCGCCCCTCTGAAAAACTGCCAGACCAGCGGGTGAATGGCCCAAGAAACACAGAGAAGGCTGACAGAGCTGAGACCTGGACCCTCAGAGAGCTGACCGACAGAGACAGATCTAGTCCCGACTAAAAATTTTAGGATGTCCTGTACTCCCGGGTCTCTGTATGATCTTCCCATGGAGGAGGAGGAGGAGGAGGAAAATTCCACAAACTTGGCCCATATTCTTCCATAGACTTTATTCGTGCTTGCCCTCCTGAAACTCATGAGGGTGGAAACGACCCCTGAGGCACAGGCAAGGGCCTCCAGCCTCTCCCCTTCAAGAACTAGACCATCAGCTTCTATAGCACTGGGCATGGGTGCAGGACTGCCCCCTGGGACAGGAGGCCCAGTCTAAGGAGGAGTGGTAATGGGTTCCAAAAGCTGAGCTGAGTCAGGAGGGGAAACCACGGCCTGTTCGGCCAGTAAGGAGCAACTACCACTATCTCAATGGCCTCTGCACAGAGTCTCTGCAGGAATCTGGGAATGACTGGGAACGGGGGGAAAGGTATACGCCCGGTTGAAGCTCCACTGATCTGTTACGACATCCACCCAGAAAGCCTGGCTGCAGCGGCTCCTGGTGTAACACTTCCTGATTTTGAAGTTGTAGGGCAGGGGTGACATGTGACCCGCGGAGCCCTCTGATGTGGCCCGCGACCTCTTCCCCTGGGAAGGCAGGTTGGCAAGCCCAGATTGCAGATTGCCGACCCGCCATCCTAGAGCATCAGTGTTGTGAAAGAAGCCGACAGTAGAGGAAGCAAGCACCTGCAGAGCAGAGCTGCATAAGCCAATGCTTCCTGTATAGCGCCGGCTCCTGTCATAGGCGGAGTGATACCAAATGCGCTCTGCCTGGGACAGCAGCAGCTGGCGATAACTGAATGGAACTCATTAAAATCACAGTCTATGTAAGGGCATATCTGTTCTGCAGTGGTTACTGGGCCGCTTTTAAACTGATCCGCAGGTGCACCTGCGGGTTACCTACACTGAGCCACAGACTTCTGGTTTTACCTGTGGGTTGGGGACTTTCAGAAAGTGCACCAAACATGCATGATATAATAGAATTGTATGGCAAAGTGCAGCTAACCCACAGGAAAACCACAGGTGAACTGTGCTGCCTATGCAGCGTGGGTAGACCACAAACCATCAGTGTAAAAGCAGCCTTAGGCCCCTTTTACACGATCGGTCCAACCCAATCGGACCCTCTATTCACATCTATAGAGCAGAAGATGAAAACAGACTTGTGTCCATTTACACCCGCCTACATCAGATCCAATCTACTAAAAAAACAGAAGTGGATCCGTCCCCTTCCATCTGATCAGAGGGCCCAAAGAGTTGAATGGGCTGTGTCTGTGTCCACTCTGCATGTGCAGAGTGGACACGGACCTGTCATCTGCTCACTCCGCTCATTGTGGCCCGCGACTGGTTACTAAGTCGCTTAAGTGGCCCTCGCTCTTCAAAAGGTTGGGCACCCCTGTTGTAGGGGAATGCAAACAGGTCTACTTTGGGATCGGCTCCCAAGGACAGGATCCATTTAAACGTCTCCGAGTGGAGTGACCACTCCTTGTTGTCTAGTTGCACAAAAGTCCGCCTGGACATTCTAGTCTCCGGGGAGATAGACTACCGAAATGTTGACCAAATTCTTCTGGGCCCACGCCATGATTGGCTCGACCTCTTGAAGTAAGGTAGAGATCTGTATCCCCCCTTGTCTTTTCACGTAGGAGACTGATGTGGTGTTGTCCATTCTTAGCAATACTGATTGGAGATGACTGAAAGCCCGCAGGGTGCAAGAGTCTGCTTGTAGTTCTAGGATGTTAGAGCCTGGATTGTGTAGGCAAAGATCCCATCTGCCCTGCCCCAGTTCTGTTTTGCAGAGGGCCTCCCCATCCAGCAGCGCTGGCATCGGTCGTGACCATGACCCATGAAATGGGGCCAATGGAGTGGCATGTGAGCAGGTTCCTGTGCTGTAGCCACCAAAAGAGGCTGTTCCTCATGCAGACAAGCTGGATGCTGTCGCCTGAGTCCCATTGCCGGAGAAACCCTGTTTGGAAGGGACGTACTCTCCAGAGAGCCCATTTGACCATAGGGGCCATAGAGACCATTGTGCCAATAATTTTGAGGCATTGTGAGGCACTTAGATGTGAGGAAGTTATGGCCAAGCTCACCCTCTCCCATATGACCGGAATCTTCTCCGCCAGATGAGAGATGGTCGAACTGGGCTCCTAGGTATAACAGGCATTGTATCGGTTCTAAATGGCTTTTTTTCTAGGTTTAATAGCCATCCGAACTCGAGCAGTGTTGCGATGACTTGAGCTCTGTGGATCAGCAGCTGCTCCTTGTCTTTGGATAGTACCAGGAGGTCATCGAGATAATGGTATAGCTGTATTCCTTTTGTTCTGATGAGGGCCACCACGGCCAAAAAAACTTTCAAGAACACCCGAGGTGATGTTTTCAGCCCGAAAAGGGATGCAGGTGAACTGTAGATGTTCTTGCCTGACCTCAAACTGGAGGTATTATGAAATCCTTCCGCTACGGGCACATGGAAATAGGCATCTTTTAAGTCAATTGAAATTAGCCAGTCGCTTGACTGCATGGCTTGCTGGATGGTAGACAGGGTCTCCATTTTGAATCTTTTGTACTTTACGAACTTGTTCAGGTATGTTAAATCTATCACCGGCGCCATGAGCCATTTTTCTTTAGTACCAGAAGGGGGGGAGTACACCCCTTGAAACTTTCTTTTGGGACAGGTATCGTGGCTTCTTGCGTGACTAGCGAGTCCACATAGGACAGCACACCTGAGGAGTGTTGGTAAAGGACCAAGTGTGACCTGAGGAGACTGTCTTGATGGTCCAGTAGTCCCAGATCGAGACGTGCCAGAAGAGAAGCAAGCGTGCCCCCACCGACCCGTTTGGGTGGGCCCAATCTCAAAATGACTTGGAAGGTTCGCGTCCGCTGGACGCCTGGACCTTAGCGGATATTTGGAAGGATGTTTGTCCCCTCCTCTAGTTCCTTCTGAAGTCTCAGCCCGGCCCGTAGGAGCGCACTTCCCTGCAGTGCTCTGTGCTGCATCTCCTCTGCTGAGGCCTTTTCTAGCCAAATATGCGCTTGTTCTGGGGCAAGAAACCCGACTTCCCACTGTTGGTCCCGGCTATGGCGCTATCTAGCTTATTGCCGAATAATGAGGGCCCCTCAAAAGGGGATCCTGCACTGGCTTGTTTTGATGCCGTGGTCAGTGTGCCAAGGGCATAACCACCGGGCCAGCTTAGCCATGACTGAGGAAAGCATAGCCCGGGCCAACAGGCAGGTAATGTCAATGGCGGCTTCCCCCAGGAAGGCCGATGCCAGCTTCAGCTCTTGCACAGCCGAGCCCCTGGCCACTTCTTTTGATGCACCTGAGCACAGAATCCACATTTTCCGTCCAAATTTCCATAGCCTTGGACGTAGTCGCGAGGGTCAGTGCAGGTTTACAGGCAGTACCAGCCAATCCATAGATTTTCTTGAGGTCTTGGTCAATTCTTCTCTCTAGCCCATCCTTAAAAGACACAGCGTCCTCAAGAGGAAGTGTGACATGCTTTGCTAGATGTATTAAAGCTGCATCCACTAGGGGAGCTTTTCCATATGCTTCACGTACTCGGCTTTAAAGGGGTACAGCCTTGAATCTTGCCTGACAGAGGTTTTCCTATCTACTTTGCCCCATTCTTTCACGATGACGGCTTTCAATTTAGTCAGAAGTGGAAAGTTGAAATGCTCCTTCTCCAGGTGCCTGAAGAATTTTCTCTGTTAGGCTGGGGGTGGGGTAGGTTCCCCCTATTTCATGGCTTTCTTGACCACTTTAATTAGTGCTGGGAATTCATCTACTTCCACCTCACAATCTGAAGACCTGGGAGATGTATCACATGGCTGGGATGGGCCGTATGCTCCTGGACCTCGCCAGCCAGAGAGCCTGAGACAGTGGTGGTCTGGCTCTGCGTATATGGTTGTATCCCATTCCTTGAGGGACTGCTGCACCACACCATATGCTGATTTCCAGTCTCTCTTTCCCCGACTGCCTGGGCATAGCATGGTTCACACAATGATCAGAGCGGCTTTCAGGGCAGTGGGTGTAGTGTCTGGAGGAGGAATGAGAACATCTCCGCTGATGATGGGTCCTAGATGGGAAGTCGTGGCGTCTGGACCTAGATGAAGAGTGCTGACATTGCAGGTGGCCTGGCAAGGTCTCTTATCCTGGAGACGATCAGACCTGGAAAGGCTGACAGGGAAAGAAAGAAAAGTCATATTGTTAAACTGCCGGCTCATAGCAAGCCTACAATGGTTCTCTGGCTCCTCACCTTCGCCTGTACATACCTTGGGCGTGAGGGCTGGCCGCTTGGAGGCGGTGACCTGTCCATGGCATCCGGAGGGAAGACTGAGTCCACAATTGCCAGGTTTGGTGCCATATTTTATGATTTATATCACTTGGCTCAGGCCAAATTGAAATGTAAACTAATAGAAGGATGCCCAATGAGTATAAAACAAGTGGAATGTATAGCAATAGCTTGGTATTTATGATTTAGATCACTTTTCTTGTGCCAAATGGAACTTTCTTATATAGTAGGATGCCCAATAAGTATAAAACAACTGGAATTCGGGTGAGCCAAGATGGTTTTCATATAGAAAAAGTTATTTATTTAGAATTACCCCTTTAAATACATGGCAGTTAGGGAGATAGAATTGTTGTTAAAGTTCACAATTTTATTATAAATGTTGCAGATGATTGTTTAGTAAATAATCAATTTTGTAAATGAAGATCCAACCTAAACAAAAAGCTGGCTGAATAAGGAGCAAACTTCTGCATTCAGATAAGAAGCTGGTCGAATAAGGAGCTAACTTCAGCTTCATCTCTGTAGGAATAGTTTTGTTAGCCCTACAACTCATACCATCTTAATACTAGTCATTTTTACAAACATCAACTTTCTTTACAGCTTCTGCTAATCACTTTGCATTATCTAACCTCTCTTATTGTTGCTTCTGTCATACTGGCTCTGCGTCCCAGTCACTCATAATATTAATTTACTGGCTTCCACAAATTCACAATTTTGCCCTAACCCATGGTGATCTATTATGAGAGGAATACATGCGCTGCCATTGCTGACAAATGTAAAATGCAAGTTGTCTGACTAACATGATTATTCTCTTGCTTCATTATTTTCTGTCAGTGACCTTGAACAGCTATGCAAATAAAACTTTAGAAATATTGCATATGTGCTCCGAATGAGTCACTCCAACAATATTGCAACAAGTGGTTGCTAGTTTCTACATTTTTCAAAAGGAGTTGGTTGTCTGAATGAGCAATGGTTGTCTGAATGTTTTTTATATTTCTCTCATGACATCTTAGTAGCCAAACTTTCCAACCATGATCTTTAAGTATCTGTGCTATATGTCTTTCCTTACCTGCAAAGCCTGCCCAATCAGACAGAGATCTATGCAACATAAAACACAGTATTTTCTTGAATTTTCCTTCTTTTTTCAACTCCAACCCCTGTATGCTGAACCCTTGTGACCTAGATGCTTCCCAGTACAACAGTAGATTATCACCTTAAATACAGTCCTCAAAGTTTTGTTATAATATATCAATGTCAAAAGTTTGTATATAGGATTGATCCCTGGTGTGGAAAATATTACAACTTTTTCTAAGATGTTAGTAAGAACTCGATCATTCATTTTGTCTATTTTTGCAGAGAGCAGGGTAGGAATAGAACACCTGTCACAATATACTGTGTTCACTTGGGAGAGACTTCCCGTCATGTTGTTAAATTTTGTAGCTTTGATACAGGTTCTAAACCTACATCAATTAATCCAAAGCTGGTATGTATAAAATATGGCTTGAGTTAAACTACTCTTTTACAAAATGGAGAATAAATGAACAAAGATAAGCATAAATAATGGGATTGTACACCCCATTAACACCCATAATACCATAAGAACATACCTAAATAATAAAATAAACACACAACAAAGATTGCGAAAAAATTTAGGACACCCTTTATTGAGTTTAAAACCATTTTTTATTATGAAATTAACTTTAACCTTTAATACCAAACAGAACCGCTGTTAACCATTAACAGACCAACATGCTATGTCACTAAGACTCAAGCAGCAATATCTTAAACCAACCAAATAACAGTTTACCAACCACTGTCCACCCACAAAGTGGGCGACATTACCCAAAAAGATAAACTTTCCATATCAAATAGAACTGTTAACCATTAACAGACTAACATGCTTAGTCACCAAGACTCAAGCAGCAAAATATTATATCAACCAAAAAACAGCGTACCAACCATTGTCCACCCACAAAGCGGGCGACATTACCCCACATAACCACGACGAGGTGAAATAACAAATGGGAGGGAGGGTGGGAGAGCAGGTTAAAAAAATCCAGAAGGAAGGCTGAGGAGAATCCAGAGGCAAGTACAGCTGACAGACCTAAGGTAAAATGCTGACTCTGCCGAGTGACAGGAGAGGATATAAGTAAAAGGTTACACTCACTAAATTGTTAAAATTCAATAAACTAATTTGACAAAAAAAAAAAAGAAGGAGGCTACACTCTCATTGGCTAGATGTTTCACGTCAAAAGATTTGTCACCAATCCAGTGCTCAGCAGCCAAGGTAAATCTTCCTAGCAAAAGCAGGCAGCTTGTCACCTAAAACACAAAAACAGAAAGAACCAGCAAAGCAGCCATACAGTGACATGTACTTAACAATCACCATAGCCCTCTATTAAGAATAAAATGTATTAAAAAAAACAAATGAGTGTTATTGGTGACAATCCCATGGGGCCACTTCTCTATTTTATTCTATCGAGGCCCTGCCATTCCGAAGACAGCTGCTTAACCGAGTAAAGCAACACAATGGCTCTTAAAAGACTGGAGGAAAGGAAAATGTTGCCAAGGTTCCTATTTTTAAGTGTAAATGAGGGAATGAAAGTGGACATTTTAATTCAAATTTCTACTCTGGTTTCTGATTTGCATGGGTAAAACAGATTTTCGTTCTCCATGTCTTATAGATAACGCTATTTGTTAAGAGAGTCAAATGGTATATGGCTTAAAAATCTTTCCAAGTCCATCTCCGTTACTGGCCTACAGATATAGAGAGCTTCTGTCCACAGTTGAGATGAGGATCTTGAATAGCTTTCCACATGACCAGCATCTGATATGGCACAAAACGGTGTACCATTAGAAGTTCTCTATAATAGCATGGGTTAAAAGAGTCTAATTTGTCAGATGGCACACGCACTCCTCCTGTCCTCATTCCCACGTGAGAGGCTGGGGCTAAGCCAGCCTTTTCCAGACACATGCCTAGATAAACATCATCAATAGGAATTAGTGGAATTTCCAAGGATTCTTTGTAAATGACAAGAGCAGTGTATCTGGATAGAAGAATTCCCCCACCAGCACAATACATTGGGTAGGAATTGGAGCTGGTTATCTGTACGGGCACATAATATTTGCTACCAGAATCACGATCAGGTTTAACATTGGTTACCAGCTGTCCAACAAAGAGGTGATCATCTGCCACCAGTCCACGTAGATAGGTGACAACATTGAAGGTGTTCACAAATACATCATCATCCCCATTAAAAATAAAATGAGCTCCTGGGCAATTATCCTCTAACCACTGATGGAAGAGGAACTGTTTCAATGTCAGGTTAAAAAAAGTGTCATGGAAGTTCCACTGTAAAATATCACCATAGGTTTTACTTTCAGTTTTGAGAAGCTGCCTGAAATGTTTATCCTCAATCTTATTTTTGGAAGTTCCAGAAAGAAAAATCCTTCTGACATGGGCACCGTTATAACTGGTTTCCTCCCCCCAAGTCTGGCGAATGACAGCTCTCCTTTCATAATTCCCAGGGGAAGTCTTTATGGCAAGAAGCAGAAATACCCCTATAGATTCAGCTCTTCCATCACACTTCTGTGGTTCGTTAAGAATCTGTGGAGAGCTTTTGCAGTGTTTATATCTCAAGAAGTCCTTAATGTGTTCAGGTAGTTTGGAAAATCCATCAATACTTTTCACTGAGGAGTTCTCCACACAGCGCGAGACCCGCTCAATCTCTTCTATTACATCTTTACTTTCTTGCATAATAAACAAGAGACCAACAAACCCCACGCACAGCAGTAGTATGCTTCCCACTTTGACAATAGACCACCTCATGCTGACTCTGTAAAAAACAAAAAAAGTGTAAGACAAATGCAATGCAATATTTCATAAATCAGTTTTTTAAAGCTGTATTTGTGCAAAGAGCGAACCCAAAAACTGCAATTTTAGTGTTTAATAGACACTGTTAAAGAGTAACAAAAAATAATTTGGTAGCATGTAAAAAGTGCAAATACATACACTATATTACCAAAAGTACTGGGGTGCCTACCTTTACACAAATTTAAACTTTAAGCACTTACGGACCGCCTGCCGCTTTAATGAGTCGGTACTTTGAAGTTTCCTTTGAAGTATCCTTGTTACGGCAGCAGCTAGGCTAACATGGAGCGCCCGTTCAGGTCCGCCGACAAAACTGACAGGCGGACCTGAACGGTCTGACAGTGTGAAAGGGGCCTTAGAAGGCAAAAAAGGGGGGAGAACAAGGGTCTATAATTCTGTGTAATTACACACTAATATCCACATAACATTGCTTACAGAGTAACGGTAACGTCACTCTAGTCAAGAAAACTGCATATTTAACAAAAAAACGAATTTGTCCCTATCAAGATAGTAAGGCTACTTGGACACTGAGGCACTGGGCGCGCTGAGGCATATTTAGCGCAGCTTTACCGTCGTTTTAGCGGCGCTTTTCGGCCACTAGCGGGGCGGTTTTACCCCCCCGCGAGCGGCCGAAAAAGGGTTAATACCGCCTGCAAACCGCCACTTTGCGGCGCTTTGCGGGCGGGTTTGGAGCGCTGCCCAATTGTTTTCAATGGGAAGGGGCGCTTTAGGAGCGGTAAATACACTGCTCCTACAGCGCTTCAAAGATGCGGCTTGCAGGACATTTTTCAGCAGCGGCTGTTTGCAGGCGCTATTTTTAGAACTTTAGCGCCTGCAAAGCGCCTCAGTGTGAAAGGGGCCTAAGAGACCAGAAGACCAAATGAGTAACACAGCATACAATGTATGGAAAAGTAGAAAACGATATAGAACATTTATTGAGGAATAAAATTCCATAAATCTCCACAATGGGAGATAATGTTTAAGACACTAATAACATGACATATCGCTAGAGACTACTGTGTCATATAGTCTCCAGATATGGCAACACACAGCACAAGACAATGGCAACAGTTACAGTAAGAGCCGGTTCACACAGGGGCAACCTGGGATCTGACTTAAAGTTGCGCGGTTGAGAAAATCAATGGAAGTAAATGGAGCCGTCTTAATGTACACAACTGCAGTCACTCCGACTTCAGAAAAGGTTCCTGTACGACTTCAAGACGACTTCTAGGCTACTAGAAGGGTACCCATTAATTTCAATGTAAGTCGCCTCCAAGTTGGATCTCCATCTATAT
Organism: Lithobates sylvaticus; assembly: GCA_028564925.1. Lineage (NCBI taxonomy): Eukaryota > Metazoa > Chordata > Amphibia > Anura > Ranidae > Lithobates > Lithobates sylvaticus. The sequence continues at coordinate 401,078,691 of CM053026.1, forward strand.
TGAAGTGAAAATGTCGCCTCTCTAATAATTAAAACCGGCATGGGTTCCCCTCCAAGGGCAAACCATGCCCTTAGGTCTGGTATGGATTTTAAGGGGAACCCCCTACACCGAAAAAACGGCGTGGGGTCCCCCCAAAATCCATACCAGACCCTTATCCGAGCACGCAGCCCGGCCGGTCAGGAAAGGGGGTGGGGACGAGCGAGCGCCCCCCCCCCTCCTGAACCGTACCAGGCCGCATGCCCTCAACATGGGTGGGTAGGTGCTTTGGGGAAGGGGGCGCCCTGCTGATGAGGACAATGGCCTCTTCCCGACAACCCTGGCTGTTGGATGTTGGGGTCTGCGGGCGGGGGGTTTTTTCGGAATCCGGGAGCCCCCTTTAATAAGTGCCCATGTCAGATCTGGTAAGAGTTTAATTTAAAGAGGGATGTGAGTACCCCCCTGCCTCTTCACGTGTGGTGGTGTTGGTGACAGTCTATCACCTCGCAAGCAGGAATTGAACCTATTTTGGACAAACTCATGGATATTTAGCTGCAACATATTATGGACTTTTCTATATTGATTCTATATTGATTTGATTGCACTGCATGATTATTACTTTGGTATTTTACTATATCGTTGGAGTTTATAGCGCTGCCAATATTTGTATATGTATAGTGTGCTTTTTAAACCCTGTTTGGGCTTTTATGGTAGCAGCTTGTGCCTTAATTGGCTATAGGATTTTCCCATTTAGGAACTGATTTCTTGCTTTTACTTAATCCATAAGCGCTTGTGAGAGAGGGAATAAGCGTAGTTTTTCTACTCAATTTTCTAAGTTACAGTACTCTACACATAAATAAACGTCCGGACGCCAAAGATCTATTTGTGGATGTCCATGCATGACCAATATATCGTATGAACAATAATAATAAATGAAATAACGGCATGGGGAGAGGGAGAGGGAGAGAATAAATCTAGTTCCTGGCCAGAAATGCAAATGGCTGTAATTCGAGGAGCAAATAGATTATTTTGTTTTCTAGTTTTGTTTTTTGTTTTTGTCACATTTTCGTGACATTATGCAATGCCATGCCTTTGCATCCCTCTTTAGATATCCATCTAATAAGGTAGCACCTGCCTTAATCCACCATAAGTAATCTCATAGTATTTTGTTGTTTTAGGAACACTCCCCTCTCTTCCTTCCCCTTCCCCTTTCTTCTCTTGTAACATATCAATCCGCCCTACATTTAGGTTACCTATTTGTTGTATGCTGGTTTTTTTTCTTTTTTTTTTTGTCTTTTTTATTTAGGTGAATATACTTGAGTATAAGCCGAGTTTTTCAGCACATTTTTTTGTGCTGAAAGTGCCCCCCTCGGCTTATTCTCGAGTCAAGCAAAAAAAAAAAAAATTCCGGCCTGACTTTGGGGCCCCATATCTCGGGGACACTTGGTGCTAGGAACCCCAAATTTGGTATTCAAACCCAGTGGAACTAGCACTAAATATCCAAAGATGGGGTTCCTAGCACCAAGTGACCCCGAGATACAGGGCCCCAAAGTCGGTCAACTGTGTTCATCTGAAGCAATGTCATTTCGGGACCCTTTGGGTCTAGAGACCCCAAATTTTGGCTGCAGCTAGGGGGCATTTAGGAACCATTAACTGCCAAGTTTGAAGTTTGGGGGACCTATGGCTGCAAATGGGCACAGTGAGGCTGCAAATGGGCATTGTTGACCCTCTTTTCCACTTACAGTAGCTGCATATTTCTCACCCTAGGCTTATACTTGAGTCAATACGTTTTCCCAGTTGTTTTGTTGTAAAATTAGGTGCCTCGGCTTATATTCGGGTCGGCTTATACTCAAGTTTATACTGTAATTTTTTATGTTCATTCATTAAAGCGAAATTCCAGTCCCCCAAACACTTTTTTTTTTTTTTAAATGCTCTGCATTTGTTCAAAGATGTACATTAACAATTGCAACATGTCACATGTGCTGCAATTTTAATTTCTTCAAAAATAGTTTTGTACCTACTGATCTCGAAAGCAGTCAGGTTCCATTTAATCTGTGGGCATCTGAAGCCCTCCTGTCTTCATTTCCGGGATTTCCTCGTGATTTTACGCATGTGCAGTAATGCCACTGCAATGCTCTCAAACTTCCTGACAGGTTGCAATAGCAATGTCGGCAGAAGTTTCCGCCCCATTGCTATAGCAACCTGTTCAGACATGTTTGTGTCATTGACTGCCTGTAAATAACGCAAGATCATGTCAGTAGGCGATTCCCATGGGCTCCTGGGATACATGATGCCACTATCCCAGGAGCCCTTGTAAATCGCCTAGGTGGGGAAATGCCGGAGGTGCGGGTGAAACCCTAGATTAAAGGTATTTACATACCAGAAAAAAAAAAGTGATTTAGTAAAAGCATGATCAATAGGTATGCAAGTGACATCAGGGCTCAGCATACTTAGCACAATGGCTTGGTGGTCTGCTCAGATGTCTCCACAGTAGACATGTGCAATTTGTTTCTTTTTTTTCCGTTTTTCTTTTTTTTTGTTATTTTCGTTCGTTCGTTTTCGTACGAATGAACGAACTATTCGCAAAAAATTTTAACGAATAACGAATCGTTCGAATCAAACGAATCCGAAAATAACAAAAATCCGAAAAAAAACAAACTAGAAACAACGAATGTACGAATGAAGAAAATCCGAAAAACGAAAACAGGAACAATGAAAATGAACGAAAAAATTTGTACATTCGTAACTTTTTTTTTGTTGAATTGGTAATTTTTTGTGTCCCTTACAATGGTGCTGCCTAACGTGCTTCGAATAGATTGAACGAAAAAATTCGTACATTCGTAACTTTTTTTTTCGATTCGTAATTTTCCGTGTCTCTTAAAATGTAATAATAGCATACACATTACATAAAATGATGAATTATGCTCCGATTACGAATGTTACGAATGTACGAATAACTACGAATGCGTCCGAATTTAGAATAAACGAATGAATGAAAAAATAACTCTTACAAATGTATGAATCGTTACGAATACGAACACCGACGACTTACGAATGTACGAATCGTTACGAATACGAACACTGATGACTTACGAATTTACGAATCGTTACAAATCAACGGAAACGAAAAAAACGAAACAAAAATAGACAAATTTTTTTGTTGTGCACATGTCTACTCCACAGCGCTCAAGGTAGAAGTTCAAATACCAGCCAACCTACCATCCACCAGATATGTTTTTAATTTGCTTCTGCACTGAAAAAAATTAAAATAAACAAACAGAAAAAAAATTTAAACTGCCCGTTAATTAGTGTGATGTTTGGAATTCCACACCATAATATTATTGAATAATTACATATCATTGCATGCATTTGAAGAGTTAATAGAATCGGCCAAACTAAGGTGCATTGGCTAATTGGCATCTGCCTATTTTCAGCATATGCTGCTTTGGCCAATTGGCTAATAGTGATTCTCCTTTTTCCACCAATGCAATCTTTTAGGATCCCTCTGTGGGATTTGAACCCATGAGTCTTTCAATGCCTGAATTTTTGAAGGTATAAGTGCTGACCACTAGCCTATTGGGCTGAGCACAATTTTGCATACAAAATACATTTACTAGTGTTTCATGGTGGGACATCTTTATATTCTAGGTATAAGAGTACTCAGCACAGGGACTTAGGCTCCTTTCACACTTGTGCGACCTTAAAATTGTGTGATTTTGATGCAACTTTAACCAATGCCTGTGTAATCCTGAGGTCTATGGACGCAGGAGTCGCAGGGAAAGTCGCACAATTTTCCAGCGATTTTGCGTTGGCAATTTTGCCACAATTTCAGGGAATGCTTGTGTAAACAAATGCAGGAAGTGATGTGTGCACATGGGCTGGAAGCAAATGTGCGGTGATGCCAAACAAATCAATGAACCCCACCCACCCCCACATTGAGTAAGCACAAGTACATAGCCTACACTTACCCGGCAAATGAGCAGCACCTCTTCTTTGCTAAAGAGGGACCTCGCCATGTTCACCTAGATGGAGATCCTGACTAGCACAAGAACTTCCGGGTGATTACAATGACTAATTCCCAGGTCAGAAGGTGAAACCACGATTAGAATTTTTTATTTTCAGATATGCAAATCTGTATTTCTACATATAATGATATCTGAAGGCAAACTTGAGTGAGTTTGATAAGAAATGGTGTCCCTGGGATTGCAGCAGGTGAATTACAAAGACAAAAGCCCCAGTTTGAGCCCTAGTTCACACTGATAGCGGGAGGAAATTGTGCGAGTTCAGCTGAACTCACACAATTTCATTCTCGTATGTCAGTCCCGACTGCGGGTGGGGGGGGGGGGGATTTCAGAGTCATCTGTGCAGCTTTCTGCACAGATGTCAATGGAAATTGCACCCCGAAGTCGCCAAAAGTAGTACAGAAACTACTTTTGTAATTGCAGCGCCGCACCGATAAGGACAGTGCAATTGCCGTTAATTTGACATGTCAAATCGCACCAACGTGAACCAATTTTCCACAGCTGTTATATACAAAGACTCCACCTGAACACCTTCATCATTTCCTTGCAGGTGTGCTGAAGAGATTATTTTTTTGGTGCACAATTATATCTTATAATTTCTATGGGTATAAGATATTGCACTTCCCCAAAACCACCACCCCCAAAACTAATTAAAAAGAAGAGAGAACACGCTCAATAATGTACTTTTATTTTGCCAGCAGAAACAAAATTATGTACATTTCCTAGCATAAAAAAATAATAATTCTACAGGATATATAATGGTGCTACATTTACCAAAACAGTTAGCAATTGGGTTTTAAGGGCCCTGCTCATAGGAGCGTACAATCTAAAATTTGTCTAAACCTTAGAGTGGACACAGCTTTACTTTCAGTGTTTAACGGGCAACACATCACATATTTAGCTGCAAGATTATAGAAACATACTTAGTCATTATGCTTACAAAGCATTGCAACATAATATTAAAAAAGGCACATATTCACACCCACCACCACCCCCACAATCCACACACAAACATAGGTGACCATGTTCTGCTGGAAGCTGCATTTCTGTGTACATGATTAAGCAATGAGATCAAAGAGTAGAAGGTCAGCACATGCTCCCAAACCATGTTTGCATAGTCAGACAGGAACAATACACACACAACATTGACAGCATGGCCACATAAACCCACTTTTGATGGAAAAAAAATGCACATGAATTTCAGCAAACAGTCCTAGTTGGACGTTTGTCAACAGGCACAATATTATTCCTTCTCCCGAACAAATCACAGCAAAAAACCTGACCTTCTCAGGCCAAACAAATCCCCCTACTGCAGGCCTTTATATAAGTTAGGTTGTATTGTTAGCACACTGACACATGCCCAATAGAAGTACACGCCCACCCGCATCTTTCAATCTGTCTCTTCATGTATGTCTAAAGTGATTGCATCTGATGGGCAGGAACACATAATACTACTTGCAACTGTGTTAGCCCTTGGCTATGTGCATCAAATCTCCAACTACAGGCCAAAGATGGAAGTCCATTTGCATGCACATAAACAAAGCATCAGTTTTCTAAGCATATGTACCTGTGCAGTGTAAACCCTACATTTTTAAATGTCCAAGTCCCTGGGCATGATTAGTGCTAACAAACAACATTCCCTGGCTGCAATGAGCTTCCAATCTAAAGTCCAAAACTAACTTTCTTACATTAGAGACTGTTTCGACAGGAGATAAATAAGTTACCAGAATGTAATTGGGTTGTGGTGAGAAACCCACACAGGGAGAGCATATAAACTTCAACACAAGGATTAGCAGGTTGGGGAATTGAACCAGCAACCCCAGTGCCGCTAGATAGAATTGCTACCCACTTAGCCAGCAGGCAGCCTCACACATGTTCTCTGCATCTCCGTGGTGTGAACCAGCTTTAAGTCCATAGCCATGCTCAGTGTCACAAGCAATATACAATATATTGGCCTAAGTATTGGGACACCTGCCTTTATACGCACGTGAACTGTAATGGCATCCCAGTCTTAGTCCCTAGGGTTCAATATTGAGTTGGCCCACTCTTTGCAGCTATAACAGCTTTAACTCTTATTGGAAGGCTGTCCACAAGGTTTAGGACTGTGTCTATGGGAATGTTTGAGCATTCTCCCAGAGGTCAGGCACTGATGTTGGACGAGAAGGCCTAGCTTACAGTGTCCGCTCTAATTCATCCCCAAGGTATTCTGTTGTGTTGAGGTCAGGACTCTGTGCAGGCCAGTCAAGTTCCTCCACCCCAAACTCGCTCATCCATGTCTTTATTCGTGCACTGGGCAAATCATTTGGTGGAGGTGGATAATAATGTGGGGCTGTTTTTTTTAGGGGTTGGGCTTGGCCTCTTAGTTCCAGTGAAGGGAACTCTTAAGGCATCAGCATACCAAGATATTTTGGACAATTTCATGCTCCCAACTTTGTGGGAACAGTTTGGGGATGGCCCCTTCCTTTTCCAACATGACTGCCCACCAAAACAAGGTCCATAAAGACATGGATGAGGGAGTTAGGGGTGGAGGAACTTGACTGACCTGCACAGAGTCCTGACCTCAACCGGATAGAAAACCTTTTGGCTGAGTTAGAGCAGAGACTGCGAGCCAGGCCTTCTCATCCAACATCAGTGCCTGGCCTCACAAATGCGATTCTGGAAGAATGGTCAAACATTTCCATAGATACACACTAAACCAGGGGTCTTCAAACTATGGCCCTCCAGTTGTTCAGGAACTACAATTCCCATCATGCCGAGTCATGTCTGTGAATGTCAGCATTTTACAATGCCTCATGAGATGTGTAGTTCTGCAACAGCTGGAGGGCCGTAATTTGAGGATCCATGCGCTAAACCTTGTGGACAGCCTTCCCAGCCGCTTTTATAGCTGCAAAGGGTGGGCCAAATCAAATTTTAACCCTACAGACTAAGACTGGGCTGCCATTTAAGTTCATGTGTGTGTAAAGGCAGGTGTCTCAATACAAGATTTACAATGGTGGTGGATCCTTCTACACATAAATGCTACATTTAGACATGGTTTTAGGACCTGAGTCAGGAGTTATGTTGAACAATGAACATAGGGAGATGAGACAACTGCTCTACATGAAGCAGCATGCTTGGGATTTGAACACAGACCCTCAGAAATGCTAAGCAGAAGTTCAAACCTCTAAACCACAGAGCCACCACATGTGGCAACCTCCTATACATAAATACACATATACTGCATTTATTTGGACATATAGGTGGTGGAATTACATTACTCAGGAGTTATTCTTCTTGATTTATTCTGTGATAGTTGGTGGGTGAATGTAGAATAGTGATGTTACCCTTTAGTTTTGGGGAATTACATTTTGATTTCTGATGTTGGTACCCATATCACATTTTTTGGGGACGTACTAAACTGCATATTGGGATGATGGGATGATTGGATTATTGGCTGCAATACTGAGAACTCTCACTAGATGTCAGTGTAATTTATACACATATATATGGTAATGACTCTGTTTCTCAAAATATGTTACGCTTTCCTGCAAATATGCAGTTTAGTATGTACCCATTTTTTGGGCTCAAATTATGATTATTTGGAAATAATAAAAAAACACACAAAATTGTGACTCATTTTAAATTTGCATCAGCAATGGTATTGTTTGTGGTTTGTAAAGACACCTGTGTGAGTTTGGTAAAGATTGTTGTGAGATGGAGAGTAACAAGTGAAAGTGACAGAAAAAAATATATTTTACCAAAACCTTCCACATTCTAGCATTCTTAAAAACAAAAAATAGAAGTAGCAACATTGTTGCAAGGAATATTTATTTCAGAGAAACATACATTTCAACATTAAAAATATTTATTTGGGGATGTTACAATTGTACAATTAGAATCAATGGCTGAAACTTGCATTGGACTATAATAGCGCTGATTTTCATTCTCAAAAAAGAATTTTAGGCCAGCGCCAATTTTGGTATTTACTATAGCGCCTTGTAAAAAAGCCATGGGAGCTAAAATGAGAGCTATTTGCAGGTCTGAGCATGCTCAGTTGTGTTGGCACCTATTTGTACAAAAACAGGGAATTCATCTCTTCTCAGACTTTTAAAGATATTTTAGTTTAGAAATATTTTTTTCACACAGTTTAAGAGCAGATTATCTTTAAATAATTATACCGCATATTTCAGTACCATTTAGGCAATTATATCATGCTCTAAACATTTCCATGTGCACTACTCCAGGTTTTAGCAGAGTAATGCCGCGTACACACGATCGGAATTCTCGTCGGAAAAAGCTCTGATGGTTTTCCCATCGGAATTCCGACGGAATTTTGCTCAAACTGTCTTGCCTACACATGGTCACACCAAATTCCGACGGTCGGTAACACAGCGGCATAAAACACGTTCGACAGCACTATAAAAGTGAAGTTTAATGCTTCCGCGCATGCGTCGAATTGTTTCCGAGCATGTGTCGGAATTGCATACACACGATCGGAAAATCCGATAGAAAGGTTTTCCGTCGGAAAAATTGAGAACAGGTTCTCAATCCAAAGTCCGTAGGAAATTCCGACAGAAAAAGACCGTTGGGCATACACACAGTTGGAAAATCCGATGATGAGCTCCCATCTGACTGTTTTCATTGGAAATTCTGACCGTGTGTACGCCGCATAAGGGTTTGGGCGCTATTTGTTCTCAGGGAACTGTAGTAAATTCGATTTTGGGAGTATTTTTTTTACCAGCACTAAAGTGAATACCATTTTAGCACTATAGTAAATGACCCCCCTTGTGTTCCTGCTAATCTGGAATACTGATCTCTGTCTTCATCCAGTCAGAGCAACCCCCACACAGTTAGCAAGCACCAGCTAGGCGCACACTTAACCCTTTTAACCCTGATGTTAACCCCTTCCCTGCCATTAGTACATTAACCGTGCATATAACTGATCACTGTAATAATGTCACTGGTTCCCAAAAAAGTGTCAAAAGTGTCTGCGGCGGACAGATTGGACACCTAACAATGTCACAGTCCCACAAATAAAAATAAATTGCTGATTGCTGCCACTACTAGTAGATAAAATAAATAAAGAAAAATGCCATAATAATATTCCATAGTTTGTAGATATGATAACTTTTGCAAAAAACAATCTATATATACGCTTATTGGGATTTTTTTTACCAGAAATATATAGCAGAATACATTTTGGCCTAAATTGATATTTTTTATTGGATATGTTTTATAGCAGAAAGTAAAACATTTTTGTTTTTCAAAAGTGTTGCTATTTTTTCGTTTATAAAGCACAATATAAAAACCACAGAGGTGATAAAATACCACCAAAAGAAAGCTCCATTTGTGGGGAAAAAAAACATTCATTTTATTTGGGTACAGCGTTGCACGATTGTCAAATTGTCAGTTAAAATAACGCAGTGCCGTATCGCAAAAAATGGCCTGGTCATTAAGGGGGGGGGGGTAAACCTTCTGGAGCTTAAGTGGTAAAGTCCCACTAGTTTTCCATTTTTTTTACAATTAGCCTTCCCAGAAGAGTTGAAGCGGTTATAGCTGCAATAGAGTGGGCCAACTCAATATTGAACCCTACGCACTAAAACTGGGATGCCATTAAAGTTCATGTGTAGAAATTGAAGAAAACAGCTGAACAGCCGCACTCCGAATAACACCTTTTATTCGTGGCAAAACGTGTAGAAGATCCAAAATCTTACCTCATGGTGATGAAAGGTACAGACATGCTAACGCGTTTCACATCAATATAGATGCTTAATCATAGCTGCTGACCATAATCAGACTGAAATTTTTTATAGTGAAATAAAACCAATTAGGGGATAAACAACCCCCAGAAACTCCTCCCATATCTAATCAGACTAAAGTGGAAACTAAATGTGCACAGGAAAATGGGGCAGCACGAAAAAACAGAGAGCCAAAAGGATTAAGACCTCTGAAAGAAGGACACAACATTAATATATACTTAATAAAGTCAGAATAGAACTGGTTCACTGTGTTGGCGTGCTGTCCCCTAGCAGATAATATTCCTAACAGAGTTCTGATATAGATACAATATATAGTATAAAAACATGACAAGGCACTGAACAATGCATTAAATATATCTGCACGGCTGAGAGCAATCAAACATACCACGAACAATAGTAAAGAGAGATGATCACTGCCAGAGAACCGAAGTTGACCAAAGTAAGGCACGGTTATAAAACATTAAGTAATAATCTCTCCGAGGCATATTACTGCATTGGAAAAAAATATAAATGAAATATAAGCAAAAAGCCATATAATATATGATAAGACCAAGTGATCGTACTCACATCTACCATGTATGTGGTGAACAAAAAGGAAAAGACACCTTATAAAAAGAAACAGTTTATGAAATGGAAGGAAAAGAGCTGATGACAAACAAAGACAGAAAGCAAAAACCTAGGAATGTAGAGATGATTTCATGCAGAAGTCAAACGAATAAAGCAAAGGGGCCACACAGATGCCGCTAAGGAAACCATGCAGATATGTGTGTCAAAGTATACAAGCTTCTCGAAATAAAAGTGTCACAAATGAACCACTTTGTACGGCAAATGAACGGCAAGTAAACAGCATATCATATACATAAGACATACAGTATAAGTATCTATAAAACCCATATGGGCATTCTACCCCATCCAGCCAGGACTTGCATGAACCACAGCAGTAAAACCACACCAGTATAAAGCAACACCGTTGTCCAATACAAAAAAAATAAAATAAAAAAATAAATAATATAAAATATATTTTCCTGACGCACCATGGCAGCACACACATTGGGTTGTGACTCTGCCTCCACAACCTGATAGGACTGGTTAGCTATAAGATTCGAAGAGGAGTCCACCGTTGTATTCTCCTTTTTTTCCTCACCTGATAGTCAATCGTTTTGATCAAGAAGGATCGGTTAGAATATGGGACCCCCCCTTACCACTTCGCCCCACTAGGTTCCGCCTCTCCTAGCTGGAAGCCCTATCTGTACAGTCTCTAAATTAGCTAAACGAAGGGAAGCCCCACTCTGGTGGTCTCAGGGGCTAAAAAGAACATGGAAGATGCCTGACAAACCTTAAACAGGTTTTATATGGTATGCAGCTGTCATCCCGTTTTTCTCCTTTACTTTTACCTCTATTGTTTACAAAAGCTAATACCTTCTATTTCACCTCCGCATCCTGTGCCTTAAATTTCTCCCTTTTTCGGCCGCGCTGGATCTTGTAGTGCCTCGGCCGCATTGCCTCCTCCATCATGGCGGCCTCACAGTACTCCCTCGGCGCTCAGGAAGTGACACAAGCGCTATCCCCATATCTGCCAGCTTCCAGAATGGCGCCGAGCGCCACGGACCGCTACGGCGCATGCGCGGCAGTGACGTCATCACTCCCGCGACGGCGGCAGGTTTAAAAGGCGATGTGAGCCCTTTTGCAATGACATGCTGCAAACAAACACTCTCCACCTTGGTTTTCTCTCCAAAAACGCTGTCCTGTTGGCCCATTACCCTCAGTCTCTGGTAAGCAGTACCTTATTTCTCTGTCTCTTTAACACCAGTACCTGCTGCTTACTCTGCAATGCCTTTTTTATTTAAAAAAAAAAAAACAAAAAAATAAAAACACATACACCTTTTCACCCTCTCAGGTATACCTTACTTTCCTATGGAGGCCGCTGCTCCAGCAGACCAGCCGCGAACTACAAGGTAAGGGGGCAACATGACTAGGTAAGTAAGAAGAGGAGAAAAAGAGAGCATTGCCACTAACGCCATTCTTTCTCTGGCAGTTCCGGGAGATCATCGGGGTCATCGCATTCCAAAAGGAAAGAGCGCTCCCCCTCAAGGCATTCACACTCCCATAGGAGTCGGTCAAGATCCTCTCACCACAGAAGCTCATCTTCTGCTCACCCACAGCGCAATGGAGGACATACACGTCCTGCGCCTAACACCTGTTGGGTTTGCGGAGCGCAAGCCCTACCAGGCAAATTAGCATGCCAAGCCTGTTTGGAGGAAGCAACCCGTGACAAGGAGTCCGATGCAAGAGAGGCATCTAATATAATAAGGGAATCAGTGAAGGAATCAATCATGCAAGTAGCAGCCTATGAGCCGGTTGGGCCTGCTAACTCAGCCTCTACCTCCTATTCCCAGCAAGAACAGGAAGATTCCCCAGAGGAAGACGAAGTGTTACCACCCACAGCCTTTGACTTTGCGTTGATAGAACCATTTGCAAAATCGGTAAAAGACACGATTGGATGGGAGGAGCAGGGGGAATCCCCTCCTAAGCTAAGAAAATACTTTCCAAACCTCAAGAAGGACCCGGAAACATTCCCGTTCATCGAGGAACTCGATGAACTCATAAAAGACGAATGGCAGAAACCAGACAAGAAATCAGGGTTAAATAACAGGCTAAGCAAGCTCTACCCGCTGAAAGAAACGACGGTTAGTCCCCTCATTTCGGCCCCGGTAGTGGATTCCTCGCTTATGCGATTAGCACGCCACGTAACCCTGCCAATAGAAGACGCAGTAACATTCAAAGACGTAATGGACCGCAAGATAGATCTTGACCTTAAAAAGACCTATTCAGTGGCAGGGGGAGCCTGCAGGCCAGCGATCACCTTGGCAGCAGTAGGTAGAGCCATCTCATGCTGGGCCACCAACACAGAGAAACTACTACTGGAGGCGACAGATTAAGAAAAGATCATATCCGCCTTACAAGAGCTTAACCTGGCAGGGGACTTTGTAGCAGAGGCAGCGGTGGATGTAATCAGGTCCTCAGCGAGAGCAATGTTGGCCTCCGTGACCGCTCGAAGAGCACTATGGTTAAAGCCCTGGGTGGCAGACACAACCTCTAAATCCAGCTGGTGTAGGATCCCCTACGATGGTATCAACCTTTTCGGCCCCAAGCTGGACTCGGCAATTTCTAAGGTCACGGGAGGAAAATCGGGCCTTATCCCGTCGGATAGGAGGCCCAAACAAAAAAAAACCCCCTTCAGACGCCATCTGCCTGAAAGGTACAGGGACGCAAGATCATACAGACCAGGCAAGGAGTTCAAGCGGAACTGGCGGGGTACACAGCCATCCTTTGTCAGATTACAGAAGGCCAAAGGCACGACCCCAGGGGACCAACCAAAGTCCTTTTGATGCCACGACCGCCCAGCCCGCAATAGGAGCGAGGCTGAGGCTATTCGCTCAAATATGGACAGATCATATTTAAGACCATTGGACGATCACCACCATTCGAGAGGGCCACAGGTGGAGGTTCAAACACACTCCTCCTCAAAATTACTACAGGGTCACCAGACTTCCATCTTCAATCCTGAAATGCAAGCTTTTAGTCAAATACATCTTAGAGCTTCTACAGAAGCAAGCAATCACAGAAGTTCCAAAGGAACAGAGGGGTGCAGGATTCTACTCCCCCCTTTTTCTGGTCACAAAGAAAACGGGCGACTTGAGACCAGTGCTAGACCTGAAACGACTCAATCGATCAATACAAGTCGAATCATTCAAGATGGAGAGTCTTCAGTCTTCAGTCCATACTACTAGCAACGGGGGTAGGAGACTGGATGCTCTCAGTCGATTTGTCCGACGCTTATTTGCACATACCAGTCCACAAAACCTTTCAAAAATACCTGCGCTTCGCTATCGGCCAACAACATTTCCAGTTTCAAAGTCTTCCATTCGGGATTTCAACGGCACCCAGGACCTTCACAAAGGTATTGCTTCCAGTTATAGCACACCTGAGGGAGAAGGGACTAAGAGCCCTACACTATTTAGACGACATTATCCTCCTGGCGGACAGTCGGGAAATGCTCTTACAACATCGAGCCGTGTTAATCTCTACACTCCAACAGTTCGGTTGGCTGATAAACTGGAAAAAGAGCAGCTTGGTACCAACACAGAAGATGGTCTTCTTAGGAGCAGAATTAGACACCAATTCCAACACGGTGGGTCTTCCCCAAGAGAAACTACACCCACTTATCGGCAAAATAGAAAGACTCCTGGCAGCGGACCACCTATCGGCAAGATCATGCCTAAGCATTCTGGGGTCGATGTCCTCCACCTTCCTAATGATCCAGTGGTCCCAGTGGAACTCGAGGACTTTCCAGAACTCGTTCCTGAAGCAATGGAATGGACATTCGATGAATCAACGAATAGTGATCACGCAGGCAGTGAAGAATTCGGCACAGTGGTGGACCAAAATCACCAACCTGACACGTCATCGTCCTATTGTTCCCCCGCTACCAGAAGTAGTAACAACGGATGCCAGCTTCCATGGGTGGGGTGCACATTACCAACACCAGGGAGTGCAAGGCCATTGGCCCTTTCGACCGCAGGGCATAGTCTCGAATGTCCTGGAGCTCAGGGCCGCCTGGCAAGCCCTTCGAACCTTCTCACACCTCCTCACAGGGAAAAGCGTCCTTCTAGGAATGGACGGTAGCAGTAAACTACGTACAAAGACAGGGAGGTACCCGAAGCAACACCCTCATGCAGGAACTGCGACCCATACTCGAATGGGCACAAATCCATCTAATGGATCTGAGGGCAATATACGTCCCAGCGGTACAAAACCAGCTCGCGGACGACCCAAGTCGTGTGTTTGTGTCAAACAACGAGTGGTCCCTCAGCAATCAGGCATTTGCTCTGCTTACACGCAGATGGGGAACGCCAGACATAGACTTAGCAGCAACACCGGAAAACAGCAAATGTCCCCGCTTCCTAGCCAAAACAGCATACCCAACAGCAACTGGGATCGATTGCCTGCACCATCCTTGGGAATTCCAGCTAGGGTACATATTCCCTCCAGTCCCTCTAATAGCCAGATTCCTGGCCAGATTGAGGAACTCGACGTCCACGGTAGTGGCGGTACTGCCATTCTGGCCGAGGAGGCCTTGGTTTGCGACCATCCTACAACTCAACACCCAAGAGCCTCTTCCGCTTCCACTATACCCGGACCTACTCTCGCAGGGACAATTCCTGCATCCATCCCCAGAACGCCTTCATCTAGTGGCTTGGAGGTTGAGAGGGAGAGGTTGTTGGATCAACGGTGCTCGCTTAGAGTAATATCCACATTACAGCAAGCCAGGAAAAAATCAACCAACAACGTATACAGTAAGATCTGGGAAAGATTTTCCACTTTTTCTCTCCAGCAATCCTTGGATCCAATATCCCCCTCTATCTCTCAAATCTTAGAATTCCTGCAACTGGGACTGGAGAAGGGGCTAAGTTCTAGCACCTTAAAAGTCCAGGTCTCTGCTCTGTCCGCTATGACAGGGGTCAAATGGGCCGCAAATCCGCTAGTAATTCAATTCCAAAAAGCATGTCTGAAGATCAAGCCTCCCAGAAAACCAATCTTCCCGACTTGGGATCTACCAATTGTACTAGAAGCACTCTCAAAAGAACCATTCTTTCCTCTGGGTTTAACATCTCTGTGGGACTTAACTCTAAAAGTAGCTTTCCTACTGGCAATTACGTCGGCCAGGAGGGTCTCGGAACTACAGGCCCTGCTAATTAAGGAACCACACCTGGTATTTTACCCAGACAGAGGTCTCAGACCATCGGAGCAATTTGTGCCCAAGGTGGCAACGACATTCCATTTCAGGTCAGAAATCAACCTTCCAGTACTCCTTAACGGCGAAGGGAATCCCCATCCCTTAGACGTCAAGTCAGCCATCTCCTCCTACCTGGAGATCACTCACACATTTAGAAAAACGGAACGCCTCTTGGTCATACCGCACGGCACAAAAAAAGGCCAAGCAGCATCCTCAAGAACAATAGCATCTTGGCTGGTGAAGGTTATAAAAAAAGCTTACTCCGTTCAGCATCTTCCAATACCAGAACGGTTAAGGGCCCACTCGACAAGAGCAGTAGCAACCTCCTGGGCAGCATATTGTAAGGTGTCACCAGAGACCATTTGCAGGGCAGCAACCTGGACCTCAAAGACCACCTTCATGGCTCACTACCGTATAGACCCGGCTCAGTTAACCACAGCCGAGTTTGGAAAATCAATCATCCAAACGAATTCATCCATACCTTGTACTTAAGCTAATAAATTTTTTCTTGCAAACAACCACCCATGTAGCGAGTTATTTCCCAATGTGTGTGCTGCCATGGTGCGTCAGGAAAACGGAAAATTGTATACTCACCTTTCCGTAATTTTCCTTTCCTGACGCACCCCATGGCAGCACACAGAACCCACCCCTCTAAGGTGATAGTTACTGAGAATGCAACGGTGGACTCCTCTTCGAATCTTATAGCTAACCAGTCCTATCAGGTTGTGGAGGCGGAGTCACAACCCAATGTGTGTGCTGCCATGGGGTGCGTCAGGAAAGGAAAATTACGGAAAGGTGAGTATACAATTTTCCGTTTTTCAATGGCAGTGCGATAAAAATAGCATAGAATGGCATACATAAAAAATCCGTAAAACATATATGGATACTTCCCCCCCCCCCCCAACCAGCCAGAATATAACATGCATGAACCACAGCAGTAACAAGCAACACAGTCGTCCACAGTCGTCCAAAGCATGTCAAAAGCAATGTCCATGGCCGTACAATAAAAGTTGCATGGAAATGCATACATAAACTATCCATAAAATGCATATGGATACTCCAACCAGACAAAATATGACATGCATGAACCACAGCAGTATAAAGCAACACAGTCGTTCAATGCATGTCAAAGGCGATGTCCATAGCAGTGCCATAAAAGTGGCATTGGAAAAAAAAAAAAATATATATATATATATATATATGCAAGGTTGAAAGCTATAAGGAGACATGTGTTAGAATATCTACCATATGACAAAAAATACATAGACATACCGCCCTAAATACACTCATATAATGTGCAAAGATAGTAGAGAACATGAAAAACACAACCGTGCATACACATAAGAATGACAAAATAGCAAATGTAGAGGTATACGTATACAGGAGTGTGAATGGAGTACCAATATATGACTGGGTCTACTTCAGTGTTACTACTCATAAAAGTAGGAAACGTCCCAATCATAATTTAACACCAACTGGTATTCTTGTATGTAAAGTGAATATCCAGTAAACTTCCTTTCTGCAAAAGATACCCAACTTGTCACCTCCTTTTGATGGGCATGCCTATTTTCTCCATACCCTGAATCACTAGGCTAGATGTATCCTTATTATGGTGTTGGACTCCATGTCTGGCTATGTTAGTAGAGTACATCCAAAACAAAAAAAATAACAAAAATTTGATAATAAACACACCATAGAGAGTAAAACTACATAATTTTATTAGCTATATATAGCAAATTACAAAACAGCAATCTAAAATCCCCTTATCTCTTACAGATAGAGCAAAGGATAGAAAATGAATTCCACGAGTTCTATGTCCTTCCCCAAAAGACCATTAAACCAGACAATCCATATAATCCATATAATCCATCCTACCCACAGTGAAGGTGGAAATATGCACTCCGTGAATCCCTCCCTCCCTTTGATAAAGAGCACTCCCAAGAACACCTGCTATTAACCCCAGCCACCTAGGGTGAGGACTGAACTGTGAATTTCCTGTAAAGAACAGTGTGATACTGTTAAACAGAATTGTTCACACTGTTCAATTCGGAATGACACAATTGAAGCAGCCTAGAAACTGTGCACAGATAACCAAATCTGTAACCAAAACGTCAGAATTTAGTCAAAAACATCAAAGAAAACGTCATAGAGAAGATGTAAAAGAAAAAAGAAACCTCAAAAATAGGGATGAGCTTCGAGTTCGAGTCGAACTCATGTTCGACTCGAACATTGCCTGTTCACCTGTTCAGCGAACAGCGAACAATTTGGGGTGCTTGCGGCAAATTCGAAATGGGAGAAATCTAAAGTGCTAATTTTAAAAGCCAATATGCAAGTTATTGTCATAAAAAGTTTTTGGGGACCTGGGTCCTGCCCCAGGGGACATGTATCAATGCAAAAAAAAGTTTTAAAAACTGACGTTTTTTCAGGCGCAGTCATTTTAATAATGCTTAAAGTGAAACAATAAAAGTGTAATATTCCTTTAAATTTCGTACCTGGGGGGTGTCTATAGTATGCCAGTAAAAGGACGCATGTTTCCCGTGCTTAGAACTGTCCCTGCACAAAGTGTCATTTTTGCAGGAAAAAAAGCTATTTAAAATCACTTGCGGCTATAATGAATTGCCGGCTCCTGTAATACAGAGAACAGTCATTCATTGAAAGTCATTGATAAAAAAAAAAAAAAAAGCGTGGGGGTTCCCCCAAATTCAATTACCAGGCCCTTCAGGTCTGCTATGGATATTAAGGGGAACCCTTATTAGATTGTAAGCTCTTCCGAGCAGGGCCCTCTTAATCCTTGTATTGTATTTTATTGCATTATAACTGTTTTTTGTCTCCCTTTTATATTGTAAAGCGCTGCGTAAACTGTTGGCGCTATATAAATCCTGTAGTAAATAAAATAAATAAACCCTGCGTCAAATTTAAAAAAAAAAATTACGTGGGGTCCCCCCTAAATATCCATACCAGACCCTTCAGGTCTGGGATGAATTTTAAGGGGAACCCCACACAAAAAAAAATGGCGTGGGGTCCCCCTCAAAATCCATACCAGACCCTTATCCGAGCACGCAACCTGGCAGGCCTCAAGAAAAGAGGGGGGGACGAGAGCGGCCCCCCCTCCCTCCTGAACCATACCAGGCCACATGCCCTCAACATTGGGAGGATGCTTTGGGGGTCTGTGACCCCTCAAAGCACCATGTCCCCATGTTGATGGGGACAAGGGCCTCTTCCCCACAACCCTGGCCATTGGTTGTGGGGGTCTGCGGGCAGGGGGCTTATCGGAATCTGGAAGCCCCCTTTAACAAGGGGACCCCAGATCCCGCCCTCCCCCCCTGTGTGAAATGGTAAGTGGGTACAAATGTACCCCTACCATTTCACCCAAAAAGTGACAAAAATGTTAAAAATGACAGGAGACGGTCTTTGACAATTCCTTTATTAAAATCTTCTTTCATCTTCTTTCTTCTGGTCTTCTTCCTTTCTTCATCCTTCGGTTTCTTCCATCTTCTTCTTCCATCTTCTTCTTCCATCTTCTTCCGATCCGCTTCTTGCTCTGGTCTTCTAGTCCGGCATCTTCTTCCACGGCGTCTGCGTCTTTTCTTCTGTGTCGGGCTGCTCAATGGGAGGCTCCCGCTGTGTGAGGCTTTGCTCCTTCTGACAGTTCTTTTATAACGGAGGGCGGGGCACGGGGATGTCATGGGGACTTCCCTATGGCTTTCCCCATGACGTCAGAGGGGGCGGGGATGGCGACCCCACCCCCCTCTGACGCACGGGGACGTCATGGGGACTTCCCTATGGCTTTCCCCATGACGTCAGAGGGGGCGGGGATGGCCTCGCCCCCTCTAACGTCATGGGGAAAGCCATAGGGAAGTCCCCATGAAGTCCCCATGCGTCAGAGGGGGGCGGGGTCACCAGGTGGCCCCGCCCTCCATTATAAAAGAGCTGTCAGACGGAGCGAAGCCTCACACAGCGGGAGCCTCCCATTGCGCGGAGCGGCCCGACACAGAAGAAAAGACGCCGACGCCATGGAAGAAGATGCCGGACGAGAAGACCAGAGCAAGAAGCGGATCGGAGGAAGAAGAAGATGGAAGAAAAAGATGTAAGAAAAAGATGAAGAAACCGAAGGATGAAGAAAGGAAGAAGACCAGAAGAAAGAAGATGAAAGAAGATTTTAATAAAAGGAATTGTCAAAGACCGTCTCCTGTCATTTTTAACATTTTTGTCACTTTTTTGGTGAAATGGTAGGGGTACAAAAGTACCCCCTAACCATTTCACACAGGGGGGAGGCCGGGATCTGGGGATCCCGTTGTTAAAGGGGGCTTCCAGAT
The DNA here is from genome assembly GCA_028564925.1 of Lithobates sylvaticus. Lineage (NCBI taxonomy): Eukaryota > Metazoa > Chordata > Amphibia > Anura > Ranidae > Lithobates > Lithobates sylvaticus. The sequence goes on from CM053026.1 coordinate 401,098,540, forward strand.
TCCGATAAGCCCCCTGCCCGCAGACCCCCACAACCAATGGCCAGGGTTGTGGGGAAGAGGCCCTTGTCCCCATCAACATGGGGACATGGTGCTTTGAGGGGTCACAGACCCCCAAAGCATCCTCCCAATGTTGAGGGCATGTGGCCTGGTACGGTTCAGGAGGGAGGGGGGGCCGCTCTCGTCCCCTCTCTTTTCCTGCGGCCTGCCAGGTTGCGTGCTCGGATAAGGGTCTGCTATGGATTTTAAGGGGGACCCCACGCCATTTTTTTTTTTTTTGGTGTGGGGTTCCCCTTAAAATCCATCCCAGACCTGAAGGGTCTGGTATGGATATTTAGGGGGGACCCCACGTAATTTAAAAAAAAAAAATTGACGCAGGGTTCCCCTTAATATTCATAGCAGACCTGAAGGGCCTGGTAATTGAATTTGGGGGAACCCCCACGCTTTTTTTTATGACTTTCAATGAATGACTGTTCTCTGTATTACGGGAGTCGGCAATTCATTATAGCCGCGAGTGATTTTAAATAGCTTTTTTTCCTGCAAAATTGACACTGTGCAGGGACAGTTCTAAGCACGGGAAACATGCACCCCTTTACATGCATACTATACACACCCCCCAGGTACGAAATTTAAAGGAATATTACACTTTTATTGTTTCACTTTAAGCATTATTAGAATCACTGCTTCTGAAAAAACGTCAGTTTTTAAAACTTTTTTTTGCATTGATACATGTCCCCTGGGGCAGGACCCAGGTCCCCAAACACTTTTTATGACAATAACTTGCATATTAGCCTTTAAAATTAGCACTTTTGATTTTGAACGTTCGAGTCCCATAGACTTTAATAGGGTTCTAAAGTTCACACAAGCTTTAGGTCTGTTCGCAGGTTCTGGTGCGAACCAAACAGGGGGTGCTCGGCTCATCCCTACTCAAAAATATGTTGTCAAAGTTCAATGCAATACTTAGGAAAAAAAGGGGAGATATATTTTTCTCAATGTATACATATTTCTTTTGGATAAAGTGCTTCTTGCTGTTTTTTCGTCCTGCACAGATGGTATGTGACGGACACTAAGCCCCCGTTCACACCTATGCAAATTAGATGCGGCTTACACCGCATCCAATTCGCAGGACATTTCAAAATACATTAATATTAATGAGGCTGGTTCACATATCTGCGGTGCATTCGCACTCCGCATTGCACAAAAACGTGTGCGTTTTCTAGGCAGTGCGGTCCGGCTCAGGTGCGAATTCAGGCCCATTATCTTCTATGGGCACGCATCTGATTCGCAGTGTGTGAACAGGATAAAATACTGATGCAATCCTGAGCTGATACTGTGGCAATCCTGAGCCGATACTGAGCAAAAACTGACATGAAACGCTGAACAACTGAGTTTTCTCTTCGCAGGGAAACCTGAGCTTCAATTCGCACTGCACATGTGTGAACTCAGGCTAAATTGAATTGACATACACTGCAGTCCAGGTTAATCAGATAAACAAAGCTAAATATATTCAGTGTAACCTACAGTCGAGGTGCCCACGGCGTGTAGGTATATCCTCTAGACGGTTAAAGCCATGATTAATCATATACAAACCTCTTTTGGTTACTTACTGATCGCTGGTTGTTTGATAATATCTTCAAAGTGTAGTGAGATTCGTTTTGCCGATCATATACATACCGATTTTATCCAGCTAATTGCTTGTCTTGTCAAACTCTGGTCTGTATTCCATTCGGTGTATCAGTGTATCCATAAAGTAGCAATCCAAAAACTGATGTTCAAATCACATCCATAGTCATAGTGTCCGCACTAGTAGATGGTTCTCCATATACAGGTTGCATAAATTGGTCATTCCTAGTTATCCAACAGGTACCAGTTCACAAAGTCCTCAAGACCATAAAAAGGGGTGTTAGAAGGGGTCGGTGAATAGTGGGGGTGGTCATCCAGCATGAAAAGCGTACATGTTTCGTTCCTTACAGAGCGGAACTTCGTCAGAGCTTAGGGGTCAGTCAGTCATCACCTGTTTAAATAAGGGGCCACAAACCACCCTTGATTAGTAAGATTAAAAGCAGGTGCTACCCACCCGTCAACCAGAAATAAATGTGATATATATGTGCCTGAACATTAAAAATTCCCTGCAATAGTTGGGCGCATGCTGGGAGCTTGGAATATGGCCACTTAAGCCAGGAGCTCCGCACTACCCCAGCCAGCCAGCGTCCATTGCTCATCCCACAGCGCTCCGGGAACGGTTATTCAGCCTCCCGCGGGTCCCCCACACATCGGGGCATCCCCCCATATGAACGGCGCCTCCGCTTGGCGAAATCTCGGGCCGCAGTCTACTACTATGGATCCGGCCGGCGGTTTCAAAATGGCGACTGCCACGAGGCAGCACCCGGCCTACAAGGAGGACATACAGGACGGGAGAAGGTTAATTTCCCCTGCAACCCTGCAATTTACCCCCCTGGCACAAGTATTCACCCAGCAGGACCTATCCCCGTCCCCAGCATCCACAGAATCTTTAATAGGCCGCTCCATGGACAACTACACAATATCCCCTGCAGGGCCTCATGCTGCGCTCCAAGCTGACCCTCTCAACAATGATCCCATGTCTGCATCCTTCTCAGTAGCTGGCCTATATCTGAAGCTTTCAGACCTACTATCACAGACTGCTGCCAAGATTACAGGAGACTTGAAACAAGACTTGGGGGCTAGAATAGACTATATTAAAAACAAAATGGAACAAACGATCGCTGTCACCAATCAGAACTCTGACCACATACACACGGTTCAGGATCAACTGGATATAGCCCTATCCAGAATCGACGACTTAGAAAATAGGTCGAGAAGGTACAACGTCAGGATCCGAGGCCTCCCTGAATCCGTCACCAATATTCCAGCAGCAGTGCAAAACATGATCCAAACTCTAATCCCAAATGTGCCTCAACACCGCCTGGAGCTGGACAGAGCCCACAGAGCATTGGGACCTCCCAGGAAAGACAGGTCCCCAAGAGATGTCATAGCAAAGCCCCACTTCTATGCTATCAAAGAAGAGGTGATGAGACAAGCATGCTCCGCACCCAAAGTGATGTGCCTCGGACACCCCGTCCAAATCTACGCGGATCTATCCCCATCCACCATGCAGCGCAGACGCTCATTAAAGCCACTACTACAAGTCCTGGCACAAAAGGACATCAGATACAAGTGGGCCTTCCCGTTCGCAGTAAAATTCTCTGACACTGGCAAAAATTATGCATTCTCCACTTTCCCTGAAGGCAAAAGATTACTGCTACGACTCAAGCTCATATCCCAAGAAGCGGACATGGACATTTCCCACAACATCCCTGGGTCCACCAAGAGACCGACCCCAACAAGCCTGCAATCTCCACTCTGGACCAAGACAAAGACCAAGAAGGCAAAGGACAATGGCCCTCCCTGAAGAATGCAGAGACAAGAACTGTCCCGTGATCCTTGCTACTGGATGGCTCTGGTCATTCTTAGACCAGCGGCCCTGATAAGGATCCTCGTGAACGCATGACACTTACTGGTTAAATGTTTACATTTTGTTTCCCACATTAATGCCTTATTGACGGAGTGGTTACCCCATGGGTGACTCTCCCCACATTCTAGTTGGGGTGCCCCCCCTCCCTCCCTGCCTTAGAGGGGGACGGGGGCACCCAAAGCGGGCCCCAAGACAGACGAAGCCCGCCTAATACATGTCACGAAACCTCCCGATTGCTGTGATCCCATAGACCTATATAGTATAAAGGGGCACCCTGACTGGGGTAGGCCCGATGTGCCTCCACCTCACCCTCAGACTCCGGATGGTATCTGGGGGTAAGGCTGCCTGTCCCATTAGGGTACAGGCACAGTTACCTACACTTAGGTAGTTGTTCTTAGGGGGAGTCTCCCCCCCTGGGAATGGTCTCTCAAGTTTGGAGACAAAACCCTTTCTTGCTTTCCTTTTTTCTTCTTTCCCCCTTCCCATGCCTAACCCTAATATCATGTGCCTAATAGGAGTTTATTTTACAGATCCTGCTTCCATCGCATTACAGACAAACTTCCAGTTGTCACAATGGGGCGCCAACACACTGGATGACCGAACGGTCAGAAAACATTGAAGGATGAGTGACGTGTTTTGTCGAGATGGTGCTCCTCCCACACCTAATGGCTGACCCACCACAGAGCCCCCTTAAAATAGCCACACACAATGCGCAAGGCTTGAATTCCCCTGTCAAAAAAAAGAAAATGTTCAATCATTACAAATCCCTTAAACTCGATATACTGACGATTCAGGAAACCCACTTTCCTATGCGGTACAGCAGCCCTCAAAAATTACACTCGCACACTCGCATTTTGCGAGTGATTTTTGAGGGCTGGCGAGGAGAAGAGAGGAGAGCCGCCTCTGGGAGATCACAGCAGGGAACATCACTGCTTTCGTTTCATCATAAGCTGTGTGTTTCCCCGCCGCGCGCCGTCACATAAGCCCCTCCCCTTTTCCGGGACTTTGATAGACAGATCACCCGTCCAATCCTAGGACGGGTGACATGTATCAAAGTTCCCCGGACAAGGGGAGGGGCTTATGTGACGGCGCGCGGCGGGGGAACACACAGCTTATGATGAAACGAAAGCAGTGATGTTCCCTGCTGTGATCTCCCAGAGGCGGCTCTCCTCTCTTCTCCACAGGTAGGCAGCACATGGGGGACACAGGCTGCACATGGGGGGGGGGGGGGGGGGGCACAGCCTGCACATAGGGGGGGGGGGACACAGGCTGCACATAGGGGGGGACACAGGCTGCACATGGGGGACACAGGCTGCACATGGGGGACACAGGCTGCACATGGGGGGGGACACAGGCTGCACATGGGGGGGGACACAGGCTGCACATGGGGGGGGACACAGCCTGCACATGGGGGGGGGACACAGCCTGCACATGGGGGGGGGGCACAGCCTGCACATGGGGGGGGACACAGCCTGCACATGGGGGAAACAGGCTGCACATGGGGGACACAGGCTGCACATGGGGGGGACACAGGCTGCACATGGGGGGGGACACAGGCTGCACATAAGCCCCTCCCCTTTTCCGGGACTTTGATAGACAGATCACCCGTCCAATCCTAGGACGGGTGACATGTATCAAAGTTCCCCGGACAAGGGGAGGGGCTTATGTGACGGCGCGCGGCGGGGGAACACACAGCTTATGATGAAACGAAAGCAGTGATGTTCCCTGCTGTGATCTCCCAGAGGCGGCTCTCCTCTCTTCTCCACAGGTAGGCAGCACATGGGGGACACAGGCTGCACATGGGGGGGGGGGCACAGCCTGCACATAGGGGGGGGGGGACACAGGCTGCACATAGGGGGGGACACAGGCTGCACATGGGGGACACAGGCTGCACATGGGGGACACAGGCTGCACATGGGGGGGGGACACAGGCTGCACATGGGGGGGGACACAGGCTGCACATGGGGGGGGGACACAGCCTGCACATGGGGGGGGGACACAGCCTGCACATGGGGGGGGGACACAGCCTGCACATGGGGGGGGGGCACAGCCTGCACATGGGGGGGGGACACACAGCCTGCACATGGGGGACACAGGCTGCACATGGGGGGGCTGCACATGGGGGGGGGGACACAGGCTGCACATGGGGGGGGACACAGGCTGCACATGGGGGGGGGACACAGGCTGCACATGGGGGGGGACACAGGCTGCACATGGGGGGGGACACAGGCTGCACATGGGGGGGGGACACAGGCTGCACATGGGGGGGGGACACAGGCTGCACATGGGGGGGGGACACAGGCTGCACATGGGGGGGGGGCACAGGCTGCACATGGGGGGGGACACAGGCTGCACATGGGGGGGGACACAGGCTGCACATGGGGGGGGGGGACACAGGCTGCACATGGGGGGGGGGACACAGGCTGCACATGGGGGGGGGACACAGGCTGCACATGGGGGGGGGACACAGGCTGCACATGGTGGGGGGGACACAGGCTGCACATGGTGGGGGGGACACAGGCTGCACATGGTGGGGGGGACACAGGCTGCATATGGGGGGGACACAGGCTGCACATGGGAGGGGACACAGGCTGCAAATGGGGGGGGACACAGGCTGCACATGGGGGGGGACACAGGCTGCACAGGGGGGGCGGGGGGGGGGGGGACACAGGCTGCAGCATGGGGGGGGGGGGGGGGGGGGGGGGACACAGGCTGCACATGGGGGGGGGGGGACACAGGCTGCACATGGGGGGGGGCACAGGCTGCATTAACATTAAAGTTGTTAATATTTTTATAACTTAATTGCATAAAACATTAAAGGTGTCATTTAATGAGATAATTTGAGGGCGGGTTTAGGGGCGGGGCAGGGTAGGGGTTGGGCGGGGCAACTGGTGGCGAGTAACCCTTGAGGCCTGGCTAGTAGCTCAGGACTTGAAATTTTGAGCCCTGCGGTACAGTCCCAACTTTATTCACTTTTACTACCCACGTTTCTACCTCATAAAGGCAGAAAACAAAACCAGAGGGGTCACGATTTTTTTTTCAAAACCCTGCGACTTCACATACATGTCTGACTACAAAGACCCTGAGGGGAGGTTCATTATGGTCAAGGGTACTATCGGAGGCCACATATACTCCCTAGTCTCCTATTATGCCCCGAACAAGGGACAGGAACAATTTTACAGAGGCAACTTAGATATACTATCACCTCTGCTAGAGGGCACAGTCATCTGGGGGGGAGATTCAAATGTAGCTTTTGATCAGGCATCAGACAAGTCCAAACCCCCCGCAGCGCAACTTACCAGACCCACTAGGACGAGCCTTAGAATCGCAAAACTCCTTCACGACAGGGGCCTAATAGACGTATGGAGAGAGTCCAATCCCTCCAAGAGAGACTTCACCCACTACTCCTATCCACACAACACCTATGCCATAATCGATCATATACTAGTTTCTCCAGATCTGCTTCCCGCGGCTCTTAAATCCCACATAAGCGATACAGTCCTATCGGATCACTCCCTAGTCATTATGCACATACGCTCTTGCGCACAATAGACAAAACTGGGCCATTGGTGTCTAAATGAGTCGATACTTTCCAATTCCATAAAAGTCACAGAGATAAATAGGGCTTTAAATGAGTACTTCAACCTAAATAATGTGGGGGACGTCTCAGCAGAAACACTATGGGCAGCTCACAAGGCCTTTATCAGAGGCAAGTTCATACAAATAGTTACGCAACTTAAAAAAGAACACAGAATAGACATAGAAAGATTGGAAGGGTCCTACAGATCAGCAAAAGCACAACACAAACAGAACCCCTCCCCGACCCTACTAGCCCAAGTAGACAAACTGAGACTAGAACTCAACCTAGCCCTTACAACAAAAGCGGAGAAATCGATCCGCTGGAGTTCCAATAAATTTTACACTCAGAAGGGTAAAATAGGCCCGATGTTGGCAGCCAAGTTACCCATAGAGTGAGGTTCTCCTCCTTTCCCAAAATTCGAATTGCCAACCAAGGTCTAACTGCCAACCCCTCCAAGATACTGGAAGCCTTTCAAAAATTTTACTCTGACCTCTACAGAGCCCCGTCCCAATCCCCAAATGATTGGGTAGCCAACTTTATGGATGGCTTACCTATCCCTTGTTTAGCTGACGACCACAGGGAAATCTTAGACGCCCCCTTCTCGGTAGAAGAGGTGGCAACAGTAATAAAGGGCCTCAGAGTGGGATCGTCGCCAGGCCTAGATGGGCTGTCGGCTCCCTATTATAAAACTTTCACAGAAACCCTGATCCCACATATGATGAAATTCTTCAACCACATGACTCAGGGCAACCCCTTGGAATCACAACTGAACACCGCTTATATCACAGTCATCCCAAAACCAGACAAGAACCCAGAGGAAGTGGGCAACTACCGACCCATATCCCTCATCAATTCTGACCTCAAAATCCTCACTAAGAAAATGTCAGTACGCCTCTCGACCTTCATTAGCAAATATATACACAAGGACCAGGTGGGGTTCATACCCGGCAGACAAGGCCCAGACCAGGTGAGAAGGGCGATAGATATTGTATCCATACTACAATCTAATTGGGAGGGGGGACCCAAACAACAGGGCTTCTTACTCGCGCTCGATCTTCAAAAGGCGTTTGATTCCGTGTCTTGGTCATACCTATTCCCCCTTCTGGATCGTTGGGGCTTCGGCCCTCGTTTCAGAGGGGAGATACACTCCCTAACTCACAACCCAAAGCCCAAATACGCATACAGGGGCATTACTCCACTCCGATAGAGATTGCCAGAGGGACCAGGCAAGGATGCCCATTGTCCCTGATCATTTTTGCCATAGCAATAGAAACCCTAGCCATCGCTATACAACATAACCCAGATATTCAGGGGATCAAGTGCGGAGATCAATCCCACAAATGCGGCCTATTCGCAGACGACATGCTCCTATTTCTAACAGCTCCCATCATATCCCTCCCAAGCCTCTATAAAACCCTCACAGATTTCTCCAAAATCTCGGGACTGAGAGTGAACTACACCAAATCACAGGCATTAAATATATCCCTTCCACTCCCCACAGTATCCCTACTTCAAAAATCCTTCCAATTTGAGGGGGCGTGGCTTGCGCGCGATCCGGATGGAAGCCTGAGTCTGCAGCTCTCCCAGGCCGGCCGGAATTAGCACACTAAACGGGCAGATTACAGCCCCAGCGAACCCCCACATCGCCTCTACAAGTGCTGGGGACCCTCCGAGATGACATCCCGCAAACGAAAGGAGGAACGGAACATCCAGAAGCTGACGGCCCTCTCGTTTCAGCGTGGCGGCCTAAGACAAGATGGCGCCGCCGGCGCCTCAGCTAAACAGGCCGCGGCCTACACAGAGCAACCGAGCGGAGATCCAGGAGAAATGGAAGGGGATTTCACTCCCCCATCGCACGATGGCTCTCCTCCTCTCACCCCCAACTCCCAGAGCCCAGCTAAAGCGCGGATGCGCTTGGATGCCAACCACCAGGCCGGATCCACAGTGAGTACAGCGCTGCATAACGTACACGCCATATCCTCCCTGCAATCCTCCATAGCGGCCTTCCCCACATCTGGACAACCAGTCCTTGACACAACCATGAAGGACATGCTGATGTCCCTCCAATCGTCCCTCATGACCAACCTGTCCTCTTTAATGCAAAAATTTACTACTGACATGAAACATATGGGCAACAGAGTGCATTACCTAGAAGATAAGATGGAGGAATGTACAGAGACAGTCAACGACCCAAAAAGATGACACTGACTGGATCAAATCAAAAATCGCATACCTTGAGGACCGCTCTCGCCGCAACAACATAAAAATCCGCGGGGTCCCAGAATCGGTACCCCCAGCTGAACTGCAGACATATGCTGGCGCCATGTTTGCCGCCATGCTGCCCGAGTTAACCCCTATAGAGCTGACGATCGACCGCATACACAGGATCCCTAAGCCTAAACACCTAGCTGATACGGTCCCGAGGGACGTGCTCCTACGGATACACTTCTATCAAGCAAAGGAACAGATCCTGTCAAAAGCGAGGGCAATGAATACCCTGCCAGCTCCATACACAGACATACAACTCTTTGCCGACCTCTCGCAGTACACCCTACAAATGCGCAGACAACTGAAGTCAGTTACGAAAGCCCTCACAAACCATAAAATAATCTACAAATGGCGTCACCCTGCCACCATCTTGGTTACCTACAACGGCATCCCACACACGATCTCCATATTGGAAGGGGGTATGAAATTGTTGCACGCTTGGGGCATCATACTGGAACCGCCAAATGGTACCTCCGCACCTCCACGGAGATTCAACCCCCCTCCTCAGGGTCCCCAGAGGAGACTCCACCACTCCGCCATGAACTGAATGCTTCTGCCCGTACTCCTACTGAGCTACTAGACAGAATCCGGTCCGGCCGACCGCTCTCTCAGACTTAAATTCTGAACTTTTTCCCCCCAGGTTTAGTCAGTCAATAACCAGGATCAGTAGATCAAGACTGACATATCTCCTATCGACCAACATCGGCTACTACCTACCGAATCCACGTTTGCTCTTTACTGTTTTTTTGTTTTTTTCTCTTGTCCCTTCCCTCCTTGTTTTCTTTTTACCACAGTTACAGCTTATCGTGATACAGCCTCGATACATACCTCCGGCATAGTCTACTGACAGAACAGTGAAGACCCTGCAGCGGACCTCCACTATCCAACAACTTCCGTCGCCGCAAATACACACCGACCGTCTTCTGAAGGCTCCTCGGCTACTGTTCCTGCAAATAGTTTGAAGTGTCCAAGCTCCTCTCCTCCCAACTGTAAGTTACGCATATACACCAACACCCAGAAGAACTCCGCAATGTCCATAACAGTAGTGTCCTTGAATGCAAAAGGCTTGAACCACCCTGCCAAGCGCTCTTCCCTCTGGAAGACAGCCTTGTCGCTCAAAAGCGACATCTTGTGTGTCCAGGAAACACATTTCACCCAAGACTCAGCTCCTGTCTGCCAGCATAGGCTCTTTCCTCATATCTTTAAATCATCATACACTAAGAAACAAAGAGGCGTCCTTATTGCCATACGCAACACAGTTTCGTTTGAACTCCTACAATGCGTCACGGATACCGAGGGACGGTACATTATCCTTATTTGCAAAATCAATAACATTCTTTACACCTTGGTATCCCTGTATGCACCGAACCAACGCCAGATGTCCTTCCTCAATAAGCTCATGGCAAAGGTTCACAAACTCAAGAAAGGACATGTAATGTGGTGTGGCGACTTTAACCTAGTACCTGATGTCCACACTGACTCTACTGCAGGATGCAAAAGACTCGCTTCTCCTCTGAAGGGCTTTATAGCTGCTAATGCTTTATTTGACGTGTGGAGGTGTTGTCACGCCAGTGAACGCGACTATACTTTTCTGTCACCGCGTCACAACACCTACTCACGCATTGATTTGTTTCTATCCGACAAATGCTTGTTACAAAAAATTTCAGCCTCAACGATCCACGCTACCACTTGGTCAGACCATGCACCCATCAGTATCTCTATTAACGCCAAAACCCACCATCCCAACTCCTACTTATGGAGACTCGATAACTATCTCCTACAAAATAAGTCCACAAAAAAGGACATACAACAACATCTCGAGGAATATTTCTCCACAAATTCCCGCTCGGTGTCTGACCCGGAGGTAGTGTGGAACGCCCACAAAGCTGTAATCAGGGGTATTTTTATCCAACTAGGTGCTAGAGCGAGAAAACTGAGATCACAAAAACTTGACCAACTGACTGCTGACATTGAACTCACTGACTCACAAAACAAGTCCAACCCCTCTACTGCACTACAAACCAAACTCTTCAAACTTAGGCACGAATTGAGATCCCTACTCCTCCAGGCGTTCGAAAAATCATGTACCAAACTGAGAGCGAATACATACTCCACAGGCAATAAAGCAGGTAAACTAATGGCACTGAGAATTAAAGGGCATAAAGCCAAATCCAAGATACCGTACATGTTACACCCACACACCAACGAAAAACTGCTTAAACCCCACGAAATAGCGAATGCATTTAGTACCTACTACAAGGACCTTTACAACCTAAAAGACGACTTAAGTACCACCCAACCCTCCCAAGCAGACATCAACAGATTCCTAGAAAACATCAACCTTCCCTCTATCTCTCCAACACAACTAGCTAGAATTAATGAGCCCTTTACAATCCCGGAGATAGAATACGCTATCACTAAGCTCCCGACAGCCAAATCCCCTGGTCCAGATGGTTTCACTGGGGAATATTATAAAGCTTTCCAACAAACCCTGGCCCCCACACTTTGCGAAGTATACAACTCTGCAGTCTCCACGTCCTCCTTTTCCTCAGATATGCTCAGTGCAATTGTAGTTACACTCCCCAAACCAGGTAAAGAACCAACTTCTCCCCAAAATTTCCGGCCAATCTCCCTACTCAACGTAGATATTAAAATATACGCAAAATTGATCGCCAATAGACTAATCGACATCCTCCCAGAGCTTATACATAAAGACCAATCAGGCTTCACGAAAGGCAGACAATCCTCAGACGCTACCAGACGGATGATAGATGTTATACATCATACAAGGCTCACGGGTACCCCCTCTGTACTCCTGTCCCTAGATGCGGAAAAAGCGTTTGATAGAGTACATTGGGGGTACCTGTCGTCGGTCTTGAGGAAATTTGGATTCACGGAGCAAATTCATAATGCCATCATGGCCCTGTACTCATCTCCCTCAGCCCGAGTGTACTCGGCAGATTCGCTGTCCAACCCATTCAGCATAACAAATGGAACTAGGCAAGGCTGCCCTCTCTCCCCCTTAATTTTTAACTTAGTTATGGAACCCTTGGCCCAATCTATTCGATTGAATAAGCAAATTACAGGAATAGCAATAGGGAAGCAAGAAAATAAAATAAGTTTATTCGCAGACGACGTCATACTAATGATCTCCAACCCTACCACCTCCCTCCCGGCAGTTCAGGAGACGCTAACCCGATTCAGTAACGTATCTTACTACAAAGTCAATAACAGTAAATCCAACATCTTGAACCTAGGCATTGACGCTACGACCAGTATACTACTACAAATGCAATACCCATTTGCTTGGGCTGATAAGAGTGTAACATATCTTGGAGTTCAATTAACTAAAACTACAGCAGAATTGTTTTATCATAATTATATCCCATTTCGCAACAAACTCCAAGAAGATCTGCGCAGGTTGGCGTCTTTTGAGCTGTCCTGGATGGGCCGATTAGCGGCATTCAAAATGCTCCACCTACCCCAAATCCTGTACCTCTTTAGGACCCTACCAATCCCTTTACCAAATAACTACTTTAGTTCTCTTCAATCTATACTGTCCCGCTTTGTCTGGCAAAGTAAGAAAGCGAGGAGCGCCCACAAACACCTAATTAAATCCCGGACCGCAGGAGGAGCAGGCTATGTTGACTTCCGCGATTATTACATGGCATCAATCCTCACCCAGATTAAAGAATGGTTCTCTCCTGTTCACCGCACTATCTGGGGACAAATAGAATCCTCTATGGCTCCAGGGAAAAATCTTCTCCCTTGGCTGCTATCCAACACACACATCGCCACCAACTCCTCTCAATTCTCCCCCACGATAGTAGCCTCAATCCAAACCTGGAAAAAATTCACAACCCACACTATTAACTACCCCACGAAAATCCCCATGAACATCCCGCTACTAACACTACACCACAAAATGGACCACATATCCTTTACAGGATGGAGTGAGCAGGACATCGCACACATCAATGACCTCTTCACTGACGACCAACTTAAGTCCTTCCATGACCTACAATCAGAATTCCACCTACCTGACTCAGACCACTACCTTTATCTCAGAACTAAACACTATCTACTTAACTCGACCTCTTGGAAATGCGAAATTCCCCAACCTGCTAGGCAATTCCTGCACAACCCAATGAGCAAACACAAGGGAATATCCCTTTTTTACAATATACTTCAACAGAAACAGACTTTCACCAAAACTACCCACCTACTCAAATGGGAAACTGACCTGGGACAAGAGTACTCTATAGACCAATGGTCCAAAGCATGCAACTCAGTTTACAAAACCACTAGCTGTTCTAACCTATGGGAACTAGCACTTAAAATCTTCCAACGATGGTACTTGACACCTGCTAGAACATCAAAATTCTCTAAGACCACCAGTGCCCAATGCTGGCGCTCCTGTGACACAAGAGGAGACATGCTCCACACGTTCTGGAGCTGCCCCAAACTACAGCCCCTATGGACATCGACATTCCGACTATTGTCTGAAATACTGCATCACACTATTGAACCTCGACCTGACCTTGCACTTCTGTCCTTGGACATGGACAAGTACCCAACTCAGATGAGACACGTTATGTCTCATGTTCTGCTCTCGACTAGACTAACCATAACCAGACGATGGAAAAACCCTGAACCACCCACTTTAGGAGAGGTAGTAAGGACAACTCATCTTCACTATATCTACGAACAAGCCATTGCACTTAGAAATGGCAGACTGGACCGCGCCAATCTCTTATGGCTCCCTTGGTCCACATGGATCAAGAACAACACGCAGATCCCCCTAACTGAATAGACCCAAACAAGGGTATTGTAGCACCAAGACGGTACTTCCTGACACGACTGGGAGAGTATTGTACAGTCCCTATATACGTATATGGTATTCTAGTTATAAGTTAATTGAATATGAAATTCTATTTTGACCCGCAGGGTGTGGGTTCGCGCACTCTAGCCACAGTTTGCTCCCATTAGGGGTTGCTGGGGTGTGGGAACACTTACCCTATCATCACCAAAGACTGGACATGTATCCTTGTTCGAGGGGGCCCACACGCCAGAACTGCGTCCCATAAAATTCTCTGGTTCCACATGATGTTGTATGGTATTGTATCGCTTACCCACCTTACTGTTAACCAAAGCTTTCATTTGATGTTTCACTGTTTTTGCCATTACCTGGCTTTTCTGGTTTTTTTTTCTGTATTTCTTGTAAAACTCAATAAAAACCTATTGTTCTAAAAAATCCTTCCAATTTGATTGGGGTACGAACTCAATCAAATATTTAGGGGTGGCCCTCACGGCCAGATCAGAATCCTTATACACCAACAACTACCCCCCGTTATTTCAAAAAATGGAAGCAGATCTGAAGGAATGGTCGAAATATGAGCTATCCTGGATAGGCCGAATCAACTCCATCAAAATGACCCTTCTCCCTAGAATCCTATACTTCTTCAGGCCCCTCCCAGTATCCATCCGAAAAGATCAACTTAGGCCCCTACAAAGCAAAATCTTGAAATTTATCTGGGGGAAATCGGGATACAGGCTTCCCCAACACACTCTGCACCTCCACCAGAAAAAAGGGGGACTAGGGTTACCGGACCTCTTTAAATACTATTAGGCAGCTAGGCTTTCCCAATTCTCCACAGTCTACTCGACACTCGAAAAACCAGACTGGGTCTAGATCGAAAGGCAGGCTGTCCCCCAGTATACCCTGGACTATCTTCTATGGTGCCCTCAAAAACAAAGACCAGCAGTTTTGGCTCCCTCCCTCTCACTAATATGCTCTTTGGGATAGACTCCGCAACCTACCAGCCCTTGTCTCAAAAGCACAGCCTCTTTCCCACATCTTTCGTAACCCGAATTTCCCGCCCGGTATGGTCATTAAACATTCAAGTGGTGGCTGGATAAGGGACTGTACCGCATAGGACACTACTTCACGAACAAAGGACCTCTCACCCTAAATTTTTGTATCAACAAATTAGATCTACCAAACAAGGAAAAATTCAGATTTGGTCAAATCTCCCATTTCCTACACAAGGCTTGGACGGAAAAAACCCTTCCCCCCCAAATTCACTGATTATGAGCTGTGGTGTGGTCAAGCCATGGGGCAGAGGGGCGGCATATCGGTTATCTACTCAACCGACAGGCAAATCCACATACATGACAGCGTGGAAGGCCGACCTCCAATATGAGTGGGACCTAGAGACCCTTTCGCAACAAGCAGGCTCTAAAGCATATACAGGTCCTTCTCAAAAAATTAGCATATTGTGAGAAAGTTCATTATTTTCTGTAATGGACCGACAGGCAAATCCACATACATGACAGCGTGCACTCAATACTTGGTCGGGAATCCTTTTGCAGAAATGACTACTTCAATGCGGCGTGGCAGGAGAGTTGGCAGGCCAATTGAGCACAGTAAGACCATGGTCAGTAAACCATTTACCAGTGGTTTTGGCACTGTGAGCAGGTGCCAGGTCATGCTGAAAAATGAAATCTTCATCTCACAGACTGTGGGTACTTCACACTGGACTTCAGGCAGTTTGGCATTTCCCTCTCCCCAGTCTTCCTCCAGACTCTGGCACCTTGATTTCCGAATGACATGCAAAAAATTTCCTTTCATCCGCAAAAAGTACTTTGGACCACTGAGCAACAGTCCAGTGCTGCTTTTCTGTAGCCCAGGTCAGGCGCTTCTGCCGCAGTTTCTGGTCCAAAAGTGGCTTGACCTGGGGAATGCGGAACCTGTAGCCCATTTCCTGCACACGCTGTTCACGGTGGCTCTGGATGTTTCTACTCCAGACTCAGTCTACTTCTTCCGCAGGTCCTCCAAGGTCTGGAATCGGTCCGTCTCCACAATCTTCCTCAGGGTCCGGTCAACTGACACACTTTTTCCTTCCTACTGAGGTGCCTTGATACAGCACTCTGGGAACAGCCTATTCGTTCAGAAATTTCTTTCAGTGTCTTACCCTCTTGCTTGACGGCTTTGATGGAAGCAAACAAAGGTTCTCATGAGATGGTACATGACCCCCACCAGACTGGCATCAATATATCCCTCAGCAGACCCCTGTTGTTTCAGAGGGTGTCAACTCAGAGGTTCCATGGTGCACATCTGGTGGGAATGCCCCAAAATCAGACCACTATGGTCAAGAATCTTTAATTTGATAACTAAGGTTACAAAATGTTCAGTTCCCAGGTATGCATCAGTGGCACTCTTGAATGCACATATTCCAAATGTTTCCAAGCCTAAGCAAGGGTTAATTCACTTTCTTCTGCTAGGGGCTAAGCTCACCATTGCTGGGGCCTAGAAACCTCCGAAGATTTCCTTCTCATCGATTATACGCAAAATCTCTTGGATAATGACCCACGAGAAACTAGCTAGTATACTTCAAGACACCTCAAATAAGTTTGAATCCGTTTGGGAACCATGGGCGACTTACTGCGGGATCTCCCTCATTTCTGGAGTTCCCCCAGATAGCTCCCTAATTTCTGGCTAAAATGTGGCACACTCCCCATCAATCCCCCCTCCTTCCCTTCTTTTCTATTTCTTTTTCACTCTTCTGTCCACCCCAGGATAGCTCTGTTAGTCCCAGCTAACCTCTAAGCTGGCTTGAAGTTGTTAGTTATAAAGCCCAGATGACATCACCCGACATACTCCACCAAAAGGCAACCAATACCTATTAGTATAATTTTCCATCATGTGAAAAGGTATCACCTAACCTGATGGGAAATTATACTAAATGAAAATGATACTAATAGGTATATGTGAATTGAAAACCATTCATTTCATCTGATTATGAATTTAACATAGTGGTAGCTTTAAAAGAGTTAACTATAGTACTCTGTAGCAAAAATATGAATAAATCCTTGGTCTTTGTATCGGATTCATCGGACTCATCGGACTTAGGGGATAATATGCCGGGTACAATAAACACCATTAGAAATGATCCCTGTCCACACTAACGCTGAGATAAAATCGGCATGTATGTGGACGCGGCAATATGCAGGATATAATAGACATGGTTGTGTTACCAGGGAGAATTCTATATCTGCATAGGTAACTATATCTTGGATCTATTTAGGAAAATGTACATGTATATGGTAAACTAAGAGTTAAATTAAATTACTGTTGAATTGGAAGACTATCTCCCCTAATCTGGGAATGTGTATTTATTGTTTGTTTGTTTTTTATATACCGGGGTGTGGGGCAGCGCACTATTGCAGGGAATTTTTAATGTTCAGGCACATATATATCACATTTATTTCTGGTTGACGGGTGGGTAGCACCTGCTTTTAATTTTACTAATCAAGGGTGGGTTGTGGCCCCTTATTTAAACAAGTGATGACTGACTGACCCCTAAGCTCTGACGAAGTTCTGCTCTGTAAGGAACGAAACATGTAAGCTTTTCATGCTGGATGAGCACCCCCACTATTCACCGACCCCTGCTAACACCCCTTTTTATGGTCTTGAGGACTTTGTGAACTAGGAATGACCAATTTATGCAACCTGTATATGGAGAACCATCTACTAGTGCGGACACTATGACTATGGATGTGATTTGAACATCACTTTTTGGATTGCTACTTTATGGATACACTGATACACCGAATTAAATACAGACCAGAGTTTGACAAGACAAGCAATTAGCTGGATAAAATCAGTAGGTATATGACCGGAAGAATGAATCTCACTACACTCCGAAGAGATTATCAAACAACCAGCGATCAGTAAGTAACCTAAATAGCTTTGTATATGATTAATCATGGCTTTAACCGTCTGGAGGATTTACCTACATGCCGTGGGCACCTCGACTGTAGGTTACACTGAATATATTTTGCTTTGTTTATCTGATTAACCTGGACTGCAGTGTATATCAATTCAATTTAGTGTCTGTCACATACCATCTGTGCAGGACGAAAAAACAGCAAGAAGCACTTTATCCAAAAGACATATGTATACATTGAGAGAAATATATCTCCCCTTTTTTTCATAAGTATTGCATTGAACTTTGACAACATATTTTTGAGGTTTCTTTTTTCTTTTACATCTTCTCTATGACGTTTTCTTTGATGTCTTTGACTAAATTCTGACGTTTTGGTTGCACTATCTGTGCACAGTTTCTAGGCTGCTTCAATTGTGTCATTCCGAATTGAACAGTGTGAACAATTCTGTTTAACAGTATCACACTGTTCTTTACAGGAAATTCACAGTTCAGTCCTCACCCTAGGTGGCTGGGGTTAATAGCAGGTGTTCTTGGGAGTGCTCTTTATCAAAGGGAGGGAGGGATTCACGGAGTGCATATTTCCACCTTCACTGTGGGTAGGATGGATTATATGGATTATATGGATTGTCTGGTTTAATGGTCTTTTGGGGAAGGACATAGAACTCGTGGAATTCATTTTCTATCCTTTGCTCTATCTGTAAGGGATAAGGGGATTTTAGATTGCTGTTTTGTAATTTGCTATATATAGCTAAAACAATTATGTAGTTTTACTCTCTAGGGTGTGTTTATTATCAAATTGTTATATATTTTTTTTTTTGGATGTACTATAATCATTGATTACACCCCACGATAATTAATCTGTGAGTGTTTCTCATTTAATAGAGGCGGGATTCCCATATGTTTACATTTTTTGTATGTTAGTAGAGTGTTTTTTTTCAATATCGTATAGATGATCATATAAACGGTCCCTCAGACATCGGGTGATCCTTCTTACATACTTAATCTGGCATGTGGTGCATGTAATGTTTGCGGAAGTTAAAAGACTCCTCCACACTCTTTAGATTCAGTACGCCATGCTTTACCCCGCTAAGGTTCGGATCGTTGCTAGGGGAGAAACATTGTTCTTTGAAAGTAATCAAAGTGGATAGTGGAATTGATCTTTCTATATTCCTCCATGCAGCCGCTGAATGCTCACTTCTCCTCCTCTCCCCCCTGCAGATATTCAAAGGCTGCATGGAGAAAAATGGAAAGATCAATTCCTCTATATGCAGCCGCCCACCGCTCCTCCTATCCAGGCACACAGGGAGGCTGCACGGCCACTCACCTTCTCTCTGGTTGGCGATTGGAGGCTGAGCTCATTCATCTTCAGCCACGGGGCAGCTCAGCTGGAGGCAGGTGCGGAGAGCTGCGGCTCCCACATGGACATGCCGCCGCCCACACACACGCCTTGTAGAGATGGCACCTGGAGCTGGGTGCTGTCATCCGCCCGCTGACACAAATTAGAGGGCCCTCAACTGTACCGCTCCCCGCACCTGCTCCCACGCACCAGGATGCAGCCGCTCCGTGCTGGGGCCGCTATTCCTTGGGCAGTACCTGACTTGTCAGTCAGCCCCTGAGCCACAGAGCCCCAGCGGGGGTAGGCGGAGCAGCTGGCATCCACATCAGTGATTGAGCGCAAGCAAATTAGGCGGCCACGAGGCCCCTGTGAGTGCGGGGCCTTAGGCGGCCGCTTAATAGCCTAATTAGAGAGCCGCCTCTGGCGCAAACTTATGGCTCTGAAACGGTTATCGCCGAGTCCTCCATCATTTAAGGAATGGCGCCTCCAGGTAAATGACACCCTCTTGAAAGACCAACAGGCCTATCGAATTAGGGGCACAGCGAATACATTTTACAAAGTATTTGATCCATGGCCGGCAGTGCCTGGCCTGGCTCCATTCTCATTGGTCTCCCTCAGAATACTGCAAGGTAGCTAAAAATGTTGCTGAGCTTGCACTTATGCTAATACTTAATATTGCATAATGACATGTGTGCAACATTTTACTCTTGCAGATAGGCAAAGTCATGATGATTATCAACACTACAATGAGTGTGATCACACATAAGAGCTGAGGTGCAATGCTTCAGAGTTTAGACTATTTAAGTAGCAGGGCCACTGTTTCTTGAGGCAGTGTGTTTATAGTGTGACAGATGTGCTGATGCCTAAACATACACTATATTAAATGTGCAGCGCTAAAAAGAACAGTCACTATTTGTTAAGAGACCATATAAGTGATAAACGGAATATGTTAAATAAATATTAATACATATGTAAAAACATTAATCTATAGTGAGATAATCCACATGTGGACTTATCTCGCTGTAGATTCGTGTTTTTACACATGTATTAATATATATAAAATCTCTAAGTCACATGGGCGTCCGCAGAACTTTTTTCAGGGGGGGGCATCATTTTAAGGTCACCCATGCTCTGACCTTTTTGACAATGTCATTATCACATTATCATGGTCAGAGACTACAGACCTAGTACAGGTGATGGTCAGAGAGTGCAGACATGGCCGTAGAGACTGTCAAAGACTGCGGACATGGCCCAAGAGACTGTCAGAGACTGCGGACATGGCCCAAGAGACTGTCAGAGACTGCGGACATGGCCCAAGAGACTGTCAGAGACTGCATACATGGCCCAAGAGACTGTCAGAGACTGCGGACATGGCCCAAGAGACTGTCAGAGACTGCGGACATGGCCCAAGAGACTGTCAGAGACTGCGGACATGGCCCAAGAGACTGTCAGAGACTGCATACATGGCCCAAGAGACTGTAAGAGACTGCGGACATGGCACAAGAGATGACCAGAGACTGCATACATGGCCCAAGAGACTGTCAGAAACTGCATACATGTGGGGGTGACAGAGAGAGACGGGGGTGACAGAGAGGAAGGGGGGGTGACAGAAAGAGACAGAGAGGGTCACACAGAGAGAGGAGTGTGACAGAAAGAGACAGAGGGGGTGACACAGAGAGAGGAGTGTGACAGAGAGAGACAGAGGGGGGTGATAGAGAGAGAGGGGGTGAAAAAGACAGAGGGGTGAGAGAGAGAGTGGGGGTGACAGAGAGGGGTGATCAGGGCCGGACTGAGAATAAAATTCAGCCCTGGAAAAAATTTCATACCAGCCCCACTGCGTTATTATACCAGCGCAACAGCATAACGTCATTATTTTCTGGTTCATGAAAGGGAAAACCATACATTATTACATTATATATATATATATATATATATATATATATATATATATATATATATATATATATATATATATATATATACACATACATACACAGTGGGGGGTGGAGAGCATTGGGGTGGGGGCTGGAGACTGATGGGGAGAGCTGGAGAGCACCAGGGGCAGAAAGAACAGGGGTGGGGAGCACGGGGGGCTGGACAGCACTGTGGGGGGTGGGAAGCACTGGGGTGGGAGCTGGAGACTGATGGGGAGAGCTGGAGAGCACCGGGGGCAGAAAGAACGGGTGGGGAGCACGGGGGGGCTGAACAGCGCTGTGGGGGGGCTGGAGAGCTCCGGGGGCAGAAAGAACAGGGGTGGGGAGCACTGTGGGGGGCTGGGGAGCATGGGGGGCTGAAGAGCACTGTGGGGGGTGGGGAGCACTGGGGTGGGAGCTGGAGACTGATGGGGAGAGCTGGAGAGCACCGGGGGCAGAAAGAACGGGTGGGGAGCACGGGGGGGCTGAACAGCACTGTGGGCGAGCTGGAGAGCACCGGGGGCAGAAAGAACAGGGGTGGGGAGCACGGGGGGCTGGACAGCACTGTGGGGGTGGGGAGCACAGGGGGGGCTGGAGAGCACTGTGGGGGTGGGGAGCATGGGGGGCTGGAGAGCACTGTGGGGGGTGGGGAGCACGGGGGGCTAGAGAGCACTGTGGGGGGTGGGGAGCACGGGGGGCGAGCTGGAGAGCACCGGGGGCAGAAAGAACAGGGGTGGGGAGCACGGGGGGCTGGACAGCACTGTGGGGGTGGGGAGCACGGGGGGCTGGACAGCACTGTGGGGGTGGGGAGCATGTGGGGGGGGGGGGGGGGCTGGACAGCACTGTGTGGGGGGGGTGGGGAGCATGGGGGGGGCAGAGAGCACTGGGCTGGGGGCTAGAGAAGGATGGGGAGAGCTGGAGAGCAGGGGGGGCAGAAAGAACATGGGTTGAGAGGGGGGGCTGGAGAGTGTGGTGGGGAGGAGAGCACTGGGGGGAGCACAAGGAGAACTGGAGGGGGGCTGGAGAGTCTGGTGGGGGAGGAGAAAAATAATTTGGATAGGGGGATCAGCAGGGGGGGGGCAGATAGAGGAAATGAGCGTTCTATATTCCTCCATGCAGCCGCTGAATGCTTGATTCTCCTCCTCTCCCTCCTCCAAGCATTCAGCGGCTGCATGGAGGAATATAGAAAGCTCATTTCCTCTATATGCCGCCCCCCCCCCCGCTGATCCCCCTATTCAGGCACACAGTTAGGGCTGTACTGAGTACTCACATCTCTCCTCCTCCTGTGATTACGGAGCTGGCCGGGTCTGTGTTCTGCGGCTGCGCACCGCGCTGTAACACGGTCCCGCCCCCCTAGACCGGCTCGTGTGATAGGTGGAAGACTGATTCTATCTACTATCACACGAGCCGGTCTAGGGGGGCGGGACCATGTTACAGCGCGGTGCGCGGCTGCAGAACACAGACCCGGCCAGCTCCGTGATCACAGGAGCAGGAGAGAGGGGACTCAGGGGAGCACTGCAGCCACAAACCAGCCCCAGGGCAGGCAGCCTACTGGGAAATATCCCGGTAGGCCAGTCCGGCCCTGGGGGTGATGGGGGTCCTCACTCCTGATCCAATCCCTAATTCCAGGGGGGGGGGGGGCACTTGCCTCCCCTTGCCCCTACCTGCGGACGCCCATGCTAAGTCAGTCAGTTTATCACTTATACGGTCTCTTAACAAATAGCAACTGTTCTTATTAGCGCTGCATATTTAATTTGTTTTCACTTGTTTGCAATTGTCTTTTGCTGTGCTGGCTGCTGTTTTGGTGTTCAGAGCGACAGCACAGTATTTTCTCTTTTTTCACTAAACGTATATTACCATGTAACCCTACATATACGTATCTTAGCAGATTACGGCATCTTCGTTTGAATGTTTATATATATGCTTCAGAAGGGTTGGAAGGCTATGTATATCTAAATTAAAAGTAGCATGTGAATTGTTTGATGGTATATTATGCGCACAATTTATTGTACTTTTTCTTCTTTTTCTTTGTATGGATGGTTGTAAACATGCAAAAACCTTAAAGCAGAGTTCCACACAAAAATGGAACTTCCGCTTTTCGGAACCCTCCCCCCTCCAGTGTCACATTTGGCACCTTTTCAGTGGGGAGGGGGGTGAAGATACCTGTATAAGACAGGTATTTGCACCTACTTCCGGGCATAGACCCCCATGGGGGGTCTACGCCACTCCCCCCCCCCCCCCCCCCCCCCCCCCCCCCCTGCTGTCTGCTGTCTGCTGGGAGACACACAGGTCCTAGAGACAGCAGGGACCATTCGGATTGCGCAGCACGACTCGCACATGAGCAGTAGGGAACCAGGAAGTGAAGCCGCAAGATAGCGGCGGCAGCACCCGAGGACTGACTGGACGGTTCGGCCTCGGCTGCCGACATCGCGGACGCCCTGGACAGGTAAGTGTCCTTATTTTAAAAGTCAGCAGCTGCAGCATTTGTAGCTGCTGACTTTTAAAAAAAATAAAATTTGGTGGACCTCCGCTTTAATAAAAACTAAAGAATTCCTCCAGCACCTCCATGAATGCATCTGTCTGGACCACACACACATTATTTAGCAAAATTGCATCATAGTTTTCATAGTTAGAAAGGTTGAATAAAGACACCAGTCCATCCAGTTCAACCTGAGCGAGTGTCTACAACAGTCCCTATCCCTGTACATTGCACACTCACATCGGTCCTTACCCTCAAGGAGCCCACAATCCAAGGTCCCCATTCATATACTAGGGCCATTTTTTTATTTAATTTTTTGGACAGAAGCCAATTAACCTACCGGCATCAATTTACCCTGAATCGATGCAAGCTTGCAAAGCAATGTAAGTGGGCAGGTACTGCGCAGTGATACCAAGGCTCAGAGCCACAGGTCCTGATAGCCTTCTTTTAGTTCTGGGTGCAAATGCTCTCTCATGGCTGTCACACCTTTAGTGTGATATTGCCTGAGCTTTGCTGCAGTTATGGGTGCAAACCACGAAGAAGCAGAGGAGCTTGCTTGCAGTGTTACCATGAGGAGATATGGGGAGAAGCTGTCTACCGGTCACCCAACAGCTGAAAAAGATTGTCACCAGAGAGAGTGGGAGACCCAGTTCACTAAACACCATTGTACAAGGGGGGCAGATTACCATTAAACAGGTGACTGACCATCAGTATACAGAATAACTAACCACCTGTATACAGCAGGACTGATCACCAGTATACAGAAAAACTAACCAACATTGCACACGGGGACTGAAGAACCAGTATACAGGGGAACTGGCCACCAATATGCAGGAAAACTGACCATCGATATACAGCAGCACCCTGACCACCAGTATGCAGGAGAACTGACTAACATAATACAGTAGAACTAACCACCAATATGCAGGGGAACACACCAATAGTATGCAGGGCCACCGACTACCAGTATGCAGGGGGCACACTGGTCACCATTGTACATGAGGCACACTGACAACCTTTGTAGAGGAGGCGCACTGACTATCATTGTGCAGATGCACACATGTCACGGGGCACATGGAGTATTGACAACCAATGTAAGAGGGCATACTGAGAAACCAATGTTGTACATAGTTCTGATCCCACATTCTATATGCTATAGAGTGCTGACCTCTTCACTCTATATGCTATGTTGTATGTTGCACAAAGGGCGCTTATAATGATAAAGCAGTATAGTAGTTAGCTGTGGCAGCTGGTGCTCAAGTCTGGCACCCTAAATGTAGATTAGGGGGCCGGACGCATGGATAAAGGGGGGGGGGGGGGGGGGGCCGCCACTGGTAGTTAGCATGCACAATTATTTTGCTGGTGATCGATGGTGTACAATGTTGGCGTTTTATTATTGTGCAATACTTGGGGTTAATTAACCCTTTTGCTGCCAGCACCATTTTTGCATTTATCCACACGTTTAAAAAATCATTTTAGGCCTGAAGTTCGCATAAAACCCACAAAATATTATATATTTTCTGAAAGCAGACACACTAGAGAATAAAATATTAGTAGTTCCAATTTTTTATGTTACACGATTTTACCGCACAGGTCTAGGAAACGCAAAATTTCAGTAAAAAACACACTAAGGCCCCTTTCACACATGCCCGTTCACATGTATGTCCGTTTTTCATCCATCGGTTTTTGGATGAAAAACGGACATACAGGCATGTCTATGGGGTAGCGGGTGTCAGCGGATGAGCATCCGCTGACACCCGCTATTGTCCGCCTCCGCAATTGTCCGATTCTGCAGACGGAGGAAAACCCTATTTTTTAATCCGTTTGCAGAGCGGATCGGATGAACACGGACAGACGGTCAGTGTTCATCCGATCCCCCATAGAGGAGAGCGGAGAACAGCTGGGAACAGCTGTGCGATCCCCGCTGAGCAGCGGATCTTCACGGGGCGGATCATTACGGATCCGCCCCATAAGGTAATTTTAGGGCGCACAAACACAACATGGTAACATATAAAAGATGAGGTTGCACTCAATAAATAGATACCTAATATGTCAAACCTTAAATCTATGTGCGCCCATTAAATAGAGACAAACGTCAGTACCTTATATTTTATATAGGCAACGCTTAACATTTTAGTGTTTTGGAGGTGGTCTGGTGCTAAAAAATTTTGCTCTTACTCTTACTTACGCAATCAATGTTTTCATGAGTAGGCAATTTAATCACTTCAATACAGGGCATTTTCACCCCCTTCCTGCCCAGGCCAATTTTAAGCTTTCAGCGCTGTAACATTTTGAATGACAATTGCGCAGTCATGCAACACTGTACCCAAATTTATTTATTTTTATCATTTTTTTCCCCACAAATAGAGCTAACTTTTGGTGGTATTTGATCACCTCTGCGTTTTTTTTCTTTGCGCTATAAACAAAAAAAAAAAAGCGACAATTAAAAAAAAAAAAAAAAAAAATCGCAATAAGCGTTCATTGATTGGTTTGCGCAAAAGTTATAGCCCCTACAAAATAGGGGATAGATTTATGGCATTTATTATAAAAAAATTTTTTTACTAGTAATGGCAGCCATCTGCGATTTTTTGATCGTGACTGCGACATTGCGGCGGACACATCGGACACTATTTTGGGACCAGTGACACTTATACAGCGCTCAGTACAATAAATATGCACTAGGGGACGATCAAGGGGTTAAATGTGTTACCTAGGGAGTGATTCTAACTGTGGGGGGAGGGGACTGATGGGGGAAGGGGGCCGATTGTTGTTCCTATATACTAGGAACACACGATCTGTCTCCTCTCCCCTGACAGGATGTGGATCTGTGTGTTTACACACACAGATCCACGTTCCCGTTTTGTCACCAGCAACCGTGGGTGCCTGGAGGACATCACGGCCGCCAGGCAAGTGCCACAGCTCCCGAGTGACGCGGCGGGCGTGACCCCTATACCGCCGGGAAGCCGAGGATGTCATATGACGCTCGCCCAGAGGTACAGAGTGTTCGGACATCATATGACAATGGGCGATAGGTTAAACATTTTTTTTTAACCACTTGACCACTGGGCACTTAAACACCCTTAATAACCAGACCAATTTTCAGCTTTCGGTGCTCTCACACTTTGAATGACAATTACTCATTCATACAACACTGTACCCATATGAAATTTTTGTCCTTTTTTTCACACAAATAGAGCTTTCTTTTGGTGGTATTTAATCACCTCTGGGTTTTTTATTTTTTGCGCTATAAAAGAAAAATGACTGAAAATTCAGTAAAAAAAATGATTTTTTCTTCGTTTTTGTTATAAAATTTAGCAAATTTGTAATTTTTCTTGATAAATTTTGGCCAAAATTTATACTGCTACATATCTTTGGTAAAAATAAGTACAAATTGGGGTATATTATTTGGTCTTTGTGAAAGTTATAGAGTCCACAAGCTATGGTGCCAATATCTGAAAATTGATCACACCTGAAGTACTGACGGCCTATCTCATTTCTTGAGACCCTAACATGCCAGAAAAGTACAAATACCCCCCAAATGACCCCTTTTTGGAAAGAAGACATTCCAAGGTATTTAGTAAGAGGCATGGTGAGTTTTTTGAAGTTGTCATTTTTTTCCCACAATTCTTTGCAATATCAAGATTTTTTTTAATTTATTTTTTTTTTTTTTTCACAAAATTGTCATATTAGCAGGTTATTTCTCACACACAGCATATGCATACCACAAATTACACCCCAAAACACATTCTGCTATTACTCCTGAGTACGGCGATACCACATGTGTGAGACTTTTACACAGCGTGGCCACATACAGAGGCCCAATATGCAGGGAGCACCATCAGGCGTTCTGGAGCACCCAGGACAATTCTGACATTTCTCTCCTACATGTAAAAATCATCATTTATTTGCTAGAAAATTACACAGAACCCCAAAATATTATATATGTTTTTTTAGCAAAGACCCTAGAGAATACAATGGCGGTCGTTGCAACTTTTTATCTAGCACGGTACTTGCGCAGCAATTTTTCGAACGTGTTTTATTTGGAAAAAAAATGTTTTGTGCTTTACAAAAAACAAAACTGTAAATTTAGCCCAATGTTTTTGCATAATGTGAAAGATGAAGTTACGCCGAGTAAATAGATACCCAACATGTCACGCTTCAAAATTGCACACGCTCGTGGAATGGCGCCAAACTTCGCTACTTAAAAATCCCCATAGGCTTTAATTTTGTTTACTGGTTACATGTTTTGAGTTACAGAGGAGGTCTAGGACCAAAATTATTGTTCTCGCTGTAACGTTCGCAGCGATACCTCACATGTGTGGTTTGAACACCGTTTTCATATGTGGGCGGGACTTACGTATGCGTTCGCTTCTGCGTGCGAGCACACGGGGACAGGGACGCTTTAAAAAAATATATATATATTTTATTGTTCATTTTACTTTATTTATTTTAGTTTGACCCTTTTTTTCCCCCCAAAAATTTTTTTGATCACTTTTATTCCTATTACAAGGAATGTAAACATCCCTTGTAATAGGAATATGGCATTACAGGTCCTCTTTACAGTGAGATATGGGGGGGTCAATAAAACCCCACATCTCACCTCTAGGCTGGGAAGCCTAAAATAAATAAAAAAAAAAACGATCCTGGCTTTGATCGTAGCGAGTATAGCAGGGTATTGTTGGGTATGGCAGGGTATGGCAGAGTATCGCCGGGTATTGCAGAGTATCGCCGGGTATCGCAGAGTATCGCCGGGTATCGCAGAGTATCGCCGGGTATCGCATAGTATCGCAGAGTATCGCAGAGTATCGCAGGGTATCGCAGGGTATGGCAGAGCATCGCAGGGTATCGCAGGGTATCGCAGGGTATGGCAGAGTATCGCAGGGTATGGCAGAGTATCGCAGGGTATGGCAGGGTATGGCAGAGTATCGCAGGGTATGGCAGAGTATCGCAGGGTATGGCAGGGTATGGCAGAGTATCGCAGGGTATGGCAGAGTATCGCAGGGTATGGCAGGGTATCGCAGGGTATCGCAGAGTATCGCCGGGTATCGCAGAGTATCGCAGAGTATCGCAGGGTATGGCAGAGCATCGCAGAGTATCGCAGGGTATTGCAGGGTATCGCAGGGTATCGCAGGGTATGGCAGGGCATCGCAGGGTATGGCAGAGTATCGCAGGGTATGGCAGAGTATCGCAGGGTATGGCAGGGTATCGCAGAGCATCGTAGGGTATGGCAGAGCATCGTAGGGTATGACAGAGCATCGCAGGGTATGGCAGGGCATCGCAGGGTATGGCAGGGCATCGCAGGGTATGGCAGGGCATCGCAGGGTATGGCAGAGTATCGCAGGGTATGGCAGAGTATCGCAGGGTATTGCGGGGTATGGCAGAGTATTGCGGGGTATGGCAGAGTATTGCGGGGTATGGCAGAGTATTGTGGGGTATGGCAGGGCATCGCAGGGTATGGCAGGGCATCGCAGGGTATGGCAGGGCATCGCAGGGTATGGCAGGGTATGGCAGAGTATCGCAGAGTATTGCGGGGTATGGCAGAGTATTGCGGGGTATGGCAGAGTATTGCGGGGTATGGCAGAGTATTGGGGGGTATGGCACAGTATAGGGGGGTATGGCACAGTATAGGGGGGTATGGCACAGTATTGGGGGGGATGGCAGAGAATCCATCCATCCATGCTCAGCCATCCCTCCATACCCTGCAATACCCAGCAATACACTGCAGGCTATTGCTGTGTATTGCAGGGTATGGAGGGATGGCTGAGCATGGATGGATGGATCGGTGGTGGCAGAGCAGGCTGTGGGCACTACAGATCCCGCCCACAGCACTGCTGCCACCGATCCCTCCCCCTCTCCTCTCATACTGTACCGATCGGTACAGAGAGAGGAGGAGAGAGGAACCGGCGTCATCAAATGACGCCGGTTTGCTTACATGTGATCACTCCGTCATTTGACGGAGCGATCACGTGGTAAACGGCCGCGATGAGCGGCCGTTTACCGTGATCCATGATCCGCCGGGTCCTCTGGACCCGGCGATCATGGATGCTCTCGAGTGCGCGCACCAGGGGGCGCGCAAGAGCAGAATTCTGTGAGGCCGTTAATTAACGGCCTCCCAGAGTTAAGCAACCGCCCTGTAGCCGTTTTTCGGCTATGGGCCGGTTGTTAACTGGTTAACTTCACTTTTCTTTTCATCACATAGGGGACAAAAAGTTCCTTATGTGATTATTTTTTGGTGACGGATCTCTTTAATGCGACATCCAGGATCTAAAAGATACTGGATATCTCCCCTGTGCTCCACTGAATGTAATGCAGATTGCATTGCATTCCATTTACCTTCTTTCCCAGCCAATGCTGGCTGAGTAAACTGACAGCGGGACTGGGTCAGCAACAAGGAGGGTTAGGACAGTGCACGTGTGTCTACTCAGCACCCTCACCCCTATCCGGCATCACCCACTATGCCAGCCAGAGCCCGGGATACATGGCATGGGGGGTGCCATCACCGGGGGGATGTGAAAGCAATCCAGTGCTGCTGGAGGTGCCGGACTGCTTTCATCTGACAGGCGGCAGTCTGCTAGTCAGATTTACAGGTTTAATAACCCCCCCCCTGCTGTCAGGTCCATACAATACAACATACGGACCTGGCAGCAAAAAGGTTATGTATAGAGCTGGAGGTAATTAGTCTGCTGGGGGTTTATTGTGATCTGCTGTGGGGTTATTACTGTACCATGCTGGGAGTTAGTTATTTTGCTGTGCTGGGGTTTTTGCTGAATTTGACACAAGCTAGGGGTAATCATTTCTGGCCCCAACTAAACTTATTTTATTCCCATAGTCTCTTCAGTTCACCCCCAGACCTTATTTGGTCTATGCAAAGGGAGAAAGGTGTCACACTACAAGCCATAGACCATGAAGAAACACTCACTTGCTGACTGCACCTATTTGCTGGCAACACCCACTTTTTCACCACACCCAAAAGTGTGCAGTGGGCAGCCCTTCTTGCACTCCCAGTTCCAGCACCCCTAAAAAAAAAAATTGTCTAGCGCTGCCCCAATTCCATTGTGCATGGGAATATCCAAAAAAAAAAAACTGAGGTGGCAGGAACAGAGCCAGGAATAATGGCAAGGGGATCTCACCAAAAGTCACCAATGGATGTAAGAAGCCAACAAAACACCAAAAACATTAGCATATAAAACTAAATTTAAGATTATTTTAGATGAGATATTTAGTGAAAAAAACGAATTCCAAGAAAGCAAATAAAGGATAAATATTGGAAGCTGACTACATTAAAGGGAGTCTATAGGGGTAGAAATACAAAAACTGCCATTGCCAACTTGCTTTTTTTCCCTTCAAGTAAGCCACCACTTGGTTGATTTACTAACAGTAATTGTTCAATTTGTAAGACAATTTGCACTTTGTAGGGTAACTTTTTTCACAGCTGTGATAAAATTTCAGTTTGCAAACAATACCCAATCAACATTCAAGAAAAAAAATATATATTATATTTTTTTCTCCTCATTCACTAACCTCTAATCACAATTGAGGACATCTAACTGATCTCTCAGTTAAAGCGGTAGTAAAGCTTGCTGTGTGATTTTTACTTACAGGTAAGCCTATAATAAGGCTTACCTGTAGGTAAAATGAATATCTCTTAAGTGTTCACCGTTTAGGAGATATTCACCCTGGATGCAGCCAGTGACGTCACCGTTGCATGCACTCTGAAGGTCCGACATACCTTGCTGGGACGTCAGAGCTTCATTCCAATCACACAACCAGAGCACACGCAAACCTGAAAGAAAGACCGGGGGAAGATGTCAGCCCTCTCAGTGGTGACAGCGCACCGCAAGAGGGCTGCATTGTAAGGTACTTACCTTATACTTATTCCATGATGCGTATAGTATAGTATGCAATGCCTTACAGGTGTTTTGTTTTGTTTTGTTTTGTTTTTTTACAAGCAGCGGTTTACAACCGCTTTAAACTAGCATAGCAGAGATAGCAGAAAGGGAAACACATAGGGAAACATTGAACTTAAAGAAAAACACAAACGAAGATCCAAAACCAAAAACAAACAAAAAATGAAAATAATAATAATAAATATAAATAAAAGTAAGATAGCGGACTTCTCCTTAAAAGTAGTGTAGCACCCTCTAGTGTGCTAGAAGAGTAGTGTTGTTTTTTTGAGAAAAGGTACATTTCCTGGGTGTGTTTTGATCTGGGCTGGGAGTGGCTCAGGGTAGTGCTGGGTGACTCACAGGTGGCGTCACTAGGATCTCCTACTTCTTTATAGAATTTTCTGGAAACAGAGGCTGGAGGGGAGGTGGCGTCACCTGGGGTTTTCTGGAAGCCCTGACCAATCCCCAATATGGGGCCTCCTTAATTTCCCATGGTCAGCCCAGCTGGGGGGAAAGTTCAGGAAGAAGCTGGAGATGGAGTGCTAGGCTGTCGGTGGCCCTTGAGGGAGCTCCCCATTCTGGGGGGGTGACTCAGGTGTGGTCAGGACCCTCTGAGAACACGTGGAGGTGTCCTGGACTGGAGGCATGGGAGCCAGGAGAGGACAGCGGGAGAGAGCACTGCCGGGCAAGTCTCCAGGGAGGAACTACAGGTGGCAGCCTGGAGGGCTGGTTAGTGACGCACAGTTGGGAGGACTGGGGAGGCACGCCTGAGAGGACTGGGAGACAGCAGTCTGGGATAGACAGTACTTCACCCAATGACATCATTCCCACAAAACTCCTGAAAGAATGTTCCGACATCTTGGCCCCTTCTATTACACACCTAGTAAATCAGTCGTTCAAGGAAGGGTTTGTTCCAATCGCCCTCAAGCAAGGCATCATCAAACCACTCCTAAAGAAACCCAACCTCGACCCCAAAGATCCTAACTATCGAAGACCGGTAACAAGCCTGAACACCATCTCCAAGATTATGGAGAAAGTAGTAGTACAACAGCTACAACTCCACCTGGATACACACAAACTCTTGGACCCACTGCAATCAGGCTTCCGCCCAGGCCATGGCACAGAAACGGCACTTCTAAAAATATGGGACGACGCCCTGGAAGCAGCTGATGACGGAGAATCGTGTCTCTTGGTACTACTAGACCTTAGCGCAGCGTTCGACACAGTGAACCACAATACTCTCCTCATCCGCCTCAAAGAAGTGGCAGGAGTTACAGATTTTGATCTTCCATGGTTCGGTTCCTTCTTAGGAACTCGGTCGCAGACAGTGAAACTAGGAGTCTTCACTTCTGAAACCCGGGCAATTTCTTATGGAGTCCCTCAAGGATCACCCTTGTCACCAGTACTCTTCAACATTTACATCCGTCCACTCTTCAAAATCATCAGCAAATCGGATCTATGCTTCCACTCATATGCTGACGACACTCAACTTTACTTCCGCATCACCGCACAAAAAGACCAATACCAGAAATTAGAAAAATGTTTAACATTGATAGATGACTGGATGACCATTAGCTCCCTCAAACTCAATGGATCGAAAACAGAGCTTCTGCTCCTTAACGCAAACCGATATATAAAAAAACTAAGACCCCATGGACACCACCCACCATCCTTGGACAGACCATCCTTCCAAGCACCAAAGCCAAAAGCCTTGGAGTCATCTTTGACTCAGAGATGACTATGGATGCACAAATAGGATCAGTAGTCAGTGAATCCCACCATCTTCTCTGCCTGCTACGCAGACTCATCCCCTTCATTCCAGAAAAGGAGAAAGCAGTAGTAGTTGGAACAATCATCAAATTTGCGACTTGACTACGCAAATTCCCTTTACATAGGACTTCCTAATTACCAGATTGCACGCCTACAAGTCGTCCAAAACACAGCAGTAAGACTAGTCACGGGAAAGAAACCCTGGGAACCCATCTCTCCATCCCTAAGGACCCCCCATTGGCTAACGGTAAAGGATAGGATCCCATTCAAGACCCTCTGCCTCACCCACAAATGTACACAAGGAAACTCTCCTCAATACCTATGTGAGAAAATAAAACAATACGTACCCAATCGCAGCCCCCGATCAACAAACCAAAACCGCCTTCTCATCCCTAAAGCCCGCTACAAATCTAAGGGAGAACGAAGATTTGCAGTCCAAGGACCTCGGCTATGGAACGATCTACCCACCAACATCCG
Organism: Lithobates sylvaticus; assembly: GCA_028564925.1. Taxonomy (NCBI): domain Eukaryota; kingdom Metazoa; phylum Chordata; class Amphibia; order Anura; family Ranidae; genus Lithobates; species Lithobates sylvaticus. Next base: position 401,132,468 of record CM053026.1, read on the forward strand.
CATGGAAGAAAACCATCGGGCCTTCAGGAAAAAACTCAAGACCCACTTCTTCTAAATAAGCAGGACATCACAGGGCAGACCAAGCGCCTTGAGGCGATTCAGTTCGCATTTGCAGCGCTATACACATCATTCATTTATTCAAGTGCTCAAATGTAGTGTGCTATTAGCTACATACATAGCAGCTAGGGGTAAAGTTCCTCTGACAAGACGCTGCAAGTATATTAATGTTAACGTATTGGCCGCCAAAATTCAATGCAGCAGCAAGCTGATGCGGAGCAGGTTATGGCATCTACGGAGGGATAGAGAGGGATATGCTGGATGCTGTGTGGTTGGGTGCTGTGTGCAGCACAGGGTTGGGACTGCGGCTTGCAGTCCAACCGAAAGTGATGGTTCTGTCGGCCGGAGAACCTGTCAGAGGTCAGAGGTAGAAGGGAAGCTGTCGCCACAAAGGGACCAACTACCTTTACCAGGGACCGCAGTGAGTAACTGAAGAACATACCGGAACCATATTCTGACCGAATGGGCACAGTGGAGAATCAGGAAACTTTAGGAGGTGATCAAGTCAGGGATCCAACCCTTGCAGAGCAGCCTTGTGAGCCAACCCAGGGACTTCACTGGTTAGCAGGGGTGAAGCTTGAGAATTATCTGGAGTGCCAAGCAATGGACCCTGCAAGGAAGAGTATGTGACGCTTGAGGGGATACCACTGCAAACCTTGGAGGAGCTCTAGGGATTCAGAGTCAGTGAATCAGGGGGTCTAATGAGAGATCGGGAGCTTAGTGTTGAAGAACTACAAGAGGCAGTTGTTGTGGAGCTGAAAGGACTGTTACGTCTGAGTTAGGAACTGTTAAAGTCTGTTACCATAGGAGACTGCATTCCTGCATGTGCAGATGTGGCACCTTGCTGGGGCCTTTCCCTGTACGGCTGTCCTCCTATTGAAGTCTCAGAGTCTGCCAGTTGAATCTATAACTACTTAAGGGTGTCCTGGCCCTAACCCTCTTTCCCCCAAAAATATAAAAAGGACTGTCAAAAGAAATAAACATTCTTTTACATCCAAGAAGTGTCTTGCTCCCAATGACTTTTACCATCTTTTCACCCACTATGCCTCACAACCCACTACATATTGAAGGATGTCAGCTATTTTGGCCTTGGAGGTCCTCATTAGACTGGACCGAGACCTTGCTACACATCCAATGCACATCAATGTCTAGCACTGCAGGGTTCATTGATTCCTCGTTTCAACCTTACTACGTGAACTTTCTCCCCCTTCATCAAGTTTACTGAGCTTTTTTTTGCTCCTGCCATTCCAGTCATCATCAGTCGGCTCCCTTCTTTCCCTCCATCCCCATCCCCCCTCCCTACCTTCCCCTTCCCTGGGGCCACACACAAACTGGATGTCTTTTGTTACATACCAGACGACTTTTTCACAAGACATCCAGTATGTGTGTTGGCGTCTGGACGTGTCTTTTTAAGTTGTATGTTATGTTTCATGTTTGTTTTTTCAGTGCTTAACCTCATGTGTAACGGAGTACCGATATGTTAGCCACTGTTATTGTGAAGCTGTGTCATCAATTGGCTTATTAACTTAACTTTTGCCATGTCTTGCTTTATCACCCTGGGGTTTAGTCAGGGAGCTCTTCACAAATTTACTTACCAAACTACCTTTACCAGGGACCACAGTGAGTAGCTGAAGAACATACCAGAAACCATATTCTCACCGAATGGGCACAGTGGAGAATCGGGAAACTTCAGACGGTGATCAAGCCAGGGACCCAACCCGCGGAGGAGATGCTTGCAGAGCAGCCTTGTGAGTCAAGCCAAGGACCTTGCTGGATAGCAGGGGTGAAGCTTGAGAAGTATCTGAAGTGCCAAGTGTATCTGGAGTTGGCAGGGGAAGGAGTCTTCGCTCTGCAGAGGAGGACGCATTATTGTTCGAGTCACCATCCTGGATCCATGCTGAGACCTCGTGGCTGGAAAGGAAGTATGGCGCATCTGGGAGCTCCTAGGCTGAAGGTTCCTCAACCCATGTCGACTGAATACAACCCTGGAGAGATTGCCAGTCTCTTTGCCTCTGGAACCACGATTACTGACACAGGTATTTGGATGGCACCGAAGGGGGAGATTGCTCTGTACATTTCCCAAAGATCCACGTCAATGGGGATTGTTTGCCGGCGGTGTTCTGGATTTGCTCTCTTTATGCGCCCTTGGAGACGGTGCTATCAATGTGGAGAATTATTGCTGATAGCTGCCAGGCTGCCACTGCCGTCGCGGATGATGAGGGTGGATTGGGCCCGTGGGTATGCCTCTGTGGAAGAACCCACCTCCAGTACCGAAGCTGCAGAGTCATGCAGTCCTACTTCGGCCTAGGCTGACTCTTCTTCCGAGGAACTGGACGTGTCGGGCGAGCTTGCAGACACTTCAGTGGAAGTGTTAGTTCCCGCTGGCATCCCGCTGGCATCACAGGTGGTGCCGGTACCCTGTCCCTTCGTTAAGGAGGCCCAAGCATCTACCTCGGATACTAATTTGGGTGTCGCAGTTGTGGAAGGAGGCGGTCCTACAGTCAATACTTGTCTGGCTCAGTACATTCGCTCATCACGGATGATGCAAGGAGAACGATCCCGGGTCCCTTGAAGCCGGTAAGTGAAGAGGAAAGGGAGGACACACGAGACGAGTAAAGTGACAGTGATGCAAAGTTGTTATCGAGTGTTGCATTGGAAAGACTGTCTTGTATTGTTCACCTCCAAATCTTAAGGGAAGAAATGTTTCACTGTTGGTGGAAGTTACAAAAGTTCCACTGCCTCAAGAATCTTATGAGTATATGAGTTAGTTGTTACCCTGGAAATGCAACAGAGAACCAGTGGTTAAAGGCTCAGTTGTTACCGGAGCTATGCCTGTTCGTGAAATAACGCAAGTTCGACCAAGAGCCTGCAATTACCTTTGTCACTACGGTGAACACCAAGAGAGAGAGGCCTCGATCCTGCCCGAATCCGATTACTATTAGCAACTGTCATGGAGATACTAAGGTCACCTCTCTAGTGGATTACAAATGTGCAGTTGTGGAGTCAAAGGACGCTTTGCTGAAGCTACTCTCTTCTTTGCACAAGCGGCTCTATTTGGGTTCGCCACGCCACCGCCCAGCTTCCTGTCTGCTGTGGCCACTCACGGGGAGGGAAACAGCGGAGGGCCAATCATAGAGAAAGTCACCGCTTTACCAAGGGGGCGGCTTGACGGCACCTACTAAAACTGCTTCCTGGCCCCCTCCGCACCCTGAAGCCACTGCTCTCTTCAGCTGTACTCCCCTGATGGTGGTCATGCGTGCAGAAGTCAGCAGGAAGGTGTGGTGCCTGTATCGTGGGGGGGGGGGACTTTTTTCCGCCCCCGCAAAGTGCCGCCCTAGGCCTGGGCCTTGTCAGCCTAGGCCAAAACACAGCACTGGATACAGTGAGTGATACCTGAAGCCACGTTGGCTAGAACTGAAGTTGCTGGGGTGTTCCACCCTGAAGAGTGATCTGTGACTTTCAGCAGACTGTGTTTGCAAATGATTAAGAGAATCTCTTTGTCTTCAGCTGTCATGTGGACAGACTGGAGATGTCTTTGCACCATAACTTGGCTGCTTGTTGCCTGAGATGCAGCCATGCCCTTTTGCCCAGAGTTGCCTTTGGAAGAAGAAAAGGAAATGCTGGGAAATTTAGTCCATTTGAAGTAAAGTTAATGGACGGTAACCTGTCATGGACACTGAGCATGTAGCTAGAATAGGCTGTTATAGGTAAATGATTGCCATTTTCTTCAAATAATGTACTCATACACATACGTCAGGACTGTTACTGATTAAAGCATTGCTGAAGTTTTATAGTTCTATGCTGATTCGGAAAGGGGGTGGCATTCTCGATGAGAATGGGGCCTGCTTTCAAGATTTAAATAATGCAGACAACATTTTCATGCTGCCCTCGTCTGAGGAACTCTTATAGGGTAGGATGTTCTTATAACGCCAACTTACTTCAAAAATTGCCATTGAACATTGAAAGAAGAAGCCACACATTGTTGAGTAGAAAACATTTTACTCAAAGCACATTCACATGAGCGTTAGAAAAGGGTTTTGGAACAAACCAACATCTTTGGTGTATATTTTTTTTGTTTCACATTGTACATATCCATTTTTTTGGTTAAACAGGCATGTTTCAAAGCATAACATACACAACTCAGGAACTTAATTTTGAAGATGCACACAAATTGGGATTCAAACTGGGGATTTCCCTCCTGATCCCATGCCTAATGTCAACATGTGCTAGCTCTTATCATGGGGGATCAATGGATGTTTTTGTGGGGTGCAACCCCTTCCTCTCGCCTAATTGAGTTGGGAGGAAAGGGTTGCACCTACAAAACGCGTACATTGATATCCCGTGATGGCAGATAGCACATGTTGACACACTGTGTGCATCTTCAAAATTTGGCTTTTAAAATACTTAAACTTTTTTTTTTTTAATTCAAAAATACAAGAGTAAAAAGTACAATTTTTGTGTGTTTTAGATTCTGCCTAAAACATCAGTGATGTTCTTCATTTTTTTTTTTTTTTTTTTTTTTATTTTTTCATTTTTTTTTTTTTTTTTTTTTAACATCATTGATGTTTTCCTTTATATTTTCTAAATCACAATTGCACCCCATTCTCTCTGCAATGAGGATTTGGGCACTTTCACTGGTGAAATGAGATTCTTCTTCCACAACATCCCCATCACCTAAAATAAAAAAAACACACCATGTATTAAAAAATATGCAGGAACAGATATCTTACCTGAAGCTGTGGTCTCAGACACTCACCTGTTGTGGTGACAATTTTGCCCACTCTATAAACCTCTCCCTCCTCATCTTCTGCTTGTGGTGTGGGGATTTCCCCTTCTTTAGGAGGTGGGGGGTCCCTGGTGTCCTCAGATGTCCTGAGTCTTTTCTCCCCTATGTGATTAAAAAATAGGTATACTTAGCACACAGATATTGGAGGGCAGAAATAGGAATATGAAACATTGCTTGGAAGTGTCGTACAATTGTCTGTTTTGGCAGAGTTCCAAGCTGAAGAACATTTTATTTCCTTTCTAAAGCTGTAATACTTACCTTTTTTGTTAAAGTATCACACATGTAGACACCCCTATAGTATCCACTGGAGCACCTGTGTGGGACACCCTAAAAAGTTTGATTCTGGTGTCCCACACTAGTGCTCCTGCATCCAGATGTGTAAAAAGCTGCTGAGTGTCCTCTCCTTACACTGAATCAAGTTTGCATTTCATTCTAGTTACAAACCTATCTAGACAACAAACTTATTTTAATACAAATAGGCATGAAAAAAATGTAGTTAACCTGTATCTGCCTAAAACATCTTATAAGTGGGCGAACGAACGATGCTTTCTACGACCGATTACTGTGCCCATGAACATGAAGTTGCCATTTTAAAATGTACAACAGTAAAGAAAAGCACATGGAGCAGCACCAACATTAAGAAGATGAATAGGAACACATGACAAAATACTTACTTTTTTGCAGCACTCTTGATTTGTCTGTACTGTTTGTGCTCCCTCAATTTGAGGTCTGACCATAGTTTCCTCAGTTGATCCTTGGATCGTCGTACCCCAAAATTCCTGTGCAGACTCTTCACAACTTTAGGCATGATCTTGGCCTGTCTCACATTTGGGTTTGGGTACGGTCCATACTTCCCATCATAGTTGGCCCTCTTGAAGATGTCCACCATCTCCACCATCTCTATAAAGGCCATAATTGAGGCCTTCAATCTTCTCCGGGATCGGGAGGTTCGGGGCTCTGGCCTTTTTTCTTTGCACCTGTTGTCTCTCTGCCATGTGCTTTCCCACTACGCCGAAAGACAAGGGGCGGAGAATAGACTAGAAAGAACGTCAGGGGCGAGCGGAGTTCCACGCATGCTCAGTCTATATAAAGCGTAACACGCGTGCATCGTAGGTACGATCTGTGAGTGGAGGACGAAGTAACGGAAGCGACGATCGTTATAACGAAGGTACAATTTTAAATTGGTGCATCAGTAGCCTATACTGCTTATAGATTGAGGCCTATATTGGGTCAAGATTAGGAGAGTTTCGCCTGACATTAGGGTTTGTCTTGTGTTGTGTCTGGCAGAGAAAATGGATCTATTCAATAATGAGGACTTTATCCCCATATTCATTTATATGTACAGGGAGCTGCCCTGTCTGTGGCAGGTAAACCACCCCTTTTATAACAATAAACCAAAGAGGAAGGCAGCGCTGGATCAATTGCTGGAATTTGTGACACTGGTGATCCCCACGGCAGACATCCCCTATTTGAAGGCCCTAATTGGTGGCATGAGGAGCACTTATAATGGGGAGAGCAAGAAGGTCCAGGATTCCCTGAGATCAGGAGCAGCAGATGACATTTATGTACCCAGGCTGTGGTACTATGACAGACTGCATTTTCTGCCAGGCCAGCCTGAACCCAGGCCAGCACTCTCCAGTCTTCCTTCAAGGCTTACTTCCCCCCAGCTGAGGCTTCCGATGACCAACCTGGGCCTTCTACCCAGCAACATGTGGAGGAGCCCAGCTTGAGTCAGGTATTGCATTCTTCTAAATATTTCTGGTTGTCAAATTAATGAGGTTAAATATATGTTAGTTTGGATAACTAATTTCTGATTTCATAAAATGTTTTACATATCAATAGACAGTAGTGGCCACAAATGATTGGGACAAGAATGAAAAATGCTGGGGTCAGAATGATAATCTTTTCTATTTATTAACATTCAATTTGCAACAGTCATGAGCGGAAAATTGTGTGTGATTGATGAACCAAAAACTAAAACTATGTCCCTTTTTTATGCACAGGAAAGCCTCAGCCAGGAGGAGGTCGTGGAAAGTGGCAGCCAGAAGGTGGCGGGGGTAAGTGGCAGCCAGGAGGTGGCCGGGCCCAGTAGCCTGCCCGAATCCCAGGTCCCTCCCCTCGGCCTTCCACAAAAAAGTGCCAGGAAGAGGAGTAACCTGAAGGAGGCAGCAATTGGCCTATTTCTGAAGGCTACTGCAGCCCTCAGAAACTCCCCCCCCCCCCCCCAGTGTTCAAGCGTAGGTTAGCTGAGGCATTCGGTCCGGAGTCTTCTGGGTCACTGAGGATGACATGATCGCCAGCCACCTCCTCCAGCCACGTACAAGTCCACTGGTTTGTTGGGACTGTACATCATCCCTAAAAGACTGCTGCTGCTGCTGCTGCTGCTGATGCTGAGTGCCAGGCTCCACCTCCATGCTCACACAATCCTCCTCCTCCTCCTCCTCCTCCTCATCCTCTTCCTGTGTGATGGGTGGGACAGAAGGAACACTGTCCGGATAAAGGGGGGCCTTGAGAGGCAAGGAAGTCCTCCTCTTCCTGCCTCTGTTCTGACTCAAGTGCCCTGTCCATTATCCCACGCAGCGTATGCTCCAACAGGTGGACAAGAGGTACAGTGTCACTGATGCATGCACTGTCACTGCTCACCATCCTCGTGGCCTCCTCAAATGGTGAGAGGACAGTGCATGCATCCCTGATCATGCTCCACTGACATGGGGGAAAAAAAACAAGCTCCCCTGACCCTGTCCTGGTGCCGTAGTCGCAAAGGTACTCATTGATGGCCCTCTGCTGCGTGTGCAGTCGCTGCAGCATGGCCAACGTTGAGTTCCACCTGGTGGGCATGTCACATATTAGGCGGTTCTTGGGCAGGTTCAGCTCCTTTTACAGCTCAGTCAGCCGAGCACTGGCATTATAAGATCGGCGGAAATGCACACAGACTTTCCTGGCCTGCCTCAGGACATCCTGTAAGCCTGGGAACCTGCCCAAGAACCGCTGCACCACCAGGTTGAGGATGTGAGCCATACAGGGCACATGGGTGAGCTGCCCCTGTCGCAGGGCGGAGAGGAGGTTGGTGCCATTGTCAGAAACGACCATTCCTGGCTTAAGCTGGCGTGGCATCAACCACCTCTCGGCCTGCCCCTGCAGAGCTGCCAGAACCTCTGGCCAGTGTGGCTCCTGTCCCCCAAACACACCAGCGCAAGCACGGCATGGCATCTTTTTGCCTGCGTACTTGCGTAGCCCCTTGTACGCCTACGGAGCACCGCTGGTTCCGAGGACAGAGCACTGGAGGAAGAAGAAGAGGAGGGGGTGGAGGAGAGAGGTGTGTCACAACCAGTAGCAGTAGTAGCATTTTGGAGGCGTGGTGGCGGAACAACCTCCAACACTATTGCACCTTGTCCTGCATCCCTCCCAGCTGCCAATAGAGTGACCCATGGGCCGTGAAAGAAAGGTAACGTCCCTGTCCATGCCTGCTGGACCATGAGTCAGCGGTAATATGCACCTTACCACTGACCGCCCTGTCCAGCGAGGCATGGACATTGCCTTCCACATGCCGGTAGAGAGACGGAATCGCCTTCCGTGAAAAAAAGTGGCGTTTGGGAACCTGCCACTGAGGAACCGCACATTGAACAAACTCACGGAAGGGGGCCGAGTCTACCAACTGAAAAGGCAGCAGTTGAAGTGCTAGAAATTTAGCCAAGCTAGCATTCAACCGCTGGGCATGTGGATGGCTGGGAGTGTACTTCTTTGGACGGTCCAGCAGCTGGGGCAGGGAAATTTGCCTGCTACTATCGGACGTCGGTGTACTGCAAGTACTTGGTTGTGACACACCTAATTCTACACCTTCAGTCCTCTCACAGCAGCTTTCAGAGAGGACTGAAGATGTAGTGGGGATGGAGATCCCAGCTGATGAGGAGCAAGGAGAGGTCCGCTTAGTTCTTTGGTGTGGGTCTTTATGTGTGCCTGCCAACGAGCTGCATGGCAGGTCGACATATGTCTGGTCATGCTTGTGGTGCCCAAGCGGCTGATGTTTTGGCCACGTGAGATACGCTTGAGACAAATATTGCAAATAGCAGTGGTGCGATCTGATGCACTCGTCTCAAAAAAGGCCCACACCAAAGAACTTTTCTGATAACGTGCAGAGGCAGCGCCCTGCACAGGCGGAGCTCTGCGGTGTTGTACAGTTGCTGTGCTGGCCTCTAGCTGGCCTCCAGGGGGCATCCTGCCTCGTTGAACATGTGACGCCGTATCCTCCTCCTCCTCCTCGTCCTCCTCCTCATCCTCTCTCCCTCCAGGCACCCACGTGGCGTCAGTGACCTCATCATCCCCTCCCTCTTCACCACTAGAGCAAACCTGGCAGTAAGCTGCAGCTGGTGGAACAGTACTGGCAGATTGCTGTCCTTCAGCATCCCCTCTCTCTGCGCGCACACTACTGACTTCCTCAAGCTGGGTATCATCATCCGAGCCTTCGAATCGTTGGGCATTCTCCTGGAGCATGTACCCAACACTGTGCTCAAACAGTTCGGGGGACTCCTCAGGAGGACATGGTGGGTCTAGGGAAGGGGTGGCTGATGATGCCATTGAGTACGCGTTGGCAGCTGCTCTGCCAGTACCCTGAGCCTGGGTGAGAAAGGATGAGGAGGATGAGGAGGGCTTGGTCATCCATTCTACCAAGCCTTCAGCATGATGCGGCTCCACATGTCCAGCTGCCGAAAACAAAGACGCGCGTGTCCCATGGTCACGTGCTGATGACGATGCACGACCACGTCCACGGCCACGTCCACTAGAAACAGAGCCTGCCTGCCCTGTGTTCTTGGCTCTGCATGCTCTGCCTCCCCTTGGCGGTCTTCCAGCCATTGTAGTCGGTAGTCCTGTGGGTGCTGCTGAGAAGAAAATATAGGAGCTCTGTGTGATGCCCCTAACACACTAGAAGTCCTGTGGGTGCTGCTGAGAAGAAAATATAGGAGCTCTGTGTGATGCCACTAACACACTAGAAGTCCTATGGGTGCTTCTGCAAAGAAAATATAGGAGCTCTGTGTGATGCCACTAACACACTAGAAGTCCTGTGGGTGCTGCTGAGAAGAAAAATAGGAGCTCTGTGTGATGGGACTAAACACTACAAGTCCTATGGGTGCTTCTTGGAAGAAAATATAGGAGCTCTGTGTGATGGGACTAACACACTACAAGTCCTATGGGTGCTTCTGGGAAGAAAATATAGGAGCTCTGTGTGATGGGACTAACACACTACAAGTCCTATGGGTGCTTCTGGGAGAAAATATAGGAGCTCTGTGTGATGGCACTAACACACAATAGAAGTCCTATGGGTGCTTCTGTGAAGAAAATATAGGAGCTCTGTGTGATGGCACTAACACACAATTGAAGTCCTATGGGTGCTTCTGGGAAGAAAATATAGGAGCTCTGTGTGATGGGACTAACACACTACAAGTCCTATGGGTGCTTCTGGGAAGAAAATATAGGAGCTCTGTGTGATGGGACTAACACACTACAAGTCCTATGGGTGCTTCTGGGAAGAAAATATAGGAACTCTGTGTGATGGGACTAACACACTACAAGTCCTATGGGTGCTTCTGGGAAGAAAATATAGGAGCTCTGTGTGATGGGACTAACACACTACAAGTCCTATGGGTGCTTCTGGGAAGAAAAATATAGGAGCTCTGTGTGATGGCACTAACACACAATTGAAGTCCTATGGGTGCTTCTGGGAAGAAAATATAGGAGCTCTGTGTGATGGCACTAACACACAATTGAAGTCCTATGGGTGCTTCTGGGAAGAAAATATAGGAGCTCTGTGTGATGGGACTAACACACTACAAGTCCTATGGGTGCTTCTGGGAAGAAAATATAGGAGCTCTGTGTGATGCCACTAACACAGTACAAGTCCTATGGGTGCTTCTGGGAAGAAAATATAGGAACTCTGTGTGATGCCACTAAAACACTAGAAGTCCTATGGGTGCTTCTGGGAAGAAAATATAGGAACTCTGTGTGATGCCACTAACCCAGTACAAGTCCTATGGGTGCTTCTGGGAAGAAAATATAGGACTGTGTGATGGGACTAACACACTACAAGTCCTATGGGTGCTTCTGGGAGAAAATATAGGAACTCTGTGTGATGCCACTAACACAGTACAAGTCCTATGGGTGCTTCTAGGAACTCTGTGTGATGCCACTAACACAGTACAAGTCCTATGGGTGCTTCTGGGAAGACAATATAGGAACTCTGTGTGATGCCAAGTCCTATGGGTGCTTCTGGGAAGTAAATATAGGACTATGCCTACACGACAGCCTGCAAAATGCTGCAAATGGAGGAGGGCCAACGCCTCTTCTGTGAGGAAGTGACCTTGCAAGCCCTAAATAAGGGGTTGAGGGGCGAACTCACAAGCCAAAGCCACGTTTGTGAGTTCAACCATGGTCCTCCTCCTCCTCCACCTCCTGCCACGCCTCCAACACCAGAGCAACAGCCTGGAAGGAAGCGTGTAAGGAAGAGAACAGAGTGATGGCCTGGGTTCAGTCTGGTCTGGCAAAAGATGCAGGCTGTTGTATGACCACAGCCTGGGGACATACATGTCATCTGCTGCTGTTCCTGATCTCTTGTAGTCCTGGACCGGATTGTGCTCACTATTATATGGACTCCTCATGCTACCAATTTTGACTGTAAAATAATTGATGCGTGCCCTGGGGTACAAAGGCTTCGCAAATTTCACCAGTTTCTCCAGCATTGCCTTCCTCTTTATTTTGTTAGGACCCAGAATAAATGGCTATTTCTTTTTCACAAATACTTGCCTATGTTTTTTACTTCAAAAAGGCCAATTTGTTTGTGAGTAGGCAGGTACATTTAAAAAATACAAGGTCAAATTAACAAGGGACACCTTGAGGTTAAATAAATACAAGATAATAATGGTGTTGTGGTAACTTGACACACAAAACTATAAATAATATTATGGAGAGCACTGGAAAAAAAAAAAAAATGCAGATCTTGATAAAAAAAAAAAAAAAAAAAAAACATTATTATGGAGATCTGATGAATTTTTTTTTTATATTATTCATGAGAGCACAAGAAATAAGAAATCAGTTTGTGAGAACTCTTTGTGAATATGAGCAGCAAAACAACTTAATTCTTCTAGCATTATAAAGAAGAGGATGCGCTGCATTAAAAGATTTCAAAATTTGCAGCGTGACAAATGTGCTATCTCCATTACGAACGCTAGTTTTACAAGACCGAGCGCTTCTGTCCCGTAATTTATTCTGAGCATGATTGGCACTTTGAGTCGGAATTGTGTTCATCTGATCGGATTTTATGGGAACGGATTTTGTTGTTGGAAAATTTGAGAACCAGATGTCAAATTTTGTGCGATGGAAATTCCGATGGAGCCTACACATGGTCGGAATTTCCGACAACAAGCTTAGATCGCACATTTGCCGTTGGAAAGTCCGACTGTGTACGCAGCATTAGTCTATAAAAGCTCCTTATCAAGTCACTGAGCTTTAGTCTTTTCATTTTGTATTAATAAATTTAACTCTGCTCGGAGGAATGTTTGAAGCTTGAGTTTTTTTTGTCCATAATTTAACTCCACTTGTCCTTCACTGGAACCTTATCTCAGAATTATTTAGATAACATATCTAAACCTAGAAAACATCATACTTTTTAAAAGAAAAAACCTCTGGAGGCTTCCAGGAATAAGTGTATTTATTCTGAGATCATGTGACACTTTAATTGCACACAGGTGGATGCCATTCCACTAATCATGTGAGTTTTGCCAATACAAGGTAGTTAGGGCTCATTTACAGGCATAGTTTGGAGGGCCATACACTGTCAACAACAGCAAAATATTATTGGAGCTGCAAGTACAGGTATTTGCATACAGCCACTAGTACAAATCAATGACAACTGTACAATGGTAATCACACATTCGAACTGTCTGAGTCCAGGGATGCACATTAGGAATGGGCCGAAACTCCCCCCAGTTCAGTTTGCACTAGAACACCGCGAACAGGCAAAAAGTTCTAGCGAACACGCAAACCCTATTAAAGTCTATGGGCCACGAACATGAAAAATCAAAAGTGCTCATACTAAAGGCTTATATGCAAGTTATTGCCATAAAAAAAGTGTATGGGGACCCGGGTACTGCCCCAGGGGACATGTATCAATGCAAAAAAAAATTTAAAACAATATTTTTATTCAGGAGCAGTGATTTTAATAATGCTTAAAGTGAAACAATAATAATAATGAAATATTCCTTTAAACATCGTTCCTGGGGGTTCCCCTAATGCCGCGTACACACGTTTGGGTCCGGCGGATTGTCCGCCGGACCCAGTCCGGCGGGACTTCCCCACACACGCCCGGACTTCCGAGCGTGTGACTTGCCCACACACGCCCGGACTTCTCCGGCGGACAATCCGCTGGACAAAGTCCGCGGGACTTTTGAAAATGAACGGACTTGCCCACACACGGAGCAGTCCGTTCATTTAGAACGTAACTGCAGGTAGACGGAGCTAGCGAAGGCAGTGAATGCCGCCGCACTAGCCCCGTCACCTGGTATGGATTTAAAGGGAATCCCCACGCCGAAAAAACCCCCCCAAATCCATCTCAGACCCTTATCCGAGCACGCAGCCCGGCCGGCCAGGAAAGGGGTGGGGCCGTGCGCCCCCCCCCCCCACCCAAAGCACCTTGTCCCCATGTTGATGAGGACAAGGGCCTCTTCCCGACAACCCTGGCCGTTGGTTGTCGGGGTCTGCGGGCGGGGGGCTTATCGGAATCTGGGAGCCCCCTTTTATAAGATCCCGGCCCCCCACCCTATGTGAATGAGTATGGGGTACGATGTACCCCTACCCATTCACCTAAGGTGTAAAATGTAAAGTAAAAAAAACACACAATTTTGAAAAAATATTTTATTGCACTGCTCCGGGGGTCTTCTTCCGTCTTGGGGGTCTTCTCGCCGGACTCCTCCACCATTTACCTAGCTCTTTTACCGAGCGGAGGAGGCCGGCTACCTTCTTCGTCGTCGACGCCGTCGTCTGGGGGTCTCGATCCACCTTCGGGGGTCTTCCGGGGTCTTCCGCCTTCTTCCGCCTTCTTCTTCTTCTTCTTCCGCCTTCTTCTTCTTCCGATGTTGACCCGTCGCTCTCTCTGGCCGGAATGCCAGAGCCGCGCTGTGCTGGGACTTATATAGGGCCAAGGGGACAGGGTCACATGCTCATGTCACATGGTGACCCCGCCCCCTTGTGATGTCACAGTCCCGGAGGCTGCTGGGACTGTGACATCACAGGGGGGGGGCGGGGTCACCATGTGACATGAGCATGTGACCCTGTCCCCTTGGCCCTATATAAGTCCCAGCACAGCTCGGCTCTGGCATTCCGGCCAGAGAGCGACGGGTCAACATCGGAAGAAGAAGAAGAAGAAGGCGGAAGAAGAAGGCGGAAGACCCCGGAAGACCCCCGAAGGTGGATCGAGACCCCCAGACGACGGCGACGAAGAAGGTAGCCGGCCTCCTCCGCTCGGTAAAAGAGCTAGGTAAATGGCGGAGGAGTCCGGCGAGAAGACCCCCAAGACGGAAGAAGATAAAAAGTGTTTTATTACTTTACATTTTACACCTTAGGTGAATGGGTAGGGGTACATCGTACCCCATATTCATTCACATAGGGTGGAGGGCCGGGATCTGGGGGCCCCCTTTTAAAAGGGGGCTCCCAGATTCCGATAAGCCCCCCGCCCGCAGACCCCGACAACCAACGGCCAGGGTTGTCGGGAAGAGGCCCTTGTCCTCATCAACATGGGGACAAGGTGCTTTGGGGTGGGGGGGGGGGGCCACACGGCTCAGGAGGGGGGGGCGCTCGCTCGTCCCCACCCCTTTCCTGGCCTGCCAGGCTGCGTGCTCGGATAAGGGTCTGAGATGGATTTGGGGGGGGACCCCCACGCCGTTTTTTCGGCGTGGGGAGTCCCTTTAAATCCATGCCAGGTGACGGGGCTAGCGCAGCGGCATTCACTGCCTTTGCTAGCTCCGTCTACCTGAAGTCACGTGCTAAATGAACGGACTTTCCGATCGGAAAGTGTGCTCATTTTCAAAAGTCCGGCGGACTAGCCTACTAACGGCGGGATTGTCCGCCGGACTGCCAGATTGTCCGCCGGACTGCCAAGTCCAGCGGATAATTTTAAAACAAAACTTAAAACCTAGTCCGCCGGACTTTTGGCGCCAAAAAGTTCGCCGACGCCCACACACGAGGGGATTGTCCGCTGGACTTGAATCCAGCGGACAATCCCGCGGGATAATCCCTTCGTGTGTACGCGGCATTAGTCTACTTGTAAAGTGAAGCATCTGTCGCCATGTGTAAAACATGCCGCAGCAATAAAGAAATTTCTAAAGAAAAAAAAATTTTACTTAAACTTGCTCGTGGCTGTAATGTACAGCTGGCTCCCGGCAATATAGATGAAAAATCAAGGAAAACTTGCGTAGGGTTCCCCCCCCCCCAGTCCATACCAGGCCCTCCGTGTCTGGTATGGGTTTTAAAGGGAACGCCACGCCAAAGTAAAAAAAATCCATACCAGACCCTTATCCGAGCATGCAGCCTGGAGGTCAGGATAGGGAGGCGAGCACCCCCCCTCCTGAACCATACCAGGCCACATGCCTTCAACATGGGGGGGGTGGGTGCTTTGGGGCAGGAGACTGTGTGTAGAAGGCCTCCCGGCGACTGCTGTCTTTTCGCTTTGACAGCTGTTATATAGGCAAGGGCGGGCCACCCGCTGATGTAACTGGATGGCCCTACCCCCTCCGACATCACATGACGTCAGAAGGGGGCAGGGTCAATCAGTTATGTCACTGGGTGGCCCCGCCCTAGCCTATATAACAGCTGTCAAAACCAAGAGACAGCAGTTCCTGGGAGGCCTCCCATCGAGGTGGAGCTTTTTTTATTTTTTTCTATTTTCTAGGTCCATTGGGGAGCATGACTGAAGATGGATGGACATCGCGGGGCATTTTTTTTTTTTAACGAAGGAGTTGTCAAAAACGGTTTGTTGTGGTTATTACATTTTGACACTTTTTTTGGGTGAATGGGTAGGGGTACAATGTACCCGATACCCATTCACATAGGGGGGTGGGATCTGGGGGTCCCCTTGTTAAAGGGGGCTTCCAGATTCTGATAATCCCCCCGCCCATAGACTCCAATAACCACAGCCCAGGGTTGTTGGGAAGAAGCTCTTGTCCCCATCAACACAGGGACAAGGTGCTTTGGGGTGGGGGGCGCAGAGCCCCAAAGCACCCAACCCCCCCATGTTGAGGGCATGTGGCCTGGTAGGGTTCAGGAGGGGGGACAGGTGTCTGGTATGGATAAGAGTCTGGTATGGATTTTGAGGGGGGGACCCACGCCAATTTTTTTTGACATTTTGGCATGGAGTTCCCCTTAACCCCTTGCTGACCAGCGCACAACAATGTATGTTGGCACAATGGCACAGCTGGGCAAATGGGCGTACATGTATGTCCCCTTTAAATCGCTGCATAGTGGGCGCGCGCACCCGCCACATACTCCGTGAGCATGCCCGTGGGTCCCGTGGACTTGATGTCCGCCAGGGGCCCGCGATCGTGTCACTGGGCAGCAGAACGGAGAGATGCCTATGTAAACAAGCCCTTTACCTGTTCTGCCTAGCAACATGACAGGGATCTACTGCTCCCTGTCATCGGGAGCACTGATCTCTGTCATATTCTAGTGAGACAATCCCCCCTACAGTTAGAATCACTCTTAACACACTTAACCCCTTGATTGGCCCCTAGTGTTTAACCCCTTACCTGCCAGTGTCATTTACACAGTAATAAGTTAATTTTTATAGCACTGATCACTGTATGGTCCCAAAATAGTGTCAAAATTGTCTGATGTGTCCGCCATAATGTCGCAGTCACGATAAAAATCGCACATCGCTGCCATTACTAATGAATAAAAATATTTCTTTTTTTTTCAAAATTGTTGTTTTTTTGTTTATAGCGCAAAAATAAAAACCGCTGAGGTGATCAAATACCACCAAAAGAAAGCTCTATTTGTGGGAAAAAAGGACGTCAATTTTGTTTGGGTGCAACGTCGCACGATAGCACAATTATCAGTTAAAGCAACGCAGTGCCGTATCACAAAAAGTGCTCTAGTCAGGAAGGGGGGTAAATCCTTCCGGGGGTGAAGTGGTTCAAATCTATACCAGACCCAAAAGGCCTGGTATGGATTTTGGGGGGGACCCCACGCCGTTTTTTCTTAATTCTGTCATAGGGTTCCCCTTAACCACTTCAATACACTATTATATACTCTGCACTGCATTATATACCCTGCACTGTATTATATATACTACACTAACTAACTACACGGACTGCACTGTATACTCTGAACTGTATTCTATATACTATACGGACTTCACTATATACGCTGAACTGTATTATATATACTATACGAACTGCCCTATATACCCTGAACTGTGTTATATATACTATACAGACTTCGCTATATACTCTGAACTGTATTATACATACTATACGAACTGCACTATATACCCTGAACTGTGTTATATATACTATACAGACTTCACTATATACGCTGAACTGTATTATATATACTACACTGACTTCACTATATACCCTGAACTGTGTTATATATACTATACAGACTTCACTATATACGCTGAACTGTATTCTATATACTATACAGACTTTACTATATACGCTGAACTGTATTATATATACTATACGAACTGCCCTATATACCCTGAACTGTGTTATATATACTATGCAGACTTCGCTATATACTCTGAACTGTATTATACATACTATACGAACTGCACTATATACCCTGAACTGTGTTATATATACACTATACAGACTTCACTATATACGCTGAACTGTATTATATATACTACACTGACTGCACTATATACCCTGAACTGTATTATATATACTATACGGACTGCACTATATACTCTCAACTGCATTATATATACACACCACACGGACTGCGTTATATTCTCTGAATTGTATTATATATACTACACTAACTGCACTATATACTCTGAACTGTATTACCGTATTTGCCGGCGTATAAGACGACTGGGTGTATAAGACGACCCCCTATTTTTCCAGTGAAAACTTAGTTTTGGGGCTGTACTCGCCATATAAGACTACCCCCCCCCCCCCTTCAGAGGCAACACCATTTACAAAAAAAAACATCAGAAACAAAAAAAATAAAAAATCAGACTTAACATCAGAAAAAGGAAACTGGTGAACTAGTCCCAGAGATCCCACAATTGGTAGGCAGCAACAATAAATCTTCTCCAAAGCACCATAAATCATACCTGTATTTTAGGGGAGATCTGGAGCTGGATGTGCTGTACAGGATGCTTTGTTAATATGTAGAGCACAGAGCACAGAGTACACAGTATATGATGCTGTGTTAGTACAGTAGCACCAGGTACACTTCAGAATACAGTGTGCAGACAGTGTGCACCACTGAGCCAATCACGGCAGGCATTGTATTCAGTGGCGGCTGGTGCTCAAAATTTTTGGGGGGGCGCAAACAAACAGCCTCACTGTGCCATCAAACGCTGCCACTGTGCCCATTAAACGCTGCCACTGTGCCCATCAAACGCTGCCACTGTGCCCATCAAACGCTGCCACTGTGCCCATCAAACGCTGCCACTGTGCCCCAAGTTCTGCCACTGTGCCCCAAGTTCTGCCACTGTGCCCCTTAAGTGCTGCCATTGTGCCCCAAGTTCTGCCATTGTGCCCCTTAAGTGCTGCCATTGTGCCCCTTAAGTGCTGCCATTGTGCCCCTTAAGTGCTGCCACTGTGCCCCTTAAGTGCTGCCATTGTGCCCCAAGTTCTGCCATTGTGCCCCTTAAGTGCTGCCATTGTGCCCCTTAAGTGCTGCCATTGTGCCCCTTAAGTGCTGCCATTGTGCCCCTTAAGTGCTGCCATTGTGCCCCAAGTTCTGCCACAAGTTCTGCCATTGTGCCCCAAGTTCTGCCATTGTGCCCCTTAAGTGCTGCCATTGTGCCCCTTAAGTGCTGCCATTGTGCCCCTTAAGTTCTGCCACTGTGCCCCTTAAGTGCTGCCATTGTGCCCCTTAAGTGCTGCTATTGTGCCCCTTAAGTGCTGCCATTGTGCCCCTTAAGTGCTTCCATTGTGCCCCAAGTTCTGCCACTGTGCCCCTTAAGTGCTGCCACTGTGCCCCCTGCCTGCCCTCTGCACTTACCTTGTCCCGGTGTGCAGCTGGTGACGGCGTCAGGCGACGAGCGGTGTCTCCGTCGGATGTCTTCTCCCGCGCTCCTCCTGTCTTCTTCTGCTGTGATTGGACGCTAGGTGATTGGACGCCTAGCGTCCAATCACAGCGCCTGTGACTTCAGCCAATCAGGTGACAGGTAACAGACCTGGCAACCTGATTGGCTGAGAGGCGGGTCTGTGTTAGGGAAGCGATGTATTCGCTTCTCTAACACAATACTGTGTAATCAGCGAACGCACGGCCGTGCGCCCGCTGTTTACACTTAGGGAAGCCTATTAGAGCACACCGCTCTAATAGGGTCCCCTATTAGAGCTTACAGCTCTAATAGGGGCGCTTCCAGCAACACCCCCCCACTGTAATTCAGATGCCCGGCGCCCGATCAGGGGCCGGACACCTGAATAGGGGGCGGCAGAGGTGACCAATAGATAGATTCATGCAATGCATGAATCTATCTATTGGTGATAGAGCGGTGCATACTGCACTGTGCGCCCTTAAAGGGACATGGCGCCCTTAAAGGGACATGTTTAAATACATTTTTTTTTTTTTTTTTTGAACTTTTTTTTTTTTATTTATTTATTTTTTTTTTTAACTGCAAGGAGGGGGGGGGGCGGCGCCCGGGCGCCCCCTATGGACGGGCCGCCACTGATTGTATTTTACTAATCTGTTGATGGATACAAAGCCTGCTCGGATTGGCAGAGCCTGTGACATCAGCCCGCACTGCTCTGACTCATGTAGCCTGCTCGGATTGGCAGAGGTTGTTACCCAATCCGAGCAGGCTCAGCAGGCTCTGTATTCATCAGAGTGCATCGCCCGTCGGGATTGGTTGAGCGGCACATACTGTATACATATTACAATTTTACAGAGCACCCAGCGGACCGATAACCATCTGGCGGGGCTTCACTCGGCGTATAAGACGACCCCTGTTTTTTGGCTGTGTAATTTCGGTGTAAAAGGTAGTCTTATACGCCAGAAAATACAGTATATATATATATATATATATATATATATATATATATATATATATATATATATACTACACTGACTGACTGACTGCACTAACTACCTGCCTAATCTTCATTCATTCACTATATACGGCCACCGTGTAATGAAATAGTGTGGGGCGTGGACTTAGCCCCTGAGCCATACTTCTGCAAGCAACAGTTTCCAGTTTTTAATCTGTAAATAATTAAAAAAATCTATTTAGATTTTCTAGTGCAAAACTACTAGTACCTAATATAGATCAGTAACACATTTTCTTCATTCTAAAACTCAAACTTAGTTAACATGGCTGTGATAAAATTACCAAGCCCATGATACCAATTACCTGTACAAGGTCTAGGATACTTGCAAAATGGAAGTCTGTTATTCCCCTTTAATTTGCCTATAGTATATGTAAAATAATTTTTAATTTGCTTATAATCTATGTAAAAATTTTTATACTTCATACTTATACTTACATATGAGCGAAGGGCTATACATAGCTGTACTCTTGTAAATGCTTCTTCGGTACATCTATGTTTACCTGCAATGCTGAAACGTCCACATTTGGGAAACATCTTAAGCCCCATACACACGTGCGGACAATCCGTGGACCAGGTCCGTCGGACCATGTCCGTCATACTTTGTCTGATGTTGGTTTTGCGTACACACGATCGGACAAAGTTGTTGGAAAATCCGATCATTCTGAACGTGGTGACGTTTGTTGCCTACGACGGGACTACGTAGAGGCTAGTAGCCAATAGCTTTGGTCTTGTAATGTGATCTGAGCATGCGTAGCACTTTGTCCGGTCGGACAAGCGTACACACGCTCGGATTTGGTGTGATCGGACCGGGTTGACGGGAAATCTTTCCAGCAGGAGATAAGACTTTGTCCGACGGACAAACCGACGAACACTGTCCGATGGTGCATACACACGGTCTGATTTTTCAACAACCTTGTCCGATCGGACCAAATTGATGAAAAAGTCCGACCGTGTGTATGGGGCTTTACATGTATGAGCAGGTAAATGACAATGCACTGAAGCATCTGCGCTTAAAAGCCATTCAGGTATATGGTAGGTTGTACGTGCACCTGCAGCTCCCCAGATGCATGAAGATATCCTGAATTTTATACCCAGCACCCAGCATGTTTTATGCCAAATTTTACGCCCAGCATATTTCTAGCCTCTCACCATCCATGTGCATAAGTCCATACTTAGAAGAAAAGACTCTTTTGAGCCTTCACAAACAGGTATTCTTGTTTTTTTACAGTTTCAAGTACAACCATAAAATGAGAGTACAATCAACAAAACACAATCATAAAAATCACAGTGGTTTCCTGCATGTATACAAAATATAGTAATATATTGGACTTCCACCGACAGAAAAGAATAGGGGTTACCTGTACATCCTCCCTGCCATTATATAAACCTTAAAACATTGGAGTCAGGAATGCAATCTCATTGGGTTTGGGTACGTTCCCTCCCCCTCCCTTTTTTATATCTGAGTGACTCAGATAAAGAAAGGAAAGGCATCACAGAAGAGTGGAACTTGCATTTCCTCAGAAATATTGGGCATCTCTGCATCAGTTCTCACTGGGGAACTCAGCATTGGGCATTCTAAGCCCTAGCGATCAGGGAGGCAACAAGTTGCACTAACTGAGTCATAGAACCCTGCATGACAGAAGAAAATGTCTTTAATGTTAAACAGGAAGAGAACTGAGAACCAGAGAAAGAAGGAATGTTTTAAAATATTGGTCAAAGTAGGCACTTCCAACTGGGACCCTTTACGAAATGCAAAAGGCACACATTTGTTCTTGTGCCATGATCAGTGTTGCACATTGTACAAAACTGAAAAATATATGTCTGCAGCCGTAGGGTGACCACCCTTCTGCTAGGTGCCAGACATATTGAGACCAAAAATGTGTGTACCTTTAAGAAAAAAGCTATCCAGAAGCCCCCTGGAATACCCACAAACCCGAGTATAGAGTAAGCTTATCCGACTTCTTTGTTACTTTCTGTCCAGGTTGGGTGCCCTCTGATCTGCACCAGGATGGCATTCATGTCTTCAACACTGGAAAATTTAGTGTTTCATGGTTGTACTGTAGAAGGAGCTGTATGTGGACAACTTTGCACTACTTACCAGACAACATATTCATTATTGTCTATAGGCAAGACTTTTAGAAACTTTGGCATAGCATGCACTTGCAAAAGACACACATGGCACACACAGGGCATGCTAAGAATATTTCAGACAGGATCCAGCCAGTGTCTTGCACACAGATGCAGGATTCACACAGGACACTGTTGGATAGTCATTGTACGGCTGATGGAAAACGGTCTGTGCATGCATGGTATTATTATTATACAGGATTTATATAGCGCTAAAAGTTTGTGCAGCACTTCACAACGTTAGGGCAAACAGTACAGTTACAATTCAATACAGGAGGAATCAGAGGACCCCGTTTTTTAGAGCTTACAATCTAAAAGGGAGGGTCAAGTGATACAAAAGGTAATAACTATGGGGGGTGAGCTGATGGAGAAAATAAAAGTACAGTTGTTAGGTGGAGGCAGGATAGGCTTCTCTGAAGAGAAAAGTTTTTAGGGATTGCCTAAAAGTGGATAGAGTAGGCGATAACCAGACAGATTGGGAAGAGGACGATTAGGTTGGTTTTTCAAAACTAGGTTAGTGATATAGCTTGGGGCCAAGTTGTGGATGGCTTTGTAAGTTATTATTAGTATTTTGAATTTAAATCATTGGGTAAGTGGCAACCAAAGGCAGGGTTGCTAGAGAGGGGCAGCAGGCACTGAGCGGATTGTAAGGTGGATGGAAAGTGATTGGCTGTGGGGCCGTGTTCTGGGTGCACCTGCAGGAATCTCACAGGGGGCCTCTTGGATGCTCACTGTATGAGTGAAAAGAAAAACAAACAGTCACGAAAACCTTTATTTACATAACAAGTCCGGGACAAAGATGAAACGTCAGAAAGTTTGAAAGCGAAGTTTCGACCTGACAGAACTCGTCAAAAACAGCAATAAACAGCTCCAATATGTAATAAGGAGGAGGGTTCTCCAAAAAAAGTAAAATACAATGCACAGTGTTTAAACTTAAAAGTGTATATAAGTGAACCCAGTAAAGGAGATATCTTACCAGATACAGTACTACCACAGCTGTTCATTCACCATATTCTTTCCAAACTCTTCTCCCGTATGAGAGAGTCTACACTTCTACTGGGGAATGAATGAAGCTTCTTGCACTAGAAATTGATAGAAGTGGTGTTCGGCACATAAAATAGAAATAGAAGCTAGCAGAGGTCTGCACTTGTTTAACAGAGGAAATGCATCAGTTTTCCCATATAGAAAACTGTTGCAGATTCCTGCTAGGTGTGACCTGACACCAAAGCAGAGAGGCGGGAGCATACAGCTTCATCTTCCCATTCTCTGTGTTGTGTTCTCTGCCTGCCACAGAACAGATTACGCCTAATTAACAAAGTGACTTGCATCCCTTTTCTAGTTAGGAGCAGCATCTGGTCCATGTTCTAAATTTAGAAGCCGAGCAAGCATTGTGCTTGTATAGCTCTTTGTTGGTTCCTCCTTTATAACGACTTGGTGCACTCCAAGTGATCTAATGAGGAAAGCTGCAGTATCTGCATTCTTTTAGTAAACATGCCCTGAGGTAGCACAAAAAAAAAAAAAAGGGAATTTCCTCTTGCAAGGGGTACCTAAAAATGTACTTTTTTTTTCTTTCTAAAAATGTACTTTTATCTTGGTGTAGACTTCTGAGAAAATCAGCAAGCCAAAAACAAAAGCAGGAAATTACATTACTAACTGTAAAGAATCTCTCCATGTTTCAATATTTATTGATTTTGTTTTTTACAATTTTAGAAAATTACAGTGGCTGCAGAATGAAGTTATAGGTATTGGCATTCCCTTTCAAATTTGTCTGTTAGTGAACGTAACGAGTACGAATTTATCCAAAGTTACGAATTATCTGAAATAACGAATGCCGCATCTAACCAAATGGAATGTAACGATCTAATAATAATAAATAACAATAATAGTAATAAAACCTTTTTATTATTATTATTTATTTATTATTAATTATTTATTTGTTCCGTTCAATTTGTTTAGATGCGGCATTCGTTATTTCAGATAATTCGTAACTTCGGATAAATTCGTACTCGTTAATGTAATAGTTAGTTATTAATTAAACTGATTTTCTTTTTTTTCAGATTTTCAAATTTTGGGATTTTCAAATCTTTGAAATCCCGAATTCCAAAAATCCAAAAATTCGGAAATTCGGAGTTCCAAAAGTCCGAAAAAATGAAATTCGGAAATCCAAAAAATAGAAATGTGAAAATTCCAGAAATTTCCGAATTTTCGAATTTCTGATTTTCCAAATTTCCGAAAAAAGCAAAAAAAATAATGAAACGAAAATTAACGAATTTTTTGTCAGTGCACATGTCTACTCCCAACTTTCTGTGATGGGAATGAGGGACACCTATTAGCAAAAGTATGTATGCATAGGACACATCCCCACAAAAAAGATTGGTTAAATCTACAAGTGCTTTTTTTACTATTGGCTTTTAGAATTTACACATGCAGCAATTTAGAAATTGGATAAAAAGGTTTAGCAGTGGAAAACACTTTTTGATAGATGAACAGTACATTTTATATACAGCTCTGTAGATCAGACCAAAATGAGGGACAAATGAGGAGGACAGAGGTACTTAGTTCCAAATGGGGGACAGTCCCTCGAAATCAGGGACAGTTGGGAGCTATGCAGATGCCTCCTTAGGCTATAAAATACACGTTCTAAATCCTCCCCCAGATGATTCTTCTTCATGATACTAAAAATATCATTTAAATTCACTTCCCTAATTTTAATAAAATCTAAAAAAATTTCATTGTATGGACTTCAGCTGGACAATACTCATCTCTCAGGATAAAGGTATGAATATCACTCAAGCAGCATTAAAATCAGTGCTAACAAAAATAAAAATATATAGTATACTGTTTATATCCCAAATAAAAGTAAATATTAGTGAAATCACAAATTTCCCCACACTGAAATACAAACACCAATAAAAAAATAATCTAAAATAAAAAAAAAGGAAAAAGAATGGGACTTTAACCACTTTCAGACCGGACCATTTTGCTGACTTAAGACCAGACCACGTTTTGCGATTTGGCACTGCGTCGCTTTAACAATTGACGTCCTTTTTTTCCCAAAAAATTGAGCTTTCTTTTGGTGGTATTTGATCACCCCTGCGGTTTTTATTTTTTCGCTATAAACAAAAAAAGAGCGACAATTTTTTTTTTTTTTACTTTTTGCTATAATAAATATCCCTCAAAAATTTATAAAACATTTTTTTTCCTCAGTTAAAGCCAATACGTATTCTTCTACATATTTTTGGTAAAAAAAAAAAAAACGCAATAAGCAATTATTGATTGGTTTGCACAAAAGTTATAGTGTTTACAAAATAGGGGATAGTTTTATGGCATTTTATTAATAATTTTTTTTTTACTAGTAATGGCGGCGATCAGCGATTTTTTTTTTTATTGTGACTGCGACATTATAGCGGACACATCACACATTTTTGACACATTTTTGGGACCATTGCCATTTATACAGCAATCAGTGCTATACAAATGCACTGATTCCTGTGTAAATTACAGAAAGGCATGATAACATTTTTAAAACATAACCATATACAAAGGCTGATATTGGTAAAAGTACACCATGAACATATACACTGTATACAATGATAATACATAATTATACATACAACTGAGTACATGCTGTATGAAAGCCAAACTGTTTTGGCATCACATGAATGGAAAAACTCGACGCGTTTCGTGAATCACGTTCACTCATCAGGAGTATGGATGCAAAAATGTATTCACTGTAAGTACAGAAAATCAGATATATAAATATAATAAACCCTTCATAAAAATGAGGGAGGGAAAACTTTCTGAAGGATCCAAAAAAGTTCCCTTAAGGAGTAGTTAGATAAGCTCATACTTACAGATCAGCCCAAGAACTGAACTGGTTCATGTGAGGATGAAGAAAGTGGGAGAGGGGGTCCCCATCACATGCCCGGCCTGGTGCTGAGGCAGGAAACCCAAACCAGATCAGGGGGTCAGGTAGTTGGCAGGTCAGGTCATCACAATGCAATCCCAGAGAGGATAGATTGTCTAATAGCAATCCGTACCAATCTGGAAGATAATGATTGGTGAGTGGTGTGTGATGGCAGGCTACGTGCTGCGGACCTGCCATCAACACACTACGCACCAGGAACCCTTTGCAGACTCGAGGAGCCCTCGGGACTACTTATACAGATGAGCCTGTATCTTCCTTACTTCTTGTGAGTGTTTATGTATACCTTGCCATTAAAAATCATCTTTTAATATTGCACTTAGGTGTCATTTCCTTTGTTCTCCCCTTCTATGAACAATGCTTCAGACTGGTAGAGCTCTCCTTAATCATCTTTTTGTGAGATACCTGTGGTTATATGCGAGAAACTTGTGTAGAAATAGTGAAACTTACTCAAGTAAAGAAAGAGGAACTTGTCTAGTCTTGTCTACTGGAGAATTCTATGCTGCAAATATATATTCGTTTTCAATATTTTTAATGAAAGGATTGCAGAATGTACATAATAACAATAGCGCTCAATGTGCATGTGGTCATAAAAGATATGCAAAGGCCATAAATATTGAAACAATTAAAAATAAAGGCTAACAGAACAATGTTGTCTTATATAAGAAAACAACAAGCGCCCAAGCCCATGATTACATGTGTTACAGACAAACAACTGCAAATATATATTAAGCAAACTTTTCCATATCTCATGTATAATTCAATGTATTCTTATGCCACGTACACATGATCGGATTTTCCAATAACAAATGTTGGATGTGAGCTTGTTGGCAGAAAGTCTGACCGTGTGTATGCTCCATCGAACATTTGTTGGAGGACTTCCGCCAACAAATGTTGGCTAGCAGGTTCTCAAATTTTCCACCAACAAATTTGTCGTCGGACTTTACGATCGTGTGTACACAATTCCGTCGCACAAAAGTCCACGCATGCTCGGAATCAGTGCTCAAACACAACATTAGCAGAAGGAGCCCAAAGGGTAGCACATGACTATTGAACTTCCTTTTTATCGGTAAACAGATAGTCCAATGAATTGGGTTGCTGCGTGGTCACGACCTTGTCAGAAAGCGTGGACACACAGCGCAGCTCCCATCATTAAAGGGCGTCAGGGCGTGACCACACAGCAACCCACGTCATCGGACTGTTTACCCATCCCGGGAACACCGCTGCACGAGAAATCAGCTGAGTGGTGAGAGGTAGACATAAGATATTACGAGCTAGTTCGAGGATTTCATTGCCTGTTACATGCCTGTTTTTATTTTTTAACATTGTAAGTGCATATTTGTAAGGGGAGAAGATATTATTATCAATAAATGTTACTGGATTACACTATGTGCACTCTTTTGCTTGTGGTGAGCAATACCTTAGATGGAGAGATGCAGTGCCTGCTGACAGTGATTTAAAAATACAAAACTTAACATCCATTGTTGTCCCGTAAGTTCATTACCTTGGGGGAGTATTGCACACATGGTGTTGTGACGGTATTCAGCTGGATTTAACACGGCATGAACTTGGCTTGATGGGCATTCTTTGATTCACAACACATCCATAATTGAACTTTATTATCACAATTATCACCTAAAGTGTGACCGAATAGCGATACTAATGTTATAGTATCTTCTGTAACATTTTTTTGGTACAGTGGAAAATTAATTAACAACACCCATCTTATCCTATGTACTTACGTCGGCGAAGTGGTTGCGATATCCTGACTAGACGTCTTTCAGGATATGAAGCCCCCGGGGGTGCTCATCTCGGCGATCATTGTTGCGGCAGGGTGCTGCCAGGACCACCAGGGATGGCCACCACACTGGACCACCAGGTATGCCACCCTAAACCACCAGGCAGCTGCCAATCAGTGCCAAAGAAAAATGCCTGCCAGTGCTGCCAGTGTTGCCTGTCAGTTAAATCTATCAATGCCCATCAGTGCCACCTATGAGTGCCCATCAGTGCCGTCTATCAATGCCCATCAGTGCCACCTATCAGTGCTGCCTATCAGTGCCCATCAGTGCCATCTCATCAGTGCAGCTTCTCAGTGCCCATCAGTGAAGGAGAAAACTTACTTATTTACAAAATTTTATAACAAAAACAAAAAAAAAAATTTGTTTTGCAAAAAAAAAAAAAAAAAAAACGCAGAGGTGATCAAATACCACCAAAAGAAAGCTCTATTTGTGGGAACAAAATGAAAAAAATATTTGGTTTTGGTATAGTGTAGCATGACCGCGCAATTGTCATTTAAAAAGTGACAGTGATGAAAGCTGAAAATTGGCCTGGGCAGGAAGGTGCGAAAGTGCCCGGTATTGAAGTGGTTAAGATGAAGTACAATTCAAAATAAATGGGTTTCTGGGAGTCAAGGTAAGGTGAGATGAGGCTTGATGGAAAGAATTAACCCTTTCAGTCCTTACCCCCAAATCACACCCACCAATATGTAAACTACATTAAAACCCCAATAAATCTTTAATCTATCTCATATACACCTATGATTAAAACCAATCTCAAATTATAAAAAAAAAAAGTAAAATGTATATGTGTGTGTGTGTGTTTACATAACCTGGCAGAATTTATGATTTCTTGGCCATTTTTCAGAGAATATGAATGATAACGCAAAAAACGTTTCTTTCACTCGTGGTTAGTGTTTGGCTGAAGCCATTTATTATCAACTGTGTTTACTCTTTTTAAATCATAATGACAACAAAAACTACCCAAATGACCCTGATCAAAAGTTTACATACCCTGGTGATTTTGGCCTTTATAACATGCACACAAGTTGACGCAAAGGGGTTTGAATGGCTATTAAAACCATCCTCACATGTGATCTGTTTGCTTGTAATTAGTGTGTGTGTATAAAAGGGTCAATGCGTTTCTGGACTCCTGACAGACCCTTGCATCTTTCATCCAGTGCTGCACTGAGGTTTCTGGATCCTGAGTCATGGGGAAAGCAAAGGAATTGTCAAAGGATCTGTGGGAAAAGCTAGTTGAACTGTATAAAACAGGAAAGGGATATAAAAAGATACCCAAGGAATTGAGAATGCCAATCAGCAGTGTTCAAACTCTATTTAAGAAGTGGAAAATGAGAGATTCTGTTGAAACCAAACCACGGTCAGGTAGACCAACTAAAATGTCAGCCACAACTGCCAGGAAAATAGTTTGGGATGCAAAGAAAAACCCACAAAAAAACTTCAGGTGAAATACAAAACTCTAAAAACATGTGGTGTGGCTGTTTCAAGATGCACAATAATGAGGCACTTGAAGAAAGATGGGCTGCATGGTCGAGTCGCCAGAAGAAAGCCATTACTATGCAAATGCCACAAAGTATCTCGCTTACAATACGCTAAACAGGACAGAGACAAGCCTCAAACCTTCTGGCACAAAGTCATTAGGAGTGATGAGACCAAAATTTAGCTTTTTGGCCACAATTATAAATGCTACATTTGGAGAGGAGTCAACAAGGCCTGATGATGAAAGGTACGGTGGTGGATCGCTAATGTTTTGGGGATGTGTGCGCTACAAAAAGGCACAGGAAATTTGGTCAAATTTGTTGGCAACATGAATGCAGTATGTTATCAAAAATTACCGTAGGAACATTTGCATTCATCAGTCAGGAAGGCCAAGTTGACCCATCATTGGCTACAGCAGAATAAAGTGAAGGTTCTGGAGTGGCCATCTCAGTCTCCTGACCTCAATATCATTGAGCCTCTCTGGGGAGATCTCAAACATTCATGCAAGACAGCCCAAGAATTTACAGGAACTGGAGACTTTTTGCCAAGAGGAATGGGCAACTTTACCATCTGAGAAGATAAAGAGCCTCACCTGCAAATACCACAAAAGACTTTCAGCTGTCATTTATTTTAAAGGGGCAATACACGCTATTAAGAACTGGGGTATGTCAACTTTTGATGAGGGTCATTTGGGTAGTTTCTGTTGCCAGAGTAAACACAGTTGATTGATAATAAATGGCTTCAGCAAAACACTAACCATGAGTGAAAAAAAAAAAGTTTTTGTGTTATCATTCATATTCTCAGAAAAATGGTCAAGAAATCATAAATTCTGCCAGGGTATTCTGCCAACTTATTAGCACAATTGTATATATATGCACATATACATACACATATATATATATATATATATATATATATATATATATACACTATATTGCCAAAATCATTGGGATGCCTGCCTTTACACACACATAAACTTTAATGGCATCGCAGTCTTAGTCCGTAGGGTTCAATATTGAGTTGGCCCATTCTTTGCAGCTATAACCCCTTTGGGAAGGCTGTCCACAAGGTTTAGGAGTGTGTCTATGGGAATGTTTGACCATTCTTCCAGAAGCACATTTGTGAGGTCAAGCACTGATGTTGGAGGAGAAGGCCTGGCTCGCAGTCTCTGCTCTAATTCATATAATTCACTATCAAGGTGTTCTATCGGGTTGAGGTCAGGACTCTGTGCAGGCCAGTCAAGTTCCTCCACCCCAAACTCGCTCATCTATGTCTTTATGGACCTTGCTTTTTGTACTGGTCCAAATCATTTGGTGGAGGGGGGATTATGATGTGGGGTTGTTTTTCAGGGGTTGGGCTTGGCCCCTTAGTTCCAGTGAAGGGAACTCTTAAGGTGTCAGACAATTTCATGCTCCCAACATTGTGGCAACAGTTTGGGGATGGCCCCTTCCTGTTCCAACATGACCGCACCAGTGCACAAAGCAAGGTCCAGAATATTGAAACCTACGGACTAAGACTGGGATGCCATTAAAGTTCATGTGCGTGTAAATGCATTTGTCCCAATACTTTTGGTAATATAGTGTATATACGCAATATATGTATGGGAAAATTAGCGTAATAAAAATAACTCCCTCAAGTAGTAAAAATACATGATCAATTAAACATATCCAGCATAAATTAAAAATAACAAAATACATATGTTATGACGCTAAGAAGGTATTTTTT
This sequence comes from Lithobates sylvaticus, assembly GCA_028564925.1. Taxonomy (NCBI): domain Eukaryota; kingdom Metazoa; phylum Chordata; class Amphibia; order Anura; family Ranidae; genus Lithobates; species Lithobates sylvaticus. The sequence continues at coordinate 401,163,635 of CM053026.1, forward strand.
GAGATACTACTTATATAATTTTTTTTATTTATTTTTTTTATTTTGGGCGATCTCCAACAGGGACACGTTTCCTATGACAACTCTCTAAGATGGGAACTAAGATTTTCTCTAATTTCCTGTTGCAGCTTCAAGGCAAGAAGTGAAGGAAAATCTCCCCAGTGGGGCGAAGAAAACAAAAACCCAATTCACAGGGGTTTTAACCTTTCCCTGCTCTATATGAAAAAAAAAAAACAGAAAACTTTGGGTGTTATAAGTACAGAATGCATGGGCGTCCGCAGGTAGGGGCAAGGGGAGGCAAGTGCCCCCCCCCTGGAATTAGGGATCGGATCAGGAGTGAGGACCCCCATCACCCCCAGGGCCGGACTGGCCTACCGGGATATTTCCCGGTAGGCTGCCTGCCCTGGGGGCGGTTTGCGGCTGCAGTGCTCCCCTGAGTCCCCTCTCTCCTGCTCCTGTGATCACGGAGCTGGCCGGGTCTGTGTTCTGCGGCCGCGCACCGCGCTGTAACATGGTCCCGCCCCCCTAGATCGGCTCGTGTGATAGTAGATATAATCAGTCTTCCACCTATCACACGAGCCGGTCTAGGGGGGCGGGACCGTGTTACAGCGCGGTGCGCGGCCGCAGAACACAGACCCGGCCAGCTCCGTAATCACAGGAGGAGGAGAGATGTGAGTACTCAGTACAGCCTTAACTGTGTGACTGAATAGGGGGATCAGCGGGGGGGGGGGCGGCATATAGAGGAAATGAGCTTTCTATATTCCTCCATGCAGCCGCTGAATGCTTGGAGGAGGGAGAGGAGGAGAATCAAGCATTCAGCGGCTGCATGGAGGAATATAGAAAGCTCATTTCCTCTATATGCCGCCCCCCTGCTGATCCCCCTATCCAAATTATTTCCCCCCCCCCCCCCAAGTGCTCTCCTCCCCCACCAGACTCCCCAGCCCCCCTCCAGTTCTCCTTGTGCTCCCCCCAGTGCTCTCCTCCCCCACCACACTCTCCAGCCCCCCCCTCTCAACCCATGTTCTTTCTGCCCCCCCCTGCTCTCCAGCTCTCCCCATCCTTCTCTAGCCCCCACCCCAGTGCTCTCTGCCCCCCCCATGCTCCCCACCCCCACAGTGCTGTCCAGCCCCCCCCCCATGCTCCCACCCCCACAGTGCTGTCCAGCCCCCGTGCTCCCTACCCCCACAGTGCTGTCCAGCCCCCCGTGCTCCCCACCCCTGTTCTTTCTGCCCCTGGTGCTCTCCAGCTCTCCCCATCAGTCTCCAGCCCCCACCCCAATGCTCTCCACCCCCCACCGTGTGTTTGTATGTATATATATATATATATATATATATATATATATATATATATATATATATATATATAATGTAATAATGTATGGTTTTCCCTTTCATGAACCAGAAAATAATGACGTTATGCTGTTGCGCTGGTATAATAACGCTGTGGGGCTGGTATGAAATTTTTTCCAGGGCTGAATTTTATTCCCAGTCCGGCCCTGATCACCCCTCTCTGTCACCCCCACTCTCTCTCTCACCCCTCTGTCTTTTTCACCCCCTCTCTCTGTATCACCCCCCTCTGTCTCTCTCTGTCACACTCCTCTCTCTGTGTCACCCCCTATGTCTCTCTCTGTCACCCACTCTGTCTCTTTCTGTCACACTCCTCTCTCTGTGTCACCCTCTCTGTCTCTTTCTGTCACCCCCGTCTCTCTCTGTCACCCCCACATGTATGCAGTTTCTGACAGTTTCTTGGGCCATGTCCGCAGTCTCTGACAGTCTCTTGGGCCATGTCCGCAGTCTCTGACAGTCTCTTGGGCCATGTATGCAGTCTGACAGTCTCTTGGGCCATGTCCGCAGTCTCTGACAGTCTCTTGGGCCATGTCCACAGTCTCTGACAGTCTCTTGGGCCATGTCCGCAGTCTTTGACAGTCTCTACGGCCATGTCTGCACTCTCTGACCATCACCTGTACTAGGTCTGTAGTCTCTGACCGTGATAATGTGATAATGACATTGTCAAAAAGGTCAGAGCATGAGTGACCTTAAAATGATGCCCCCCCCTGAAAAAAGTTCTGCGGACGCCCATGACGGAATGCCCAGCACTTCTCCAACACAGATCTCCAGCACCATTTACAGGCAATAGCTGGAACTAGTTGTATTTACACAGAAACAGGTCTTTCATGTTGTAAAACACAAAAGAGAAATTGTTGAATAAAATATGCACTTTTTATCGTCAGGAACACTTGTTTTAAAGCTAACACTGGTCAAACTAGAAAAAAAAATGCATTTAAATTCTTTCTTTCTACTTTTTTTCTAAAGTGTGCATAAAAAATATTTTCAAGACAATATTGACAAGAGAAAGCCTTATTTTTACAGAAAAAAATAAAATAAAATTGTCATTGCTTAATATAACAAAGTTATCATCGAATCAGTGGGCCCATAGCTAAAATTATAAATTGCTCTTTTCGGTAGGAGTATACAGGAGTGAGAATTTGAAGTGGTTAAAGCATTTGTTAACCCCAAAAAAAAAAAATATTGATCCTGTCATATTATACAGCACTGTACTTGTGCTGTGTGATTTGGCCCCCTGTATCACCTGTAATACCTGGTTGATCCTGCCAGTTTCTGCCCTTCTCTATCTAAACTGACCATGGTGTATCATGGCTGCTGAGCCCATCGTGGTCAGTTTACACGCCTCAGTCATCCGCAGCCTGCTCTCTGCAGCTCTCCTCTCTGCAGGGCCGGTGCATTGCCATAGAATGAGATTTGCCATAGAATGAGATGCAGTCTCACTTTGGCTATCACAGGGAGAGGATCTCCTCCCTGTGATAGCTGGAGCTGCACGGAGCATCCGACGGCAAATCTCATTCTATAGCAATGCAATGCATTCTATGGCAATGCACCGGCTCTCCAATCCTGACAATGAGCGGCGGGCGCAGCGCACACCGTGTTCCTCCGCCCTTCACCTGAGAGGGAGCGAGCTGTGTGTATGACTGCACCGTGTATACTCGATACTGCGCTCCGTGTATTAAATCCCTTCTATGTACTCACTACAACTTCCTATGTTCTACTCTTCCCCTACATGTATGTGTCACTCAGTAACGCCTCATGTAGTGCACGTACAATAGTATAGTGCCTGCAATTGTATATTATTCCTCTGCAGCCCCCACCCCCCTTCCTTCCTTCTCCTCCCTATAATATATTCATCCCACACCCGGACCGGTGCAATGCCATAGAATGAGATTTGCCGTCGGATGCTCCGTGCAGCTCCAGCTATCACAGGGATTAGATCCTCTCCCTGTGATAGCCAAAGTCAGACTGATTGTGAGCCAATAGGATGTGATGGAGGCGGAGCATCTCATTCTATGGCAAATCTCATTCTATGGCAATGCACCGGCGCTACCCATAGGCAAGGTAGGCGGCCGCCTAGAGCGCACATCAGTAGGGGGACGCCAGAGTTGCCCCTGACTGTTGCCTTCTCAGCTGTGCGAGTTAGGGACAGCCCAAGAATGAAAGGGGACTTCCTGTCATTCCGAACAGCACAGTGCAGGCTGGAATAGCTTTTGGATTTTGTTCCCCTCCTTTCTCCAGCTGCGGGACTGGATGTTCAGCCAGGCTTTCATTTTGTGGGTGGAACGGGGATGTGGCTAGCTTTGGGGATCTCACGCCTGTCTGCCGGCCACCCGCCACCACTCGGAGGGAGATGTTAGCCGACAAGTGTGTGTTGAGGTAAGCTAATTGCCAGAGCACTAGGGAAATGGGACTGCAGCAGGCTGAGAGTGAGGAAGAGGTTAACATTGCTGTGTTCACCAATGCAGGTGGGGGATGGGGTGAGTCAGTGACAATGAAAGGTTACCCCCATCCCCATATCAATGCTGTGGGGTTATTAATGCGTAAACTGAAACATGGGCAAGGCAAAGAGGGTAGAGTCGGGGGGGGCATGACAAAATTAGGTTTTGCCTAGGGTGTCAAAATTCCTTGCATCAGCCCGGCCTCTCTGCTCCTGTGTTCTCCTCCCCCCTCCCCTCTTTGCCTGTCAGCTCTGTGTGTGAGCCGCCCCTCCTCTTCTAGCACTGTTCCAAGCAGCTCGCACATTACTGCTCCCAATCACTGCCAGACCCTCTGCTAGGATTACATGATGTATATACTATATGCCATTTTCTAAAATTCTTCTTATAAATATTGTTTTTCTTATCCCCGATCAGCAGTCATGTGACTGCCCAGCGCTGTCTTTCTCCACTGTATGTATTACAGAGGGAGGGGCTGAGCTCTCCCTCTGATGTCTGCCAGGCGGTCACATGACCTCCCTCTGTAATACATACAGCTGAGAAAGACAGTGCAGGGCGGTCACATGTAGGGTTGCCACGAGTGGGATTCACCCAGACAGTCTAGGTTTTGAACCATGTGTCCAGGTTTCATGCATCAGAGGGGGGTGGAGTCACCGGGTGGCCCCGCCCTCCGTTATAAAAAACCTGTCAGAAGGAGAGAAGAGTCACACAGCGGGAGCCTCCCATTGCGCGGAGCGGCCCAGAAGAAGAGACGCCGTGGAGGAAGATGCTGGACAAGAACACCGGATCAAGAAGCGGATCGGAGGAAGAAGAAGATGAAGAAGAAGAGAAGCATCACACAGCGGGAGCCTCCCATTGCGCGGAGCGGCCCGATAACGAAGTAGACGCCGCGGAGGAAGATGCCGGATGAGAACGCCGGAGCAAGAAGAAGCGGATCGGAGAAAGAAGAAGAAGATGGAGGAATAAGATGAAGAAACCGAAGGATGAACGAAGGAAGAAGACCAGAAGAAAGAAGACTTTAATAAACGAAAAAAGACTGTCTCTTGTCATTTTTAACTCTTTTGTCACCTTTTTTGGTGAAATGGTAGGGGTACTTTTGTACCCCCTTACCATTTCACACAGGGGGGGAGACCGGGATCTGGGGGTCCCCTTGTTAAAGGGGGCTTCCAGATTCCGATAAGCCCCCCGCCCGCAGACCCCCACAACCAACGGCCAGGGTTGTGGGGACGAGGCCCTTGTCCTCATCAACATGGGGACAAGGTGCTTTGGGGGGGACCCCAAAGCCTCCTCCCAATGTTGAGGGCATGTGGCTTGATACGGTTCCAGAGGGGGGGCGCTCTCTCGTCCCCCTCTTTTCCTGCGGCCTGCCAGGTTGCATGCTCGGATAACGGTCGGGTATGGATTTTGAGGGGGACCCCCGCGGCATTTTTTTTTTGGCGCGGGGTTCCCCTTAAAATCAATGCCAGACCGGAAGGGTCTGGTATGGATTTTGAGGGGGACCCCCATGCCATTTTATTTTTTATTTTTTGGCACGGGGTTCCCCTTAATATCCATACCAGACCTGAAGGGCCTGGTATGGAATTTCGGGGGACCCCCACGCCCTTTTTTTTTTTGGCGCGGGGTTCCCCTTAATATCCATACCAGACCTGAAGGGCCTGGTATGGATTTTTAGGGGGGACCCCCATGCCATTTTTTTTTTTAAATTAAAGTCGCCTGGCCTGGGGGTGACTTCAAGTCATGTTGGAAGTCGCCCCAAGTCGCGCTGTGATTCACACTCAAGTCCAAGTTGTCTCCCAAAGTCGCGATGGAAGTCGTGTTGCCCCTGTGTGGATGGATTGTATGATACGGCGTGCGCTTTTATCATGGGAGATAATTTTTAGTGGGTAGCGTTGGTTTTTAAAGGTGAATTCCACACTACAGTGCTCTTGTGCCCTTATAATGCATAGCTTTTAGCCTAGACAAATTTTAGCTTTTAAAGGGGAACTCTACACTCCAATGCTCTTGTCTTCCCCTTAGAATGCCTATAATTCTTTTAAAGCTAGCTTTTGCTTTTAAAGGTAAACTCCACACCCCATTCTCCAAAGGCTGTGGGCTGCCTTCACCAATCCAAAACAAATACTTTTTCCCAGCAAACAGGGCCAGCTAGGAAAGGGGCGAGAAGAGCGTTCACCCAACTCTCTCCCGAACCATTCAAGGCCACATGCACTCAACATAGCTGGCTAAATGTAAATTTGTATGCATATAAAATTCTGTCAAAAATTTAAAATTTCCTCTTCGAATTTTGTATCCTAAAACATAAGTAAAATTTGTAATTGTTATGAAAAGTTAACTCACCAAAAAGCTATCAACCCAGGAAGTCAGCAAAGCACAGGGATGGTGGGAACCCCTCATAATGGGCACAGCGGCTGTACATACCCGGGAACTCAGCACAGGGATGGTGGGAACCCCTCAATGATAAATTCATCATAACAAACTCATTTTAATGAAAAGTTTACTAATCAAACGAAAATGCTAAGATCTTAGAAATAAACATTCAATTTCAAACACAAATAACAACATTTTTTCTTTTTTATTCATACGAAACCCAACAAAATTTTGTTACGCACCCATGTCTACCAATAACAAGAAGATAAGCCAGCCAAGTGGGGACTAGCAAAGTCAGTTCCCTTAGGCCCCTTTCACACATGCAGGCCGTATGTCCATTTTTCTTTCATCCGTTTTTGGATGAAAAACAGACATACATGCATGTCTATGGGATAGCGGGTGTCAGCGGATGAGCATCCGCTGACACCCACTATTGTCCGCCTCCGCAATTGTCCGATTCTGCAGACGGAGGAAAACCCTATTTTTTCATCCGTCTGCAGAGCGGATCGGATGAACACGGACAGACGGTCCCTGTTCATCCGATCCCCCATAGAGGAGAGCGGAGAACTGACAGGGCGGTCCCTGCACAGTGTGCAGGGACCGCCCTGTCATCAGCCGGCTCAGCGGGGGAACAGCTGTGCGATCTTCACGGGGCGGATCAATACGGATCCGCCCCATGTGAAAGGGGCCTTAGACTGCAATGGTATTTGTTGTTGTGCTTAATTGTGGACAGGGGGGGTGCCTTTTTTTGTGCTAGTTGCATTTGGTTTGTTCTGGGCATGCTCAGGGACTTAGAGTGTTTTTTGCTGCTTTTTGTGTGTGAACAGCACTTGGATGTTTCTGGGCATGCTCAGAGAGCGTTTTAGGGGGGTTAGTAATTTAAAGACATCATTAACAGGTGTACCCACTTTGAAGTCCTGTCTCTACATTGGGTGAACTTGCATTTTGTGTGTTTCATGGACTGTGCATGTGTTTGAAATTGCCTCATTAGCACACAAACCTATGTTATATAAAGCTTGCAGATAGCATGCTTTACGTTGCCCTAAAAAGAGCCAAGATTGTGTGTGTGGTGGCGGCAAGAGAGCACATTTGAGTGTCCTGACTGAGTTTCTAACACATGTATATTTTGTTTGTTATGTCTTTGCAAAACAGATGTGTTTTCTGCAATTTATTTGTTACTTTGGTTTGCTGGGGTTTTTTTGGTGGTGGTTATTTTAACATGAAATATTTTTGATGTTGGCAATGTTTGTTGTTTTTACATTGTTCACTTTGATTTAATTGTCTGTGCTGCATTATTTTAAAAACTCAAGATGTGCCTAATGTAGTTTTAATCCTTTTTATATAGATGTCCATTTGTGTGTGTGCGCTTCTTTCAACTCCTGTTAATTAACAATGCAAAAGGGCAGTGGCGGCTGGTGTTCAAAATTTTTTTTGGGGGGGGGGGGGGCGCAAATAAACTGAAAAATTCTGAAAAAAAAGCCCATCAAATGCAGCCACTGTGCCCATTAAAACGCAGCCACTGTGCCCATCAAAACGCAGCCGTTTTGCCACTGTGACATTAAACACAGCCACTTTGCCATCAAAACACAGCCACTTTGCCATCAAAACACAGCCACTTTGCCATAAAACAGTCCCTGCAAAGAAGGCTTCTGCAAAGAAGCTGCCACTGTGCCCTTGCCCCCCCCCCCCCCCCTGCACTTACCTTGTCTCGGGTGACGGCGGCAACGTGTCCTCCATTTCCTCTCCTGCCCGCTCCTCCTCTCATCCTCTGCTATGATTGGACGCCTGATAGGCGCCCAATCACAGCGCCTGTCGTTTCAGCCAATCAGGGCACAGGTAACACAGACCTGTGCTCCTGATTGGCTAAGGGGCCGTACAATGTTAGCAAACCGAATTTCTTCAGTTTGCTAACATACTGCTGCTGAGTGACAAGGAACGCACAGCGTTGCGCCCGCTTGTCACCTTTTTGACGGCGCTAATCAGGTGTTTCCAAAAAACACCCCTACTGCTGTAATTCAGGCGCCCAGTGACCGAAAAGGGGCCGGACACCTGAATAGGGGGTGTCAGCAGCGAACATAGATAGATAGATTCATGCAATGCATGAATCTATCTATGGTATATAGAGAGTGACAGGAGAGGGGGGGGCGGCGCTCCTGCACCCTTTATGGACGCACCGCCCCTGCAAAAGGGTCAAACCGCTAACATATTCTGTTAGTGTCTCAAATTAACATGTATGTGTGTATTTTGATTTCCTTGCTGCTTTTCCAAGTCCTGTTTTTTTTTTTTTTTTTTGGACCAATAAAATTGTTTGCAATGTTTTATGTTTGTTCTTTTCATGCAATGGATTTCCCAGCTGTAGCTTAACGAGGCTGATTGCCATGTGTTAGACAAATCCAGACATTTCAGAGCGGTAAGCAGGGCTCGAGTCCTGCGGGAACGCGTGGGAACGGCGTCCCTGCACTTTTTTCACAGCAGGAACGCCGTTCCCTTTGCAGGACTAGAGCCGCCCGAGGCTCTAGCAGATAGCCGGCTGTTGGGCGCGGCTTAGGCTGACAGAGGCTCTGTCAGCATGGAGGGGTGGGGCAGGGAGTTCCACTGACGCTCTGACCCTGCCCTGCCCCGCCCCATGTACTCTGTATGTGCCTCGGAGCACTGAGATCTCCTCTCCTGGACTGCGAAAAGTCCCACCCCTACCGATGTAAGCCCCGCCCCTAGCGCCGTAAGCCCCGCCCCTAGTGTGGAAAGCTTCGCCTCCGGAGCACTCAGAGCGGGAGGTGAGCCCGGCTGGCCAGGTAGGTCTTTCTGTCTAAAGACTCACTGTTACTAAACCCTCCCTGACAATGCTGTTATCCCCCCTGTATAGCTGTGCATTGCTGAAAGTTTAAATTTTAAAACTGGCTACTTGGTCATCTCCTGTAGTATGTCGCATTCGCAGTCTGGTCATCTCCTGTAGCATGTCGCATTCGCAGTCTGGTCATCTCCTGTAGTATGTCGCATTCGCAGTCTGGTCATCTCCTGTAGCATGTCGCATTCGCAGTCTGGTCATCTCCTGTAGCATGTCGCATTCGCAGTCTGGTCATCTCCTATAGTATGTTACATTCGCAGTCTGGTCATCTCCTGTAGTATGTCACATTCGCAGTCTGGTCATCTCCTGTAGTATGTCGCATTGGCAGTCTGGTCATCTCCTGTAGCATGTCGCATTCGCAGTCTGGTCATCTCCTGTAGCATGTCGCATTCGCAGTCTGGTCATCTCCTGTAGCATGTCGCATTCGCAGTCTGGTCATCTCCTGTAGCATGTCGCATTCGCAGTCTGGTCATCTCATGTAATATGTCGCATTCGCAGTCTGGTCATCTCCTGTAGCATGTTGCATTCGCAGTCTGGTCATCTCCTGTAGCATGTCGCATTCGCAGTCTGGTCATCTCCTGTAGCATGTCGCATTCGCAGTCTGGTCATCTCCTGTAGCATGTTGCATGCGCAGTCTGGTCATCTCCTGTAGCATGTCGCATTCGCAGTCTGGTCATCTCCTGTAGCATGTCGCATCCGCAGTCTGGTCATCTCCTGTAGCATGTCGCATTCGCAGTCTGGTCATCTCCTGTAGCATGTCACATTCGCAGTCTGGTCATCTCCTGTAGTATGTCGCATTCGCAGTCTGGTCATCTCCTGTAGCATGTCGCATTCGCAGTCTGGTCATCTCATGTAGTATGTCGCATTCGCAGTCTGGTCATCTTCTGTAGCATGTCGCATTCGCAGTCTGGTCATCTCATGTGGTATGTCGCATTCGCAGTCTGGTCATCTCCTGTAGTCGCATTCGCAGTCTGGTCATATCCTGTAGTATGCCGCATTTGCAATCACTATATTTTCTGTGAAATATATATGCATATGAGCGTACCATTTTTTTTTTTTGGTGGGGGAGTGGATCTTGGGTGGGAGCTCCCACACTTTTTTCCCCAGGACTTGACCCCTGGTGGTAAGTCTTCAATTAGATTTTTGAGCAGTGGTTTTCAGCCTCAGTGATCAAGTACCCTCACCCCCCACGACATGTTTAGGACATGTTTCTTATCTAAAAAATGTTTTTGTGTCCAAAATAACAATCAACACTTTGATTTAAAACACCTGTGCACGATGATGGGAAAACCTGCAAACATGGCCTGTTGGGGGTACTTGAAGACAGGTTGAGGAGCTAAAATCAAGCTCAAAACAATCCTACTCTAATTGTGGACATTTCAGAGAAAGTCCAGACTAACTTTTTTGGGGGGTTTTATATATTTTTTTTGTTTATTTAATTAATTTTTTTTGGTTTGTTTATTTCTTTTTTGGGCTTTGTGTCCCTTTTCTTAAAATTGGCTTTGCTTCCTGTCACATAGCCAAACAGGAAGTGAGAGTAAAACCATAACACTATTTTTAGTTCTTGGGGACACAGGTTAATCTAACTAACTAGTGTCCCCATTACGCAAATTGCAGTCTAGCACTTTGTTGTGTGCACCCCAAATTATTAGGTATTTTGGGGTTTAGTAAAGGCAAATCCTTTATGCAATACAAGTGTAGTTGCTGAAAATCAGAGGGGAAGCACTGGTGATTTTATCATCCAATCATGTAGAGGCAAAGATGCCGTTTTCTTTCCCTTGCATGTTGCCCTCGGATTTCAAGCAAGTGCACTTGTAGTGCAAAGTAGATTTCCCTTTAGTAAAGAAACCTTAAGATACCTAATAATTTGGGATGTACATAGCAAAATGCTAGAGTGCAATTTCTCGAATGGGGAAACTATTGAAATTGGCTTGTGTGTCCCCAAAGAAAGACACCGGTAGTGTTTTTTATTCTCACTTCCTGTTTGGCTTTGTGACAGGAAGTGAATAATTTTGAAGGACAAATTGTCAAAATGTGGGAGTTGTCTTCACCCTATCAGGGGTGTAGAGATCCCCCAACACTTCAAATCCCTCTGCACTCTATTCCCAAGCAAAAATCGGAAAGGATTTTCTTTAGTTTAACTTTGCAAAGACACATTCCTAAAATCAACTGTGATGCATGTTAATGGCCCATTTAGACCTTCTTTAATATAAAGTCATCAGTTGCCTTTGACTCTGATCATTATTTTTGGCCAGTCCTAGAAATCTACATCTGTTTTTCTATTAACTACTTGGTGTCTGTGCTATATCCTAATTACGGCCACAGCGTGGACCTTAATTTCTGGGAGGCCGTCATAGGACGTGCTCCCTGCAGGGCGCATTGAGACTCGGGTGATCACAGTAAGGGCCTATCCTGGCCCCTTACCACGCGATTAGCTGTCTGCCTTTGACAGATGATCACATGATGTAAAATAAAGCTTGGTAATTGGTTATTTGTGTGAGCATTACAAATAGAGTCCTAGCCAAATAGATCCTTGAGAAATACATTAAATACTAAATTTCTCCAAATGTAGTCCAGAGTGGGCCCTAGCATTGATAAGATCATAAAGCTCACATTGGTTGTGGGCCAAAGACAATCCATAAGCCCTGGTTCACATTGGTAGTTGGGTACAATTTGACATGTCCAATTGGCAGCAAGTGGCAGCAATGGCATCGTCCTAATCAGTGCAATGCTGCATTTTCAGTGTGGAAACAATTGTTAAATATTTTATGGACTACTTTTTGCAATTTTGGGCTGCGATTTCCATTGATCTGGACTGACACGCTAGTGTTAAATTGTGCGAGTCCAGCTCAGCGATTACCTGGGCTAAATGTGCTTTGAACAAAACTAGCTCAGGTAAGCACAGTCAAATAGAAACCGAAAATCTGATTTTTTTAAACAATAAAGTCCTGTAAAAATCTCCATTACAAATGTTTAAATTAAGATGGTCAGACACTACACAATCTGATTGTACAATCTCTGTCCAATTCAACATTAGGCTCGGTTTCCACTATTGCAAACCCAAAGTCGCGCGTTGTTGCCGCGAGTTTGGCCGCAACTTGAAGCAATGGCTGGGTATTTTTGTGGTGTAGGGACCTCAAGTCGCATCAAAGTGGGAACAAAGTAGTTCAGGGACTACTTTGAGGTTGGTGCGACTTGAAGTCGCAGACGTATGAACGGTACTCATTGTAAATCATGGGGTACAACTTGTCATGCAACTTTTCAGTCCCAAGTCGCATGCCAAGTCGCAATAGTGGAAACCAAGCCAAAAATGAACATTGTAAATCACGCAACTTTGGGTTTGAAGTAGTGGAAACAGAGCATTAGGCTAAAGCGGTAATAGGAAGGTGCACTGGAAGAATTACTTATAATTGTAGAAAATCAAACAGGCTTGTGCACTGAATCGAATTTATGAAAGCTCTGATTGCCCAGTGTATGGTCATCTTTAACCACTTGCCGACTGCGCACTGTATATATACACATCATTTATTTGAAGAGAGATATCTCGGTAACGGCAGCAGTTGCTGCCACAACCGAGATATCCATCTTTACAGTGAGCGGTCGTGTTTGCGATAATGGTGGTCTCTGCGGCAGGTTCGCCGCGAGATCACCGTTATCGGCGGCGGGAGAGATGCCACCCCCCCACGGAGGCGATCGAGTCCTGCTGCGTGATGGGTATGGAGACGAGTGAGGCTAAGATGGCTATATCGTCTCTATACCATAGGAGGGCGGAAGCAACGTCAAAACGTCACTTCTGCCCATACGTCTTAAAGGAACATTTTTTTCAAATGACATTTTTTTTTAAATTCCATTTAAGTCTAAATATGAGATCTGAGGACTTTTTGACCCCAGATCTCATATTTAAGAGGACCTGTCATGCTTTTTTCTATTACAAGGGATGTTTACATTCCTTGTAATAGGAATAAAAGTGATCCATTTTTTTTAAAACAGTGTAAAAATTTATAAATTGAAGTAAAATAAATAAGAAACAAAAAAATAACATTTTTGAAAACACGCCGTCCCGACGAGCTTGCGCGCAGAAGCAATCGCATACCTGAGTAGCGCCCGCATATGAAAACGGTAGTCAAACCACACATGTGAGGTATCACCGCGATCGGTAGAGCGAGAACAATAATTCTAGCCCTAGACCTCCTCTGTAACTCAAAAGATGCAACCTGTAGAATTTTTTAAATGCCGGTAAAAGTTTGACGCCATTCCACGAGTGGGCGAAATTTTGAAGCATGACATGTTGGGTATCAATTTACTCGGCGTAACATTATCTTTCACAATATATAAAAAAATTGGGCTAATTTTACTGTTATCCTATTTTTTTATTAAAAAAAGTGATTTTTTTCCAAAAAAAGTGCGCTTGTAAGACCGCTGCGCAAATACGGTGAGAAAAAAAAGTATTGCAATGACCGCCATTTTATTCTCTAGGGTGTTAGACCAAAATATATGTTTGGGGGTTCTAAGTAATTTTCTAGCAAAAAAAACTGTTTTAAACATGAAAACACAGAATCTGAAAAACAGGCTTGGTCCTTAAGTGGTTAGAGATATGAAAACATGAATTTCTGTTGTTTAGAAACACTTCTCTGTTCTTTGTATTGTATTGAAAGATTTGGGTACAAAAAGAACCAACATTCAAAGATATATTAGAAGAACAAGAATTAGCTTAGTAACAAACGGGGATAATTAAATGAGAACAGATACTAAGGCCGCGTACACACGAGCGGACTTTCCCCGCGGGATTGTCCGCCGGACATTCCGACCATGTGTGGGGCTCCGGCGGACTTTTTGTTGCCAAAAGTCTGTCGGACTAAGTTTTAAGTTTCGACTTAAAATTGTCCGCCAGACGCGGCAGTCCGGCGGACAATCCCGCTGTCTGTGTGCTAGTCCGCGGGACTTTTGAAATGAACGGACTTACCCACACACAGAGAAAAGTCTGTTCATTTAGAACGTGACTCCAGGTAGACGGGACTAGCGAAGGCAGTGAATGCCGCCGCGCTAGCCCCTTTACCTGGTATACATTTAAAGGGGATCCCCTACGGCGAAAAAACGGCGTGGGGGTTCCCCCCAAATCCATCTCAGAACCTTATCCGAGCAATCAGCCCGACCGGTCAGGAAAGGGGGTGGGGACGAGCAAGCGCCCCCCACCCTCCTGAGCCATACCAGGCCGCGTGCCCTCAACATGGGGGGTGCCCTGGGGAAAGGGGGGCCCTGGCCGATGGTTGTTGGGGTCTGCGGGCAGGGGGCTTATCGGAATCCGGGAACCCCCTTTAATAAGGGGGCCCCCAGATCCCGGCCCCCCACCCTATGTGAATAAGTATGGGGTACGATGTACCCCTACCCATTCACCTAAGGAAAAAAGTGTAAATAAAAAAAAAACACACAATTTTTTAAAATACTTTATTGCATCCGGGGGTCTTCTTCCGTCTTGGGGGGTCTTCTCGCCGGACTCCTGCCGGTTCGCACCTCTATGAGACGGTTCACACGCTCAATTAATGCTTTATCAGGTGCACTAATTAAGGTGTGAACTGGTGCAGCGCATTAGCCTTAGTATATCAGCCCCAATGACTCAGTGGGGAGGATTCCTGCATTCACATCTAGTGTGTGTATGAGGTAAATTAATCAGTTTTTTTTTTTGTTCAACCCGCTGGTTGAAGGAAAAAAATTGATCCATGTATGGCAGGCTTAACATTAAAAGAGTAGGTTCTGCAAGATTTTCTGGCTTGAAGTGATCCAAGGCTCTTCTGACCTTACAGGTTCACACCACAACCTCTGCTTATCATCTAACAAAAAATAATATTAATAGTAATAATTTAAATTTAGGGAAATAGACTCAATTCTTACCACTTTCATTTGGAGGGGGGGAACGGTTAGGATTGCGAAGGACACCCTGCAGTTGCCAGTATTGGAGGGTGGATTGGCTTTACCTTGCCTTCAAACCTATTATATCGCCTCGCAGTTGGCTCACGCGCACTGGTGGTTTTATCCTGAAACCAACAATGCGGCCACTGCCCTGGAAGCAGCTATACTTACCTCCTATGAGTCCCTTCAAAACTTGATTCATCATATGTCCCTTAGAGGGAGGGAGGGTACATCTATACTAGCAATGACCCTACGGATTTTTAGGCTCACTAAAATGCTGCCATCCAACGAACGCAATACATACTCACCAAATGCCCCATTATGGGGAAATCCAAATTTGCGGGAATTCTACCGCAGAACTGATGGGGGATTCTGGTCTGCACGGGGGGTGAAAACGATCATGCACCTATTTTCAAATAATATGTTCCGCCCCTTTGAGGAATTTTGTCGGGAATATAACCTACCCAATACAGCCTACTTCCTATATCTGCAGATACGTCACACTGCTACAACGCAGTTTGACCTTCGCAATATAGTTGTTCAACTTTCTCCGCTAGAACGATTACTGACTGATTCCTCCCACACTAAATTGGTTTCATCATATTACAGATCTCTCCTACATTCTACAACTCATAGGCTCAGCAGTATGGCCGATAAATGGAGTGCTGACATCCCTGAATTGACGGAGGACATCTGGCAGGAAGTTCTTCCCCTCCAGGTCCCCTCAGTCATTTCCTCTCGTGACAAGGTGATACAGACAAAATTGCTATACAGATCCTATTTTACACCATGTTTACCAGTGGCGGCTGGTGCTCAAAATTTTTGGGGGGGGCGCAAACAAACAGCCTCACTGTGCCATCAAACGCTGCCACTGTGCCCATTAAACGCTGCCACTGTGCCCATCAAACGCTGCCACTGTGCCCATCAAACGCTGCCACTGTGCCCATCAAACGCTGCCACTGTGCCCATCAAACGCTGCCACTGTGCCCCAAGTTCTGCCACTGTGCCCCAAGTTCTGCCATTGTGCCCCAAGTTCTGCCACTGTGCCCCAAGTTCTGCCACTGTGCCCCAAGTTCTGCCACTGTGCCCCTTAAGTGCTGCCACTGTGCCCCAAGTTCTGCCATTGTGCCCCAAGTTCTGCCATTGTGCCCCTTAAGTGCTGCCATTGTGCCCCAAGTGCTGCCATTGTGCCCCAAGTGCTGCCATTGTGCCCCAAGTTCTGCCATTGTGCCCCAAGTTCTGCCATTGTGCCCCTTAAGTGCTGCCATTGTGCCCCAAGTTCTGCCACTGTGCCCCAAGTTCTGCCACTGTGCCCCTTAAGTGCTGCCACTGTGCCCCCTGCCTGCCCTCTGCACTTACCTTGTCCCGGTGTGCAGCTGGTGACGGCGTCAGGCGACGAGCGGTGTCTCCGTCGGATGTCTTCTCCCGCGCTCCTCCTGTCTTCTTCTGCTGTGATTGGACGCTAGGTGATTGGACGCCTAGCGTCCAATCACAGCGCCTGTGACTTCAGCCAATCAGGTGACAGGTAACAGACCTGGCAACCTGATTGGCTGAGAGACGGGTCTGTGTTAGGGAAGCGATGTATTCGCTTCCCTAACACAATACTGTGTAATCAGCGAACGCACAGCCGTGCGCCCGCTGTTTACACTTAGGGAAGCCTATTAGAGCACACCGCTCTAATAGGGTCCCCTATTAGAGCTTACAGCTCTAATAGGGGGGCTTCCCGCAACACCCCCCCCACTGTAATTCAGATGCCCGGCGCCCGATCAGGGCCGGACACCTGAATAGGGGGCGGCAGAGGTGACAATAGATAGATTCATGCAATGCATGAATCTATCTATTGGTGATAGAGCGGTGCATACTGCAGTGCACTGTGCAAGGCGCCCTTAAAGGGACATGTTTAAATAAATGTTTTTTTTTTTTTTGAACTTTTTTTTTTTTATTTATTTTTTTATTTTTTTTAACTGCAAGGAGGGGGGGGGGGGGGGGGGGGGCGGCGCCCGGGCGCCCCCTATGGACAGGCCGCCACTGATGTTTACTATACAAATTAAACAGATTACCCTCTGCACTATGCTCTCGATGCGGTATGGCAGATGGCACATTCTTTCATCTGATGTGGGAGTGCACCCCGATTAGGAAGTTCTGGTCGGAGGTCACGGCCTTCATCAGCTCCTTAACTCAGATACCCAATATCTGCAACCCTCTACGGTGTTTACTGGGATACATTGATGATGAAGGTATATCTAAAAATGTGCAAACCTTTCTGCGCATAGTATTTTTCTATGCTAAGAAATCGATTACCATCCACTGGAAGTCTCAATCCTCACCCACTATAGCCTTTTGGATCAATATCATTAATCAGGCAGTACCATTATATAAGTTGATGTATGAGGCCAGAGGGTGCCCAAAAAAATTCCTTAAGATCTGGGGCTCTTGGGTCAGCTCCGAAAGTACCATACCACTGGCTCCTTAAAAGACTAAATGAAGCCCATTGATCATTGATTGGTTCTAATTAAGCAGAATAGACATTTGACCTTTAGGTTGTCACATTTCCACTAAATGTATACCAGTTTACTAGATTATGCAATGGTTTGAGCGATATTCGCTCCATATACAGTTTGTTTTCTGTATTGTTTGTTGTGTGTGAAAATAAATAAAATTCTACTTTAAAAAAAAAAAAATAGTAATAATTTGCTTGTCATCATTGTTTAAGGAAGTTCACATATCTTTCAAGATTTCCCTGGTTACAATATCTTTGTAATAGACACTGACTTGCCTGGCTTCAATAAAGTAGAACTATAGGCAAAACTTTATTTTTCATTTTGGATAAAGCAAGGGAGGGTTATAACCCCTGTCAGATGTTTTTTTGCCATCTGTGTCCCATTGCGGAGATTTCCCTTCACTTCCTGCCCCATAGCCAAACAGGAAATCCCTGCAAATTGAGGGAATTCCTTGGGGACCCCTAGGCCATCAGAACTAGTATCTCCATTGGAAGAGTTTGTGTGTGTCTGTGAAATGGTAGCAAATGTCAGTACCAAAAATTGCCCAGAGTTGTGTGTAATGTGCAGGGGTCCAGAGCTGAGGGGGGAAAGGTAATATGCAGGGGTCCAGAGCTGGGGGGGGGGGCTGTGTGGAATGTACAGGGGTTCAGAGCTGGGGGTGTGTGTGGAATGTATAGGGGTCCAGAGCTGGGGGGGATGTGTAATATGCAGGGGTTCAGAGCTGTAGGGGGGCTGTGTAGTGTGCTGGGGTTCAGAGCTGGGGGGGCTGTGTAATGTGCAGTGATCCAGAGATAGTGTGGGTGGGGGGCTGTGTAGTGTAAAGGGGTCCAGAGCTGCAGGGGGGGCTGTGTAGTGTAAAGGGGTCCAGAGGTGCAGTTGTGGAGAGGGGGTACACAGTAGTGATAAAGAGATATTGGGGGTACAGAGGTATGCAGGGGGCACAGTGGGCTGTTTTTACATATTAAAGTTGGAGGGTGGGGGGTGCCAGATATAGGATTAGCCCCGGGTGCCAAATGCTCTAGGTACGCCCCTGGTCCTCGGTCACCCTTGCAAAGTCAACACCATATTTCCCCCTGGCTGGCTGCTTTAGCACCCTACACTGCTCTGGTTACCCATAGCAATGACAATATAGCCCTCCAGGCTCAAGGCTACCATGAGGATTTGGAGAGCTTTTTGGCCACAGAACGATCCAAAAAATAATGATCCAAAAAATTGTTCAATAATATGTGTCACACTCTGTACTGTTATGTTTGGCTAAAACCAAAGTTGCAAAACATTAAAGTATATCTGTAAGTGATATAATCAAATGTGAAAATACAAAATATTCAAACATTTCAAAATCATACAAATAAGTCCATACAACTGTCAAAATAAAGGTGTATAAATCAAAAATAAATCTTCAAAATGATTCAATGCAGGAAAGTTTGTGATTAACAGTCAACTTTCTATGTGAGTAGAGCCTTTTCTGAATTAAATCACTTTGAAGATTTATTTTATTATCATTTATTTTATTATTTTTTTTTACAGTTGTATGGACTTATTTGTATGATTTTGAACTTTTTGAATATTTTGTATTATTTTCACGTTTGATTATATCACTTGCAGATATATGATTGTCCACTGCATAGTAGCAATGGTTGTGCTACTGTGGAATTTATTATTGGTTGATACACTAATAATAATGTCACAACATTTTTTGGATTTATTATTTAAGTAGCAGCACTGAAATATATAACACTATAGGTGCATTTTGGAATCCTAAGCGCAGTGAAACACACAAAATGTTCTGATTTTATCTGAACAAAACACATAATGCAGCTTGCCAATTCTTAGATGTGATGGTTACATTTGTTTTCTTTGTTTTAGGCTTCTTTCACACAAACGTTCCGTATGTCCACTTTTCATCCATCTGTTGACGGATGAAAAACGGACAGTAATGAATTCCTGGGCAGTAATGCATTCCTAAGGGCGAATGGATGTTTCCATCCGCATTTGTCCAAATGTGTTTTTTTTTTGTTTTTTGTTTTTAACGGATCAAAGCCCTATTTTTGGTCCATTAAAAAACATAATGGAGGATAAATGGATGTAAACAGACAAACGGTCCATTTGACTACCACTGACTACCACTGTTTAAAGGGGAACTGACTAGTGGCCACCACCATAAGGGGCGCCAACTCCTGACCACTGAAATCTGCAAGTCGTTCTATACATTATATAGTTTTGACCCCCTCTCTGATTTCTGCATGCTATATTGTAAATTGATCAATTTTGGGGGCATTTAAGGGTCTCAAAAATGTGTTACATTCATTTTTTTAAATCTTTGTTTTTTTTTTCCCTTTGGATAGCAAAAGAAATAGAAAATCAATGAATGGTAGATATCACCAAATGAAAGCTCTATTTTAGTCCTCATGACCACTGGAAATTTTTGTAGCTGCTCCCTAGGGGTGTCAGACTTTTGTTTTCCTGCCTCTAAACTCCCTGCATGTTAGCCTGTGTGTCCATGCACACAGACTTTTTGCAGTGTTTAGTGACAGGCACTTTTAGGCGTTTACATGCCCGTGTGCAAAGGCACATTACAATTAATGGGCTGTATTTTAGCTCAGTAAAAAAATAAGCTGTACTGAGCTTTTTTAAGCTGCAGTGTGTAAGAGGTCTTAGAGGCAGGAAAAAAAAAAACCCCACTGCCAGTAGGGTTGCCACCTTTTCTTCAAGCCAAACGCAAACACTTTCACGGCGCACTGCAATTTTTTTGTAGTACACGCTATAGGATTGTAAAATACCATGGGTTACCCAAATAGAGTAGTAATGAGGTGTGCTAGGGTGAACAGTGGCTGTGGCCAAATTGCATTAAGAGTGGGGGGTGGGGGGGACTTAAATAAAACAAAAGCATTTGTGTACCCATAAAATAGGATTTGATTAATAAAAGAAATGTCAGTTAAAATATGAAACTAGCCTACCTTAAAAAGTAGACATTATCAGCCAGTAGGGCAGTGGACAGTGCCAGTAGAGCTGTATACCTCCATCCAAAAACCTGAATCAGCTCTACTGAACCCAACCCTATACAAACTGTTCACAAAGTGGCACTGCGCATTCTAAAACCCTTTCAAGCACCTTTTAATTTAAAAAAAAAGCCAAAAAAATTCAAAGCAATCCACAGGCACCCCACAAATAGAGTAGAAAATAACAGATTAAATATCAGACACTGCCTGTGCCCCCCCAATAGAGACCTCCATTACAGTGAGACAAAAAAAAAACCTTACCTTTCAGGAGCCGCTGCAAAGATGTGTGTGTGTGAACCAGTTAGGGCGCAGAGTTTTTAATATCATGCTTTCGCCTGCAAAAGCGTCCCTGGTTGGTAGGACACCAGTCCAGTGGCCCTCCCTTCACTGTCTCCGGGGGCTGGGTGGGAGAGAGAGAACGCACAGACAGACAGTGCAGTGTGACCCGGCTGCAGGACATTAGCCCCTCTGGAGCGGGGGAAGAAGGGTGAAGTGCGTGCTGTTTGGGGGTATCTGGCAGAGGGGGGTAGCTGACAGAGGGGAGGGGAGGTAGCTGACAGAGGACGAGGGTGGCTGACAGAAGACGGGGGTGGCCGACAGAAGACGGGGGTGGCCCGACAGAGAGGAGGGGGGTTGATGGAGGGGGTGGCTGAGAGAGGAGGGGGAGCTGACAGAGAAGAGGGGGGGCTGACAGAGAAGAGGGGGAGCTGACAGAGAAGAGGGGGAGCTGACAGAGAAGAGGGGGAGCTGACAGAGAAGAGGGGGAGCTGACAGAGAGGAGGGGGAGCTGACAGAGAGGAGGGGGGGCTGACAGGAGAGAAGGGGGGGTTGACACGAGAGAAGGGGGGCTGACACCAGAGGAGGGGGGCTGACACCAGAGGAGGGGGGCTGACACCAGAGGAGGGGGGCTGACACCAGAGGAGGGGGGCTGGCTTGGTGCTAGGGAAGAGAGCGCACAGTGAGCTGCAGCATTCAGGATTCATTAGCCTAGCGCTGCATTGACAGGGATGAGGGGGGCCGGGACCGACTCACCACTGTCACCATTCACCAATAACCAGTGGCAGTAACACTGCCAAAAATCATTAGCCTTGCTGGAGCAGGGGAAGGAGGGGGGGAGCGTGTCACTAATCGATCGCCGTAATTGTTTTACTGGTGACGCTAGTTAGCCAGTTAGTTTCACTGTCAGGTTATTATAGCCTCAGGTACCCCCATATATTACCTAATAGAGGTTTTAACCCCTTGATTGCCCCTAGTTAACCCTTTCACCCCGTCACCAGTGATCACTGTATAAGTGTCACGGGTGACGTAGGTTAGCTAGTTTATTTTTTATAGCATCAGGGCACCCGCCGTATTTTACCTAAATAAAGGTTTAACCCCCTGATCACCCGGCGGGCGATCTAAGTTAGGTTTTAGCGTCAGGGTCTGCGTCTCCCCAGGCAGCTTCAGATTAGTGTAGCGCTAACACCCACGCACGCACCATACACCTCCCTTAGTGGTATAGTGTCTTAACGGATCAATATCTGATCAGATCTATACTAGCGTCCCCAGCAGTTTAGGGTTCTCAAAAACGGAGTGTTAGTGGGATCAGCCCAGATACCTGCTAGCACCTGCGTTTAGCCACTCCGCCCAGCCCTGCCTACCCAAGCGCAGTATCAATCAATCACTGTCACTTTCAAAACACAACACACATAACTGCAGCGCTCGCAGAGTCAGGCCTGATCCCTGCGAACGCTAATGCCCCATACACACGATTTGACTTTGACAACAAAACCATGGATTTTTGTTTGAAGGATGTTGGCTCCAACTTGTCTTGCATATACACGGTCACACAAATGTTGGCCAACAATTACAAACGTGGGAACATGGTGATGTACGACGAGCCGAGAGAAAAGGAAGTTCAATAGCCGTGGATTTTTGTTCCTTCTGCTTGATTCCTAGCATGCGTGAACTTTTGTGCATCGGACTTGTGTACACACGATTGGAAATTCCGACAACGTTTTGTTGACGGAAAATTTGAGAACCTGCTAGCCAACATTTGTTGGCAGAAAGTCAGACAACAAATGTTCGATGGAGCATACACACGGTCAGACTTTCCGCCAACAAGCTCACATCCAACATTTGTTGTCGGAAAATCCGATCATGTGTACAGGGCATAACAGTTTTCAGTCGCTGACAGTCAGGAGCTTTTTCTCTCTCTATTCTCTCTCTATTGTTCTGTTCTTTTTTTACTGTATTCTACAATGCAATGTACTATGTTTTATCATGTTTGCTTTTCAGGTATGTAATTATTTTATACTTTACTGTTTACTGTGTTTTATTGTTAACCATTTTTTTTGTTTTCAGGTACGCCATTCAGCTGCAGCATGGGTTTATTTATCTTGACAGCAACAGCGTTTGCTCCCACGATATGTAAATCCGTCACTCCAGAGCTGTCGGAGGTGATTTCACCACCACAGTTAAAAAAAAAGAGCATATATGCCGAAGCATGGGGGCAGGGGTGGAGGAGCTATTTGCTCCTAACATTAGGGGCAGTTTGCCCCCATGCTTCATCATATATTTTTTAGGCACAGATTGCGTTAACAAAAAAATGATTTTCACTATGTTTTATTGTATTTGCTTTGCAGGTATGGTAAGTCTTACTGTTATACTGTAATGTTACTTTGTTTTATTGTTAACCATCATCTGCTTAGCAGGTATGCCATTCAGCTGCAGCACTGATTTATTTATCTTGACAGCAACAGCGTTTGCTCCAACGATATGTAAATCAGCAACTCCAGCGCTGTAGGAGGTTATTTCACCACCACAGTTAAAAAAATGGTGCATGTATGCCCATCATTAGAAGTGGGTGGATGAAGGGTGGTATTCTAATGGTGGGCATACCCACCGATCAATCTCTTTTTTTGTTCAGCCCACGGGCTGCATGAAAAAAAACATTCCAATGTATGCCCAACAAGGACAAGCAACGTACTGGTATGTTGCTGGACTTTGAGTGGTTATACCAGACTGATATCTGCAGGTTTAGGTATTATCTTGGTATCATTCTTTTCAGCCAGCGGTCGGCTTTCATGTAAAAGCAATCCTAGCAGCTAATTAGCCTCTAGACTGCTTTTATAAGCAGTGAGAGGGAACGTTCCCCCCCTCCCTCCATCTTCCATGGTTTTCTCAGGCTCTCTTGTCCCAACAGGTAACCTGAGAATGCAGCCGGTGGTTCCGCTAGCTGACCATAGAGCTGATCAGAGACCAGAATGGCTCCAATAATCTCTATGGCCTAAAAAAACGGAAGCTACAAGCATTTCATGACTTAGGTTTTGCCGGATATAAATAGTGCCATTGGGAAATTGGCAAAGCATTTTATCACACCGATCTTGGTGTGCTCAGATGCTTTGATGGCAGCGGAGCGATCTAGGGTCAAATAGACCCCAATTTTTTTTTTAAAAGAGTACCTTTCACTACCTATTGCTATCATAGGGGATATTTACATTCCCTGAAATAACAATAAAAATTATAAAAAAATGAATAAATTAAAAAAATGAAAGGAACAGTTTGAAAATATAATAAAAAAGCTAAATAAATAATAATAATAAAAAAAAAAATCCCTGATGTCCCCCCGTGCTCACTCGCAAAGTTGAACGCAATCGTCGGTCTGGTGTCATATGTAAACAGCAATTGCACCATGCATGTGAGGTATCACCGTGAAGGTCAGATCGAGGGCAGTCATTTTAGCAGTAGATCTCCACTGTAAATTTAAAATGGTAACCTGTAAAGGCTTTTCAAAATGTATGTAGTTTGTCACCGCTGCACGTTTGTGTGCAATTTTAAAGCATGTCATGTTTGGTAAGAATGTACTCGGCATAAGATCATCTTTTTTATTTCAAACATTTGGGCAATATAGTGTGTTTTAGTGCATTAAAATAACAAAAAAGTGTGTTTTTTCCAAATAAATTGCGTTTGAAAAATCGCTGCGCAAATACTGTGTGAAAAAAAAAAATTGCAACACCCACCATTTTAATCTATAGGGCCTTTGCTTTAAAAAATCTATATATAATGTTTGGGGGTTCAAAGTAATTTTCTTGCAAATTTTTTTTATTTTTTCATGTAAACAAAAAGGGGCTTTGTCTTCAAGTGGTTAGAACAGTGGTTGATGTGTGACATAAGCTTCTAAATGTTGTGCATAAAATGCCAGGACAGTTCAACACCCAAACCCCCCTCCGATGACCCCTTTTTGGAAAGTAGACACCCCAAGCTATTTGCTGATAGGTCCATGGAATATTTGCCACAAGTTTCTGGAAAATTACACTTTTTTTTTGCAAGTTGTCACTAAATGACATATTGTTTAAACATGGCATTGTTATATGTGGAATTTTTATTTCACTGCTCACTACCTATCACAGTTTTGAAGGCCATAAAATGCCAAGATAGCACAAAACCTCCCCAAATGACCCCATTTTGGAAAGTAGACACCCCAAGATATTTGATGAGAGGCATGTTGAGTCCATGGAATATTTTATATTTTGCCAAAAGTTGCGGGAAAATTTTAATTTAAAAAAATGTTTTGCACAAAAGTTGGCACTAAATGATCTATTGCTCAAACATGCCATGGGCATATGTGAAATTACACCCCAAAATACATTTTGCTGCTTCTCCTGAGTACAGGGATACCACATGTGTGAGACTTTTTGGGAGCCTAACCACGTACTGGACCCCAAAAACCAATCACCGCCTTCAGGCTTTCTAAGGGTGTAAAATGGTGATTTCGCTTCCTCACTACCTATCAGAGTTTTGGAGGCCCTGAAATGTCAAGATAGCACAAAACCCCCACAAATGACCCCATTTTGGAAAGAAGACACTTCAAGCTTTTTGCTGAGAGGCATGTTGTGTCCATTGAATATTTGATATTTTGCCACAAATTTCGGGAAAATGTAATATATATATTTTTTTACACAAAGTTGTCACTAAATTATATATTGTTCAAACATGGCATGGTTATATGTGGAATTACACCCCAAAATACATTCTGCTGCTTCTCCTGAGTACGGGGATACCACATGTGTGAGACTTTTTGGGAGCCTAGCCGCGTACAGGACCCCAAAATCCAAATCACTGCTTTCAGGCTTTCTAAAAGCGTAAAATTGTGATTTTACTCCTCACTACCTATCACAGTTACGGAGTAAGGATGAGCTTCGAGTTCGAGTCAAACTCATGTTCGACTCGAACATTGCCTGTTCGCCTGTTCAGCGAACAGCTAACAATTTGGGGTGTTGGCGGCAAATTCGAAAAGCCACGAGCACCCTGTAAAAGTCTGTGGGAGGAATCTCAAGTGCTAATTTTAAAAGCCTATATGCAAGTTATTGTCATAAAAAGTGTTTGGGGACCTGGGTCCTGCCCCAGGGGACATGTATCAATGCAATTTTTTTTTAAAAAAACTGCAGTTTTTTCAGGAGCAGTGATTTTAATAAGGCTTAAAGTGAAACGATATTTAAATTTCGTACCTGGGGGGTATCTATAATAGCCTGTGAAGGGGCACACGTTTACCTTGCTTAGAACTCTCCCTGCACAAAGTGTAATTTTTGCAGCAAAAAAAGCTATTTAAAATCACTCGCGGCTAATGAATTGCCGGCTCCTGTAACACAGAGAACAGTCATTCATTGAAAGTCATTGATAAAAAAAAAGTCATTGAAAAAAAAAAAAGAAGCATGGGGGTTCCCCCGAACTCAATTACCAGGCCCTACAGGTCTGCTATGGATATTAAGGGGAACCCCGCTTCAAATAAAAAAAAATGACGTGGGGTCCCCCTCAAAATCCATACCAGACCCTTATCCGAGCACGCAACCTGGCAGGCCGCAGGAAAAGAGGGGGGATGAGAGTGCCCCCCCCCGTCCTGAACCGTACCAGGCCACATGCCCTCAACATTGGGAGGGTGCTTTGGGGGTCTGTGACCCCTCAAAGCACCATGTCCCCATGTTGATGGGGACAAGGGCCTCTTCCCCACAACCCTGGCCATTGGTTGTGGGGGTCTGTGGGCGGGGGGCTTATTGGAATCTGGAAGCCCCCTTTAACAAGGGGACCCCCAGATCCCGCCCCCCCTGTGTGAAATGGTAAGGGGTCAAAAGTACCCCTACCATTTCCCCAAAAAAGTGACAAAAATGTTAAAAACGACAGGAGACGGTCTTTGACAATTCCTTTACTAAAATCTTTTCTCATCTTCTTTCTTCTGGTCTTCCTTCTTCCTTTCTTCATCCTTTGGTTTCTTCATCTTCTTCTTCCATCTTCTTCTTCCTCAGATCCGTTTCTTCTTGCTCTGGTCTTCTCGTCCGGCATCTTCTTCCACGGCGTCGGCGTCTCTTCTTGGGCCGCTTCGCGCAATGGGAGACTCCCGCTGTGTGAGGCTTCGCTGCGTCTGACAGCTCTTTTATAACGGAGGGCGGGGCCACCTGGAGACCCCGCCCCCCTCTGACGCACAGGGACGTCATGGGGACTTCCCTATAGCTTTCCCCATGACGTCAGAGGGGGGCGGGGGCCTTGATGAGGACAAGGGCCTCTTACCCGACAACCCTGGCCGTTGGTTCTCGGGGTCTGCGGGCGGCGGGCTTATCGGAATCCGGGAGCCCCCTTTATTAAGGGGGCCCCCAGATACCGGCCCCCCACCCTATGTGAATGAGTATGGGGTACGATGTACCCCTACCCATTCACCTAAGGAAAAAAGTGTAAATAAAAAAAACACACAATTTTTTAAAATACTTTATTGCACAGCTCCGGGGGTCTTCTTCCGTCTTGGGGGGTCATCTCGCCGGACTCCTCCCCTATCTTCTGCTCTTTTACTAGCTCTTTCACTAGTGGAGGACCCCGGCTTTCTTCTTCGTAGCCGCCGCCTTCTGGGGGTCTTGTTCCGACTTTGGGGGTCTCTTCTGTTCTTCTTGCCGGGCCTCCGCTTTCTTCTTCCAGCTCTTTTACTAGCGGTGGCCGGGCTTCTGTCGCCATCGCCGCCTTCTTCTTTCTTCTTCCTTCTTCCGATGTTGACTCGTCGCTGTCTCCTCTTCTAATGGCTCAGACGTGTTGCGCTGCCAGTTATATAGGGACAAGGGGCGGGGCCACCGCAAGTCTGTTCATTTCAAAAGTCCTGCGGACTGTCGCCAAAACTCCGGCGGATTGTCCGCAGGAAAAGTACGGGCGTGTGTGGGTTGATTATTATTTACGTATGATAATTAACCCCTTGCCACCCAGGCCAATTCTGACACTTCTCTCCTACATGTAAAAATCATAATTTTTTTGCATGAAAAATTACTCAGAACCCCCAAACATTATATATATATATTTTTTAGCAGACACGCTAGGGAATAAAATGGTGGTTGTCACACGGTATTTGCTCAGAAAGTTTTCAAATGTTTTTTTGGGGGGAAAAAAAAGTGTTTCATGAATAAAATAAAACAAACAAAAAAAAAAAAAATACTAAAGTTAGCATATTTTTTTTTTTTTTTGTATAATGTGAAAGATGATGATACGCTGAGTAAATAGATACCCAACATGTCACACTTTAAAATTGCACACACTTGTGGAATGGCACCAAACTTCAGTATCTTAAAAATCTCCATAGGTGACGCTTTAAAAATTTCACAAGTTACCTATTTAGAGATACAGAGGAGGTCTGGTGCTAGAATTATTGCTCTCACTCTAATGTTTGCGGCTTATGTAACCTGTGTGTATCTCGCTCTAATACTAGCCAATGCCTCACCAGCCACTGAGCATTAGTGTTGTCCAACACAAGTAGTCTTACTAGCAGGATCCACAGTGCTACAGTAATGGCATGATACCAAACATACTGAAAATTAGACTCAGGACTCGATCACACACAGATGTGTCCAAGCATGCATACTTTTTTGTGCAATCCCGTACATTCCCACACATCACATTTTAGGGCAGCCCTTTAATTTAAATGGGCTGCCCTTTGCATGTGAAATGTGCAAAAAAGGGGCCAGCATGTTTTTAAAATTCTGCCGCACAAAAATTCATGATACTCGGATACCATGCTTTTGGCGGGCGCAAAGGGCACACACTTTTGCTAGATACATGGGGATGTCTTTAAGAATGAATGGCACTTGAGCTTACCTGCATGTTTTTGTGTGGGAAAACATGCAGTTTTGCACGTGTTCCAACACCATATCTAGTATGAACAATCCCTTAGGGTAGGGTTTCAAGCAGTTTAGTGTGTGTTCTGTGCATCACACAGAGCTCCTCTATTTTCTTTGCAGAAGCACCCATAGGACTTCTAGTGACTTCTTTGCAGTATTGTGTTAGTGGCATCACACAGAGCTCCTCTATTTTCTTTGTTGCATCACACAGAGCACCCACAGGACTTCTAGTGTGTTAGTGGCATCACACAGAGCTCCTCTACTTTTTCTTTGCAGAAGCACCCACCAGGACTTCTAGTGTGTTAGTGGCATCACACAGAGCTCCTCTATTTTCTTTGCAGAAGCACCCATAGGCACCTATTTCTAGTGTGTTAGTGGCATCACACAGAGCTCCTCTATTTTCTTTGCAGCAGCAAGCACCCTCTATAGGACTTAGTAGTGTTGTCCCATTAGTGGCATCACACAGAGCTCACATTTTCTTTGCAGAAGCACCACAGGACTTGAAGTGTGTTAGTCCCATTCTAGTGTGTTAGTGGCATCACACACACAGAGCTCCTAGGAACTTGAATCCCATTGCTTCTTTGCAGAAGCACCCACTAGGACTTCTAGTGTGTTAGTGGCATCACACAGAGCTCCAGGAAGCACCTATTAGGACTTATTTAGTCTTTGCAGCTATAGCCCAGAAGGATTTCTAGTGTGTTAGTGCTATATTTTGCAGAAGCACACAGAGTGTGTTAGCTCCTCTTTATTTTCTTTGCAGAAGCACCCACAGGACTTCCTAGTGTGTCCATTAGTGGCATTTTCTTCACAGAGCTCCTCTTGAAGTGTGTTAGTTCCCATTACACACAATATGAGCTATTTTCTTTGCAGAAGCACCCATCAGGACTTCTAGTGTGTTAGTGGCATCACACAGAGCTCTTCCTGGAAGCTACCTCTATTTTCTTTGTCATCAAGCACACCTATATTTTGTTCCAGGACTTCTGAAGTGTGTTAGTTGGCATCACACAGCTATATTTTCTTCACCAGTTGCACTAGGACTTGAAGTGTGTTAGTCCCATCAGGACTTGAAGTGTGTTAGTCCCATGAGCTATATCCCACCTATAGGACTTGAAGTGTGTTAGTCCATACACACACAGAGCTATTTGGTTCTCTATTTTTCTTTGCACCTATAGGACTTGAAGTGTGTTAGTCACACCACGAGCTATATTTTGTTCCCAGAAGCACCTATAGGACTGAAGTGTGTTAGTCCCATCACACAGAGCTCTATTTTGTTCCCAGAAGCACCCAAAAGGACTTGAAGTTAGTTAGTCCCATTACACTTCTAGTGTGTTATTTTCTTCACAGAAGCTCCTCTAGGACTTGAAGTGTGTTAGTCCCCATCACACACACAGAGCTTTATTTTCTTCCCAGAAGCACCTATAGGACTTGAAGTGTGGTTAGTCCCATTACACACACAGAGCTATATTTTCTTCCCAGAAGCACCTATAGGTCTTGAAGTGTGTTTTTCCCATCACACACACAGAGCGATATTTTCTTCCCAGAAGACATTACACACACACACACAGAGATATATTTTCTTCCCAGAAAGCACCTATAGGACTTGAAGTGTGGATAGTCCCTTCACACAGAGAGCATATATTTTCTTCCCAGAAGCACCTATAGACTTGAAGTGTGTTAGTCCCATCACACACACAGAGCTATATTTTGTTCCCAGAAGCACCTATAGGCCTTGAAGTGTGTTAGTCCCATCACACACTCAGAGCTATATTTTCTTCCCAGAAGCACCTATAGGACTTGAAGTGTGTTAGTCCCCTCACACACACAGAGCTATATTTTCTTCAGAAGCACCTATAGGACTTGATGTGTGTTAGTCCCCAACACACAGAGCTATATTTTCTTTCCCAGAAGCACCCACAGGGACTTCTAGTGTGTTAGTGGCATCACACAGAGCTCCTATATATTCACCCACAGGCACCCATAGGACTTCTAGTGTGTTCGTGGAATCACACAGAGCTCCTCTATTTTCTTTGCAGAAGCACCCATAGGACTTTTAGTGTGTTAGTGGCATAACACAGAGCTCCTATATATTTGCAACACCAGGACTTCTAGTGTGTTAGTGGCATCACACTGAGCTCCTCTACTTTCTTTGCAGAAGCACCACAGGACTTCTAGTGTGTTAGTGGCATCACACAGAGCTCCTCTATATTCTTCTCATCAGCACCCACTGGAATTCTAGTGTGTTAGTGGCATCACACAGAGCTCCTCTATTTTCTTTGCAGAAGCACCCACAGGACGTCTAGAGTGTTAGTGGCATCACACAGAGCTCCTCTATTTTCTTTGCATAAGCACCCACAAGACTTCTAGTGTGTTAGTGGCATCACACTGAGCTCCTCTATGTTCTTTGCAGAAGCACCCATAGGATTTCTAGTGTGTTAGTGGCTCACACAGAGCTCCTCTATTTTCTTTGCAGCACCCACAGGACTTCTAGTGTGTTAGTGGCATCACACAGAGCTCCTCTATTTTCTTTGCAGAAGCACCCACAGGACTTCTAGTGTGTTAGTGGCATCACACAGAGCTCCTCTATTTCTTTGCATAAGCACCCACAGGACTTCTAGTGTGTTAGTGGCATCACACAGAGCTCCTCTATTTTCTTTGCAGAAGCACCCATAGGACTTCTAGTGTGTTAGTGGCATCACACAGAGCAGCAGCACAGGACTTCTAGTGTGTTAGTGGCATCACACAGAGCTCCTCTATTTTCTTTGCAGAAGCACCCACAGGACTTCTAGTGTGTTAGTGGCATCACACAGAGCTCCTATATATTCTTCTCAGCAGCACCCACAGGACTTCTAGTGTGTTAGTGGCATCACACAGAGCTCCCTCTATTTTCTTTGCAGAAGCACCCACAGGACTTCTAGTGTGTTAGTGGCATCACACAGAGCTCCTCTATTTTCTTTGCATAAGCACCCACAGGACTTCTAGTGTGTTAGTGGCATCACACAGAGCTCCTCTATTTTCTTTGCAGAAGCACCCATAGGACTTCTAGTGTGTTAGTGGCTTCACACAGAGCTCCTCTATTTTCTTTGCAGAAGCACCCATAGGACTTCTAGTGTGTTAGTGGCATCACACAGAGCTCCTATATTTTCTTCTCAGCAGCACCCACAGGACTACCGACTACAATGGCTGGAAGACCGCCAAGGGGAGGCAGAGCGTGCAGAGCCAAGAACACAGGGCAGGCAGGCTCTGTTTCTAGTGGACGTGGCCGTGGACGTGGACGTGGTCGTGCATCGTCATCAGCACGTGGCCATGGGACACGCGCGTCTTTGTTTTCGGCAGCTGGACATGTGGAGCCGCATCATGCTGAAGGCTTGGTAGAATGGATGACCAAGCCCTCCTCATCCTCCTCATCCTCTCTCACCCAGGCTCAGGGTACTGACAGAGCATCATCAGCCACCCCTTCCCTAGACCCACCATGTCCTCCTGAGGAGTCCCCCGAACTCTTTGAGCACAGTGTTGGGTACATGCTCCAGGAGGATGCCCAACGATTCGAAGGCTCGGATGACGATACCCAGCTTGAGGAATCTGGCAGTACAGTTCCACCAGCTGCAGCTTACTGCCAGGTTTGCTCTAGTGGTGAAGAGGGAGGGGATGATGAGGTCACTGACTCCACGTGGGTGCCTCAAGGGAGAGAGGATGAGGAGGAGGACGAGGAGGAGGAGGATGCGGCGTCACATGTCCAACGAGGCAGGATGCCCCCTGGAGGCCAGGTAGAGGCCAGCACAGCAACTGTACAACACCGCAGAGCTCCGCCTGTGCAGGGCGCTGCCTCTGCACGTTATCAGAAAGTTCTTTGGTGTGGGCCTTTTTTGAGACGAGTGCAGCAGATCGCACCACTGCTATTTGCAATATTTGTCTCAAGCGTATCTCGCGTGGCCAAAACATCAGCCGCTTGGGCACGACAAGCATGACCAGACATATGGCGACCTGCCATGCAGCTCGTTGGCAGGCACACATAAAAAGACCCACACCAAAGAACTAAGCGGACCTCTCCTTGCTCCTCCTCAGCTGGGATCTCCATCCCCACTACACCTTCAGTCCTCTCTGAAAGCTGCTCTGAGAGGACTGAAGGTGTAGAATTCGGTGTGTCACAACCAAGTACTTGCAGTACACCGACGTCCGAATGCAGCAGGCAAATTTCCCTGCCCCAGCTGCTGGACCGTAGAAAGAAGTACACTCCCACCATCCACATGCCCAGCGGTTGAATGCTAGCCTTGCTAAATTGCTAGCACTTCAACTGCTGCCTTTTCAGTTGGTAGACTCGGCCCCCTTCCGTGAGTTTGTTCAATGTGCGGTTCCTCAGTGGCAGGTTCCCAAACGCCACTTTTTCTCGCGGAAGGCGATTCCGTCTCTCTACCGGCATGTGGAGGGCAATGTCCATGCCTCGCTGGACAGGGCGGTCAGCGGTAAGGTGCATATTACCGCTGACTCATGGTCCAGCAGGCATGGACAGGGACGGTACCTTTCTTTCACGGCCCATTGGGTCACTCTATTGGCAGCTGGGAGGGATGCAGGACAAGGTGCAGTAGTGTTGGAGGTTGTCCCGCCACCACGCCTCCAAAACGCGACTACTGCTACTGTTGTGACACACCTCTCTCCTCCACCCCCTCCTCTTCTTCTTCCTCCAGTGCTCTGTCCTTGGAACCAGCGGTGCTCCGTAGGCGTACAAGGGGCTACGCAAGTACGCAGGCAAAAAGATGCCATGCCGTGCTTGCGCTGGTGTGTTTGGGGGACAGGAGCCACACTGGGCCAGAGGTTCTGGCAGCTCTGCAGGGGCAGGCCGAGAGGTGGTTGACGCCACGTCAGCTTAAGCCAGGAATGGTCGTTTCTGACAATGGCACCAACCTCCTCTCCGCCCTGCGACAGGGGCAGCTCACCCATGTGCCCTGCATGGCTCACGTCCTCAACCTGGTGGTGCAGCGGTTCTTGGGCAGGTTCCCAGGCTTACAGGATGTCCTGAGGCAGGCCAGGAAAGTCTGTGTGCATTTCCGCCGATCTTATAATGCCAGTGCTCGGCTGACTGAGCTGCAAAAGGAGCTGAACCTGCCCAAGAACCGCCTAATATCTGACATGCCCACCAGGTGGAACTCAACGTTGGCCATGCTGCAGCGACTGCACACGCAGCAGAGGGCCATCAATGAGTACCTTTGCGACTATGGCACCAGGACAGGGTCAGGGGAGCTTGGTTTTTTTTCCCCACGTCAGTGAGCATGATCAGGGATGCATGCACTGTCCTCTCACCATTTGAGGAGGCCACGAGGATGGTGAGCAGTGACAGTGCATGCATCAGTGACACTGTCCCTCTTGTCCACCTGTTGGAGCATACGCTGCGTGGGATAATGGACAGGGCACTTGAGGCAGAACAGAGGCAGGAAGAGGAGGACTTCCTTGCCTCTCAAGGCCCCCTTTATCCGGACAGTGTTCCTTCTGTCCCACCCATCACACAGGAAGAGGATGAGGAGGAGGAGGAGGAGGAGGGAGGAGGAGGAGGATTGTGTGAGCATGGAGGTGGAGCCTGGCACTCAGCATCAGCAGCAGCAGTCTTTTAGGGATGATGTACAGTCCCAACAAGCCAGTGGACTTGTACGTGGCTGGGAGGAGGTGGCTGGCGATCATGTCATCCTCAGTGACCCAGAAGACTCCGGACCGAATGCCTCAGCTAACCTACGCTGCATGGCCTCCCTGATCCTGCAAAGCATGCGGAAGGATCCTCGTGTTCTTCGGATCAAGGAGAGGGACCATTACTGGCTGGCCACTCTCCTTGATCCGCGGTACAAGGGTAAGGTTGCGGACCTTATCTTGCCGTCGCAGAGGGAGCAGAGGATGAGACATCTCAGGGAGGCCTTGCAGAAAGGTCTGTGCAACGCGTTCCCAGAAACTGGGAGGCTACAAACTCCTGGTCCTGGGCGACGAGTTGCTGAGGCTTCGGTCAGTGGCAGAAGGAGCGGTGGGGAAGGTGGACGTCTGACCGATGCGTTCAGACAATTTTTTAGTCCGCAGCCCCAAGGTATGATCGGTTCCAGCAACCATCGCCAGCGTCTGATATACATGGTGCAGGAATACCTTGGGGCAAGGTCAGACTTGGACACCTTTCCCACCGAAAATCCTCTGGCTTACTGGGTCCTGAGGATGGATCACTGGCCAGAGCTTGCACAGTATGCAATTGAGCTACTGGCCTGTCCTGCCTCCAGCGTTCTTTCCGAACGCACATTCAGTGCTGCTGGAGGATTTGTGACTGATCATAGGGTGCGCCTGTCCACCGCCTCGGTTGATCGACTGACATTCATCAAATGAATCAGTCTTGGATCACCACCAGCTACCAGGCACCTGAGGCGGATATAACCGAATAATTTTTAATGTCACATCCCTTCAAGACTGCCTATGCTGATGCTGAGTGACTGTCCTCTTATGTTCACTGACTATCCTCTTCCTCCTCCTCAATGATCCATGCCACCACACCAGTGCCTAAGGCACAATTTTTCAGCCCCTGTTTAACAGGGGCGTGTACTTACAATTTTTAAAAAAAATGCTTCGCAACACGTGTGACTGCTGTGCTCCAAGTACAGTCTCTGTGAGGGCCGTGTTGCAGTGTTGTGGCACCAGCACCAGTGCCTAAGGCACAATTTTTTCAGCCCCTGTTTAACAGGGGCGTGTACTTACAATTTTTTAAAAAAATGCTTCGCAACACGTGTGACTGCTGTGCTCCAAGTACAGTCTCTGTGAGGGCCGTGTTGCAGTGTTGTGGCACCAGCACCAGTGCCTAAGGCACAAATTTTTCAGCCCCTGTTTAACAGGGGCGTGTACTTACAATTTTTTAAAAAAATGCTTCGCAACACGTGTGACTGCTGTGCTCCAAGTACAGTCTCTGTGAGGGCCGTGTTGCAGTGTTGTGGCACCAGCACCAGTGCCTAAGGCACAATTTTTCAGCCCCTGTTTAACAGGGGCGTGTACTTACAATTTTTTTGAAAAAAAATGCTTCGCAACACGTGTGACTGCTGTGCTCCAAGTACAGTCTCTGTGAGGGCCGTGTTGCAGTGTTGTGGCACCAGCACCAGTGCCTAAGGCACAATTTTTCAGCCCCTGTTTAACAGGGGCGTGTACTTACAATTTTTAAAAAAAAATGCTTCGCAACACGTGTGACTGCTGTGCTCCAAGTACAGTCTCTGTGAGGGCCGGTTTGCAGTGTTGTGGCACCAGCACCAGTGCCTAAGGCACAATTTTTCAGCCCCTGTTTAACAGGGGCGTGTACTTACAATTTTTAAAAAAAAATGCTTCGCAACACGTGTGACTGCTGTGCTCCAAGTACAGTATCTGTGAGGGCCGGGTTGCAGTGTTGTGGCACCAGCACCAGTGCCTAAGGCACAATTTTTCAGCCCCTGTTTAACAGGGGCGTGTACTTACAATTTTTTAAAAAAATGCTTCGCAACACGTGTGACTGCTGTGCTCCAAGTACAGTCTCTGTGAGGGGTTGCAGTGTTGTGGCACCAGCACCAGTGCCTAAGGCACAATTTTTCAGCCCCTGTTTAACAGGGCGGGTAATTACAAATCTTGATCTAATAGTTCACAGCAGGGCCCATTCCTGCGCCCACCAAGAGTAACTATGAGGGCCTGCAGTCTTGTGGCAACACCGTCCACCACCACCGCCAAAGGCCCAATTTTTCTGCCCTGTTCATCAGGTGCTTGCAATTACAAATCTTGATCTAATAACTCACAGCAGGGCCCATTCCTGCGCCCACCAAGAGTAACTATGAGGGCCTACAGTCTTGTGGCAACACCGTCCACCACCACCGCCAAAGGCCCAATTTTTCTGCCCTGTTCATCAGGTGCTTGCAATTACAAATCTTGATCTAATAACTCACAGCAGGGCCCATTCCTGCGCCCACCAAGAGTAACTGTGAGAGCTTACAGTCTTGTGGCAAAACCGTCCACCACCACCACCACCACAACCCCCAATTTTTCTGCCCTGTTCAACAGGTGCATGCAATTACAAATCTTGATCTATTAACTCACAGCAGGGCCCATTCCTGTGCCCACCAGTCTTGTGGCTACACCAACATCTAATAGGGCAAATTTCTGCAGAGTATATACGCCAGGCCCCTACTTTCAAACATCCAACTAACAAACGACTCCTACTTGCAAATGGAAAGAGAAAACAGGAAGTGAGAGGAAATCTACCCTAGGAAGGGAAATTCTATCCTGTTAGATTTAATTTGGGAAAAAGGTATCTCCTCTCTACTGATACTTTATCACCAATCCTTGTTTCAATTAAAACCCCACTTTTCCAAAAACATTTGTCATTGGGACGGAAAGTGAGGTGACATGTTCTGAACAGATGTGCAAAGACAGCAAATGTTACAGGGGTGATAACCCCTCCCTATGTTCTCCAAAAAGCTTAAAAATAGATTTTTTTGGGATGGAGCTACACTTCATAATGTACCTGTTCAGATTCTACTTAAGATCAAACCTAAAGCCGCAAGTGGTTTTAAATGGCTTCTTTTTTTCCTTTACAAATGTCATTTTGTGCAAGGACAGTTCTAAACACGGGAAACACATGCCACTTCACAGGCATACTTTGGACACCCCCCAGGTACCATATTTAAAGGAAAATGTCACTTTTTTTTTTCACTTTATGCATCATTAAAATGACTGCTCCCGAAAAAACGTTAGTTTTTAAAAGCTCTTTTTGCATTGATATATGTCCCCTGGGGCAGGACCCGGGTCCCCAAACCTGTTTTATGACATTAACATGCATATTGGCCGTTGTAATTAGCACTTTTGATTTCGAACGTTCGCGTCCATTATAACGTATAGGGTTCGAAAATTCGCGCGAACTTTCGGTCCGTTCGAAGGTTCTGGTTCGAACCGAACCCGGGGGTGTTCGGCTCATCCCTATTTACAAGCATTAATGCATTACCGGGTAGTTGTAATATCTGAAGGAGTTTGTACAGTCAGATTTTTAAAGTGTATGGTTTTTTTAACATGCAGACAGGAGGAGAATGTGAAGATCTGCTTGTACCTATTTGGGTCCTGTATTACTGGAATCCACTGCAAGTCTCAGTGCAGGAAATCCAGCACCTACAGTATGTGAAGGTATAATCAGGGGTGGTGCAAGGGTTTCTGACACCCTAGGCAAAACCTAATTTTTTCACCACCATCGGCTCCACCCCCTTTTACACTGTCCATGTGACAGAAGGCGGCTCTATACAGAAAGCATTGGCTCTTTCTTCAAATCAACTGACTGGAATGGTTACATTCCCACATCAAGCTGCCACCATCCAAAGTGGAAGAGCAACATTCCGAAGGGCCAGTTGCTAAGAATCCATAGCTTTGTAGTGGTAGCACTCACAATACATTTTTGTGTCATAGGTAGCGCCGTTGACCTCATTACCTATTACTCCCTCTCCTAAAAATACAGGGACTCCTGTGTTTTTTCTTGGGGTGGCTGCAACCTTAGAACACACTTTTTCCTAAGGCCCCTTTCACACTGGGGCGGGAGCCGCGGCGACGGTAAAGCAGCGCAATATTTAGCGCTGCTTTACCGTCGTTTTAGCCGCGGTATTCGGCCGCTCGCAGGGCGATTTTACCCCCCGCGAGCGGCCGAAAAAGAACAAGACCCCAATGACGGCAGCGGCTACGAAGAATAAAGCCGGGCTCCTCCACTAGTGAAAGAGCTAGTAAAAGAGCAGAAGATAGCGGAGGAGTCCGCGAGAAGACCCCCCAAGACGGAAGACGACCCCCGGAGCTGTGCAATAAAGTATTTTAAAAAATTGTGTTTTTTTTATTTACACTTCTTTCCTTAGGTGAATGGGTAGGGGTACATCGTACCCCATACTCATTCACATAGGGTGGGGGACCGGTATCTGGGGGCCCCCTTAATAAAGGGGGCTCCCGGATTCCGATAAGCCCCCAGCCCGCAGACCCTGACAACTAACGGCCAGGGTTGTCGGGAAGAGGCCCTTGTCCTCATCAACATGGGGACAAGGTGCTTTGGGGTGGGGGGGCCGCAAGGCCCCCCTTTCCCCAGGGCACCCCCCATGTTGAGGGCACACGGCCTGGTATGGCTCAGGAGGGGGGGGGGCGCTCGCTCGTCCCCACCCCCTTTTCTGACCTGCCGGGCTGCGTGCTCGGATAAGGGTCTGATATGGATGTTGGGGGGACCCCCACACCGTTTTTTCGATGTAGGGATTCTCCTTTAAATCCATACCAGGTGACGGGGCTAGCGAGGCGGCATTTACTTCCTTCGCTAGTCCCGTCTACCTGAAGTCAGGTTCAAAATGAACGGACTTTCCTCCGTGTGTGGGGCAAGTCCGTTCATTTCAAGTCCCGCAGACTAGCACACAGACGGCGGGATTGTCCTCCGGACTGCTGAGTCCAGCGGACAATTTTAAGTCAAAACTTAAAACTAGGTCCGCTGGACTTTTGGGAATAAAAAGTCCAGCAGACAATCTCACCGGAAAGTCCGATCGTGTGTACGTGGCAAAACAGGTGGCTTAACGGACAAATTACTGAAGTTTGAAGCTATAACTTCCAACCAGTAATTTCACAGTAAATAGATAATTTATTATTTATTATGTTATAAAATATAGCATAATAATAATATAGGCTTTAGCTTGATTAAAACAGTACCTCTACAGCAAGCAGCAGATTCTCATTCTCCCTCTTAACTGTGTGAGAAAACCATGGGATTGTGAGTAAATCTTATACCCATAAACAGATGTTTTTTCCTTCTAGTTAAGAGGGCTGAGCTGGAAGGGAGTATTTATCTTTAAGACCCCTTTCACACGGTTTTCAGGTGCTTTAGCGCTGGAAAAAGCCTCTGCTACGTGCCTGAAAACCGCCTCCCATTCATTCCAGTGTGACTTTTCACACTCAAGAAAGCAGCACCTTTGGGGCTGGTTGGGAGCGCTGTATTTAGCGCTCCCAAAACGCTCTGTCCATTGGTTTCAAAGCACCGCAAAACTTTTGACTCTTTTTAGGGGTTAAAAGCGCTGCGCTAACAGCCAAAAAGCAGAGCAAAGGCACCACTTAAACAGCACTAAAGCGCCGCTAAAACAAGTGGTGTTTTAGTGCCAACAGCCGGCGCTTTCAGTGTTAAAGCTTTCTTAGACACATGCACCCTTCTATGACACTGCAGTGAGAGCCTCCATTGCAGCAGTTTTATTGGACAGCTTGGACCAATGGTACTTTACCAGTGGTACTGCCCACCAAACACGACATGGTGTATACATTTTTGCCTTGACCAAAAAGCGTTGTGGCTGTGGAATATATACAACCCCATCCAGCTGCCTTTGCAAAGCTGACAGAAGCTTTGCAATGCTGAAGTACACAGGGAGGTAAGAGAAGACACTATCCTTGAAAGTTTCACTCTATTGTGTCTGCCTGGCAGCAGAGTTTGTCCTGTCATCTCTCCTGCTTTTCTTTTCTCCCTCCCTAATCTGTGTTCCTTCAGCACAGTCTGTCTCATTCCTGTTGCTTTCTTCTCCCTTCAGCAACAGTAAATCTTAAAGAGGAAGTAAACCCCCCCCCCAAAAAAAAAAAAAAATCAAAATTTTCTAATATTACAATATTTTTTTACATTGCCAAGCAAAATATATATAAATTACACCGAAATGAGCGTTAGAAGTACCTTTTTTTGATGTTTGATTGTGTAGTGTCTAACAGGTATCGTCCGCGCCATTCTTAGTTCTTTTTTCCGAAGCCGATGCGGACGTCATTTACGCCCTTAGCTCATATCCCTGCTGAAATCTCGAACGCGCCGTATAGTCTTAACCAAGCCTCAATCTCGATTGCCGTTACTACGGCAACAGAGCATTCTGAACCAGCTCTGATTCACTCCCCTGTTGTGACGTCTTATTCAGTCACAAGGGGGAGTATCAGGAAGACTAGAATCATTCCTGCATCGCGAGACTTCTCCTCCGTGCTGTTCAGAGGGGAATCTCGCTCACAGTCAATTACAGACATGCAGGAAATACAAAAACGGCACTATATACATGCCATTAATGAAAGGACATACTGCATAATCGCACATGACGTCATCAAAATAAAGAGATGATTTTCATGGAAAATACACACGTAAGTGCACTTACACAGGCCTGTGTTATCTAGTACCGTATATACTCGAGTATAAGCCGAGTTTTTCAGCACATTTTTTTTGGTGCTGAAAGTGCCCCCCTCGGCTTATACTTGAGTCAAACATTTGGTGCTAGGAACCCCAAATTTGGTGTGCAAACCCAGTGGAACTAGCAATACAACATATCCAAAGTTGGGGTTCCTAGCACCAAGTGGCCCCAAGATACAGGGCCCCAAAATTGGTCAACTGTGTCCTTCTGCAGCAATGTCATTTCGGGACCCTTTGGGTCCAGAGACCCCAAATTTTGGCTGCTAGGGGGCATATAGGAACCCTTAACTACCAAGTTTGAAGTTTGGGGGACCAATGGCTGCAAATGGGCACAGTGAGGCATGCAAATGGGCACAGTGAGGCTGCAAATGGGCATTGTTGACCCTCTTTTACACTTACAGTAGCTGCGCATTTCTCACCCTAGGCTTATACTCGAGTCAATAAGTTTTCCCATTTTTTTGTGGTAAAATTAGGTGCCTCGGCTTATATTCGGGTCGGCTTATACTCGAGTATATACGGTATATTATAAGTTTACAACCACTTTAAAGCTGTCAGCTGAATCACCTCTAGTGTCTCTGATTTTAGACACAGGGCCAAGAAATACAGAGCAACTGAGCATGTGCAGAACAGGGTGAGACAGTGCATTACTGGATTTTAAACAGTATAGACACATATTTTTAATGTTTTACATAGCTATACCTGCAAAAAGGTCCAGCCTGAAATGATCTATCAGGACTTAATTTTCTGACTTAATTTCCACTTTAAACTGCAGTGAATGCTGAATGGAACTGAAAATTGTGGTAGAGGTAGTTCCACACAGACTAAGGCAGCCCATTCATTAATCAACCAGCTGGCTGAACAAAACAAAATGATCAGATTCAGGGCCGGTTTACACTGCTGCGATGCGGGAACCCTGCAAATCCACTGTGGGTTCCGCATCGCATGTCTCAGGACGGCAGTTCACATTGCCCTATGCAAACTTCTGGGAGTGTCAGTTAAAAGTTAATGACACCCCGAATTCAGTTTGCATATAGCAAGACGATCTGCAAACTCGGACAGGAATCGGATCCCATGGGTGTGAACAGATTCTGCTGCGGACCAAAAAAAGGGTCCTGTGCGAGTTTGATGTGAGTTCAGCCATGGCTAGAGATGTGAAGGACCTCCAGAATCATATATTATAGAGTCTGGAAGACATATGTCTCCTCGTGTGAATCCAGGGGTTTGCACCCCAGGAAATATATCATAGGTAGAATCCTTGAGTTCATACAGATGGGATTAAAAATGAAGCTGGCCTTGAGCACTATCAAGGGCCAGGTGTCGGCCTTATCAGTGTTTTTTCAACGACCACTTGCTTCACACTCTCTCTGGTTCATAACCTTATTCAGGGAGTAACGCGGATTAATCCCCCAGTTAAGTCACCCCTGAATAGAGATGTGAAGGCCCAGAAAAAAAAAACGAAAAGTTCGGAAATTTTTATTTATTTTTTTCCTGAAGGCTTTTTTGTTTTTTTCCCCAAGAGCTTGAGGATCTACAGTGGGATACTGTGAGTTAGGATGGAAGATCT
Source organism: Lithobates sylvaticus (assembly GCA_028564925.1). Classification (NCBI taxonomy): domain Eukaryota; kingdom Metazoa; phylum Chordata; class Amphibia; order Anura; family Ranidae; genus Lithobates; species Lithobates sylvaticus. The sequence goes on from CM053026.1 coordinate 401,205,891, forward strand.
ACAGGGGGATACTGTGAGTTAAACTGTGAGATCTACAATAGGATACTGTGAGAGAAGTTGTTGCTATAGGAGACAGCATTTGCTACAAGATACAGATTGCTGCCTTCAGCTTAAAGGCCCTTTATCTGTATTGCGGTTTGTCTAGTTCTATTTTGGTTTGCAGAGTTTGCCTAATTGCTATTGAATTTGCCTAAGGGTGTCTTGTGCTCTAACCCTCTCTCCCACCATTCCTGTTAAGCGAAATAAAATCTCTTATTTTTACAAAAAGTGACTGACGCCCAATCTTTCCACCTTGCACCACACCCACTATGCCTAGTAACCTGCACCCTGAGGAGGAATGTCAGTTCTCGCTGGCTCTGGGGGTCACCATCAGGCCCTTGGAAGTCGGGGAGACTGCTACACACATAGCAAGGAATGAAGCTGCGACTCAAAAAAGCTATATTTTTGCAACGAAACTTGATTTTGCAGAGTAAAGACGTTATATAATGGCTAAATCTGTCTGTGTAGTTTGTTCAAACCGTAAATAAATAACATATTAGGTGTTTTTTTTTTTTTTACTCCAGGAGTGTATAATGAGTTTTGAAATTCTAGAGAAATGCTTAAATAATGCATTACAATTTAACTAAACATATTCGATTTTAGTAGACTAAAATGTACTGGAGATTTTAGTCAACCAAATATGACTAAAACAATTGGAGGAGATGACTAAAATGGGACTAAAACTAAAATAGCATTTTAGTCAAAAGACTAATGCCTCGTACACACGATCGGACTTTCCACCAACAAAACCGTGGAATTTTGTCCGAAGGGTGTTGGCTCAAACTTGTCTTGCATAAACACGGTCACACAAATGTTGGCCAACAATTCAGAACGTAGTGACGTACTAGACGTACTACGTGTTTTTTCATCTCTTTAGCGCCACCCTTTGGGCTCCTTCTGCTAATTTCGTGTTAGTAGAAGTGTTGATTCGCGCTTTTCAGTTCGTTTCTGAACGGCCGTTCGTCAACCAGACATGTTGCGGAATCGGAGGAGATAACGTGTTATTTATTATTGGCCTTGGAGTTATTGTTTTGACATTATTTTTTTGGTTGAATAATGATTTGATATGGTATATTTTCTAAATTTTTGGATGCATAGAATGCACCTTTTGGTTAAGTTCTATTGGCAGAGAGAATGTCTAATAATTTTTTTTTTTAATGCACAAAAAAAGTGTAGAATAAAACTTGGCTATGTGTTTTACTTTAAATGACAGTTTGGGAGTAGGCAGTTACATTTTAAAACAATTCAATGTTAGATTTACAAGGGACACCAACATAGTTGTATCTTTGATCTTAAAACCTACGGGATAATGGTGTTGTGGTAACTTGCCCAAATAAAAACATAAATAAATAAAAAAAAAACATAATATTATTATTATGGATATCATTAGAAAAAAAAAAGCCTTTGAAAATTTGTTTGGAATAACTCCATCAGTATCACCAGCAAACCAGCTTCATTATTATCCCATTAAAGAAGAGAATTTGCATTTCGAGATTTCATAATTTGCCACGTCACGAATGTTAATTCTCCATTACGAATGCTAGTTTACAAGACCGACCGCTTCTGCTTTCGAGCATGCGTGTTTGTACTTTGGACTTTTGTCTGACGGACTTGTGTACACACAATCGAAAAATCCGACAACACACATTTGTTGGTGGAAAATTTTAAGACATGCTAGCCAACATTTGTTGGCGGAAAGTCCAACAACAATTGTCCGATGGAGCATAAACACGGTAGGATTTTCTGCCAACAGCCTGACATCTAACATTTCCTGTCTGAAAATCCGATCGTGTGTACGGGGCGCCAATCTAAGTGCAGCAATATTGTAACATATTTAATCACGTAGTTATGCACTCACTCGAAAATGGATAAAAGCAGGCACATCATGGTAAATGTCAGATGGACAGCAGGGTTGTGTCTTGCTCGGCGGCACCAGTGGTTTCTGGTGTCCCGGGCTAGAGCGTCCAGGGTGCAGGAAGAAACCATCACTCAGGAAGTCCCTGGTCTCAGTGGGGGGAAGCTATGACGTGCATGCATCAGGCATTCCTCCTGCGCCCTCTACGCTCCAGCCCGGGACACCGGAAACCACTGGAGCTGCCGAGCAAGACACCACAGTGCTGCCTGGATGAACGTTCTGGAACCCTGCTGTCCATCTGACATTTACCATGATGTGCCTGCTTTTTTCCATTTTCGAGTGAGTGCATTACTACTTAATTAAATATGTTACAATATTGCTGCACTTAGATTGGCGCTGCTTGTCTGTTTTTCTTGTATTCCCCCCAGAGGTTCTTCTACTCTCCAGCGTGCTGCCTTCCCTGTGCCAGCTATACTCCTTGTCGTAATAACCCAGGCTATGGACTTTCCTTAAAAACCCTGCACCTCTATCAGGAGTCATTCCTAACATCATTTTTATTTATTGACTCTCTGCTGCTCATTTGTCAGAACTTTGGACTATATGTTCAGGATCCTGACTTTTGAACCATTCCCTCACCACCCCAGACAACACAGCTTTGCCTGCTGGAAATACCTTAGCGCAACAATCATTGTGTGTTTAACTTTACTAAGTCACCAACGGTGAACAGAGAAAGGTCACCTGGGGCGGCACAGTGGCGTGGGGCGGCACAGTGGTGTAGTGGTTAGCACTCTCACCTAGCAGTAAGAAGGGTCGCTGGTTCAAATCCCAACCACGACACTACCTGCCTGGAGTTTGCATGTTCTCCCTGTGCCTGCGTGGGTTTCCTCCGGGTATTCCGGTTTCCTCCCACAATCCAAAGACATGCAGGTAGGTTAATTGGCTTCTGTCCAAAAAATTGGCCTTAGTATATGGATGGTGACCTTGGATTGTGCCCTCCTTGAGGGTAGGGACCAATGTGAGTGTGCAATGTGCAGGGATAGGGACAATTGTAGACACTCACACAGGTTGAACTGGATGGACTGATGTCTTTATTCAACCTTACTAACTATGAAACTATGAAACCTGTTGAGAAACTTTATCCTGAGCGCTCCAACATAAGATTTGGGCCCCAACATGCCATCCAGTGGGGAAAGGGGTATAATATATATTGCTGAACTATTATTGTGGTACTACTCCGTTTAGGCAGGATTAGCCCTAGTATAGGATTTAGGGACTACTCTCTATTCCAATTGTTTTGTCACCAACTGTATATCTTAATTGCCATTGCCATCAACTGTTTGTAATGTTCCTTCTTCTTCTTTAAAAAGTTAGGGCACTGTATAAATTTTCAATTAATATTCTCCTTCAGCCCAGGTTTTCAGAGTGTGTTGTGCTAATTGTAGAGTTTGTGAGCACAGGAAACAGGGGACCTAGGAAACAGCAGCTTCTTTGGGGGTAAGCTTTACACATACACTTTAAGTACACAATTGTTCATAAATTAAATGGGATTGCACAGATTGCACTGTATATAGGCAGCTTCATTCCTCCATCTCCTTCTAAAGATCACCACGTGTTATATTTTTTCTCTACAATCTCCTTTAGATCTACAAGCAGTTATGTTGTACATGGGCCTTCTTGATTGGATAATTTAGGTAGGTTTTTATATTAGAGATAGTTTTGGTAAATCTAAAGTTGATTGTACAAACGATTGCAACATGTAAAGGTGACCTTAACTATCACCACTTCTAGGTTTCTCACCACAATATAATTGTATAATCTCCGTTAGATCAAGCAACTATAGAGTTAAAGGACCCTCCAAATTGGATACAGATTGGTTGGATAGTTCAGGTAGGTCCTCATATTACAATAGATATAAAGTTGATAGTACAGAGATTGGATAATCATATTGTAATATGTATGATGAGCCTGATTGTACACTCTCCTTTAGATCTATTAACAACTGTGCAGTGGAAGGACGTGTTAGAATACAAATGTATTGAATACTTTAGGTTTATTCTCATATTAGATAGTTTTGGTTAAACTAAAGTTGATTATACAAAGACTGTGCGGTCAGATTGTAACCTGTATGGTGACCCTTGAAGCCAACAAATGATAAATGTGTCTACTTACTTCCTTATTAAAGCAGCCCTGTTCCAGCAATGGTCCCAGTGAAAATGCTCAGTTACCAGCCATATGCAGTGTGCTGTCCTTGTACAACTACTTGTCAAAGTTTACAGTTTCAAGTAGCAGCACCTCTTGCACAATTAGTAACCTGGCCCTTCCCCTAGTGATCTTCCCTGCTTCTTATTTCAGTCCTAGGACAGCTACATCCCGTACTGGATTTACCAGCCTGTTAGGAAGGGCAAAAGAAGGTGGGACTGAGGGAGATGAAGTGAAGTCAGTTTTTTTTCTACAACTTAAACCACTTAAAGTGATTGTAAAGTCTTGTTTTTTTTATAGTTAAAAAGAACAAACAATTATACTTACCTGTGCTGTGCAGTGGTTTTGCACAGAGCAGCCCAGATTCCTCCTTTTTTTGGGTCCCTCTTTGGTGCTCCTGGCCCCTCCCTCCTGTTCAGTGCCCCCACATAAAGCACCTTCTGCCCATCGTCGAATAAAGAATGCCTTATTCTCATCTTTTGAGCTGAGTAGGGGAATGGGACAAGGATGTCCGTTATCCCCACTGCTCTTTGCTCTGGCAATTGAGCTTTTGGCAGCAGTTATCAGGGGAGACCACAGTATAATTGGATTTAGACTAAAATAGTAAAAACCTAGTGCTCAAGGTTTTTTGAGGAAGACCAGGTGTTGAGTAAAAAATATATTTTTATTGGCAACATACAATAAAATTTGCATAGAAAACGAAAAAGGTTTTTTTTTTAGCCAACCTAACGGACTATCACGGTACCTGAACGGACATATGTCTCAATACAAAAGAATAATTCTAAATAGTTTTATTAACACATAATATACATAAAAACTGTCACATATAAAAAAAGGGTCATTGCAGTCCAAGAATGTACATATACATATAGCTATTAATGAATCCGAATGTTGAAACAAACTCGCTGATAAGATGCTGGTTGACGCGTTTCGCTTAAAGCTTCTTCAGAACCAGAATATAGCAGTTCGTATATCTGTTGTATATATCAAGAAGACAGGGGGGTTATTCATGAATGGATTGACAGGTTACATGTGTTTAGATCAGTACTCAAAAGTATAGGTGCAAACAGTTACAGTGGGCATGTGCACTCTAGAAAGCTAAAATATTGCCTACCTTCCAATTTTTGTTGATAAGGTAGAAGCTAGTATATGTCTGCCATACCCAAGTTAGTTACCTAAGAGTGAGTCTCTCGGGATAGCCATCAAGGACTCGCCGAGTTTGGGGTCTGAAGCCAGCAAACAGGGCACAAGCTGCAAATGGGGAAGAAAAAAGAAAGGAAAGAAACAAAAATAAAAAATAAATATTTTTTCAATAAAGATTCTAAGAAGGGGTCGACCGACAACCAGTCCCATATGTAGATATTACATCCCATATAGACAAATATGTATACATGAGAGAGATACTCACATAAAATTTAAAAAGAAAGAGAATTAACAGTAGTAAACCATGGATGTGCCGGAGTTGGCCAATGGCGTGGTGGTATTTACGGATAAATCTACAGTGCCAGTGTCCTGTAATTAATAATGATAATATCAAAGATAGATAAAGATATACTGGCTTCCACTTCCAAAGCCACTCTGTATATACCTTGAGGATCCCGCGGAGTTCTAATTATGAATCCCTATGGAGGGTAATAATTTCAAGTCGATGGCCTCAACACTAAAGCAGATACAGCATCACATAAGTGAACTGAGAAAAAACGAAAGGAGAAAGGGATATATAAATATATATCCACTAAGTTCCACCAGTGTTTAATATTATGTATCAATGTGGTAAACTATAGCCTGGCTAATCCAGAAACGTACCTGATAGCCACATGGGAAAAAGGGACGGCCCCAACTGGAGAAGATCACCAGCTCTTCAAAGTAAAACTTTTAATGGCTGAATCCATCAGTTGCAGACTCTATATAGAGAGGAAATAGAGCATGGCTAGTAGCAGAGCTCATTTTCAATTTTGTGTATGCCACGGGCTAGTTAGTCCCAAAGGCAACACCTAGAGCAAGGGAGACAGCATGATAGTCAATGAACATTTTAAATGAATATACCTGAGCAAAGTTTGGCAGAGGCAGCTTCCCAGCACTCCATCTCAGACAACCATCTGATGGAGTGCTGGTTAAATAGTCTGTTTTGGCGCCAAATTGGAGGGAGAAGGAAGAAGACCGCCCCATAGGGCTAATTAGAAATCACTCCGATCAGCTGGAGGGGCCGCCAGAAGAAATGCCAGAGTATACTACTGCTGGCGCAGCTGTGCGCACGCGCCAGATTGGGCCGAGGGGATGGAGTCCGCATACAAAGCGGCCCGCCCGCCGCGGCCGAAAGCGAAAGTGCGCGCATGCGCAGTAGAGAGTGTGCGCATGCGCAATAGAAAAACGGGAGTGATTCCCGATCCAGCCGAGGTAGAGCAGTATTGGGGGTGTAAGGCCCTTACGAGGCACATACCATCCCTTGAGCCAGCACCATCCAAACTAATGATGACTTATAAAAATGAAAACAAAGTCAATTATAGGATCAATCCTAAGAAAAGAGTAGGGTAATTGAAATAAATATCAGAAATTTATCCTATAATTGACTTTGTTTTCATTTTTATAAGTCATCATTAGTTTGGATGGTGCTGGCTCAAGGGATGGTATGTGCCTCGTAAGGGCCTTACACCCCCAATACTGCTCTACCTCGGCTGGATCGGGAATCACTCCCGTTTTTCTATTGCGCATGCGCACACTCTCTACTGCGCATGCGCGCACTTTCGCTTTCGGCCGCGGCGGGCGGGCCGCTTTGTATGCGGACTCCATCCCCTCGGCCCAATCTGGCGCGTGCGCACAGCTGCGCCAGCAGTAGTATACTCTGGCATTTCTTCTGGCGGCCCCTCCAGCTGATCGGAGTGATTTCTAATTAGCCCTATGGGGCGGTCTTCTTCCTTCTCCCTCCAATTTGGCGCCAAAACAGACTATTTAACCAGCACTCCATCAGATGGTTGTCTGAGATGGAGTGCTGGGAAGCTGCCTCTGCCAAACTTTGCTCAGGTATATTCATTTAAAATGTTCATTGACTATCATGCTGTCTCCCTTGCTCTAGGTGTTGCCTTTGGGACTAACTAGCCCGTGGCATACACAAAATTGAAAATGAGCTCTGCTACTAGCCATGCTCTATTTCCTCTCTATATAGAGTCTGCAACTGATGGATTCAGCCATTAAAAGTTTTACTTTGAAGAGCTGGTGATCTTCTCCAGTTGGGGCCGTCCCTTTTTCCCATGTGGCTATCAGGTACGTTTCTGGATTAGCCAGGCTATAGTTTACCACATTGATACATAATATTAAACACTGGTGGAACTTAGTGGATATATATTTATATATCCCTTTCTCCTTTCGTTTTTTCTCAGTTCACTTATGTGATGCTGTATCTGCTTTAGTGTTGAGGCCATCGACTTGAAATTATTACCCTCCATAGGGATTCATAATTAGAACTCCGCGGGATCCTCAAGGTATATACAGAGTGGCTTTGGAAGTGGAAGCCAGTATATCTTTATCTATCTTTGATATTATCATTATTAATTACAGGACACTGGCACTGTAGATTTATCCGTAAATACCACCACGCCATTGGCCAACTCCGGCACATCCATGGTTTACTACTGTTAATTCTCTTTCTTTTTAAATTTTATGTGAGTATCTCTCTCATGTATACATATTTGTCTATATGGGATGTAATATCTACATATGGGACTGGTTATCGGTCGACCCCTTCTTAGAATCTTTATTGAAAAAATATTTTTTTTTTTTTTTTGTTTCTTTCCTTTCTTTTTTCTTCCCCATTTGCAGCTTGTGCCCTGTTTGCTGGCTTCAGACCCCAAACTCGGCGAGTCCTTGATGGCTATCCCGAGAGACTCACTCTTAGGTAACTAACTTGGGTATGGCAGACATATACTAGCTTCTACCTTATCAACAAAAATTGGAAGGTAGGCAATATTTTAGCTTTCTAGAGTGCACATGCCCACTGTAACTGTTTGCACCTATACTATTGAGTACTGATCTAAACACATGTAACCTGTCAATCCATTCATGAATAACCCCCCTGTCTTCTTGATATATACAACAGATATACGAACTGCTATATTCTGGTTCTGAAGAAGCTTTAAGCGAAACGCGTCAACCAGCATCTTATCAGCGAGTTTGTTTCAACATTCGGATTCATTAATAGCTATATGTATATGTACATTCTTGGACTGCAATGACCCTTTTTTTTATATGTGACAGTTTTTATGTATATTATGTGTTAATAAAACTATTTAGAATTATTCTTTTGTATTGAGACATATGTCCGTTCAGGTACCGTGATAGTCCGTTAGGTTGGCTAAAAACCCCCCTTTTTCGTTTTCTATACATAATTTTAGGACGAGGTACCCCCCCTGAGCTTTTCCACACCCCTCTATAAATAAAATTTGCAGTGACAAAAGAGTAACATAAAAATGCAGTATTAATAACCAGTAAGCTCAGTACAAAAAGCATAGGCATGAAACTTAGCTGCCTCAAGGCCGTAAATAGGCTAGCAATAATACATGCTGGAAAATGATGCCCAACATGTTTCTGACTGTGTCGTCCTTCCTCAGAGGCTTAATGTCATTTGAGAACAATCGGATGGTGTTCTATAAATATAAATGAGGTAATTATTAGTAGAAATATAAACAAAGTAACTCTCTATAGATTTGTAGTTAGTGTCGTACTTTCAAGGAGAAACTGCATGTCTGAATACATGATGACTAGGTCATAATGAAATATGTACTTACACAGGTGAGCCAGTCACTGATATATAATCAGGGAAGATAGAATTAGCCAGACCCTCCTGGAATCACAGAGAAAGCCCAAGCAGGATCAAAAGAGCGACGACCACAGGACAGGACCTACACGGGAGGTGGGACACGGGGGGCAAGGCAGCGGACCCAACTACAAGAGCACCCAGCTGGTGGGAGTGATGGACTCGCACCTAAGCTGGTCGGCCACTGAGTAATGCAATATAACATAGCAGAAGGTGATGATATTTATATCTCTGGAAGTAAAAAGAGAGACAACAGGGAAAATATCTCATATCCAGAAATGGCTAGCCACTGTGTGAACAACAAAGTATACAGAAGGAAAAAACTAGTTCCACATATAAGGGTATACGTGCAAAAGTCTGAAGAAGTAATGTTGCTAGAGTATGCTCACAGTGTGCCTGTAAATCGTCTGCCTGGATTGATATAAAACCGCCAGCCTGACACTATCAGTGTGAATGTCTGGGCTGGAGCTGGAGTTTAAATGCCTAGTACGAACAGCTGAAATTGATTGCTGATAAGCAACCAGAATCAGCTGAGGACCGGTGTGAGAGAGCATTGTGCCAATGGGATGGCAGTGATGCTCTTGCACAGTGTTCTGACGGAACGAATGAACGTGGTCCTGCGAGTGCGTGTTGGTCAGCGAGTGCACATTGGTCAGCGAGTGCACATTGGTCAGCGAGTACCTGTGTATTGTCTTGTTGAGTATTAGTGTCAGGAAGCTAGTTGTTAGGTAATTTGGACAGGGTTTAATCCCCAATCCTCATTAAATTAGTAGCTGTGCAAAATGTAAGCACATTGTTTCCCTGGAAGCCCAGGTTCTGAATCTGGGGAAGCAACTGTCAGCACTGAGAATACCCTCCATACTAAAGGAGAGCCAGGAAGGTACACGGCACGTGCCAGCATGGGCCAGCACAGAGGTGGGTGGAGACAAAGAGGTGCTGGAGCATCCCATTAAGTATGCTTCATTGAGTGACATTGGTGAAACCAGTCAGGGACCAGCACTGCTGGAGCTGAGGGACTCTCCTAGCTGCCTGGTACAAAATACATCCCTGGGAATTACAGACCAGTTAGCCTAACATCAATAGTATGCCAGCTCTTGGAGGGGATGACTATATACAAGATTTTATTAATGAGAACGGTATCATTAGCAGTAATCAGCATGGATTTATGAAGAATCGTTCTTGCCAGACCAATCTATTAACCTTCTATGAGAAGGTGAGTTGCCATCTAGATAAAGCAAGGACCGTAGATGTGGTGTATCTGGATTTTGCAAAAGCATTTGACACAGTTCCCTATAAACGTTTACTGTACAAAATAAGGTCCGTTGGCATGGACCATAGGGTGAGTACATGGATTGAAACCTGGCTACAAGGGCAAGTTCAGAGGGTGGTGATAAATGGGGAGTACTACCAGGGTTCGGTGCTGGGACCAATCCTATTTAATTTGTTCATAAATGAGCTGGAGGATGGGGTAAACAGTTCAATCTCTTTATTTACGGACGATACTAAGCTAAGCAGGGCAATAATTTCTCTTCAGGATGTGGAGACCTTGCAAAAAGATCTGAACAAATTAATGGGGTGGGCAACTACATGGCAAATGATGTTTAATGTAGAAAAATGTAAAATAATGCATTTGGGTGGCAAAAATATGAATGCAATCTATACACTGGGGGGAGAACCTCTGGGGGAATCTAGGATGGAAAAGGACCTGGGGGTCCTAGTAGATGATAGCAGCAGCTTATTGCCATTGCTGAGCCTAACAAAGCAAACAGAATATTGGCATGCATTAAAAAGGGGATTAACTCCAGAGATAAAACGATAATTCTTTCGGTCTACAAGACTCTGATCCGGCTGCACCTAGAGTATGCTGTCCGGTTCTGGGCACCAGTCCTCAGAAAGACTGTACTGGAAATGGAGCGAGTACAAAGAAGGGCAACACAGCTAATAAAGGGTCTGGAGGATATTATTTATGAGGAAAGGTTGTGAGCACTGAACTTATTCACTTTGGAGAAGAGATGCTTGAGAAGGGATATCATTTCAATTTATAAATACCGTACTGGTGACCCCACAATAGGGATAAAACTTGTTTGCGGAAGGGAGTTTAACAAGATATGTAGCCATTCATTAAAATTTAAAGATAAGAGGTTTAATCTTAAACTACGTAGAGGGTTCTTTGCTGTAAGAGCGGCAAGGATGTGGAATTCCCTTCCACAGGCGGTGGTCTCAGCGGGGAGCATCGATAGTTTAAAAAAACTATTAGATAAGCACCTGAATGACCACAACATACAGGGATATACAATGTAATACTGACATAATCACACACATAGGTTGGACTTGATGGACTTGTGCCTTTTTTCAACCTCACCTACTATGTAACTTTCAGACATTAAAGGAGGAAAATGGCTTTCCAACCAATGTATTCTATCAAAACCTACAACTTCGGCATGCTATCTCCTCCCAAGCCAAAAAATCCAATTGGGTATTAGCCGATTCTAAAATACTCGCACAACTAGTAACTTCTACTTCTAGGAAGGGACAAATTTCATATTTATATAGCTTGTTTAGGTCTAAAGTATCGACTGCCATGTCCTCTAATTGTAGAACACAATGGTCAGAGGACATAGGTCATATTTCAGATAAGGAATGGTCAACTATGCTTGATAATATACCTAAGGTCTCCTTATCACCAGCTCAGAAGCTCACCCAAATTTTCATCCTACATCGTAATTATTGTGCTCCACAAAATCTACATAAATGGCAAAGAAGAGACTCTTCCCTTTGTCCTAGAGGTGAAATAGACAATAGTACTCTTATTCATATGCTATGGAAATGTCCAAAATTGACAAGATACTGGACAAACGTTTTTAGATCTATTAACAATATAGGGAAACTCACTCTTCCCTTAGACCCTAAACTTTGTCTACTAGGTTGGTTAGACGAGGAATTATACACTCCTAATACATATTTGGCTATCATTGGAGCCCCTTTTTATTGCTCTGAAACTTATAGCACAAAAACTGAAAATTGTTTCATACTTATGCGGCGTACACACGCTCGGACTTTCCGGCGGGATTGTCCGCCGGACCTAGTCCAGCGGACCAAACCGCCGGACTTTCCAGAGGAGGTCTGCCGGACTTTCCGACCGTGTGGGCTTGCCCACACACGCCCGGAGTTTTGGCGAAAGTCTGCGGGACTTTTGAAATGAACGGACTTGCCCACACGCGGAGCAAAGTCCGTTCATTTAGAACGTAACTCCAGGTAGACGGGACTAGGCAGTGAATGCCTCCGCCTTGTTACCTGGTATGGATTTAAAGGGGAATCCCTACGCCGAAAAAACGGCGTGGGGGTCCCCCCAAAATTCATCTCAGAACCTTATCAGAGCACGCAGCCCGGCCGCTCAGGAAAGGATGTGGCTTCCTTTCCCTTATTCCTACACCAAGGTAGTATGAATAGTCTATCTGATGTTCTGAAGGGGCTTGTGACTTGCAAGTAGCGTGCCAACACTTTGGAAATGTCCAGCTCTTGTAGTGTTCCAGAGCATGGATCTGTAAAAGTAGGCAGTGCCCAGGCTTAAGAGAGAGTGGCACGCACGAGATGAAACTTTTGGAACAAACCCTTGTACTGTCCGTAACTCTACTCTGTCCGGAAAAAAGTAAATAAAAAAAAAAAATAGCAAAACATGTCTATAATTACCTACTCTGTGCAATGGAATCACACAGAGCAGGCTGGAACCCCCTCTCTGCTGCGTCCATTGACACAGACAGTGGGACTCGGCCCCGCCCCCCACTCCCTCATCACTGTCTTTGATTGACAGTGCCCCAGCAACGCCAGCAAGAACTGGAAGGGGGGGGGGATCTGCAGATGTGCACGGCGCTGGATCAAATGAGTGCTCAAGTAAAGGGGGCTGAGGGGGCAATGCTGACATCTAAACATTTACCTTAATGTAAGGAATGCATTAGGGTAAACAATGTTTAGACTTTACAACCCCATTAATATAAAATCTAATTGCTAAGTGCAGCATACACATTTACAATGCACCTATATGTACCTGGTGCGCCTCATGACCCTTAAGAAAATAAACGAAAATTACTATCACATTTCTACTTAACCACATTATCTATATGGCTTTATCAGGGATCAATCACCAAGCCCTGCATCATTTTTCTCTCTTTTTCTTCCCCTTTTCCCCTCTCCCACCCCCCAAAAAAAATGTCCTTCCATATTGTGATTGAACTTAAAACTCATCTTTTTTCTGAACTATCTTTAGCCAGGTGCTGGCTGTGTTACTATCTTTGTTCAGACACACTTCTTTTAATATTATACAGAGAGCACGTTCTCTCTAGTGCTCAACCAGGAGATGATCACATCACATCCTGAATGCAGAGGAAAAGCTATTCACTAACAGCATGTGATTGTGGGACATGTAGTCCGGTCGTCTGAAGTTACCATAGACTTTAAACAGGGCTATTACCCGCTAGCAGCTAATGGGGCAGAACAGAGCCAGGCTTTGGAAGGATCCAACAAAATTGTGGGGATCCACCCCGTTGCCTGACCGACAGCTGGTCCCACTTTTCAGCACATGGCTGAGAGCTGGAACAAGCTTCTTCCGCCCCGTCTCCAGCCTGGCACATCAGCGAGCACTGAAGGAGCAGAGCAGAGAGCAGTGGCTCACAGTCACCACTCCCCACATGGAGAACTGAGCGGTCAGCTGCAGCTGCAGCTGCAGCATGGAGGTAAGTTTGAAGGTTTGTTAATTTAACTTATCCCATACTTCGCCTTTAATATAACTCTGTATTCGTTAATACATCATTAAATGTATTTCTTAATTGAAGTGTAAGTACCTGAATTCATCCAAGTATCAGCCTTATGCAGACCCCCATACAGCAGAGTGCAGATCGAAAGAGGGAGAAACAGCACAAGGAGCCATTCAGTTGTCCTGCAGTGGGCATGTACTGACGAGGAGTACGCCGATAGGAGGAGAGAACAAAGAGACAGAGATAAACTCATCAGTTTGCTGTCCTGCTTCTTCTTTCCCTGTCCAGTCACAGGCTAGGGGAGAGGCAATATCTGAAATGTGTAACTTTCCTGAAACAGAAAAAAAGCAGGTCTCTTCACCTGCTAGACAGAGCTGTGCTGTGTAAAAGGGCTGTGTATATCTCAGGAGTGGATGGACAGGAATAAAATCCGTTGGTAGGTAAAACAGCATTCTCATACATGTATTTAATTTGTGTATATAACTGTTTCCCTGGAGCAAAACATATTGCCAGAGGTTGGGCAGTAAGATACTTTCAGATCAACCAATAAAACCGCACCCTCATTCTTTTGATAGTCATGGGTAACATCCATAAGCTGTTATTTAGTATTGTTCTTCTGACAAATGTGTTTACCTTGGATGTTTAGGAATGTGAAGTTAAACAAAAAAAAAAAAATGCATGTATTGTTTTGTCCGACTGTTTTGTATTGTAACTAATGTATACATAAAACTGGCTTCCCACAAGTGATTTGTATGAAACACATGACTGCTGAGGCGCATATGCTCAGGGAAACACACTATTAGTATAATGAACAACACCTTGCCCCCCATACAAGAAACCACACTTACAACCATTACGTTGAAAAAGGGCAAGGCCACAGCTTTATTTGACTTCCAACACAGAACATGTAAACACATTTAGCCAGTGTCAGTCACAGTTGTACTGCGTGCACGCTTTAAAATGAACTAGGCAAATTCCAAAAGGGGACCTGTCCTTACCATAAGTGCTGGACAGACAGACTAATTCCAACTTCCAATCAAGGGCATAGCCTGTTACAGCAACTTTAAATGCTGTCAAGGTCAAAAAGCCACCACCCGCATGTCAGTATTTAGCTGACAAACGCCCCACCGCAGCCAGCGCCTGTTCCCCACCTAACTGAAGGCCAAGGTTAAAATAGCCAGGCCAATATAATGGAGGTGAACACCATCTGGTCTAAACAGATCATCATTCACACCCTCCAAATCCCTGTGCCGGACAACGAACCCCCCCTATGCTCCGAACAAACTTTAAAAAACGGTGGAGGGACCCGCCGAGAAGAACCACCGCAGCAGTGGCCAGAAGACCTGGGAGTCGCGGGGGAAGGAGTGACAGCACCATCAGTGCCTGTTGCTCCAGGTGTCAGGTGAGCAGCCTCTGCTCTGTAACTTACCCGGGAAGGACTGGGGCTTAGGTAGGACGGGAGACAAGAATGCCTCCGGAACCTGGAGGCCAAAGGGCTCACATCTGGGGTCTCCGGTGGTGGGGCAGCTGGAGGAGAAGTCAGATCAGGGAAGAGGAGAGAGAGGAGTCCACTCTGACTTGCTGTCTGGGAACCACTCATCCTCCACTTCAAGGGACCCAAACTCAGCCTCCAGTCTGGGAGACCCCCAATCTATTTCACCACCACTGCCACTCCCCTCTGGCTCACCTGAAGACTCACGGTCCTCAATCGCTGGCTCCTTCCAGGTGTGACTGACAGGGTGGACTTCAGCAGCCAGCTTCTCCTCTGGCACATCCTGAGCTGGGTTTGGATCTCTCACCTCCTGCTGTGGCTCTTCCTCCCTTGCACTCTGAACTGCTGCAATTCTCCAGCCTCTCCCACAGGGGACAGGGCCCCCCCATCTCACCTGGGGACAGGGCCCCATCTCACCTGAAGACAGGGACCTCATCTCCCCTAGGGATGGGGACCCCATCTTGCTTAATGAGAGGGACCCCATCTCCCCTGACAACGGGGACCCCATTTTCCCTGGGGACCAGGACCCCATCTCCCCAAAGGACAGAAACCCCATTTTCCCTAGGGACAGGAACCCCGTCTCCAGACCATGCTGGTTGGCAGGGCTGGCATCAGCCACCCTAGGGTGCCAGGATGGGGGAGGAAACAGTATAATCTGAATCCCAGCCACTTGGGGATTTGGGGGGTGTACTAGTGGGGGTCACCGGACGCCGGGGGGGTACAGCAGTGCCAGCGTAGGGAGGCTGGAGGACAGACCAGGGTCTAGAGGTACCAGTGGGGGTGGCTGGAGGGGGGTACAGCAGTACCAGCGTGGGGTCACTGGAGATGGGGGTGGTCTTTCCCAGACTCACCTCATCCCCTGCAGCTCTGCCGGTTTCCCCCCCCCACCCCTCTCCCACTGGCTGCTGCGGGGATCTGCCGGGATGGGGAATGGGTCCCTTCTTTTTCTGAATGGAGAGTCAGTGATCTGTACCGATTACTGATTGTCCATTCATAACTGTGGCATAGTAAGCTGTGTTTACTATGCTTCAGTTTATGAATGGACAGGAAGCTCAGTACAGAGCTATTCCTATCCATTCATTCTGTGTAGCTTAAGCTACAGAGAAGGAGATTGGGAACAGTGTACTCTTCTCTGTCTTAAAGGTGGAACGTCATGGGTATGTTTAGATCCCTGATGTCTCACCAAAGCCCCCCCCCCCAATGGGGCTCCTAAAATAATTGTGGAAAGTAATAAAAAAAAAAAAAAAAAAAACTACTGATACTAGTAGCAGAACTACAGGGCTCAGAAAGGTTGTACTTATGACCAGGCCCTGGAGTTCCACCATCGGGCTTCGGAGGGAAGAGCCCCAGCTTAGGTTCAGGGGGGGCTTTCATGGTTTCTTGCACCAGGGCCCTAAAGGTTCTAGTTATGCCACTACTTCTACATATGCTAGGTTGAAGGAGCTCAGAATAGGCTTAGTTTAGCATAGATATGCCTGCAAAGTTTACCTCCGCACACGCTTCTCAAAGCAAGAACTCCGCTCACACCCCCTTCCAGGTGGGGTCTCCGAATACAAGAAAGAGAAGGGCACACAAACGAGTAACTCTTATGCTGTGAAAGTTATAGAGTCTACAAACTATGATATCAATTCTATACAAAACCTCTTTTGGGATTTTGTAGGCAACTAAAGCTAAAAATATCCATATGTGTTCAGTTAAAGTTTGCAGTCATAGAGGTGAACCCCCACAGTAAACTTATCATTCTTTGCCTGATGGTAAAAAAACAACCTTCTCTGTGCTCCAGACCCTTCCCCCAGCTCTGGGGACTCTCATTCCTCATTGGCTGAGGCCTTCAATCACCGCCAATGAAGAGATAGAGGGGGCGGGGCCGAGCCACGGCTGTGTGTGAATGGACAGACAATGGCTTTTTGCACTGAGGGCAGGAGGGAGGGGCCTGGAGCACTGGCGGGGACCTGAAAAGAGAAGGACCCGGGCTGCTCTGTGCATAATCACTGCACTGAGCAGGTGAGCATGACATGTTTGTTATTTTAAAAAAAACAGAAAAACAAGCCTTTAATATAACTTTAACCGATTCCCGACCGCTGCACGATCATATACATTGGCAGAATGGCACGGGTGGGCAAAAGGGCATACAGGTACGTCCCCTTCAAGAAGCGGTGCTGCGCGCTCACCCGCCGCATTCTCCGCGACCGTGGGTCCCGCGGACTCGATGTCCGCCGGGTGCCCGCGATGGTGTTGGAGATAGGTAGAACGGGGAGATGCCTTTGTAAACAAGGCATTTCTCTGTTCTGCCTAGTGACATGACAGAGATCACTGCTGTCGGTCACCGAGAGCAGTGATCGCTGTCATGTGTGTTGAAGCCCCCCTCCCCACACAGTTAGAATCACTCCCTAGGACACACTTAACCCCTTCATTGCCCCCTAGTGGTTAACCCCTTCACTGCCAGTGTCATCTAATCTAACACAAGCAAGAGACTGTTCATTGTCTGGGAAAGTGTGCCAAAATGAATGTCTGACCAGCAGGGTGAAATGTGTGGATGCTAGTACATGCAGCGACCCCACAGGGGCACCGCTACATTTGGTGGTTCCACCAAGTTTCCCCGTCATGGTTAACCTGCTGGCCGTTGCCCCTAACAATGCAGAAGAGGGGAGACACTGTTTGTCCCATTGCATAGAGGATTCAAACAGGGAAAAAGACTGTGTGCTTGCCTGCAATTCAGCTTTTACAAGTGCCGTTATCAATAGCAACCATCCAGGATTGTCAGTATTGTTGTTCCTGCTACCCAGTTACCCCAAAAAGTGCTGGGGCGGAAACTTGTACCTATCCTGCAATTCAGTGACTGTAAAATATGTGCTGTTACCTGTGGCAACCACAGCAGGCGCCCATGGATTACAAATATGTCCAGCACTCTATTCCAGCTTGAGCCACAAGGGGTTAATGCAGCACGTTCAGAATGGAGCCTGCTTATCAGTTCTTCAGGCGCCGAGGAGACGGGGAGCTGGTGGGTGGAGCCACGCTCTGGGAGGAAGCTAATAAGTTCCAGCTAGCAACAGACACCACGAGGCAGCTGAAGATGGCAGTGGGCAATTGGCTGATGCCCATGTCGCAGTGGTTACCTGACATGCAGGAGCGGGCACTGGTAGACACTGGTGTTTGGCTGGAGATTCGCGAAGGGCTCGCCTTGGAGGATGATAGGAGTGGAGCGGCTGTGTCTACTCTATCCCAAGTGTCGGATCCCAATGCCTGGGAGTGGCGGGTCAGGAGCTGGAGTGACATGGTGTGTATGTGGGAGCCCTGACCAATCCCCAACTAGGATTGTTAGGGGGCAGGCCTCCTACATATACCCATGGTCAGCCTGCTGTGGGAGGAGTTGTCGGGTGGAAGAACTGAATAATGGAGTGTTAGACTGTCGTGGTCTGAGGGAACCCCCTTTCTGGGGGAGGTGAACTCAGGCCTGTAGCTCGGAAGGAGCCTCTCTCTACACAGTCATTGAGAGGTGTCCTGGAACAGGAGCAGAAAAGAGGACAGTTGGGGGCACTGCTAGGCAAGTCATTAAGGAGGGATCCATGCCAGGGTCGGCGAATGAGAAGCACAGTGTAAAGCTCTGGGAGAAACATGTCAGGATTTGGATGTGGAGCCAGAGGGAGAGACTGTGATGGTGTTTTGGAGTCAAGTCATTGCAGCCACGAGGGCTGGCAGGATTTGCATCGGATGTACTGGGATCAGTAGTCCACCAAGTATCAGTTAGCACATTTAATTCTTCTCTACTAAAACGGTTGCTACCCACAAGGGGGCTGCAGACCCCTGCCTGTAATGGGCTATTAGGAAAATGTTAGGACTTATTCAGAATGAGGCCTAGCCATATGTTAATGGAGACATGAACCTAGATTTGGAGAGTGAAGTGAAGCAAGTGATCTCAAGTAGTATGCTGGAGGAGATGTGCAGAGGAAGAGACTGTCAATTCTAGACTCAACCAACATTGATTTAATTGAGAAGTATTCATTTTCTGGGCATCCCATGTCCCTTTTCCCCATCCAAGTTTAATCCCCTAATAAAAACAACAAAAACAAGCAAGAGACTGTTCATTGTCTGGGAAAGTGTGCCAAAATGGATGTCTGACCAGCAGGATGAAATGTGTGGATGCTAATACATGCAGTGACCCCACGGGGGCACCACTACAGTTGGATACCAAGTTCGCCACTGCAGGAGCTCGGAACTTCTCTCCTCCTGTGGTTGATACTTATTAAGGAAGGAACAGGAAGTTGCTTCAGTTTAATGTTATCGTTTAGTGACAACAGTATCGAGCCTCTGAAACAAGACTGTCTTTGTTAGTATACTGTCATTCAGCAGGAGGGAGGAGCCTGCTGATGGCATTGGTCGGGAGCCGATGCTGAGTCTGTGAGACCCGTGAGGCTCCCACCCATATGCGGCTTTTAAGCTAGGCTGCCTGGGCTCCTTCCATGACCCCCACCCCCAGAGTTGCCGTGGGTTGCCGTGCTTGGCCCGAACCCCCTCTGGGAAGGAGGGCGGCTTTACATGTCTCTGAAGCAACTTGGTTGGTGCAGTGAGTGAACGGACTGCGAGCAGAGCACAGGAAGAGCCAGGTCAGCAGGGCGGAAGAAAACAGAGGGAGCACCCACTGGGCAGAAGTAAGAGGAGAGGGAGCTCTTAAAAATTGGCATGGTAGACAATCTGTGGGAGCAAACAGCTCAACGACCATAAACAAAGAGCAAAAGGAAGATAATGAAGTAGAGTTAAGAACAAAAAGCCAACTTCCAACCAAGGGCGAAATGGCAGAGATGTTTTCTAGACTAGGACATTCCCTAAAAGAGGATATGGCAACCTTACATGGAGACCTGAACCAGATACTAAAAAGAGTGGAAGAAACAGAGGAAAAACTGGATATACAAGCGGTAGAAATAAAAGAACAGATGGATGGTTTACAGCGCGACCAGAGGCATATGAGGTATAAATGTCAGGTCTGCCAGGAAATTCCAACCGCCTCTCCAGTTTCCTGACCGGTAGTCTTGTTATCCCTGTATCAGGTGGAGAGATGGTTGAGATTCTCCAGCCAGAATAAAGGGACCGCAATAGATGGTGCAAACAGCCTAACAGGGAACCACCAATAAATAACTCACGGTTAGTAGAGGCCGAAGACAGGAACCCGGTGGGTGAAAGGACAATCCAAGACAGCGGACCAAGGCAGAAGTACACATGGGTCAACCAGAAGGCAGTGTCGGAAACAGGCAGGGTCGGCAGCAAGATCAGCGTAAATCCAAGGGGTAATCCAAGAATCAGAGCCGGGAACAAGCAAAGTCAGCAACCAGAAGATCAGCATAAATCCAAAGGGTAATCCAATAATCAGAGTCAGGAACAAGCACAGTCAGCAACCAGAAACAGAAGCATCCACCAAACTAGCACGAACAGGAACCTATACTAGGGCAAGGACAGGAAGGGGAAGTGAGGATTTATAGGGTCACTGATCGGGTGACTACCAACAGCTGGTCCCAGGTTGGAGCCAACATCCAAACTCATGGAGTAGAACCGGAGATTCTACCAAAAAGCAAGTTCCCTGGTGGTTCAGGCAATAGGAACCCGTCTGCAAACACCAGGTCCCAGGATCAAATCCCAGACACGGCGTGACAAAGTAGAAGATCAGGAAAACCGCAATAGTAGAAAAAAAACTTAAGAATTCGGGGCCTACCAGAAACACAGGGAGAAGTTCTACAAGACAAAATGGACAAACTATTTGGCCCACTGCTGGGAAAATCAAAGCTGGGAAAATCAAAGTTTGAAAGAATACACAGAATTAGAAAACCTGTGGAAATGGCTGGAGAAATCCAGAGAGATGTGATTGCGAGATTACATAATTATAAAGAAGGTATAACCACCCTCTAAAGTATGAAGAAACGGCACTACAGATATTCCCAGATCTGGCATTGGAAACACTGGCAAGGAGAAGAGTACTGGAACGAATGAAGAGTACTCATGGGGTTTCCCAGCTTGTCTAATAGGGTGTAAAGAGGGCCGTTCATCAATCTTACCAGAAGGTTACCAGGTTACCAGAAGAATATTGGATATGTCAATTTTAGAGATCCCTGCTTGGTGGGAAACACGTGAGAAAACAACAAACATCAAGGAACAACAACAATGATATGTTACCTGGCCCCTAAGCAAAAGAAGGAAAAGAAGAGTGTTGACCGAAAGGGGGGACCTGGACTGGGGGTAAAGGGGGGAGGAGTGGGAGGAAAGGGAACAAAGCTAAGAACAAAGAAACGGGACTTGGGGAGCTGAGCGGGCTTGGGGCACCCCTAAGTAGAGAGGGCATTTGCTAAGACTGGGACACAACATCAGAGCTCAACCTCAAGGGGAGAGAATAACAAGGCAGGAGGGAGGGGAATTGCCTTGGATCCATTGGTCATGGGTTGACCAAAATTACCCAAAAGGTGGAGGGGAGGGGGGGTGGGGATAGAAGAGGAACCTCTCATCTGACGACTCCTCTTTGTTCATTGAACTCCCATCAAGACAAAAATCCCTAGTAAGCAGATATAATCAGCTCGATCTAGGGGTCGGGCTGAATAAAGAGGA
Source organism: Lithobates sylvaticus (assembly GCA_028564925.1). Taxonomy (NCBI): domain Eukaryota; kingdom Metazoa; phylum Chordata; class Amphibia; order Anura; family Ranidae; genus Lithobates; species Lithobates sylvaticus. The sequence continues at coordinate 401,227,625 of CM053026.1, forward strand.
TAGAAGTAGGAGCGGAGAGTACAAGGAGCAAAGATGACATCATTAAACTTTTTGACAATCTGACTTCCAGGAAGCCGGGGCAGTTGGCCCCTCTCTTCGGCAACAAGCTGATGTAGTGAAGCTGCTACTTCCAGCTGAATCACTGGCAACATGGGAGAGCACCGCTGGCCTCTGCCTAGCTCCTACAGTGTCTCTACAGCTTCAAGAAGCTGGGGCAGTCGGTCACTCTGTCCAGCAGCAGACGGCGCCCCAGAATGATGACACCAACCCAGCTAAAGTGCTGGCAACTGGACAGAGGGTCCAAGACCTGTGCCCCACACTTGTGGCTGTTCTGGAGGCCCAGGGTGAGGAGGTGGTGGTCTCTCCTGAGCAGCAGCTCAGGACCCAAGGAGAGAATGCAATCTGCACTTCACAACTGCAGCTTGAGCTGATATCGGTGGATGGGACTTCAGTCCCCACTTGTATACCCCAGGGATGCTGGGCTGTCGGCCCAGATCCCCAACAGCATGATGGAGTGAGCCCAGTCACCCTATCTTCTCTCCAGCGGCTGAAAAGACTCCAGGGAGAAGGGCCAGTCCAGGCCTCTCCCCAGCGGCAGATATGTTCTATGAGAGAGGCAGGAGACGCTCCGTCTGTTACTGGTGGTCTCCTGCTATTGTGATGAGATGTCTTGTGGTGGTAATTATGTTAATTTATAATCAACTGTGTTTAGCTCGGTGACCACAAGTCTGGCCTGTAGTGAAATCCTGAGTCACATCGGCTGCTTAAAGGAATTAGCTAATTAGTTTATGTTAAGTTGTTACAAGTGTATTGTTAGAATAATATGAGCAGGAGGGGGGATCTCCTCTTCTACTGTATATAAATGTAATCTTTGTAATAAATCTTGAGTCCATGTTTTAGCAACTAAGCAAGTGTCGCTCGTTTGGTGCTTGGGAGCGGTAGGAATATCTGATACCCGTATCCAGACTGGAAGACGTATAAAGGTTAAAGGTATAAAGGTATAAAGGTTAAACACACCTATAAAAAGATTTAACATACTAAGAGAAATTAGTGAACTATCCGCAGAGGTAGTCTTCCTGCAGGAAACACACATCTCCCACAAATCAAATATAAAATTAACCTCAAAAGATTTTCCAAAATGGTTTTATGGAGACTCCACAACTAAACGGCAAAGGGAGAAGCCATTGGTTTTGCCAGAGGGATAAGGTTCACCCTAGAGGAGAGATTAGTAGACCATGACGGGCGCTAGCTGTTCCTGAGGGGAAGACTAAGTGACGTAGATTGCACTCTGGCAAATATCTATTGCCCTAATAAAAACCCAATAGAATATATAAAAGCAGTTATGGAGAAACTAACAGAGTTTAAGAAAGGAGTAAACATGGCAGGAGACTAACTTCTGTATGGAACACAAAATATATAGCACGTCCCAGGTATGGGGGACTGGGAATGTCCAACTGAAGATGCTAAAAAAGATGTTTTGCCAGAATCAGTTGATGGATGCATGGAGAATACAGCATGCTAAAATACTAGATTATACATTCCACTCCCCCGTGCACGGGACATGCTCAAGAATTCACTATTTTATGATCGAACAGTTACTGGAGTCAGTGATTAGTGCAAATATAGAAGTCACAACCTTTTCAGACCATGCCACAGTGACTATGGAGATTTTGGGGCCCAAAATAGGGAAAACATATGGAGGTTAAACAAAGAATTAATCCAGGATAAAGAAGCAGAGGATAGGCTTAAAAAAGAATTAGAGCAATACTTCAAAATAAACGATACCGGAGAAATATCAGAGGCTACGTTATGGGAGGCACATAAGCAGGGCCGTTTTTCCCACTGGGCATGCTGGGCAGTTGCCCGGGGGCCCCACTTGTCTGGAGGGCCCCATCCAGGGCTGAACCTCAGCACTGCAATCTGCTGCTTAAATTGACTGACTGCACTGGTTGCTCACTTCGCCGGCTGGAATCTAGCTAGCAACCAGTGACGTCAATCAGAGGCCGTGGCCGCCCCAGCATTCATAGCACACCGCGGCTGCCCCAGTGGCTAGTGAACAGGCTCCGCCCACCTCTGCCATGTTCTTCAGACAGCATGGAGAGGGAGTGGAAAGGCCCTTGATAGCTGGCACTGCCTTGCTGCTGTGAGTGAAACACTGTACTGCACCAGGCCTCAAGTAAGTCTAACAATGTCTACTTAAGTTCAAGTTGTGCATCAAACACAGCCACTGTCCGTGCCCCTCAAAAGCTGCCACTGTGCCCATCAAACAGCCACTGTGCCCATCAAAGCTGCCATTGTGCCCATCAAAAGCTCCCACTGTGCACATTAAACGCAGCCACTGTGCCCATCAAACTCGTGTTATATTGTCCAAACGTTGTGTTAATGTTTAAACACTGATTTTGTTGGAAGTACCGATAAATATAGCCTTATTGAATTTGCATTTTTATTCTCGTGCGCGATCGTGTAGACAGGGCCCCAGTGCACTGTATTGCCTGGGGGCCTATGATGCTCTTAAGATGGCCCTGCCCATAAGGCCTATATAAGAGGAATTCTGAAAGCTATGGGAGCGGAAGAAAAAAAGGAGAGAGCAAGAAAAAGGAAAGTACTAACAAAAGAAATGCACAAGTTAGAACAGCTATATAAAAAAAGAGGTGAGCAAGAAGTATATCATGCAGTCACCCTAAAAAAGGGACGAATTCAAAGAATTAACAGAACAGGAAGCCCGTAAGACCTTTAACAGAATCAAGGAAAGGTATCTAGGGGGAAATAAGACAGGGAAGTATTTGGCTAAAATTCTAAAAAATTAAAAAACAGCTAATTATATAGAGAAAATTCAAAATAGCACTGGGGAAATGGTATACACAACAACGGAAATAGCAGGAGTATTTCAGAAATACTACAGACTCAGTACTCAGTTTTTTTTGTGTTTTTTTTTGATCCAACAAAATTGTATTTATTTTGCAGAAGTGAATTACATACATTGTCTTCATTGCAATATGGTTAATTTCCATACATCTTAATCATAATGATAACCAACAACATGGGCACCTCAACATTTTCACATTATCCCCTTTATTGTTTCTCTTAGCCCATTGATCACCCTGCATTTATTCCTAGTAGTCTGTTAGCCACTAGTTCCACTGGGGCTAGTCCTGGCACATCCAGCCACGGAGCCCTCAGTTTCTCGAATTTATATGCACTTCCCCAGTGCTGGTATATCAGCTTTTCCATTCTTAAAGCGGTTCTGCGCACACTTCATTTAGTAAATCTCTTTGCCTTCCAAATCAGGCAAAGAGTACTAAATGAAGTGTTTTTTTTTTTTTTTTTCACTTACCTTGTAATTGCTGCTCTGTCTCTTCGGCGGTGGGCGGGGTCTGTGCGTCGATTCTCGCCATGCCGCACTGTCTCCTGGGATCTGGTGTCATTGATCCCAGGAGTCAGTGCGGACATCTGCCGAAATCTCGCGAGATTTAGGGGGCTCCTGACGAAATCTCGCGAGATTTCGGCATATGTGGCTGAAATCTAGCGAGATTTCAGTGAACGTGAGCTACACTTTGCCGTTACTGCACACGCGCGAGATCAGCGCAGTAACGGCGGTGCATGCTGGGCCATAGAAGGTGCCTGTGTGGTTTCACATGCCCACAGGCAAGATGGCACCCAGCAGCAACACTTTTTATAAGTGTTTATTTGTGACGAAAACCGGCAGCAGTTCGCTCTGAAAACGGAACATGCGAGTGTGGAATTTACATCTCCTAATCCTTCTCAATGCCCCAAAAAAAAAAAAAAAAACATTACAGACAGTGTCACTCCGCTTTAATACTGTACCAATATTGTCAATCCATTCTTTTATGGTCGGGGGGGCCCTCAGACTTCCAGTGTGTCATAATCAATTTTCTAGCTTGAAATAGCACTCTATATATAGCCTCTCTGCTGTGTCCCTCCCATTCATATTCCTCCAGTGCACCCAGGAGGCATGCTCTCGGGTCCTGTGGAAGAGAGACCTTGAACACTGAATTGACCGTATTCACTACTCCTGCCCAATATGTATGTAGCGTGGGGCAATGCCACAGCAGGTGTATGAGGTCTCTGTGATCTCGTTTACATCTTGTGCAGGTGGAGTCAGGCTGCAAGTTCATCAAATGGAGTCTGTGAGGGGTATAGTATGTTCGTAACAGGATGTATAGCTAGGTACGTCGTTGGGACACATTTAGTGAGCACATGCCCACCGCCTGAAAGATCTCCTCCTGTTCCCCATCCAACTGCCCAACGTCTGTCTCCCATTTCTCCCTCCCCATCAGGGGATGCTGCCTCATCACGGACTGTAACAGGATAGCGTAGCATTGGAAGATAAATCCTTTAGATGAAATAGCATCCCCAAGAAAGCTAAACACTGGAGTCAGGGACAAGTGCCACTCTGAGGACCGCACCTGTGCTGCAACCACGTGACTAAGTTGCATATAGTAGAAGTACATCGATGAGGGTAGACCATATGTTTCCTTCAGGTCAAGGAAAGAGCGCAGCACCCCACCACTGAATATTTTCTTGAGATGAGTAACTCCAAATGCCTTCCACCTAGCTCCAGACTGCAGTTTGGCCAGTTCAGTGTACGTGTCATTGTGCCATATAGGGCTGTACTCTGTATAGCCATCCGCATTCTGGAGATATTTGGATTTGTTCCATACCTTCTGAACTAGACTAAATGTTGGGTACTTTTTGTGTGGTTTAGTGAAGGCTGAGGCCTCCAGTGCCATGGGAATTGGTCCTTTACACACAGTGTGGAGCATCAGTTTCTGAGATGAGCTTTGCAGCCTAGTTATTGTTCCCTTTGCTGTTGCAAATGTGCCAATAAGATGTTGCAGCTGGGCTGCTAGGTAATACAGCCAGGGGTTTGGCAATGCCAAACCCCCGCTGTCTTTGGGTCTCTGCAAGTGCTCTAGTTTGATCCTAGGGGATCTATTTTTCTAAATGAGGCAGCGAAAAATGGTGTTTAATATTCGGACTATCTTCAAGGGGGTGTTATGGAGGAAATACAGTAGTTGTGGTATGAGCATCATCTTTATTAGATTCACTCTACCCGCAACTGACAGGAGGAGGGAGTTCCAAGTTTTAACTCTTTCTCTAAACCGATGGAGAAGGGGGGAGATATTTAGGTGAATATAGTCCCTCGGCCTAGATGTGATCTGTATCCTCAGGTATTTAAAGGAGGTGGTAATGGGTATAGGACATGAGGAAGTTACTGTCTGTGTGTCATCCCTGTTCAGTAGGAGTAGAGCAGATTTTGACCAGCTTATAAGCAAACCGAAAAATCCACCGAATCTGGATATGGTCGACATGGCCTCCCAAAGGGAAAGGTCCGTGTCTCCTAGCAGAAGCAAGGTGTCATCAGCATATAACATAACTTTTTCCTACATGTTGCCATAGCAGAAACCTGTGATGCACTGAGGTCCTAATCTCAATTGCCAGTGGTTCAATAGCTAACGCAAAGAGGAGGGGGGACAGCGGGCATCCCTGCCTAGTACCCCCCCTTAATGAGAAGCCCCAAAACAGGGAGCCGAATGCCGGAATAACAGCCTGTGGTTGACTGTAGAGAAGTTTTACCCATGAAATGTAATTTGGACCAAACCCAAATTTCTGTAGTATCGACCATAGATAGTCCCAGCCTATACTGTCAAACGCCTTTGTGGCGTCCAACGATAGTAGAGCCCTACTGTTATCCGCTTTTGACTGAATATTTAGAAACAGCCTTCTTAAGTTAACGGCCGTGGATTTATTGGGCATGAAACCTGCCTGGTCATCATGCACAATAGATGTTATCACTCCATTCAGCCGGATCGCCAACACCTTAGCTAATATCTTGACGTCGCTCTGTAGCAACGAAATTGGCCGATATGCCCCTGGTTCTACTGGGTCCTTACCAGGCTTGAGCAATAAAACGATGTTCACTTTGGACATTGAAGGGGGAAAAAATGACCCATGATTCATTAAAGACTTTTAGCAAATGCGGCAATAGCTCTTCAGAATAATGTTTATACACCTCCATGGGGATCCCATCTTCCCCTGGGCTTTACACAGTTGGGGAAGGTGTTGACTGCAACTTGTAGCTCCTCTATTGTAAGTGGGGCCTCAAGCTCCACTCGCTGACCCTCAATTCAGTGAAATCAACCTGCCTCGGGTACTGATCTAAGCCTTCTCTGGTGTATGCTGTGCCAGGGCTGTATAGAGTCTCGTAAAAACTAGCGAGTTCCTGCAAATCATCTGAGGCTCAGGCTGGCGTACTATGCTGCCCACCCTGGCCCTGATACAATGAGTCAATGGAATATTGCCCATACATACGCAATTTAAGCTATTGGACAAATCCATTAAATAAGATGATTTATGTCGTTAATTAACAAACAAAAATTTTTTTCAGAGCGATAATGTGCAATTCCATCAACTAGTTCTGGCCAAATCCCATACCAATTGCTCATGTCCCATCCTTGTGGGTGCCCAGTTATATGTATAATATAACATAACATAACTAGCCATCATTACAATCTGAGTAGCATTTCCTCTGGGATTAGGAAGACATCTCCTTTTTTGTAGGATATGTATTTCTTTTAATTCCTTATATTCTCTCTATAGGCCGTTTATAATTTACAATTTATTAAACAATGGTAATGATTAAGAACTCATATCACAAAGACTTATAAGAGTAAAACTCTTTAAAAATGTAATGAAAATGACTAGTTCAGCACCTTAGAATTTGTATTTTTCTTCTTTTTTTCATTTTCCAATTGTGTCTATCCCTTGAAACTTTGTTGGATATTTGTTCCCCTTAGGGTAAATGCATATAGGAATCACGGACTTCCCGGCAGGGAGGGAGGGGGGTGAACATACTCATTGTCTCCCCGCCCCTATGTGTAATCATCTCCCACTGTGCGTGACAGCCCTCTTGCCGGTGTTGTATCATTAGCCGTCCCCCATCACCAAGTGTCCACTGTGTACTGCGCATGCGCAGTACACAGGACACCCTGATTCCGAAAATTGCCGAGGATGAACGGCGCCTGCGCCGTGAGTCCACTTTCAAGCCCCACCATCCAAGTGGACATAGAGTTAGAATATAAAAGAGCCAAGCGCAGCCAGGCCGTGCCCGAAGCATGGCGAGCGAAGCGAGCCCGCGAGCGAAGCGAGCCCGCGAGGGGCCCTCTAAGTTTGACTAACCCTATGTCTGCTTGGATGGTGGGGGCTTCACCTCGACTCACGGCGCAGGCGCCGTTCATCTTCCGACAATTTCCGAAAATCTTCATGCTCCGTACTGCGCATGCGCTGCGCATGCCTAGTACACTTCGGACACCTAGTGACAGCCGGACACTTTGTGATAGAACACCGGCGGCGTTCCGCGATCGCCACCAGCGACATCCCGGGTCAAGTCGTGGGGTGCTTCTGCGCATGCGCGCGTCTGGTAGCAATGTGACGTCGCTCTTTGCGACGGTAGTTCCAGGGCATTGTTCTGCACAAATTATATTTTGATTGCAGTTTTTCACTTGACTACTTATGCTCTGGTTGAGTAAGCACAGCAGGACATCTAAATACATTCCGCTGGGCAACTCGTGCAGCCCAAGGTACTTAATAAGTAAAGGAAAGGTAATTATTATAACCTATAATAACATAATATAATATATTTTTTGCCCTTTTTATTCTCGTTTTTAGTGTCACTTAGTAATTTTTCATTCACCATCCAACTTTGATTTTAATCATGTGGCAACTTCTTCACTTCATTTTTATGCACAACTCCAGGGTTCTCCTATTCACACAACACACAACCATAAACACACATACATACAAGATCAACTTGCACCGCACCAATTCTTTCAAACACATTTTAACATCCTCTTTTAATAATTTTTGGCACTCACTATTTCCCTTTTTCCCTTCTCTCGCACATTCAAAATACTTGATTTTATTTCTTTTTTTAAATTTATTTTCATACACATTTTTTCATCTAATTTTTTTTATTCAATTATTTAATTTCCGGTCACACATTATCACACAGCATTTTCATGGCTCACCAGATTGTATTAATACTGAGTGAGTTAACAATCAGTTTATCACACATTATTATTTCACCACACACACATTTCTTATTTAGATCATTTATTTTTATTTTTTTCATAAACAGAGTCAGGAATAACCTATTTCTCAAATAATTACTAGGGAAAATCTCATAGTCAACTTTAATAAAGATAAATAATTATATTAATGTCCTAATGCAGGGCCAAGTGTTTGCCACCGCGTTGTATCTTCTAATAATTACAGAATAAACTATATGACATACATGAATAATTTACAAAAAACTCGTTGTTTTCAGGTGGGGCCACCTACACAGCGACACCCCCACCTCAATAGGGGAGCAACCTGTTCTCTGTCATTCTCTGCAAGTACGTGACCCTAACCCCCTAGGGGGGCCTTTCCCCTTCCCACTTGGTGGGAAGTATGGGGGGCAGTATTGCGGCAGTGAAGTCCACGACCACCTTCAGGGAATAGATTCTTGGTTTTTAGAAAAAAATCTCTGGTTAAAAGCGCAACAATTCGGTGGGAGGGTAAATATTACATGGGTCATTTTCAAATGAGATTTACATAAACATAAATATAATTAAGAAATGTACCGTACTTAAAAGTCTAAAGTTTTTTCTCCTTTTTTACATAAATGTAATAAAGTCGCCCTTTCTTTTTTTGTTCCTCCCCTGAAGAAGACATCAACTTCTATATGGTCGAAATGCATTGGGGTAGTGGGGTGCTCTTCACTAAATGAATAATTGTTGTGGAATAACATTGTAATGACTTTTCTTCCAATACGCATATATGACAAAATTGTATGTACCCCGAATTGCTGAAAATTGTTCGTATATTGTAAATTTCTTCAGGCACATAAGAATCATAGTGCGCTTTAAAGGGGAGTGCAGTCCTTTAATGTTCCAAGAAACTATGGGTACCTCTGCCATATAATCAGGTTAACAGAGTCAGGTGGCAGGATAAGTATGAATTAATTAACTAATTAAGGGGAGTGCTTAATTGCTCACAGGTGTTTGAGGCCTATACAAGTTTGTGTAAAGCACATGTGAAATTGCCAGAATTTTGGTTGGAAGCCAAACAGTGGGGACACTGTGTGGAGAGTGAACAAATCTTGCTTTTTTGACTGCTGGTGATTGCTGGATTGCATTTTTAGGTTCTTTCTGGGCCTTTTCCTTGTATCTTAATACCCTTTCTGACACCTTTTAAACAGTTTTTTTTTCTTTCCTTCCTTGAGCTTACTAATTAAGGGGAGTGCTTAATTGCTCACAGGTGTTTGAGGCCTATATAAGTTTGTGTAGAGCTCATCGTGAGCCTGCTCATCTTTGAGACTGGTTGAACTCTGTCCAAGTGGAACTATTCTAAGTGGTGAGTTAAAACCAGAGTTAGTGGAACTATTCTAAGTGGTGAGTTAAAACCAGAGTTAGTGGAACTATTCTAAGTGGTGAGTTAAAACCAGAGTTAGTGGAACTATTCTAAGTGGTGAGTTAAAACCAGAGTTAGTGGAACTATTCTAAGTGGTGAGTTAAAACCAGAGTTAGTGGAACTATTCTAAGTGGTGAGTTAAAACCAGAGTTTAAAACAGGGGTTAAGACAGGAGTCTTCAAACCTGTGACATCTTAAACTTCCTACAAGCAATTATATTGTAACTGGGAAATGAGTGCTAGCAGGGTTGGAGGTTTTGCTCAGTGCACAGTGTGCCACATGTATGCAAAATTGGTGCAACTGCTCCAGGATGGATAACGCTGTGACAGATGTGAGCAGGTTGCCCTTCTGGAAGCTCGCATTAGAGATCTGGAGGAGCAAGTTGCAACACTGGGCGGAAAGGACAACCTTGAAAGGGGTCCTCTGCTCGCTGAGCAGGTGGTCAGTAGGGGTGATGTGGAGGGTGGAGGGGCAAGTCAGGATTATCAGATAGGAAGATGGGTTAATGTAGTTAGAGGGAGTGGAAGGGGCTCGCGGAAAAGGAAGGCCAGTCCTGTATTTGTGCATCAAAACAAATTTGCCAAGTTGGGTGAAGATGTGGAAGTGGCAAACACAAAGGTGGCAGCCCTAGATGTCACTGCTACCCCTAACAGCCGGGAGAGCAGACCATCTAGTAGAGGTGGTGAGGGGAGTGCAGGTAGGCCTAGACAGTTGATGGTAATAGGGGATTCTATAATCAGAAGGACTGATAGAATAATTTGTCGCCAGGATTGCCTCAACCGAATGTTTTGCTGTCTCCCTGGTGCTAGGGTTTGGCATGTGGTGGACCAGGTGGATAAATTACTGGGAGGGGCTGGGCATGACCCAGCTGTCTTGGTCCACGTTGGTACCAATGACAGTATACATGGAAGGTGGAGGCTCCTTAAGAATCAATTTAAAGAACTAGGCTGCAAGTTGAAGGGAAGGAACTCCAAGGTGATATTCTCTGAAATATTGCCTGTGCCATGTGCAAACCAGGAAAGGCAGGGGGCGATTAGAGAGCTGAATGCATGGCTAAAGACCTGGTGTAGAGAAGAGGGATTTGGGTTTCTAGAGCACTCGGCTGACTTTTCATTGGGGTGCAACCTATATGCTAATGACGGTTTGCAGTTGAATGGAAGGCGGTCTGCTGTGCTGGGGAAGAGGTTTATGGGAAGGCTGGAGGAGTATTTAAACTAGGATTGAGGGGGAGGGTGAATTAGAATTACATCGGGCAGACAGGTTAGCTAGGGGTCTGACATAATGGAGGGTGGAATGGGAATAGATGGGGGGAGGGTTATGGCAGGTGACAGGAAATTTCCCATGTTGCAAACTGCCATTGGAAACTATAGTGCCATCTGTACTACTAAAAATGATATGAAAAACACCAGAGCAAAATGTAGTAATGCATTAAAGTGTTTGTTCACCAATGCCAGAAGTCTGCCAAGCAAAATAGGTGAGTTGGAAGCTCTGGTGCATGAGGAGAGCTATGGTGTAATTGGTATTGCTGAAACTTGGCTTCAATCTTCACATGACTGGGCTATTAATATTCCTGGCTATGCACTCTTTCGGAGAGACAGAGTAAATAGGAAAGGTGGAGGGGTCTGTCTCTATGTGAGAAGTGATCTCAAAGCAAGTGTGAAAGAGGACCTGGTTGATGGAGAGCGTGATGAGTCTGAAGCATTATGGGTGGAACTGCATATAGATGTGCGTAGTTCTAAGTTAATCATTGGGGTTTGTTATAGACCACCCAATGTTCACGAAGAGGTGGAGACTCAGCTCCTTTCACAGATGGAAAGGGCTGCAAGGGCTGGGACGGTGATAATAATGGGGGATTTTAACTACCCAGAAATTGACTGGAGTAATGGCACTGCTAGGACAGTTAAAGGGCAAAAATTAATAAACCTATTACAGGACAATTTTATGGTCCAGTTTATTGATGCCCCAACTAGGAATGATGCTCTGCTGGATCTGGTAATCTCAAACTATGCAGAGCTTATTACTAATGTTCAGATAAAGGAACACCTGGGTAACAGTGATCATAACATGATTTCATTTGATGTTAGCTGTAAGCAAGAAATACATACAGGAAAGATGAAAACGCTCAACTTCAAGAGAGCAAATTTTCCAAGGATGAGGGCTGCTCTCCAGGACTTGGACTGGGAGGGAATATTGGCATCAATGAGCACAGAACAGAAATGGGAATTCTTCAAAAAGACTGTCTGGGACCTCACTGCAAAGTATATTCCCATGGGCAATAAGTTTAAAAGGCTTAAAATAAAACTTATGTGGCTCACGGTCAAAGTTAAAAAAGCTATGAACAATAAGAAAAGAGATTTAAAAAAATATAAAAGTGAAGGAACACTAGTGTTGTTTAAATGTTACAAAGAATTTAAC